>CM060382.1:30029362-31279362 GCA_030545235.1 Helianthus tuberosus
ATTCATTACCTCTTTATAACAGGGGGTCGAAGACCACAACTGTCTTTTGTCTTATATGACAATGAGTATAGCCCGTAGGCACTTCATCATTAATGGATGATTATTTAAGTAAGAAGGGATTTTGGAATATCCCAATTTAAAAATGACTTATGTGATTTTATCGAATCACATTTTTGCCATGAGTGTTAACATGTTTCAGGTGTTAACAAGGATTTGAATTTCTTAAATAGGTTTTACCATCTTGGCCATGCCTAAATGACATATAAGCTAGGTTTTACCTTTAAGATTCTTTTTAATAATTAACGCAGAACAATCCTAAATTGAGATGTTAATAAGGATCTGAATCTAATTGAGGAATTACCATCTTGACCCTGTCTTAAAATGACACATGGGCTAGGCCTTGTCCATTTTTAGATTTTGGCATTTTATTATAATGGTAGATCTTATAAAGGAATGTTATATTTTTCATTTATTTTATATATTATGTTTATGCATATAATTTAACAAAAATGAAAAATTTAAATCAAACCATTTCAATGAAACAAGTACGGGTTTGCCCTAAACGGGACTTCTACAAAAATAACATGCCCACGCAGGGGCTTAAACAAACAAACATACCCACGCAGGGGTCAACAGAAAGACATGCCCACGCATAGGCGGAATACTAAAAGACACGCCCACGCAGGGGCGGAATACTAAAAGACATGCCCACGCAGGGGCTAAAAGGAAAATACAACAATATAAATAGGGATTTAATGGTCCCTCTTCTTCTTTCCTTTTATCAAGCTTGCCAACCGTTTGAAGAAGCCTTGACGTTCGCTGCGATCTCTCTGGACCTCCTGCTCAACCTGGTGTAGTCTCTGGAGGATTTCCTCTTATTCTGGCGGGGAAAACCGTGGCGGCTGCTGCTGAAACGGGGGTCGAGCAGGTATTTGATACCCATAAGCTGGGTATCCAGTTCCCAGGGAGCTCCATAGGGTCCTTCAGGATGGAAGGCATTGTAGTTCGCCGATACAAGATATGGGTCGGCCTCTGCATAGTTATAGTTGGTGTGGGCCAGCTGCTCAAATGGATTATACGCCGCTGAACCGGCGTATGTAGGAATTGGGTTACCAAAACCCAATGGTGGTGGCGCTACAGGCACAGAGTCTACCTCGGAGACGGGGTTTGAAGGTCCCCCCATCTGCGGGTCTTCATGAAGTGGCGGATAGTGGCTGCTACTCGAAGGTTGAGGGGTGCTGATATGCACTCCTCCTCGCACGGACATCCGTGCGTTCGATCTTCTCCGCCTCGGTGGCTCCGGAGGCGGCTGTTGAACTGGTGGTGGTGGTGGCGGAGTAACTGCCACAAAGCGAGTATCCTCAGAAGGATCCTGTTGCTGCTGCTGGTGGGGCGAGGAGTGGTATGAAGGTGTAAACACCCAATCATACTGGGTGAACCTCGCCTGATAACTATCTGGACCACGATAAGGTGATCCATGGAAAGAGGACCCATCAGAGATCTCAATGGGATGGTTGGGGGTTCCGGTTTGTGGTTCGGCGGGGTCCGGATCTTCATCCATATCCATCCCCTGAGCTTCAGGGAAAAGATCTTCGGGGCCTAATGGGTTAAAACCCATAGGTTCTTGAATGTAGTTTGCCGGGTTGAACCGGCTCTGAAAGGCAGGAGTGGGGTCACCAAAGGAATGGTGGGAGTTGGACCGTTGGAGAGGTATAAATGAAGGTTGTGGGCTGTTGGGCTCATTTTCGGACTGAGGCCCAAAGGAGTGGAGATAAGATGGTGATGAGCTTAGAGAGACGGATCGCCTCCCTAGTTCAATGTAAGTCCTCCATGGCTCCTGGGGACTTGTGCTCATTGTTATGGATGGGGTTCGCCGGTGTGAGGGTCCGGCTTCATGATCGTGACCCGCCATTGGGGATGGCCTCTTCCTCTTCTAAACCTCGGTGGCATGATTAAACATTTAAACCTGTCAACATAAACAAAGATAAAAACAAGAATATATATAAAAGACAAAAATAAAACAAATCAGGATTTGTCCTATGTTCTTTGTCTAGACTCGAGGATCGAGGAATGTGCAATTGTGTAACTGAGATTAAACACAAAAGGCTAGTGTTTAATTCACTCAGTGTTGGCTCTGATACCAACCTGTCACACCCCGATATTTCCACGTATTACCGGTGGGCCCGGTGGGGAGTATCGTGACGTAGTTGATATCATCATAGTCAAACAACACAATTATAATGCACAGCAGAAGCAAAAGATAGATTTATTTCAACTGAATAAAATTGTAATATTAAGTATCACAAGGTAGTTGAAACAGATCCACAGGCGGATCGAATAAAAAGGAAACTTTGTTCAACAGACTTAAATGCATCCAAGCTTGCGAGACTCTTTTTGATGCTAAGGAGAGGCCAGCCTATTTCGATTAGTACCTGCACTTAGCTTTTTTGGGAAAATACGTCAGTTTACACTGGTAAATACAATTAACTGACTCATTTTGAAAAGAGTTTGAAAATTTATTTGAATGCACATGGCACAAAACTTTTTATAACTTGGGATAATTATTTATATATAAACTTGTAAAAGAATTACATGTTTCTTATACGTTCAGTAGCCCGGGTTGAATACCGGGTTAAAGATTAATTGACACACCACATGATATAGTCCCGCGACGGGTTATTCCCGAAACCGGCGGTTATACCTTTTTATTTTATAAATGCACTGTCGGGTGTACGCCTACACCCCGTGCTTAGGTCGTGGCCATTTCTTAGAATGATGCCAAGGATATCCGAGACATGGTTATTAACCCCCCAAAGGTTTTAAGCAAATAAAACAGATTAAACGGGTCATTTCAATAAATTAACCTTCATACGATTAAAAACTAGATGCTCGACCAAGCGGTATTTTATATACCGTACCCCAAGCCCGTATAAGGGAAAATAAGTTAAAAGTATTTACCTTTGCAAGTAATAATCACAATAGAAAGTGCACGTAGCTTTTACCGGGTCTCCTATTATGGAACGAAGGTTTATAATAACCTATTAGAATCCTAACGGTCTTTAATTAAGCCTAAGCTTAGACTGGTTAGTTTTAAAAAGGAAGATACGGTTCAAACGCATGATAAAGCGAAGACCGGTTTAGAATGTGGTTTTGACCCAACAAGCTTGTATACTTGTTTAATGTGGGTATACTAAAAACATTCTGGATTTGGAGACAAAAAATGACACGGTTTGACCCGTTTCGGCTATTATATTCAAACTGGTTACATAAGCCGATCCGAACGCGAAAAGTGCGTAACGGTTAACCAAAAGAGTCATATACAGGTTTCCTAAGTTAATATGCCTTAAATATGTTGTGACATCGGTAAGATATCTTCTATTATGCCCAAAATGATTTTTAAACTCAAACTATGCCCCGTAGGGGTATTTTGGTCATTTTAAAGCTCATAAAAGAGTTTATTTAATAATCTGAGTTATAGGTCTGATATAATTAGTAAAAATACTTAATTTAATAAGTTATAACAGTAGGGTATTACATATATGTGAAATTTACTATTTATAACCAAACTATGCATCGTAGGGGCATTTTAGTAATTTCACATAAGCCTAAAAGGTCAAAACTGGAAATCTGAGTTTAAAACTTTTGCTTACTGTTAAAATATAAAAATTTACTGAAAATATCAGTAGGCATCAAACCTTATATGTTTAAAATAGTTTTAATATATACTATGCGTTAAAAACGCTTAAAGAGGCGATTTTGAGCTATTTCCGGGTTTTTAAAGGAAAGCTGTTATTTTTATTATTCCAGAATGCTCAAATATTTTATTTATCATATTAGATCAGTAGAAAAAGGTTTGGTATCAAAAGGATTTGTAAAACTCATTTTATAGCCCAAAAGGGCAAAACCGACAATAACCGAATCAAGCTTAGAACTCGATGTTATGCTCAGCCTAAAAATAAATAAAAATCTTCAAAATTTCTAAAATATTATTTTACATCAGTGGGTAAAAATTTTTATATCAAAAATTAGGCTTAGATAGGCTATTTGCTAATTATGTCGTTTAATTAATAAAAAGCTTTTCATTTGCGCTAATGAGCATAACTTCTATTCTAGACCTCAAACTGATGTCAAATTTTATGGACAAGTCTATAAATCAGTAATGAAGGTTTCTATTCTTTTACTTTTTCAAAAATCACTTTTTAAGGTGAAAAGGGCATAATAGTCAACATTTAAGCATTTAACGGAAACATGCATATGAATCGGATAATTAATGAACCAAGTTGTATAACCTCACAGGGTTACACTAACATGAAACCTAGTCCTAATAAGGCTCTAAGGCATTTCTAAACTATGCTCAAACGGGTCAGAACTGAAAGTTAAAGCAGAAGTCAATTTATGCGACTTTCGGTTCCGACCCCGGCCTAAACTGAAAATTGTCGGGTTGAACATGTTTAGACATGTTCTTACATTAATTACCAAGTTATATTAATGATAAAACAGGTTACATGGCTTCTACATTGCTAATTATGCATTAATTTGAAAATAAGCTTTTTGTTGACTTTTTAGGATAAACTTTGACCCGACATTTGACCTAGTTAGAGTGGGAATCAGAGAGTACCCTTTTAAGGGTATATTACCCACATAATTACCAACTCATAGGTACTTTCAATTCGTGATTTGACTAGACAAATTTTGAATAATCACGAAGTCAAACCTTAATTACGACGGTTTGACTTTAGGCTAATTAACTAAGCAAAATTGAATTAATAAAGGTTAAGGACACTTACAAGGGTCCTATGCACGACTATGGATCCTAAGAAAGCTTGGTTGCTGACCAGAGAGCTCCAGGAATAAGTTAATGAAAGTTTCAAGTAAGTGTGCTCAAGTGTTGCAACCTTGGGCTTCTTATATAGAGAGTTTGAATGCCTTTGGATCATGCCATGCAAGTCTACACATGTTATGAGATGTTTACAGGTGCCCCCTATGCATGAAATACCATTGGGGCAGCCCCTGGTATGCAAAACAAGCGAGTTAAGTCGGTTAACAGACCTGAACTGGCAGCTGCCAGTGTTTTCTGTCGCTGTAGGTCTAATACGGCCCACGTAAGGGACATGTGTGGTCTTACGCGGCCGGTATGGCTGTCCAGAACAGGCCAAACAAGTTTAAACAATGACATTTCAGTCCCTGGTCCTTTTGAACGTGGTTTTAAGCATTTTTCTTGCACTTTTGGCCCTCTAACCTTACTTTTAAGGGTTCCAAAACTTATACAAACTTTGTTAAGTCCTTGATTATCTTTGTGATCACCCGTAAGGCCTTGAATTTCAACGTTGACGCTTTAAACCCCTCGTATACGAATATTGTCATAACTTTCTCATATTTTACCGAAACCTTGTGAAATTTTCATCACTTATTCCAGTGAGCATAATTAATCATTACAAAGCTTCGGGTTTGCTAAACGGTCACTCAGAGGTATACTTTAAACATGTTGACACATTTAACCCCTGTAGTTTGTAATTTCTCACTTTCTTCCACAATTAGCTTCGTATGATCCATAATTCATTCGTTTAAGGGTATAACCATCGTGTAGGGTTATTGAAAGGTATAATTATCCATTCTTGACACTTTCAACCCTTATATTTCACAAGATCCTTATTTTATGCACAAACGACTTCTTATGTTCGTGAATTTATTCATTAATGAATACGAAAGTCGTGTGAGGTCACTCAGAGGCACAAGTTGGGCATGTTGACACTTTGGATCCTTTTATTCACACATTTACATTGTTTGACAACTTCGGTCCCTCATATATAATCCATCACTTGTTTAAAGTCCATGACACGTGTCAATATTGTATTGGACATGAAATTTCGAGGTGTTACAGCTTCTCAACCTTAGCGTATCACTTCCATTCCATGGTTTACGCTTTCTAACCCAATTTAATGAGTGATGTTTAAGTCATTTAAAACACTTCCAATTCGACCAATTTTTGACCCGTTTGGTTTGTCGAGTGAGTTACATCACTTCATTGACGTCCAATACGGCTATTTTAAACATTATTATCAACAAACATATTTATTTAACTATTTTGACCCGTTTGTTTGTCGAGTGAGTTACATCACTTTATTGGCATGCCAAACGCCATCATTTTCTCTATATCAATATTAAACATATCTACGACTAGGTTTATCTACATAAGTGTAACGAGACGACAAGTCACGTACCTTTAAAGCGCTCCTTTCAAACGCGTGTCTCCACCGGCTTGTCCACTTGACGATCCGGATTCCTTGCCTATAAAGTTCAACCAAATATTATTTAGAACTCTTTCACAACATTTCACGCGTAATTTTCCATATTGTTCAAATATGCGTTTTTATCTCCAATTTTGCTATGTTAGCTTTCTCTTAAGCATTTTAACAAACACTTCAAAAGCGTGGTTTTTAAATAACCATTATCAAGTTCATGTGTCAACTATTTAGCCAAACTTTTGTATTTTTTTTTCAAATTCTTTACTTCTAGCATGTATATTATTATCACATTTGCTTCATGCAAGTCGTTAACATCAGTTTTTCTGATTTCATTATTAGGATTCCTTAATATTCACAAAACCCATTTAACACCTACATGGGTAAACATGAATATTCATAATTTAAGCATCAATCTCACACATTATTAGCTAGGGTTTACATCTAAACTTGTTTTTATTACAAGTTTCATCTAAACATCCCTAATCAAGCCCCAAATTTTTTATTTTTATCATATACTAGGAATCTGAGTTGAATCAAAACAACATAATTTAGCATACCTTATGATCCCTTCAACGAGGTGATCACGAATTTGTGCTTGAAAATTGACTTAGAGCTGATTAGGACCTTCAATTTGGGGGAAAGCTGCATGAACTAGGGTTTGTGGGGAACCCTTGTGTCGCCCCTGTGTTTTGATCGACCAGACACACACCTTTGTGTGTGTTTGGTGTGATTTATTTTGTTTTATTATTTTAAGTTTCAAATTTAAAAAGTTTAGTCCCTCAACAATTACTTGGTTCTTATTTTAGGTATTTTAATCCACTTACTTGTTATTACAAGACTCATAACTAACTGGGTTATTTATTTCCTAGTTAGCTTATTCTTGTTTATTTTATACTTTATAATTCTAATATAAAGTATATATTTCGGGGTGTTACAAGTCTACCCCCCTTAAAGAGGTTTCATCCCCGAACCTTCATTAAGTAGTTCTTTGGTTTGGACCAAACTACTTTAGTTTCATTTTTTTCATACCTTATTTATTTTAGTCAAAAGTTATCATTTGCCTCCACGCATGCATTTTCCACATGTAAGTCCTTGTGGACTTTAACTTGTGTCTTGTGTTTCTTATTTTATCAGCTATTTGTCCCAATTGTCATTCCACCACTCAATAGTATGAGCTTGCCCACATGTTTACTTTATACTAACTCTATATTGACAAGGGTTTTGCATAATTCCCAACACTAATTTGACTTCGAACGGACCCATCGGCTAGACTGATTTGTCACCGTCACTTAATGCCCCGTTAATTTCGGGTCTACCCCTCTTTGAAATAATCGAACTTAGGTAAGTTTATGATCTTCAATCCCGTAACTCATGCTACAACATGACTATATTCTGTATCACTTTTCTTAACCGTGATCGTATCACGTCGTGTTTAAGTTTAGATAATCTTTTTGTTATCAATATCTTCTTTCTAATGTATCGTCTTACACCTATCGGTGTTAAGACCTATGTCCTTTATTATTAACTGTTTTCTAATTTGTCTCATAACATTCATTTTTGTTAAACTTTATTCCTCACTAACGCTGAATTTCTGTTTAACGTTTATCTCTTTTAACTTACGTCAATTACCCTATCCGGGAGTTGACGACAAGAATTTATTCTTAACTACTATTATATTACGCGGGGAGTAATATCCAGTCCTCTTACTGTACCCCGAGTGACCCGAAGGTTCTTTTACTTAGCCTCGTAGGTTATTTCTTAGGCTTTCATCCCTTTTGGTTCATTTCTTTCTATTGCTGATGCTAGATTTATTTAGTCCTTTAAACCTTTACTTTGTTTGTAATTCCAAGGGTTATGACGATCCCGTAGATCATCTTTGCTTGTGTAGTTTTCGTATACTTAGAAATTCATTCCTGGTGTCATGGCACCCCTTTCAAGCCTAAAATTCATTTATTTTTCGAATTTTATTGATGCGACGGAGTCCAAGGCTACACCCGCTTTCTATCAGATTATTTTTGTGACAACCCGAATTTCCGACATTCTTTATTCGCATTTAATGCACGATTGACTTTGACTATTTAGTTGTGATATGATAAAATACATTGTGTTGCATGAATATGTGTTTGATTGTATAACATGGAACCTGTTGAGAAACATAAACTGCCTAACATAGGAAAGAACCCGACGAAACACAAGTGTGTTTCGCCATAACCATTCTCGACGAAACAGGATATGTTTCGCCATAAACGACTCGACGAAACAAAGTGTTTCGCCGAGCCCAGATTCGACGAAGCCCAGTTATGGGCCCAGCATGTTACGTATAGTTTTTTTTATTGAGTTATACTATTCTATTCGCCACACTCTAGCAAAACAGAAACCCTAGAACTCCCTCTCTTCTGTGCGACGGCAACGACCATCGTTCACCATCATCACTAGCTCTCGAATCTTTGTTTGTTCATCTCGAGTCGGTTAGTGATTAATCCTGTTGCATGAATATCTGTTCTTATGAGCTAGTGAATGACATGAATGCAGATTTACGGTGTTATATATATATATGTGTTTATGATGTTCTTGATTCCGATATACATGGTTAATTAGATGCGTAACTCTTTGCGAAACCTAATATGATCGAACACTCAGTTTTTCATGTTGTTTTTTATATGATCTGGTTCTGATTACACGTTAGTATCTTGTTGGGGTTCGGTAATATGAGGAGATGTGTTAATCGATATGTGGTACACATAAACTAGGGTTTATGCTAGATGATGATTTCTTGATGGTTAGATGATGATTTCCATGCTAATGATTCCTGTATGATAATGTATGTTGATGTGACGGCAGAATTAGGGTTTCTCATTACGTAATTGATTATTTGACGTAACTGATTCTTTGACGTAACTGTTACTTGGCGAATCAAATCTGTGACGAATCAAAATGCTATTGACGAAACAGAGGTAACGACGAAACAGGATGTGTTTCGTCGAGACCTCAACGACGAATCAAATGGTAGACGAAACAGGGGTGTTTCGTCGAAGGGACTTATGGCGAAACAGGGGTGTTTTGCCAAATGGGTAATCAGCACAGTAATCTGTTTACTTTTCTGTTAAGTGTTAACCTGGTTAGTTAACTGCTGTTAAGTGTCACCATCTTGTGTACGATCTCAAATACGTGCTACGTGCTACTTGCTTATCAACTGTGTGCTTATACGTGAACACAAACTGATTTCACATACGTGCATACTATAGGACGTGATTGACTTATTTGCGAGCACATAACCTAGCATACCGAGCAAACCAAGGTGAGTTCACACAAGCCAAGGCATGGGGATTCCCAGGGGGGAATGGGGATTTGATGATTACTGTACATGTAAAGATGACAGAACCTACTGCTAGACTAGTAACACTTATTGAACGATCTTCGCACACCTGCCAAGGACATTGGCCGCGATATTATGACTGACTTCGCACACCTGCCAAGGACATTGGCCGCGAACTAAACTTACAACATCTTCGCACACCTGCCAAGGACATTGGCCGCGATACAAACAAACCTAGTCTAGAAAAACTTGGGGAAAGACCTTCCCCAACATCTTCGCACACCTGCCAAGGACATTGGCCGCGATGGAAACTAATATGATACATTGTAACGAACGAACATACTACTACTCACGCTATACTATTACTGAACTATTAACTGTGAACTCGCTCAACTAGTTGTTGACTCTCTCTTACATGCCTTGCAGGACCTTAGGTACATATGGAGCTTGCACAGGGAGGAGCAGGTCGTTGTGGGATACGGATCGTAGACGATATTTGAACTTATAACTTACTTTGGGTTTTCATTATTATGCTTCCGCTACTTAAACAATGTTTGGTTATGAACATCAGTCATGTCAAGATGAATTACATTTTCCTACTTTTACACTTAAATACTATGTTTGATGTGATTGATGGCTTGATCCTGGTCAGTCACGCCTCCAAGCGGTGATACTCCGCGTGTGGATTTTGGGGGTGTGACAGATTGGTATCAGAGCCATTGGTTATAGAGAACTTGGTTTTAATAAAGGGAAAACGATTTTGTTAAAACCAGACTATAACCAGAACAGTGCTCTCAACGATCCACAACGACGCTTCGCTCCACGTGCAAGGCTCAACATCATAGGTATTACTATTCATGTTACTTTACCTACATGCTAGAACTACATAGACCTTTGCTCGTGGTATGCTTAAATCACAGAACTTGCTATATGTTATTGCTTGAGAATACTCGTGTGCTCACTCTCTTCTGTCATCGCACGATTTGCGAACCTATCTCACTTACGTTATCTTTACTATGAAGATCATGTCTGGACGTATCAACATGACTCAGGACCAGTTGACGGCCCTCATTAACGAACGAGTCACTGCGGCCGTTGCAGCCGCACAAGCAGGAGGTATACCCTGCAGTTACAACTCACTCTAGGATCCTTAGATCCTACGTTCCTAAATCAACTCTCGTGTTTAAACTTGTCCTAATTCTTTTACACAACAGGTCAAGCACCTGTTTGCACTTTCAAGACTTTCATGGACTGTCGTCCAACCACTTTCAGCGGCACTGAAGGAGCCGTAGGTCTCCTGCACTGGTTTGAAAAGATAGAGTCTGTGTTTGAGATGTGTGAGTGCCCTGAGGCACGCAGGGTGAAATATGCTACCGGTACCCTCGAGGGTTTAGCCCTCACATGGTGGAAAGCTCAGGTCCAAATCCTGGGGTTGGTTGCTGCTAACGCCACCCCATGGAACAATTTCAAAGAGATGATCAAGGAGGAATACTGCAGTCGAGATGATATTCATAAGCTGGAAGTCGAGTTTTTCAACCTCAAGATGACGGGGTCAGAGATCGAAGCGTATACCAAGAGATCGAATGAACTTGCATTACTGTGTCCTACTCTGGTGGATAAGCGTATTGAACTTTATCTTAAGGGTCTGGTGCCAGAGATCCAGAGTCATGTGACATCAGCAAATCATGCCACTTACCAGCAGGTTGTTCAGCTGGCTCACCGTCTCACTGATCAGGCGGTGGAGCAAAACAGGTTGCCTAAACGCATCAGCGCTACTGCTACCGCTACCACTTCAGTTACCCCTGCTACTCCCAGCGACAATAAGAGGAAATGGGAGGGGGATTCTAGCAAGGGCTCAGCTACTGTCCAGTCTCAAGCTCAGCAACGCAAGACTAATGATCACCAGAGTCTGAATCAGCAATCAGCAGGTAGTCAAGGGCAGAGTGGCTATCGGGGAATTCACCCGTGGTGTAGAAGGTGCAACAAACACCACAGTGGAAGATGCCGCAGGGAACAGTGTCAAAGATGCCTCAAGATGGGTTATGAGGCTAAGGATTGTAGAAGCGTACGGCCAGCAAATCAGAACCAGCAACAACAACCACCTGCTCCACGAAACCAGCCTCAGCAGCAGCAGCAGGGAAACAGGGGATGCTACCAGTGTGGGGCTGAAGGTCATTACAAGCGGGATTGCCCTCAGTTAAACCAGAACCAGAACAATAACAACAACAACAATCAGGGCAACGGGAACAACAACAACGGTGGGAACAATAACAACAATGGTGCTAGAGGCCGTATGTTTGTGATCGGTCAGGGTGATGCCAGGAATGATCCCAACGTGGTTATGGGTAAGTTTCTTCTCGACGACTTTTATGTTACTGTACTATTTGATTCTGGTGCGGATACAAGTTACATGTCTCTAAAAGCTAGTGAAATGTTAAAACGTGCACCAACTCTCTTAAACACCAAACATGTCGTAGAGTTAGCTAACGGTAAAAGCCTAGAGGCCACGCACATAGTTAAAGGGTGTAATCTTATCCTCGCTGATCAGACTTTCTCCATCGATCTCATTCCTATACCTTTGGGTAGCTTTGACGTCGTCATTGGTATGGATTGGTTATCTCAACAACGAGCGGAGATTTTATGCAAAGAAAAGGTTATTCGTATTCCTCGTTCGGGCAAGGAACCTCTCGAAGTTCAAGGCGACAAGAGTGGTGTCGTGAGTGGCATCATCTCCTTCTTGAAGGCTCAGAAGTGTTTACGCAAGGGGCACACTGCTATACTAGCCCTCGTTACAGATACCTCGAAGAAAGAGAAAAAGATTGAAGATATTCCTGTAGTACGAGACTTTCCTCAAGTGTTTCCTGAGGAATTACCTGGGTTACCGCCTCATCGTCAAGTTGAATTTCAGATCGAGCTCGCTCCAGGAGCAGCACCTATAGCTCGAGCACCTTATCGTTTAGCTCCAACTGAATTGGAAGAACTGTCAAAGCAGCTACAAGAACTCTTGGAAAAGGGTTTTATACGTCCTAGCTCTTCGCCTTGGGGAGCTCCAGTGTTATTCGTGAAGAAGAAGGACGGTACGTTCAGGATGTGTATAGACTACCGTGAACTCAACAAGGTGACGATCAAGAATTGTTATCCTCTTCCGCGCATAGATGATTTATTCGACCAGCTGCAAGGGTCGAGCTACTACTCCAAAATAGACTTAAGGTCAGGATATCATCAACTGAGAGTCCGGGATGAGGACGTCTCTAAAACAGCATTTAGAACTCGCTACGGCCACTACGAGTTTATGGTCAGGCCATTCGGGCTAACGAACGCGCCTGCCGTATTTATGGATCTTATGAACAGGGTGTGCAAACCCTATCTCGATAAGTTCGTCATTGTTTTCATCGACGACATCCTGATTTATTCGAAGAGTCAGGAGGAACACGAGCAGCACTTACGTCTTATACTGGAACTTCTAAGAACGGAACAGCTATACGCCAAGTTTTCTAAATGTGACTTCTGGCTTCGTGAAGTCCACTTCCTAGGCCACGTGGTAAACAAGGATGGGATTCATGTCGATCCATCCAAGGTAGATTCGATCAAGAATTGGCCTGCGCCTCGTACACCAACGGAAATACGCCAATTCTTGGGTTTGGCGGGTTATTACAGACGGTTCATCAAATACTTCTCAAAGATTGCTCAGCCGCTTACACTGTTGACGCAGAAGGGTGTTGTTTATCGTTGGGGTAACGCACAGGAAACAGCGTTTCAGCACTTAAAGGATAGACTCTGTAGCGCACCTATCCTCTCACTGCCTGAAGGCACGGACGATTTCGTAGTCTACTGCGACGCATCTATCCAAGGTCTTGGATGTGTATTGATGCAGAGGGATAAAGTTATTGCTTATGCTTCGCGCCAACTTAAGATTCACGAACGGAATTATACGACACACGACCTAGAGCTGGGAGCTGTTGTTTTTGCACTCAAGATATGGCGACACTACTTGTATGGTACTAAGTGCGCAATCTACACTGATCACAGAAGCCTCGAACATATCTTCAAACAGAAAGAACTGAATATGCGACAGCGACGATGGGTCGAACTGCTAAACGATTACGAATGCTCAATCAGGTACCACCCAGGAAAAGCCAATGTTGTGGCTGACGCCCTCAGTCGAAAGGACACCGCGCCTAAGCGCGTACGAGCTTTACAACTCACCATACAGTCTAACCTTCCTTCCCAGATACGAGATGCTCAGGTAGAAGCATTGAAACCAGAAAATGTCAGGGCTGAAGCCCTACGTGGCTCAAGACAACGTTTAGAACAGAAGGAAGATGGTGCTTACTACGTTACAGGACGCATTTGGGTTCCACTTTATGGCAACTTACGCGAGCTAGTGATGGATGAAGCTCACAAGTCTCGCTACTCGGTACATCCAGGTTCGGATAAAATGTACCACGATATTAAGACTACATACTGGTGGCCTAGCATGAAGGCCCACATAGCCACATACGTTAGCAAATGCTTGACTTGTGCGAGAGTCAAGGCAGAATATCAGAAACCGTCAGGACCACTCCAACAACCTGAAATACCACAATGGAAATGGGAGCAAATTTCCATGGATTTTGTTACTGGCCTACCTAGATCTCAGCGCGGAAATGATACTATATGGGTGATCGTGGATCGACTCACAAAGTCTGCTCATTTCTTGGCAATCAAAGAAACAGACAAGTTCTCTACCTTGGCAGACATTTACTTAAAAGAAGTGGTCTCGAGGCACGGAGTGCCCACCTCCATCATCTCTGATCGTGACGCACGTTTTACTTCAGAACTGTGGCAAGCAATGCATAAATCTTTTGGCTCTCGTTTAGACATGAGCACGGCGTATCATCCTCAGACTGATGGGCAGTCTGAGCGCACTATTCAAACTCTAGAAGACATGCTTCGGGCGTGCGTAATAGATTTTGGCAATGGTTGGGAAAAACATCTGCCACTTGTGGAATTTTCATACAATAACAGTTACCACACCAGCATTAAAGCTGCACCATTCGAGGCACTGTACGGGCGTAAGTGCCGGTCACCTCTCTGTTGGGCAGAGGTGGGAGAAAGTCAAATCACAGGTCCAGAAATGGTAGTCGATACTACAGAAAAGATTGCACAAATACGACAACGCATGGCGGCAGCACGCGACCGTCAGAAAGCATACGCTGATTTAGACAGGAAACTACTCGAATTCCAAGTTGGGGATCGAGCGCTACTTAAAGTTTCACCCTGGAAGGGTGTGGTTCGTTTTGGTAAACGCGGCAAACTAAATCCACGATATGTTGGACCTTTCGAGGTTATTGAGAAAATAGGCAAAGTGGCCTACAGATTGAACTTACCACCTGAACTCAGTGCAGTTCACAACGTCTTTCACGTGTCGAATCTGAAGAAGTGTACGTCAGATGAGACCCACATAGTTCCCTTAAAGGAACTCACTATCGACGAGCGGTTGCACTTCGTCGAAGAACCAGTTGAAATCACGGACCGGGATGTTAAGGTCCTCAAGAACACGAGAATCCCTCTTGTACGAGTTCGTTGGAACTCCCGCCGCGGCCCAGAGTTCACCTGGGAGCGCGAAGATCAAATGGAACTCAAATATCCCCAGTTATTCGGAAACCAAGCAACTACTACTGAGGCTGAAGCTACCAATGCAGAATTTCGGGACGAAATTCCAAATCAACGGGGGGATAATGTGACACCCCAAGAAAACCAGTAACCTTCGCAAACATGCTCAGGGGAGCCGCGATACAATACAGGTAAACAACGTCACACTACTAGCTTCCTTAGTAACTGCATGCTAAATTTCGGGACGAAATTTCTTTCAAGTTGGGGATAATGTGACAACCCGAATTTCCGACATTCTCTATTCGCATTTAATGCACGATTGACTTTGACTATTTAGTTGTGATATGATAAAATACATTGTGTTGCATGAATATGTGTTTGATTGTATAACATGGAACCTGTTGAGAAACATAAACTGCCTAACATAGGAAAGAACCCGACGAAACACAAGTGTGTTTCGCCATAACCATTCTCGACGAAACAAGATATGTTTCGCCATAAACGACTCGACGAAACAAAGTGTTTCGCCGAGCCCAGATTCGACGAAGCCCAGTTATGGGCCCAGCATGTTACGTATAGTTTTTTTTATTGAGTTATACTATTCTATTCGCCACACTCTAGCAAAACAGAAACCCTAGAACTCCCTCTCTTCTGTGCGACGGCAACGACCATCGTTCACCATCATCACTAGCTCTCGAATCTTTGTTTGTTCATCTCGAGTCGGTTAGTGATTAATCCTGTTGCATGAATATCTGTTCTTATGAGCTAGTGAATGACATGAATGCAGATTTACGGTGTTATATATATATATGTGTTTATGATGTTCTTGATTCCGATATACATGGTTAATTAGATGCGTAACTCTTTGCGAAACCTAATATGATCGAACACTCAGTTTTTCATGTTGTTGTTTATATGATCTGGTTCTGATTACACGTTAGTATCTTGTTGGGGTTCGGTAATATGAGGAGATGTGTTAATCGATATGTGGTACACATAAACTAGGGTTTATGCTAGATGATGATTTCTTGATGGTTAGATGATGATTTCCATGCTAATGATTCCTGTATGATCATGTATGTTGATGTGACGGCAGAATTAGGGTTTCTCATTACGTAATTGATTATTTGACGTAACTGATTCTTTGACGTAACTGTTACTTGGCGAATCAAATCTGTGACGAATCAAAATGCTATTGACGAAACAGAGGTAACGACGAAACAGGATGTGTTTCGTCGAGACCTCAACGACGAATCAAATGGTAGACGAAACAGGGGTGTTTCGTCGAAGGGACTTATGGCGAAACAGGGGTGTTTCGCCAAATGGGTAATCAGCACAGTAATCTGTTTACTTTTCTGTTAAGTGTTAACCTGGTTAGTTAACTGCTGTTAAGTGTCACCATCTTGTGTACGATCTCAAATACGTGCTACGTGCTACTTGCTTATCAACTGTGTGCTTATACGTGAACACAAACTGATTTCACATACGTGCATACTATAGGACGTGATTGACTTATTTGCGAGCACATAACCTAGCATACCGAGCAAACCAAGGTGAGTTCACACAAGCCAAGGCATGGGGATTCCCAGGGGGGAATGGGGATTTGATGATTACTGTACATGTAAAGATGACAGAACCTACTGCTAGACTAGTAACACTTATTGAACGATCTTCGCACACCTGCCAAGGACATTGGCCGCGATATTATGACTGACTTCGCACACCTGCCAAGGACATTGGCCGCGAACTAAACTTACAACATCTTCGCACACCTGCCAAGGACATTGGCCGCGATACAAACAAACCTAGTCTAGAAAAACTTGGGGAAAGACCTTCCCCAACATCTTCGCACACCTGCCAAGGACATTGGCCGCGATGGAAACTAATATGATACATTGTAACGAACGAACATACTACTACTCACGCTATACTATTACTGAACTATTAACTGTGAACTCGCTCAACTAGTTGTTGACTCTCTCTTACATGCCTTGCAGGACCTTAGGTACATATGGAGCTTGCACAGGGAGGAGCAGGTCGTTGTGGGATACGGATCGTAGACGATATTTGAACTTATAACTTACTTTGGGTTTTCATTATTATGCTTCCGCTACTTAAACAATGTTTGGTTATGAACATCAGTCATGTCAAGATGAATTACATTTTCCTACTTTTACACTTAAATACTATGTTTGATGTGATTGATGGCTTGATCCTGGTCAGTCACGCCTCCAAGCGGTGATACTCCGCGTGTGGATTTTGGGGGTGTGACAATTTTTCCGACTCTATGACTTCTTATGTCACTTTCGCGTCGGTTTATTTCTCTCATACCGTTATTTGATTTACGCCCATATTCCTTTCAACCCGTTACCCGGGTTCTTTATCTTAATGTTTTTAACACTCCGGTTTTATTGGTTTGCGTTTTCCTTTCCATACTCTTTTATGACCTATCGCATAGATTCAGCAATATTTTCGCACTTTCACTATTCGGGATGCGCTTAATTGGAATTTCAAGTATTATACTTTATTCAGCCCGTCCAACATTGAAATAGTTAAACATAACTATCGAAATTTCTGTTTTGCAAAATTTTATCATCTTCTTAGTCATAACTCTTAATCCGAGTCTTTTGACTTTTAATCCGCGTTCCCGACTATTGGTTTACGTATATATCTGATAACCTACCTATCAAGTGGGTATTTTACCGAGATTATTCTCATAGCAACCATTCCGGCATGCATTAAGGCTTTGTTCCTCGATTTATTTGGTCACATTTAGCGAAATCCATCGCTTTTACTTAACTAAGTCTTTTATTCATTCGTTCATCTCGTTTGTCATGTTCGTGTGAATTCCATCACTTATGACAGTCAACTTTGCCCTTATGCCTTGACCTTCTAAATTGTCAATTTTGATTTTTGTTTACTTTGATTCAAACACCATATTTCTTTTGTTAATGACCCCTAGATCCATCTCTTTTATCAATATCCCGAGGGTTTAGTTCTTAAGATTTATTTGGTAAAACCATTACTATTGTTATATGATTTTTGGGGTTTACCCGTTTTCGTTCCATCACTTTTAAAATGTTAATTTTACTACTCTCTTATACAATCAAACCCATCGATGTGATCATTGTTTTTTTTCCTCATAAGGATTTAATTAAGAACATATTACTTGGATGGTTACCCATACCCAAGTTTCTAAATTTGCATTTATTGATAGTTTAGTATTCAAAGTAGCGAATAATACGTATCATCCATTTAGCTTCTTTCTCGAGGATATTTTTGGTCCGAGTCTTAATTTCTCGTCTTTAACCTTAATCCTATTGTAACAATCACAAAATCAATTCATTTCGTTTTATTATTCCATATCATTGTATGAAATTTATCCACATCGTTCATTGATATAACGAAGTTTCTGCATGTTTTAATTGGTTTGGCCAAGTCTATAACCTTGTCCTTGTCATCTATTACTATTGCAAATTTCTGGGTTCGGGTGTTATTATACTCCTTCCCAATACATCAGTTATTCACTTTATTAAGTTCCCAGGTTTGAGTGTACGCGCACTCCTTCCCACGGTAATATTGATCGTGATTACTTTTGCCTTGGTTTCACATGCTCACCATTGTTTATTTTCTTGTGCATATATGTTTCTTTTGCATAATTCGCATGTTTCACTGCTCATGTATGCCCCTATGCAGCTATTGTTCACACTAGTATTTGAATAAAATTTATAGGTGAAATTAAATTTGTAATAAACATGCCTGAAACGACATCAGGTTCAGCTTTAGCCTCTGCGGCTGTCATGTGGGAAGACCTTGCCTTCTCTTTCAGGGTATCAGACTTTGCGTCAAATGTATCTTCGGTTCCAACCAATTCCGGGCATTCAGACTTTTTATGTCCCGGATTATAACACTTATAACACACTAACACATTTCCCGTGCAATTTGCAACCACATGTCCCACTTTTCTACAAATGGGACATGGTTTGTTTCTAAAGTAGCATTTGCCCCGGTGAGCTTTTCCACATATTTCACACTGAGGTGATCCCCTTATTGTAACTCCTTTCCTAGAAGCCTTATTAGGCTTCAATTTCTTTACAGGACTTGGGTTCACATCCAACACTTTTACGTCTTCTTTTTCTTGTGCGAGACTGTCTTTTAATTCGATCATCATATCCTTCACTACTAGCAGGATTGTGGTTTGCAGTCTCTCTACAAACTGGGGTAAACTGGCTTCTACTGCCTTTCCGACTTCCTCGGAAATTTTAGCTTCCATCTCTTCAGTTAATTGAGATGTTAATTCGCCCCCAGTTACACCGGACATTTCTTTCATTTGTTCAGTGACTATTGGCACTGTATCATCATTACCTTTATCCATTATTATGAATTTGAAATGTTTATACTCATTATTGAACATTTCATTTTATAACATATACCTCATTCATTTTGATTTAGCCAAGTTCACCACTTGCTTAAACCATTTATGTTTAGTGCACTTTCCGGTTTTGAGTGTGTTAACACGCAATTCCCGTGCACATCTAATCAAAATACCTTTTTCTAATATTCTAATAAGTCTACTAAAGCAATTAATTCTTATGGGATGTTTGATCAAGCTTGAACCGAACACACTTTGTTGACAACCTGGCTCTGATTACCAACTTGTAACGCCCGTCATGATAAATCACATTTATAATATTTATGCACACATTTTATACAACAATGCGAGCTTACAAAAACTTTGCTTGGAAAAATGATCACATATGATCAAAGTATTTGAGTTATCATTCTATCTAGTTTAAACATTCAAATGAAATTCTTAGTGTTTACATATTAACTAAAACAAAATAAATCAATGCGGAAGCTTGTTCGGTGTGTTCGGTTCCTAAAAGTCGCATGATCTTCATCCGGAAATCTTGTGAGCATTCACCTAATGTCAAAACCACATAAACAGTTAGTTTTGACAACGTTTAAACACGTATAATCAAGTTCTAAGGCCCAATAATGAAAACAAAACAAAATTCTGAGATATAAGTCGGTCGCGCCCCGCGACCGGTTTCGACTCATCTTTCGCGGCCCGAGACTAGTGTCGCGTCACGTGACCATTTTGTTGATTCGCCGTCGTGTAGCGCGGCGGCCTATTTTTCACAGCAGGTTTGTTTTTTTGTTGCTGCAAATGCCCTACTCAAAATTTAACCCAAATTATCTACTTAAAACTTGCATAACTTTTGTTATACAAATCCGTTTTTCGTAATTCTTTTTTCCTACGCGACCGTAATTAAATTACGGACCCGTCTAACAACATTGTTCACATAAAAATCCGGTTTATAATCAGTTAGCTTACATTTCCGCTATTTGATTGTTTGACCTGTTTGTCTACAAGTCCTAAAATTTGTTTTGTTACCTTCACTTGTTTTCAACTATTTTACCCATTCCCGGGTTTACCTAACATTAGCGTTGCGCTCTTCTACCGGGGGCTACTTACGCATTTACGTCATGCTTTATTTTCAAAGATTCAAACATGCTCTTTTTAACAATTTGACAAGTACAAATTTCTGAACTTTAGACCCAACACCAAGGGTTCAATTGTAACAAGTTTAGCGTGTTCGCTTCACGGCTTACGCATTCAATATTATTTAATCATTGAGTGATGACCCATTCGCTGCAATATTTCAATTCGATATTGTTTTGACCTGTTTGTTTGTCTAATGGAAACCACCATATCAAGGACTTACCAAACTTTACACTAACCAATATTTTGACCCGTTTTGTTTGTCTAGTGAGCTTCGTCACTTCAGCGACATAACGAGTATGCAATTTGCGCTAATTTCAATTTTCAACAAGCTAGAATTAATAAATAAACATAATGTACGATACTACGGTTACATACTTGCATAATTCATCAACGTTGGTTTCTAACCATAATTACCCATTCCCGGGCTTGTCAACCTTAGCCTATCACTTCCATTCCATGGTTTACGCTTTATAACCCAATTCGACCAATTCGACCAATTAATGAGTGATGTTTAAGTCATTTAAAACACTACCAATTCGACCAATTTTTGACCCGTTTGGTTTGTCGAGTGAGTTACATCACTTCATTGACGTTCCAATACGGCTATTTTAAACATTATCATCAACAAACATCTTTATTTAACTATTTTGACCCGTTTGGTTGTCGAGTGAGTTACAACACTTCATTGGCATACCAAACGCCATCATTTTCGCTATATCAATATTAAACATATCTACGACTAGGTTTATCTACATAAGTGTAACGAGACGACAAGTCACGTACCTTTAAAGCGCTCCTTTCAAACGCGTGTCTCCACCGGCTTGTCCACTTGACGATCCGGATTCCTTGCCTATAGAGTTCAACCAAATATTATTTAGAACTCTTTCACAACATTTCACGCGTAATTTGCCATATTGTTCAAATATGCGTTTTTAACTCCAATTTTGCTATGTTAGCTTTCTCTTAAGCATTTTAACAAACACTTCAAAAGCGTGGTTTTTAAATACCCATTATCAAGTTCATGTCTCAACTATTTAGCCGAACTTTTGTATTTTTTTGCAAATTCTTTACTTCTAGCATGTATATTATTATCACATTTGCTTCATGCAAGCCGTTAACATCAGTTTTTCTGATTTCATGTCTCGACTATTTAGCCGAACTATTGTATTTTTTTGCAAATTCTTTACTTCTAGCATGTATATTATTATCACATTTGCTTCATGCAAGCCGTTAACATCAGTTTTTCTGATTTCATTATTAGGATTCCTTAATATTCACAAAACCCATTTAACACCTACATGGGTAACATGAATATTCATAATTTGAGCATCAATCTCACAAATTATTAGCTAGGGTTTACATCTAAACTTGTTTTTATTACAAGTTTCATCTAAACATCCCTAATCAAGCCCCAAATTTTCGATTTTTATCATATACTAGGAATTTGAGTTGAATCAAAACAACATAATTTAGCGTACCTTATGATCCCTTCAACGAGGTGATCACGAATTTGTGCTTGAAAATTGATTTAGAGCTGATTAGGACCTTCAATTTGGGGGAAAGCTGCATGAACTAGGGTTTGTGGGGAACCCTTGTATCGCCCCTGTGTTTCACCTTTGTGTGTGGCTGGTGTGATTTATTTTGTTTTATTATTTTAAGTTTCAAATTTAACAAGTTTAGTCCCTCAACAATTACTTGGTTCTCATTTTAGGTATTTGAACCCACTTACTTATTATTACAAGATTATAACTAACTGGGTTATTTATTTCCTAGTTAGCTTATTCTTGTTTATTTTATACTTTATAATTCTAATATAAAGTTTATATTTTCGGGGTGTTACATTTTGGGTGAAAGATTTGGTTCGCGAACACGGTATTGGTTTTTAAGCTTTACAGGAATCGAAGGTAGACATTGTCTCTCGTGTCGAGATGGCTAAATTTTGGAATAATAATAATAATGTTGGCTTTGAGTTTGCTGAATCTGTTGGTCAATCTGGGGGTTTAATATGTATCTGGGATGATAAGTTGTTCTGATATACGGGAGGTTCTAGCACCAGACACTTTTTACATGTTCAAGGGTCTCTTCTTGGCTGTAACTCTTTTGTTAATGTTATTAATGTCTACGCCCCGCAGGGGGTGGCGGGTAAGAAGGCTCTGTGGAACGAGTTGAAATCGGTTATTGTTGCAAATAAAGGTTATTGGGTTATCCTGGGCGATTTTAACGCGGTCCGATTTAGAGAGGAGAGGAGAAATTTCACTTTCAAACAAACATGTGCCAATTATTTTAACGACTTCATCTTTTCTGAATTAATAGAGTATGGTATGAAAGGAAGGCAGTTCACGTTTTGTAAAGGGAACAAACTAAGTAAGCTCGACCGCTTCTTAGTCAATTCGGAGTTTTTTAATGCTTGGCCAGCGGCGTGTTGTCGGGTCCTTCCGAGACTTTGGTATGATCACCATCCTATTATGCTGGAATGTCATGTTAAAAATTTTGTGTCGTGGCCGCTTCGAATCTTCAATTCATGGTTTGAGAAACAGGACTTCGAGGAGACTGTCTTTAAGGCTGTTAATGATTTTACTCAGATGGTCAGGCATCCAGACGTGATTCTTATTAGGAAGTTGGGTTTTATTCGGGATCGTTTGAGAGAATGGAGGGAGAGTTTGACGCGAAAGGAAGGTGAGGAAGTGGCAACCGCCAAGGAAGAAGTTGAGCTTCTTGAAGTGGCCCTTGAATCTAGAGACATTACCGAGGAAGAGGAGTGGATTCTTTCGGAAAAGAAAAACATCATTCGAACCGCGGAAGAGGCGAAAATTATGGATTTGAGGCAAAGGTCTCGCATTAGCATTAGATGGGCGAAAGATGGAGATGAAAATTCCAAATTCTTCAACGCCATGATTAACTGTCGGAAAGCTAGTAATACTATCCACGGTCTCGATGTGAATGGCGTTTGGATTTCTAAACCTTCCTTGGTTAAGAAAGAGGTTTATAGCTTTTTCTGTGATAGGTTTGTGGAGGATTGTGCTAGCCGCCCTCATTTGGTTAATCCTGGTGTTTGTCGGATTTCCTCGTCCGTGGCTTTAAACCTTGAGATGCGGTTTTTGAAGGAAGAGATAAAGGCTGCGGTTTTTGGGTGTGGTGAGAATCGGGCCCCCGGTCTCGATGGTTTTAATTTCAGATTTTTTAAACACTTCTGGGACCTTTTTGAGGAGGATTTCTGTAAGATTCTAAATTATTTCTTCGATGCGGGCAAGTTAAATATGGGGTGCGGTTCGGCTTTTATTGCTCTTATTCCTAAAATTAGGGATCCGGTTAACCTTTTCGACTATCGTAGGGGTTATCAACAAAGTGGTGTCAAAAGTCCTCGCGAATAGACTTAAACCGGTCCTTAGTAATGTGATTTCCAGTTCACAATCTGCTTTCCTTGGGGGTAGGTTTATCCTAGACGGACCTCTTATCATTAATGAGTTGTTGTCATGGTCCAGAAAAAAACAGGTGTTTTGTCTGAAGATTGATTTTGAGAAAGCTTACGACAACGTTAATTGGGGTTTCGTTACAGACATTCTCTATCAGATGGGCTTTGGTTCTAAATGGTGCGGTTGGATTTCCGGTATTTTAGCTTCAGCCAGGGCTTCGGTGTTGGTGAATGGCTCGCCAACCTTTGAGTTTGGGTGTAGTAAAGGTATGAGACAAGGGGACCCATTATCGCCTTTCCTCTTTGTTGTGGTTATGGAGGCGCTCTTGTGTTTGTTTAGTAAGGCTAGCTAGTTAGGCGTATTTCAAGGTATTAAGCTTCCTGTTGGAGATTTAAGTGTCTCTCACCTATTCTATGCGGATGACGCTGTGATTCTGGGAGAGTGGAGTAGAGATAATATTGCGACTGTTATCAGAATTCTACGGTTTTTCCATGCGTGCTCGGGTTTAAAAATAAATCTTAATAAATCTAGCATCTTTGGTTTTGGTGCTAATGGTATTGAAGTGGAGGATGTGGCGAATTGGATTAGATGTAGAGCCGAGTCTGCCCCATTTAAATACCTCGGTTTGATGGTGGGAGCCAAAATGAACCGCATCAACAATTGGCATCCGGTTTACGAAATTTTTGAGAAAAGGCTCGCTCTTTGGAAGGCTTCGCTATTGTCTATAGGTAGGAGAGTTACTTTAATTCGGTCGGTGCTTGAAAGTCTTCCAACTTATTATATGTCGTTGTACAAAGCGCCGGTGAAGGTTATTAAAGATTTGGAAAGTATCATAAAAAGATTCTTATGGGGAGGTTCGAGTGAAGTGAGGAAGACTCAATGGGTGGCTTGGGATAGGGTGTCGATTCCTAAGAAAGCGGGAGGTTTGGGGTTTTGCAAGCTAGGAGATGTCAATGTGGCTTTGCTTAGCAAATGGGGATGGAGGTTTAAATGCGAACCAGACAACTTATGGGTTAAAATCATTAAAGTTGTTCACTCGGGTCAGATGGGGTGGTCCTTTCTTCCGTGTAATAGATCGATCAGAGGAGCTTGGGCTAACATTTGTAATGCTTTGAATAAAACATTCATCGACATTAAACCGATAAGGAGTTTTTTTAGAGGTGAGGTTGTTTCCGGTTCAGATATTCTTTTTTGGTTAGATCCTTGGGTTGACGAGCGTCCTTTAAAATAAATTTTTCCCAATTTGTTTCTCTTGGAGGTTGTGAAAAATTGCTCTGTTAAAGATCGGCTTGAAGATGGTGGTTCTTGGCTTTGGAGATATGATCCGGATACAGCTACTGAGCTAGCCGAATTGGTTGGTTTAGCGGGTAAGATTTCTGCTGTCACGCTTGGGTCTGATAGAGATAAATGGAAATGGCTGGGGGATGATGCGGGGTCTTTTTCTGTGTCTTCGGTCAAGAGTCTCTTGGTTCGGGGTAGGCTCGATTCGTCTTTTTGTGTGCTCGATTGGTGTAAGTGGGTTCCAGCGAAATGTAATATCTTTGTTTGGAGATTGGAGCTGAATCGCATCCCTTCCACGGATGCTCTCGTCGCGAGAGGTATTTTGCCTGAGGTAGGGGTGTGCCCTCTTTGTGGTTTTGAAGATGAAACAGTGGAGCATCTCTTTATTTCTGGTCAGTTCGCTTCTCTTCTTTGGCTGAAGGTTAGTAGTTGGTGCCATATTTCGGATATCTTTGCTTTTTCTATCAAAGATCTCTTGGAAATCCACAAGTTTGTTAGTTTGGGGTCTCCAGATAAGAAGATTTTGCAAGGTATTATAGTTTCGACGTGTTGGTGTCTTTGGTTGGCCAGAAATAAAAAGGTTTTCACAAGCTCCCGGGTTAGTGTGGAAGATGTTTTTAGTGAAGTTAGGTCTTTGGGTTTCTTCTGGTTGAAGGTTAGATCGTCCTTTCGTTCTTTAGCTTGGAGCGATTGGTGTAATTTGTAAGAATGTAATTCTGTTTTTTTTTTGTCCGTCCCGGTCTTCGGGTTCGGCTAGTTCATAATGATAGTCTCTTCTAAAAAAAACATGTATGGACTTTTATTTTAAAAGATCTAAAATAGCAAAGTCGATTTGAAAGTCAATGACTTTCAACCTCATTTATTGAACATATTGACCCAAGTGCCCTTTGTGTTCAGGTGCCATAATATATAATAAAAAGTCGATTTGAAAGTCAATGACTTTTTAAATCATTTATGAGAAAACCTTTTCTATAAGCAAATTTTTTTACTGTCTGCATTTATGTTAAATTTGAATTCAACTTTCTCTTATATGCAACTTCATTTTGTTTAATTTCTTTGTTAAATCGTAAGACATTTTCTTTTTCTCTAATGAGTGCTCGGTTACGGATTTGTAATGGGTCATGAGACTGACACACTGAGATGTGCGGAGTTTATTTTTGAATTCGTAAGGTATGCTATATACCAAACCATTTTCTTCCTTCTCCTTGCTAGACTCCACCTTCATTGCTTCAGCAGGAGCCTTTTCCTTTTTTTTTTGTTTTGCCTTAAAACTGCTTTCAGCTTTTGACTTTTCCATCACCTTCTCTTCTTTGACCTCCACAACAGCTCCCTTTCCTTTGTCAGCAGTTGGCTTGTTTTCATAGAACATTCCTTTCAGCCGGTGTCTATAGCTTCAACACCTTTGGGAATACTTGCATTTTTGTTACTAAGAAAACTCGAGAGAAGGGGTGCAGAGCAGGTAGCTATCTTTTCCATCAATGTTTTGTTGACATTAGCTCTCGCTTCGGTAATCTCATCTGCCCAATCATAGTCTTCTACCACCAAAGCTTTCAGTCCTTCATTTGTTGCAGTATCAGTTCCTTTAATATCGATTGGCCTTCTAGCATGAGCAGCTTCTAGAGGTTCATTTTTTAGTAAAGGACATCCCCTTTTGAAATGACTAAGGGTCTTGTTGTTGTAGCACCAAAGCTCTGATACCGAATGATAGTCCGTGTAGATCCAGTTTCAATCTTGGTTCGGAAAAAAGTGTGAGACAGGTGAATTTGAGCCAAGAACAAAGAAATAAACAAAGAAATATATATTTGAATGGTAGATTACAACGAAGAAGATCTTATTGTTGGTGATAAAAGATTACAAGATAATCATCCACCCCGGATGAGCTCCCCTGGGGTGGTGGCTCCCAAAATACACACCCTACAAGTGAGGTATAATACACTATTTATATATCCGGAGACTTGTCCTCCAAACAAACCTCCTCTTGTTTGTAAAAACTTACTAAACTCACTAAAACACTCTAACTATAATAACTAACCACCAATACGAACAATAAAATCGCTTAATTAAAGTCGACGTAGTTGATAATATAATTCTCCATTTTGACCCAACATTAGGAATATAATTATTTAATTTTTTTATGTAGAATATTTTATAATATGTTATTTTTACAAATGTAATGACTTTTTCTATTTTTTAAGAGTTAAATATAGAGATAGTCTTTGTGGTTTACTGAATGTAAGACCTTTGAGTACTAAGAGTTAAATATAGAGATAGTCTTTGTGGTTTACTGAATGTAACACCTTTGAGTACTAAAAAAAATTATATAAGTGTATTTTAGTCATTTTAATGAGAGTTAGTCTTAATATTTAAAAATGTTACAAAATTAAAACCATAGAACCTCAATCTGTTACAAAAGAAAAGTTAATACTTAAAGATGTTTCTTTCAACAAACCATAAAATTATTTGTGTAATTAACTAAAAAATTGTAAGAAAAAATAGTTTTCAACTTTGTATAAGTGAACATGAATTCATTCCAATTACCTTTCATGTGCGATTATATAAAAACAACAGAGTGAGTTCTCTATTACAATTAGCAAGCACACAATTTTTGAAATAAATTTGAAAAACACATTATCTGTACAAACCAACACATTATCTGTACAAACCAATATCTGGATCTCATAATTTTTTTTTAAATCAAGGGAGATAAGAACTTAGTTTCAATTATATAAATATATATTATAAGGCTCCAAAAACAAAAGAATTTGACAAATTAAACACCCTTAACTTCCTATCATTACCAATTTATTTAACAGTTTATTTTAGGAAAAAAAATCAAAAGCATAACAAATACTGAACTTTCTTCTACACATCTTAAAGAGGTGTAGAGAAAACGGGTATACTTTGTGGGTGTCTAAAGAAATTCTTTGGATCAACTTTGGCCTTGATTCGAATCAACTTCTTAAAATTCTCTCTTTTCCGGTACCTCTCCCCCCAAACACTTGCTTCTACATATGTAGCACTTCCAACGCCGAAATCAAGATCATTGTAGTTCAAATAAGCCTCCCTCGGGTTCCTGGATACGTACGGTTCCAAAGTCTTATCAAAACTTCGGATCCAAGCTAACCGTCTGCGCGATATCGCGGTCTTGTCCGAAGGCTGATCGTTAAAGTCCACCAGCTTGCCAACCTGGTACAACACTCCAGCTCTGTGAGGATACGGGATTGCTGTTTCTGAGTACTCCTCCATCTTTCCCCCAAACGTGTTCATGTACAGAGTCTCTGACTTGTCATTTTGTAAAATCTTTCTCCATATCTTTCTGAGCCCGCTTTTGGGAATTGGAGTCCGGACATAGTCTGATTTGCCTTTGAAGCTCAGCCTGGGGATGGCTGATCGGTTCGCAAGAACCTCGGGCGGGGTGGAGGTGGTAAAGCCACTAAATTGAAGGGTGGTCTGGACCATTCGTACTTCTTTACAAACTTCTCGTGTCACATTGAGCTCCGGAAAACTTTGGTTCAACAACGGAAGCAGCGTGTCAATATTGCCCAGATAAAGACCCTCAAACAATAGTCTTACGGTTTTCTTGGTGGTGTTGCCAATATTTTCACTGTTAATTTGAACTCTGATGTTTAAATCACGATCAAATTTGGGTAACACGTATTGATATTTATGGACAATATCCGTAGCACCTTGCTCCAGAGTTACATTCACCGTGAAAAGAGTAACTCTTTCCGGGACTGGAACCAACCTCAGCTTCCACGAAAGAACTATTCCGAAACTGGAAGCACCACCGCCACGAAGCGCCCAAAAAAAATCTTCACCCATCGATTTCCTATCAAGAATGTTTCCATTAACATCCATGAAACGAATATCCAAAACATTATCGGCACCAAGCCCGTATTTCCTCATAAGGTTTCCATACCCACCACCGCTCAAGAACCCGCTAACACCGATTCCAGCCCAAAGACCAGCTGGAAAATACAAGGTGTCGGTTAACTGTGAAATAGTGTAGTAGAGCTCACCAAGCAAAGCGCCACCCTGGGAATTTTTTTTAGAAATGGTGTATTTTGAACATATTTTTAGGATAATGGGGAAGTCAAAAAAAAAAAAGGTTTTTGGTGTATCCTCTATTAGGAATAGCGGATTAGGAAGGAAATTAAATTGTGTTGCAGCAATGCTCAGGTAGGTGTCAGGTGGTGTCAGATGTTTTTCTAATCCTCTATTCTCAATAGAGGATTAGGAGGAAACACTTAACCATGGTTCAAGCCTCACCCGAGACCAAACATAAGCCAGTTAAAAACCTAAACCCAGTTACAAAACTTAACCTAGTTAACTTTTTAAGTTATACTTCCAGCTATACCTTGGATTCCTCCTCTATTATTAAAGAGATTCTGGCACATCACATGCAACCTGAGAAGTCTGTCTTCTTCTGACCATGAACATGCACCATTCACATCCATTGCAGAACATCACATGCATATGTTGAATGGTTTTAATTGAGTGCTTTAACTTTACAGCTTTTGCAGGTTGTTTGATGGGTGCTAGATGATGTTGGTGGGTTTGATGTTGAACATGGTTATGGAGGGTTGAATATGATACAGGGGGTTCTCATGTTGAACATGGTTATGGAGGGTTTAAGTGGAGGAGGGGGTTCTGATCTTGAACATGGTAATGGTAATGGAGGGTGGAGGATGAAGATGACGATGTTTTAATTTATAAAAAATATATATATGGCCTAAGCCCAGAATAGCAGATTAGGAAATAACACAATATCTCCTAATCCTCTATTACAAATAGCGGATCACCTTATACCCAATTAAAAACCCAATTTAATAATATTGTTAAAAATATATATGGCCTAAGCCGTTAATCAGAATAGCGGATTAGGTAAAAACACAATATCTCCTAATCCTCTATTACAAATAGCGGATCACCTAAAATTAAATCCCAAATTTTGTTAAATAATATTGTTCGAAACCTAACTCTAATTAATTTATTTTAATGTTTCAAACCCTAACTAAATATTATAATTAACAATAATAAAATAAAATGATAAATTATAAGATGAAAAACGTGAAACATGGAACATGGAACAAAATAAATTAATTAGAGTTAAGTTTTGTAACTGGGTTTAGGTTTTTAACTGGCTTATGTTTGGTCTCGGGTGAGGCTTGAACCATGGTTAAGTGTTTCCTCCTAATCCTCTATTGAGAATAGAGGATTAGAAAAACATCTGACACCCACCTGACACCTACCTGAGCATTGCTGCAACACAATTTAATTTCCTCCTAATCCGCTATTCCTAATAGAGGATACACCAAAAACCTTTTTTTTTTTTTTTTTGACTTCCCCGTTATCCTAAAAATATATTCAAAATACACCATTTCTAAAAGAAATTCGCCACCCTGGACCCATGCAGTCCGGTTTTCAACGTTGATCTCTATAGCCCTCATGTTGACGAGATCTAGCATGACAAACGGAGCGTTCGCAACGTATGAGATGCCCGCGTAGTCATGGCCCCCATCCCGGATGCGCATTTCGTATCCGTGTTTCTTAGCGCATAAAAGAGCGGTTTGGATATGGGTTTCGTCGGTGGGAGTAACGATGACCGATGGTTTAAAAATGTAAGATTTGTTGAACCGAATAGGGTCGGCTGCAGCTTGCCAAACGGGTATGTAAGAAGTGTTGACCGGGGTGAAAACGAGTTGAGAGATGGTGGTGACATTGTTGGAGTTGGATTGGAGACAGGTTATGAAATCTTGGGAAATGTAGGGTAATGCACCCCGTGAAACACAAAAGGAAAGAGAGAGAACCAGGAGGAACACTGAACAAGTTAGTCGAGAGTTCATCATGTTTTATGTTTTGGTGAGTTTATGGCAATACATAGACGTCCTATTTATATATATAGAATGAAGAAACAACCTGTTTGACCAAACCATTAGTGGCAAGACCCCTGAAAACTCTACAAACATACTCAGGTTCAACCTCTCCTAGATAAACATCTTCATTCAAAGAGAATAAGTCTTTTCAACCAGAAAATTATCATTCTAACTTTTGACATTGAATGTGGTCAGAGATGTCGTTTACCAAAACAATAGTTTAAAACATAATTTTCCAAACAAATTCTGTAATTTTCTGTTTGACCACAATGGATAACGCGGAAATAATATTAATGAATATTTTTTTTCTTTGTAACGCAGCGGTTCAAGGATTAAGTTTGAAAACCAATCACTTTCAGCCTTAAATATTATCTGCATCGCTGATTAACATCTTCCCAATGGAGAATGTTTGTAAATTAATTAATCAAATGTTTTTTTTTAAACTACGATTGGAGCCGCCCTTCGCGGCATGGTTGTAGGAGGATGCTGACAAGGATGTATTTGTTACATGATATATTAATGAGTTATTATAGCTCATGGAGTCTTTAATTTAAACATGGTAGAAATAAGCAATCAACATGGTTAAGTAAACACGTCTAGAATTTAAAGTTAGATTTTACTATGATAAGAGAAATAAAAGAAAATTAAATTTGCTACCTGTTATATTGAAGACTTAATATAGACCATGTAGACTTTATTCTAAACGGCGGTGAAAATTGGCAAGCAACACAATTAAGTAAACATGTCTAGAGTTAAAAGTTTGTTTTTCACTTATAATAAGTTAAATAACAAAAGAATTAAACTTATAAAAATGATAAAAGAACTAATATTTATATAAAACAAAAAAAAAATACATTTCTTAAAACTTTAAAGACCATATGATAACTCTATTAAAGTTATGGGGTCGAAACGTAAATCATTTATAGAAAAATATTTACTATTAAACTTTCGTATGATAAATCTATTAAAGATCAGAGGTATAAACGTAATTCGTTTAAAAAATGAATTATTAGAGTTCGGGGGGTCCTATAATAACTCTACTAAAGTTTAAGATTAGAAATGTAAATTAATTAGTTTAAAGTAAAAAATAAATAAATGATATTATAACATAGATTAAGTAATGAATATCACTATTCACAATTCATTTTGTTATTGTATATAATAATTTGTTATTTGAAGATTTATATTTAATAATTAAGTAACTAATTATGTCACGTGTTACAATTACATGAGTTCAAGATTCTTGTTCTCACTCTGATTTTTAACCCTTTGTCTTCTAATTTTCAATTTAAGAAAGTTGATTAAAAAACAAAAGGTTAACACATAATATATTACGTTACTAGTTAGTAACTTATGTAAGATATTTGATATTTAACGCGTGTAATACACAAGTTTCTAATCTAGTTATTATCAATAAATACAATAATTTTCCAAACAAATTCTGTAATTTCCATCGAATTTTAATAATAAAAATAATTAAGATTACAAATATTGATAATTCAGTTAGTTTGGATTGTGCTAATCGCAGGCCGGACCTAGAGGCTTTCAAATTTAGGCAACGGTCCAAGGTCTTCAAAAAATAGGGTCTCAATTTTGTTTAAAAAAATTATATAGTATGTGTATTACTATATTAGGCCCAAATGAACAAAACAAAAATTATATTTATTGCAATGCTCCATAGAAAAACCGAATTTAAAATAAAAGAGGCCCAATTCTAACTTCGAGCAATATGTAATTCATAATTAATTTAGGCCGACATCGTCTTTCTAGCTAACTGTAACGTCGCATATAATAATTCCGCTCAATTATGTCGCTGACTAGGGAGAAATTTGAGGTTAAATTAGGAGAGATTACTATTGTCGCAATGGTCAAAGGCTACTTTTTTTATAATAATATCTATATATAATTTGAGGTGAAATTAGGAGAAATGATTGGAGAGAAATCACTGTTTTCCCTAAAATCCTAATTGATACCTTGAATCTTTGAGTTATGAATTGTGCTTCCGATTGAGACTTCTGATGTTTTCTTTATACCAATTCAAAGAACCCCCGCCTTTGTAGTTTCTTAGGGCCTCCAGAAACGTTGGAACGGCCTTGGCTAATCGACTTAACCCCTATTCATTTTTAGTGAATGTGCCCCTTATCAAATAAGTCGTTATATAGTGGTTCTATAAAAGCTCATCGTTCGTATGCTACATCTTATATGAGGTGTATAGAAGGATAACTTTCGTATGTTACATATTATATATGAACCACATGGAATTCTTTAAAAAATAACTGAAAGCAACAGGGAGTGCACTAGTAATATATGTTTTTTAAATGGTTACTTTCATAAAACACAAACAAACATCTCCTGCCCAAAAAAGGAAAGGCGCAAAATAACCCAAACTTAGATTAGATCAAAAGAGCACCAATCCGTCAATAGGACTGACCTACAATTCGACCTATGCTTAAATCAAAGAAAATCAAACGGCCTATATTTACAATAATGTCTTAAATCTTTACCTATTTTTGTCTAAATTTTAATTCATTCCTAGCCTTCTGTATTCATATGCACCAACAAGCCACAACGATAATCTCCTGGAACATGCTCTTCTTTAGCATAGTAGTAATATATGCGTGATACGTTTTGTCAACACATTTTTCTTATTGATCATAAATAATGAAAGTATCATAGTTATGTAAGTGATAGTTATCTATTTAAATTATATAATTAAAGAGTACGAAAATACAATGTGAATTATTTTTTCATATGTATTTTACATCCTCCATATTAATACTACGGTGAAGGGACATCTTCGGGGTGGGGGATTCGGGTTCATCGAGTGGCTGGACAGGATGGCGTCGCACATGGCACGGGATGGGATGGGATTTGGGATGAAAATTCTAGATGTTGCCTGAGAAGGTTGCGAAGTGATTATCGTTGCCCAACAATTTTAGAATTCTAGATGGGATTCGGGTTCATTCTTAAAGTATCCTTTCAATTTTGGTTCATCCTATTTAATTTAGAGAGATATAAGATGACACTCCCTTATTAGGCCACCCATAGTGGAGCCTTATATGGCGCTATATACCACCATCCAGAGCACCGGGTACAACCCCCCCTCCCCGGGCGATATGGACAAAAAAGTTTTCCCTCCGTGATATGCGTAGCGGCGTGTCATGGTGGTTTCTCTCTCTCACACACATACATACATATATATATATATATAATTGGGGTGGGATTCGGCTACAAAGTCCATTTTTTTCTACAAAGTATACAAAGTGATAAAACACTACAATTTCAGTCATAAAACACACTCAAAACCCAAAAATAACATAGCAAAGATCACTAAAAAACAATATCCAAACCCTAACAGTCCTTAAATACTTCAAACACACCATCTTACAACTAATACAACTATGAATATAAAACACAACATGATAATCAACATAAAACACACTAATGTTAGTCATTCGATAATCAAAGTCGTATCATCCAAAACACAACACAAAACCCACAAATGTGGTGTTTTAGTAATCACCACTATGTTATTTGTGGGTTTTGAGTGTGTTTTATAGCTGAAATTATAGTGTTTCATGACTTTTTACACTTTGTAGGAAAAATGAATTTTTTAGCTAACTTCCACCCATATAATTGAAGTAGTATAACCCCACTACATATCTAACCCCCATAAACCTCATTTGTTACACATTTATCACGTCTTATATAACCCCTCATCTAACATCTATAAGGGTTATGAGACTTGACCACTACACATGGTTTTAGTGGTTTCATTAAATTTATTTTGGAGTGCTACCAAAGTGATTTGGTCCACAATTTGAATCGGTAAACAAAATAAATCGTAAATACATCAAAGTCAAAACTCTAAGTTTCCTAATAATAAACATGTGTGGACTTTTATTTTTAAAAATTATCTAAAAATAGCAAAGTCAATTTGAGAATCAACCACTTTCACTCTCATTTATTGAACATATTGATCTAACTCCCAAATGCCCTTTGTGTTTAGTCGCCATGATATGACCCGTTCATTGATGACAGTTTCTTTCGTATGTTACTATTTTTATTTTAATTAGAATTTAATTAGAGGGATAAACCAACCATACCAATGGAGTGATGGTCCATTGGCCAACACAAAACTTTTTTTTTAATGTTAAAAAAAAAAAAACGAAAAACCAAACATTAATCAAAATTTTTTTTTTAAAGGTAAACTTTATTAAAAAACAAAACGCTACCTCAAACCGAGGCAGCCCCAAAGACAAAGAAACTGTTACATATTTACAAATCTACACCAATCCAACCAAGGAATACGCTCTTTTTTGGATCTAGCATTATACCACAAAAAGCCTAAATTTTTAACCTCCCTAATAACGTGCTCTAAACTGACGGTTTTGGAATTGAACCTAACTTCGTTCCTCATCCTCCAAAGACTCCAGCATCCAATTCTGATGAGACCTTTCACGATTTCTTTTTTCTGACCATCGAACCCCACATGATTATGGGCCTCGATAAGATCCCTGAACGAAAACACCACAATATTTTGGCATTTGCACCAACTACTAATGAAAGACCGTAACATAGAGGCATAATAACAGTTAGTGAAGAGATGTTCAATGCTTTCGTCCGCCTCACCGCACAGCGAACAAACCGGATCACCTCCACCAATATTTCTTTTCCTTAACTCATCCACTGTCGCTAACCTTCCCATTTCAGCCTTCCATATGAAAATAGAGCATTTTTTCGGGATCCATCTGCATACTTCAGGAACATAAACCTCCGAGCAGAGCCTCTCGGAATCAAGAAGGTGTTTAACAGCCTTGGTGCTATATTCTCTGTCTGCGGCTCTGATCCCGCTCCAACTGTCACTATTCTGATTCAGTTCCACCGGCAATAAAAACGAACACAGGTTCACAAGTTCGTTAACTTCGACTTCGGACACAATCGGTCTTTACCATCTCCAGCTCAGGTACTGATTATCGATGACACACCTGTTAACTCTGCAACCTTTCTCCTTTTCCAGCTGAAACAAATTCGGAAACAACTCTTTTAACGGACTGTTGCTGACCCATGGGTCTAACCAGAAAGCCGTAGACTGCCCGTTCCCCACAGAAGCCTTGAAAAACTGTCTTAACGGATTTCCGTCGACCTTCGATTTATTGAAGACCTTCACAATATTATACCAAACCCCCGAAAGAGTCTTTTTAACAGGCAAAAAATCGTTTTTATTTCTAACCATATGTAAAGCTTCGATAGATTTGGCCCAAAACATTAATCAATTAGTGACACATATTATTTGCTCTTAAGTTCTTAAGACCAATCCTTAATTAACATCTATAGTTAAAACAGTCCATAGGGGAGATGATGGGAAACTGGAAGGTTGGCATCACGTGGAATACATGAAAATTTGTTAATAATCTGCAGAAAACTGATCATTCAATCCAATATGCTATTCGAATATGGGCTGCAAACATTTTGTTTTATATTTATGATTTATTTTGATATGGGTCAAAACTTATAGTTATCAAATAGACCTGGCATGGGTATAATACGTTAAGCCCATGCATAATGATGTATAGGTTAAACGTTGTGTCGTACCAATAATCATCGACCAGTTTAGTCTAAAAATTTAGTTTGTTTATTCACCATTAATCTTTCAGTTTATTTCGATTGTTTGTTTTGTTTTGTTTTTCTGCTTCGATATGAAACCAATGCATCAACGCAAAAGTGGAATCAGAGCCAAACGGCTCTCATCAATCTGAACTCCACGGAATAGTGACAACAGGAGGAAGAACTCAATGGTAGGAGACTAGAAATTTCTCCGGAAGCCACTGGAAGTATAGGGCAGTGAAGAGGATATCCAATAAGGCGAAAGTTCGGGGTCTACGTCCCAAGTGTGTTTTCAACTGAGAAGAAAAGGCTGGCTAGAAGTCATGTTTCATGGCAGACATAGGACTGAACCGAGGGACTCACACGATACTCTCTGATGTCAAATGTTACCGCTATCAATCATACAGTCACTATGCTTATGCATGCACAAGTTGTTGGTTCAGGCCCCAAAGTCAACACACAATACACACACTTGAGACGTATGTATGTATGTGGAAGAAAAGTTGCAGAAAGAAAAATGATGGCTGTATATTATTCATTAAACACAAAAGGTCTATATATAGACTTACAAACACACATTGCGAATAAAACAAAACAATAAAAATAATATATAATCCTAAAGAACCGGACAACCTATCCCTATTCTTTTACTAAACGTGCATCAACCATACTTTCACCAAACTCGGTCAAACACAACGTCCATTTTCCCTCTCATACGGAACAAACATGGATAACCCACTTTCTGCGATCCGAACCATGACCCATTGACTTGTAACATCTGACCCGAACTGAACCCGCGACCTACGACTCGCGTAACCCGTAAACAAATAACCATTTGAACCGTGACCCGATAACGTGCTAGTCGTGTGACCCGTGAACCGTAACTAACCGATTAATCCAACAATCACCCCCTTAATCGGTTTGTTCACACTCGTCACCGCAGCACCGAATCACCTCGGTTTCGAACCATATTGACTTCTACCGGACACCCGATCTTCACCTCGATCACGTCCAAAGTCTTCTCGGTTCAACCCGAATCAACTTCACCACACTTGTAACATCTCACATGGCATCACGCTGAAACGTTCACTAATATATTGACTCATCACGGATTGACGACCTCTTCCCCGGCCAAATCCAAAGCCACCCGACTCGAACTCCAACGCCATAATGTCACACCGTGTTCTTCTCCAATATCTTCCTTTTTACGACCGGCTTTGTTCAAGAGGCCACTCCACCGACAAAGAAAACAAGCCACCCGCTTCTTCCGTTTTCTTTCAACTGCTAAACGAACCGAATCCAAAGCCACCTGCTTTGACGGATCCCTTACGCCCGTTTTTCACGCAACACGCCGGTCTCCTCTTATCACGAAACAACACGATCAAGGCACCATCATAACACTTCCGCTGTTGTTACTGGTTGTACACCCGCTGCGCAAACCCGCAACCATCAACCAAAACAGCCACGTTCTTCTTCCTTTCATCACAACTAACAGCCACGGAACAAGTGTTTATCACCGGTCACCCCCGTCGTCTTAACCGGTACGTCTACCACAACAACGGCCGACCGAAACACCTTAACGCGTCCGTCTAACGCTGCAACACAGTCCCGAACAGCCACCTGCTGTCCCGAACAACCCGTTTTCCTGCTGCGTTTGCCCCGCAGCGACGGGCTAGACCCTTTTTTACGCCTGCCCTCCACCGACCGACACACCCAGGGGCGGACCTATGTGGTTACTCGGGGGAGCGCCCGCTACCGCTAGGCGGGGAAAAATTTGACCTTTTTAGTGTAAATTTTGGAAAAATTTGACGTTTTTTCGATTTCGTTACCGCTTTTCTTATAAAACGTTACTGCTTGGCGTGGATCCTAGATCCGCCACTGGACACACCCGCCGGCGGCGGAGGCTTCCTCCGATCTTCTCGAGCCCTAGGCTCTGATACCAAATGTTTGTTCAGGCCCCAAAGTCAACACACAATACACACACTTGAGACGTATGTATGTATGTGGAAGAAAAGTTGCAGAAAGAAAAATGATGGCTGTATATTATTCATTAAACACAAAAGGTCTATATATAGACTTACAAACACACATTGCGAATAAAACAAAACAATAAAAATAATATATAATCCTAAAGAACCGGACAACCTATCCCTATTCTTTTACTAAACGTGCATCAACCATACTTTCACCAAACTCGGTCAAACACAACGTCCATTTTCCCTCTCATACGGAACAAACATGGATAACCCACTTTCTGCGATCCGAACCATGACCCATTGACTTGTAACATCTGACCCGAACTGAACCCGCGACCTACGACTCGCGTAACCTGTAAACAAATAACCATTTGAACCGTGACCCGATAACGTGCTAGTCGTGTGACCCGTGAACCGTAACTAACCGATTAATCCAACACAAGTAAGTCATAGAAAACTGTTATTCCTCATGAATCTGATATCGAAGACATAGACCGAAACCGATGATTGCGATGCAATTTGGTATGTAAACCTTAGTTTTATAAAAACATCAGGCAAGTAAAAAAGCCCTATTTCACGATTTTAAAAATATATATAGGGTGGAAAGGGATAACAAGAACGAATGTGTGTTTATCTATGGGTTAGGAACAACAAAGGTTTTTGTCGATGGAAAATTTAGAAAAAGATACCATGTAACATGTGTGCAATTTATTCCTGTTGGATATTATGTCCGGTTCGATAAGTCAACGCTGCCGACCGGGTCTTGACCCGTAAGAGTTACACCTTGGGCAAAGAACTACAATCCACTTAACATGTTTAACTGGTAATTACGAACAACATACGAGACAGGTCATAATTTTATTTATGATCATAAGCGGGTATTAACTGAGATACGGGTACATGGACCGGGTGACACGGGTATTCTCACCCTGCGCCACTTATCGCGCACCTAACTTTAGGCCAATTGAAATACATGCAATTTTGCATGAACGACACTTGGCTAGCATGCAGGAATGTCCACACCTTTAAGTTGTTGGGTCTTGCTTGTTTTGGGAAAAATGGTGGATGAACATAGTTGCAACAAAATGCTCTCAACCTCAACACCCACAAAATACACACGGCCACCTTAGCCACCGTCGCGGGCCGCCGTCGCCGCCCCTCCGTGGGCCGCAGTCGCCGCCCTGCCTCTGCCGCCTGTCGCCGCTGCCAGCCGCCATCTGCCGCCGCTGATTGCCGCCAGCTGCCGCCGCTTGGTGCCGCCCTCCTTCGTCGCGTCTCGTTGGTTCGTTAACTAGCCCTTGTTCGTTGAACCTCGGTGTCTCGACCGGTTAGTCATTAACCGAGGTATATATTTTTCTCATCGGTAGTTAAATATATTTTTACTGTGCTTGTATTTGCATGTAACCGGATCCTGTCGGGTTTCGTTTTGTTGATCATTAGTTTATTTTTCCGCTGCGTTTTATTAATTAACTCGTTTAATTAATTAACTATTATTTATTGAACCGGGTTTTTGATAAATAAAATTTTGACCGATCACCACGGAAACCCAACAGTCGTATCAGAGCCTTGGTTACAACATACGAGTCGGTACCGGTCCTTTTAACCGGAATTAGAACACAAACTTTATTTGTTTAAAGTTTATGATCTAAGGGCACTTTATTTTTTGTCAATATTTTATTTGTTTTGCTTGACCAAAACCATTGCCCTGTTTATTTTTTGATTGTTGTGCGATATGTAAATCCATCCCGACCTTATTTTTATGGTTGTATATTTTATTCGGTTTTGTAATTATTATTTTTGGCCACTGAGATGGTTCAAAGTTGTAATAGATTAGTTTATGGTTTTGACCCGTCTTGTGGTTCAAAGTTGCAATAGATAGGCCCTTTTTGTCTTTGTTATATTTACTTGTTAAATATTGTTGATACGAAGACCCGAAGAAAACCGAATGCCAAGAGGAGTCTTGGAGTTAGTGGGAGTTGCTCAAGACAACAAGATGCACTCAAGTCCATCCTTGTGGTTGTTTGTGTGTTGTGACCCCGTGACCCGTTTAATCTTGCTATTAGGCTCTAGCAAGATCGGACAATTTTGGCCATATGGATTTACATATTTATCTTGCTATTGTGGTTGCTTTTATCTTATAAATTGTTATAACCTAACCAACCTAAATACCAACATATTTTTAAAAGGAGTTTTAAAATATTAAAAACAATCACATTGAAACAAGTTCTAAATTGTTTTTACAACTTGTTAAAGTTTTTGTTATAAAACAAAGGTTGTTTTTGAAACAAGTAATAACCAATTAAGTTGTGCAAAATAAGCTACTTTTTATTTTCCAAAACTATTAACTTAATAGTTTTCTATTAACTTAAAATTGGTTATTCCAAGTCGCGACAAACTTAGTTTTATAGGTTATCTAAAACTAATTGTCCTAAGAGGTGAAAGGGTCTTTTGGTTATGTCGCAAATTTAATATCTAAATTAAAACCGACTATAACGACCCTATTTGGTAAAAATTAAAATCAATAGTCTATGCCATCCTACTACTAGTAACACTTGGGGCATAATGCGAACCATCAGTGTTGGAGCCACAGCACGACACTTGGTGTCTAGTTTATCCTTCCAAGGTGCAAGGGCTTCGTCGACACATCCGACCCTTCCACATGTGACCGTTTTAGGACGACTATTACTTTTCTTCTCGTGTTTACGTGCCCCAGCTGTCTCGAGAACAAAAGTGGCATAGATGAGCCCAAACGTATCAATGCAAGGACAGTAAGGTTATCCTTGCAGCCTCATAATCCCCGGGAGTTGTGCTTTTCTCACAATTGACAATCGTTGTCAGTTCGCTTGAACCTCTTGCTAATGTTGCGTGCCCCAGCCGCCTTTAGAAAGGGCTTCTAACCTGATTCTCTTTCCTTATCGTCTCACCTCACGAAATAAGGAGATATACATCGAAAATACTAATTAATATCACCTTGCTTATATAACAGATGTCTAATGAAAAACAACTCCTTCATTTTCAAGTCTATACTTGAAAAGGAAATGAAATAAAATTTGAATAACACCAACCTTCTCGAATGGCACCGCAATCTGAGAATAGTTCTCAAGATGCAGGAAAAGTTGTATATCTTAGATGGCCCAGTCCCTACCGAGCCTGGAAGTAATTCTACTACTACTTGCAAGGCACTGGAGAAACATAACGAGGATGCCATTGAGGTAGCCTGCCTTATGAAAGCCACCATGTCTCATGAACTTCAGAAGAACATGGAAGATATGGATGCTTATGACATGATCCAGCAACTCAAAGGCATGTTCCAGAAACAGGCCCGACAGGAGCGATATGACACCATGAAACATCTCATAAGCTGTAAAATGCTGGAAGGATCATGTATCAGTACTCATGTGCTAAAGACGGAAGGATACATTGACCAAATGAACAAACTTGGTTATTCCACAAAACCAACCAAGTTCTAATGGTCAAGCCTAGTGGTGTTAAGAAGCCCAATAACAAGAAAAGGAAACATAAGAGCAAAGGCAAGAGAAAAGTTGTCGCTGCCAGAAATGCCACCAACAACAAGCATTTTGCAAAACCACACCCTCCTAGGAGCGTCAGTGCTTTGAATGCAACCAAATGGGCACTGGAAGGTAAACTGCCCACAGTATCTAGCCAAGCTGAAGATGAACAAGGCCAATAACATTGGCACTTCTTCTAATATTAACATTTATGTTATCGAACTTTTCATTGTTTCTAGCAACACATGGGTATTTGATACCGGATGTAGTCTCCACATCCATGTCTTGCAGAAGCCTGAAAAGTGGAGGAAACTGAAACAAGGCCACCTAGAAATCATAGTTGGTAATGGAAAGAGAGTTCCAGTTCTGGCAACTGGAACATTTTGTTTTCCCTGGCCTTGTAGTTACTTTAAATAACTGTTTATATGCACTTGGTTTGACCAGAAACATTATTTCAGTTTCTTCACTGTTTGAACAAGGATTCAAGTACGTTTTAATGTTTTTCCTATTTTAGCCTACTTGAATGATGTCCTTTATTTTGAGGCTAAACCTTGAAATGGTATTTTATGAAATTGATGTTCAAACAAGTTTTAACATATATCATCTTTCTAAATGTAACAAAGTTGGCATAAATGAATTATATTTATGGCATTGCAGTGTTGGCCACATAAGTAAGGCACTCATAAAATGGCTCCAGTCCAAGGGGATTCTTGAATCCACTAGACAGGACTCCTTTGATGATTGCGAATCTTGCTTAGCTGGCAAACTCACAAAGCACCCCTTCACCGATGTTGGTGAACGGATCAATGGTCTTGTAGAACTCATTCACATGATGTATATGGCCCTTTCAGAACCATGACTAGAAACCATGACTAAAAACCAGCTTGATAGAAAGATAAAAGCACTTCGATCAGATCGAGGTGGTAAATACCTCAGCTTTGATTTTCTCAATCATCAGAAAGAGTGTGGAATAGTTTCACAACCCTCTCCACCTGGCACACCCCAACTTAATGGCGTGAGTGAAAGGTGAAATCGAACTCTACTTGATATGGTTTGATCGATGATGTATAGAAGTAACTTGCCTCACTCCTTTTTGGATTATGCTCTTATGACCGCTACCCGCATTGTCAATTTAACTCCGACTAAAAGGTAAACAAAATCGCCATATGAGACATGGCATGGGCGTAAACCCGATTTGGAATACCTTAGAGTATGGGGATATGATGCATACATCATAAATGATTCTGATGATAAGCTCGATCCTCGAGGCGAAAAGGTTGTTTTCGTCGGATACTATAAAGAAGCGGATATTATTTCTACCATCCTGATGCAAATGTGATTTCCATCAAACGGAATGGACACTTTCTCGAGGAAGAACTTCTTAATCGAGAAACTGGAAATAATGTGGTTGATCTTGAAGAAATTCAAGAACCACAAACAACCGCTAATGTAGTCGGATTGTCTGATCAACAAGTAGTTGTTGCTATTGAATCAGACATAAACACACGCTTCCGTAGAAGTAGTAGAATTCGCAATGAATCGGATAGATATCTATGGTATCCAAAGGGTCCCGAATTCTTATTAGTAGCTAAGTCGAATGACGAACCTGCTAACTACAAATCTGCAATCTTAGATTCGGAATCTGAGAAATGGCAAGAAGCCATGAATGTCGAGATGAAATCTATGCATGTCAATCAAGTATGGGACTTGGTTGAGCTACCCCCCGAATCTCGGGCAGTAGGGAGCAAATGGATTTTCAAGAGAAAAATGATATGCATGGAAATGTACACACCTATAAAGCACGGCTAGTCGTGAAGGGTTTCACTCAAACTCAAAGTGACTATAATGAGACCTTCTCGCCCGTTGCTATGATTAAATCAATCAGGATATTGCTTGCCATAATTGCGTTTTGTGATTACGAAATATGGCAAATGGATGTCAAAACCACCCTTCTTAATAGACATCTCTCTGGAGATGTCTATATGGTTCGGCCTAAAGGTTTCGTCGATCCTAAATATCCAACTAAGGTGTGCAAACCCAATAAGTATATTTATGGACTCAAGCAAGCATCTCGTAGCTGGAATCTTCATCTTGACCAGAAGATCAAAGAGTTTGGTTTTGTCAAGAATGAAGATAAGGCTTGTGTTTACAGAAAGGTTAGTGGGAGCACCATATCATTCCTTATCATGTATGTGGATGATATACAAATCATTGGAAGTAACATCCCTATGCTTAACGAAGTTAAACACTATTTGGGATCTTGCTTCACAATGAAAGATCTTGGAGAAGCTACTTACATTCTGGGAATGAAAATCTACAGTGATAGATCTAAGCGGCTTCTAGGGCTAAGTCAAAGAGCGTACATAGACAAAACTATGACACGCTTCAAGATGGAAAACTCCAAGAAAGGAGATGTTCCTATGACTAAAAGAACCGTGTTGAACAAATCGCAATCTCCTTCAATTGAGATTAAAACTAAGCAAATGGAAGCAGTTCCATAGGCTTTAGCGATTGGTTCAATCATGTATGCTATGTACTAGACTTAACGTCTCGTATGCTTTAAGCATGACCAGTCGTTTTCAGCATAGTCCTGGCATTGCCCATTGGACTGTAGTAAAGAACATTCTGTGGTACTTGAGAAGAACCAAAGATATGTTCTTGATGTTTGGAGGAGTGGAAGAGGAGCTCACTGTAAGATGTTACACTGATGCTGGCTTCCATAGTGACCAAGATAATTCTCGCTCACAATTAGGATTCGTATTCACTCTCAATGCAAGAGCTGTCTATTTCAAAAGCTCCAAACAGAGTGTAGTGGCGGATTCAGCCACCGAATCAGAATGAATAGCTGCATCAGATGCTGCAAAGGAATCTGCTTGGATGAAGTAGTTCATCAGCGACCTCGATGTGGTTTCAAGGATTCAGAAACCAATCTAGGTGTTCTGTGATAACACAGGAACCATTGCTCAAACCAAGGATCTAGATTACAGGGTTAAGCGCATTCTAAGAAAGTTCCACTATATACGGGAAATACTGGAACGAAGAGACACCTTAATAAGCAAAATAGACACAGATCAAAACTTAGCAGACCCGTTCACTAAACCGATGTCTTAGGACAAGCATGAGAATGCTATCGGTCTTAGATTGGATAACCATTTGGTTTGATTTAGTATTTGGATGTACGAACATTCAAACAGTTGTACCTTTTGAATTCACTTTTGATTTACTGGCTAAATGCAAAGTTTGAATCTTACAGCTGTGTTCGATTTTTGTACGTTTAATCCATGAATCTTGTATTCTAAATTATCCGTAGTCGGTCAGACTCGTGGGAACGACTCTGAATTAAGACTATTCTGACTTTGGACTCAAGGAGTTGACTTCCAGACTCAAAAACCTCATTATGAATGACGTTGGATGTAACTCGCATCAAATCATCTTCATGGATCATGGTCATAAGATGTATTTGATTTAGGTATACTCATTTAGTATCCTCTGACTTGAGATACATACTAGAACTTTCGTTTACTAAAGACTATTCTTTGATCAGTGTCCAACGCTGTCGAGTAACTGCCAGTCAGAAAGGCATTGGTTGGGAGTAGTTCTGAAGTTCAGTGGGAGTTGTATGTAGTCAAGATGGGATTCTGTACTCTTACATTACATGTAACAGTTAGACATCTGGGCGCCCGCGTTGATTCAAACTGGTGAAGTGTAAGGCCTTACCCAAACTTACTGTGTTTTTTTATTGGACCACTTTGATTCGGTGAACGAGAACGATAATGATTGAACGCCATGTGAGATTGAATCTGATCCATGTCTCATTGTTCAATTGATGTCTTTTACAGAAAGGATAGATGACGAAGAATTGCCATAAGTCTACTATCTTCATGTAGCAAGCCGTTGCTAAAGAGAAGATACCTTGGTTAATGACTTTAAAGTGTCATGACCTGTTGGGGGCAGCTATGTGTAGCTAGAACACCGTTGGCTTTCTGCGTTGAGATCTTATCAAAGACCGTCCAAGTGGGAGCTGTTGGATATTATGTCCGGTTCGATAAGTCAACGCTGCCGACCGGGTCTTGACCCGTAAGAGTTACACCTTGGGCAATGAACTAAAATCCACTTAACATGTTTAACTGGTAATTACGAACAACATACGAGACAGTTCATAATTTTATTTATGATCATAAGCGGGTATTAACTGAGATACGGGTACATGGACCGGGTGACACGGGTATTCTCACCCTGTGCCACTTATCGCGCACCTAACTTTAGGCCAATTGAAATACATGCAATTTTGCATGAACGACACTTGGCTAGCATGCAGGAATGTCCACACCTTTAAGTTGTTGGGTCTTGCTTGTTTTGGGAAAAATGGTGGATGAACATAGTTGCAACAAAATGCTCTCAACCTCAACACCCACAGCATACACCTGGCCACCTTAGCCACCGTCGCGGGCCGCCATCGCTGCACCGCCTCTACCGCCTGCCGCCGCTGCCAGCCGCCATCTGCCGCCGCTGATTGCCACCAGCTGCCGCCGCTTGGTGCCGCCCTCCTTCGTCGCGTCTCGTTGGTTCGTTAACTAGCCCTTGTTCGTTGAACCTCGGTGTCTCGACCGGTTAGTCATTAACCGAGGTATATTTTTCTCATCGGTAGTTAAATATATTTTTACTGTGCTCGTATTTGCATGTTACCAGATCCTGTCGGGTTTCGTTTTGTTGATCATTAGTTTTTTTTCCGCTGCGTTTTATTAATTAACTCGTTTAATTAATTAACTATTATTTATTGAACCGGGTTTTTGATAAATAAAATTTTGACCGATCACCACGAAAACCCAACAGTGGTATCCGAGCCTTGGTTACAACATACGAGTCGGTACCGGTCCTTTTAACCAGAATTAGAACACAAACTTTATTTGTTTAAAGTTTATGTGTAGGTCCACCCGGAGGATCGAGTAACCTCTATTCCCTGTTTTCTGACAAACCCGAAAGTGCGGAATCCAAACGGGTAAGTTAAACCAAGTTACGAACACGTAAGACACAATATTCAACGATTAACACTCAATGTATTAATGCTAGAAAACGGTTACAGTGCGGTGTTTACAAATCGTCTCTGTAAACTCTCAGTGTGTGTGTTACGATGTGTTCGCTCAGTGAAATCTATTCAGACTTCTATTTTTGTTTCTGTTCTGTGTCTGGGTATATATAGTAACACATCGACGAAATCAGGAACTGGACGAAATCCCTCGGTGAAATCCAAGATCTCAACGAAATCACATGTGATTTCGTCCATCACCTGATTTCGTCCATCATCAGTTGGTCTTCAATCTTGGAAGCCCAAATACTAGTCAAAGCCCAATTTAAGTCAAAGCCCAAATGAAAAGTTGATTGGCCCAGATGCATTATTCTCGTTGACAACTTTCACCAATTCAAAGCTTGCATGCATTAGTCAACATTGTGACATCATCATGACATCACAATGATGATGTCATGGTGATGTGTAAACGGGACTTGTCTTGCGGCGCTCCGTGCTTCGCGTGTCGAACTCTGGGGCGCACGACGGAGGAATGTCTTGACATCGGACTTGAGCCGGACCTAACCGAGTCGAACTGAACCAAATCGAACCGAGTCGAGTCGCGTCCACATAAAGTGTACCAACAAACTCCCCCTTGGACGCTACTCGTGATGGTTCGTCTTATGTGTCTTTTGTGTCGGAGGATCTTCAAAGTCTTCACGTGTCGTAAGTAGAAAGTGTATCAACAAACTCCCTTTTTCATTCAGGTAGTGTGTTAACAAACTCCCCCTTAGAATGAACTCTCCATTGAGTTATGTTCGTGAATCTTTCGATCGTTAATTCTTCAGATCCTTGTGGTGTTGATAAAGGGTCAGCGGCAACTCGATCATTTTTATCCTTTGAGTGCCTCCACTTCGTGTCTTTATTCCAAAGCTTGTCATCGAACATGTTCTCCTCGCCTTTAGCATCTGCACATGCACATGCAAGAAAGCTAAATGCGTAATGAGAACAACCGCTTGGAATATAGTTAACATTTAAACAAATGACACATATGAGATCAAATCTCAATCAAACACCGACCGACAATAGTTTGAATGTTTAACAAATTATTCAATTTTAGTTATTTAACTTTCAAAACCTGTTAACTTCGACACTTTATGAAGGAGCAATTGTTTTCCGGCTTACAATCCGGATTTTGGGTAGGATAGACTCGAGTTCCAACATCGGTCAATCAAAAATAAACTAGAAGCAAAATCTTTTTGGCTTTTTATAAAGTTTAGATTAAAACACACCTAAAATCTTTTTGGAGTTTTTCATTTTTCAAAAGTAAAGACGGAAAGCAATAAATAAATATATATAGAGATCCAGAAACTGAAAACAATAAACAAATATTTACAAACATTCTTTTTGCGAGTTTCAAGGGTAAGAGAATCATATCAGTGTACGGTCACGCCAAAACGCTCTTTTTGTTCTTATAGTTAACAATTAGATAAGCATCCTATAACAATTATCGGTATTGTTGTCCACATAAGCTAACTTATCAGATGTAATCATGGCGAGGGGATACGTTAAGGTATGATTTATACTTACCGACCAGTGTTCATCCACACACGACACATTCCCGTATCAAGGTATGCACAAGAGTTCATCTTACCGGTGAGTATACCGTTTATCATCTGTTTGACCGTATAAAAGAATGTGAGAAACTCACTTATTTGATTTGAAAACAAGCCCTATGTGATAGAATCACTTATTGATGAGGAACTTGATTTTCAGATGCATGAGGGCACAGGAGCAAGTCCGTGAACAGGTCAGTACTTTCGTACAGCAAAGAGACGAACTTGACTCCCGCAAAGAATTTGTGATATATTATCACTTGTTTTGTTTGGACATGTGATTGTTGATCACTTATTGAGGTCGAATGCAATATGTACACGTATGTATGGTATCATGGAAGATCTAGACTTCGTCTCTGTTATTTTTACGGTAAAAGATACAACCATGATACCCAGATGATAAACAGCATAAAGACCGAATATCTCAGAACCTCGGCAATCTCTCAAACGAAATTTCGGTACTAAGACCATATGCCAATGTGCGGTTCCCACCTGGTCTTCAGTCGATTAAGATTTATATCACCCTGCACATTTTAATCTGATTGTGAGCCTACCGATACATCTGATATAGAGCTGCTTATCGTTTTTCATTTTGCATTTCAGTTTAAAGATGTTTCAACAGACCACTGATCTACTATCATTTTCTCTTTTTCTCGCCAGGAAACTCATTTTTGTTTTTCCAATGTTTTTGGGTTTTGAAATTTTTCGATGTTTTTGAATTTTCAAATTTTGGATTTACTCCCCCTAAAATCAACAAACTAAGATAAATTTAAAAAACACAAAGGTATTTACAAAAACGATTTTCCGATGTTGGTTAACTCATGTTTTACCTCAATGCCGTTTACCAAAATTAATCTTGAATCAGAATTGATTTATCGAATTTTGGAAAAAATCAGTTGGCATGTCGGTAAGCGGTGCAGACCATGACAACATTGACGAGTTTCATAGTGAAACAATCACGTGTGAGGTGATATTCGAGATCAACGTGTCAGATCAAAGAGTGTTGTACGAGATAATAATTCAAAAAGCAGCTTAAATATCGACAAGTATAGGAGAGATTAGAAATTTAAAACCGTATCCTGCAACTGTTTCATGCATTGCAAGGAATCTGAGTGCTCTCCCAAACTGGATATCCACCCGTTGTGGATTCCAAAGTCGATTTTGTAGCTACTGAGAAATCTCTTGACAGCAATAAGATCATAAACCTTTTGGGTCCGGCTGGTCTTCCACATTGCACCAGCGAAGGTTTTTATCTTTCTCTTTGAGAAGTAGTGTGCTGTTGAGCAATCCACGCCAAGGAATCCGTACAACCGGTTGGTTTGTTCAACAAACACATTTTCTTCAATTACACCGCGAAGAAATGTACACTGCACGTTCATCTTGTTGATTTTGAACTTCAGACGTGTTGCAGGTGCGTACATTTTGATTGAATCTATCCTGGGGACCCGATTATAGCCTTGAACAATCAAACTTTGGAATGATTTTCAATTTGTCGAAGCTTTTCAAATTCTTTCGACAGACAATTCTGTCTTCTTTTCTTTTTCTCTCCATCAAAGGCAACAGCTTCTTTTGTCGCCGATCTTGTGCATGAACATTCCACTATCAATAATCCTATGACTATCGAAAGTTCCCCCTGGAACATCCTACACACTCACTCAGAGATTATTTGGAGAGGGGGACCCAAGCCTTCATAGACTTGGGTTGCCCTTGAGAATCAAGAAATGTAATTTCAATTTCTTGATGATTTGGAAATTTCACACCTCCCCCTGAAACAGTTACCGATTTTGGTTTCCAAATCTGTTTTTGTTTTTCATTTTTAATTTCTAACTTAACAGACTTTGTTTGGACAACCTTCGGTTTTAACGCCTTTTCAACTTCTTTGACGTTTTGACGTCGTTGTTTTGTTTCTTGTTCTTTAACAGTGCGTTTATCATGTTTTGGAGAAACAGGACGACGTTGTGAGTGACCTTGTTCAGAGGGGGCTCTTTCAACAAAATTTGGTTTGGGCGAGTTTGTGCAGTCTTTAATGATGTACCCAAACTTCCCACATTTGAAACTAGGAGAATCTGTTTGATGACCTGACGTTGAATTTGTAGACCCCGAGGTACTAGCTTCACACCCGTTTGTGTGTTGGGTGTAATTGTTATCACTATTACATTTCAAAATTTTAAACTTTTGAACAAACTCAGTATTGGATTTATTTTCAAAAGTCTCAAATTTATCAGTACCCTTGGAGGCCACAAACTTAACGTCTTTGTTTTTCTTCTTGAAACGAGCTCCTTTGGTCTCAACCTTCGGTTGAGAACCTATAGAATTTTGAGCTCGCTGCTGTTGCTGTTTACCCTTAAAAGTGACAGGTTGTTGTTTAGTCGGTAATTTTTGGTTTCCAAATTGTTTCCTCACTTCAGCTTTTGGAATAGGATCACACTGAGTTACTGAAACTCTCGGGATCGCTTTTCCCAAAAACTTAGTTGTATTATCTTCAAACACTTTATCAATCAAGGATTGATTAACGTTTTTGATTGGAAAATCTTTGTCTGAATAAATTTTAGAATCACCAAACAAAGTGTACAACACGTTATTACTCTTAACGGTAGACACAGATTCTTTTACTTCCTTGACAGGACTAATCACTTGTTTGGCAACTTGTTGCACAGCAGGAATAAGAGGATCACAAAGAATATGATTCTCAATTGGAATTTCTATTCCCTTCTTCTTATCAAGTGATTCATCCTGGTCATTCACATCTAATTCTGATTCATCATCAGACGACTCATAGTCCTCAATGATTGGAGGACTTTGTTTCGTAGACGTTGAAGTTTCTGTTGGCTCAGATGACGTGCTTGAAGAACTGTCCGATTTGAACCCTAGGCCAGTAGTAACTTCCTCATAATCAAGAGGCACACTGGGTTCAAAACGAGGCATATCCTCTTCATCGGGCGACTTGGTATAGTCGTGTCTCAAAGGGGGTGGACACGCCTTATACCCAACGCCTTTCACGTTCCCTTTCAGCTTTTGAACGTCTATGATGTGATCAAGCACATATCGGGAGTTAGAATAACTATCCAATTTGAGCTTGATCGCTTCATATTCACACTTGGCCGTGGCTAGCTCTTTCTTGGTTTCCTCAATGATATTAATGTAGTTATTAATACCAATTTGTTTGTTGAAAACAGTTTTTGTTAATTCGGAAACACTTTTCTTTTGGGTTTCAATAACTGTTTTCAATTCCTTTTCATTGCGAGCTAAGGCCATGTTTGCCTCTTTGCACTTTGACAGTTCAATAACTAAACTCTGATTGTGACTATGAATCGTATCACATTCAAGTTTCATTCTATCACATTCATGTTTCATATCAGCACAATCACTACATATGCTAGGAGTTTCAGATTTTACCTGACTTGTAGAAGCTGTGACATTATCCATAAAGGCAGTCTGAGAAGAGAAAGATCCATCTTCAGTGAGAATCTTCTCCATTTCTTCTGATGTAGCACCAGCTTTCTTGATTAAGTCAGATTTCTCGTTAGCATCATTCGACAAACTGTAATCACTCACACCAGAACCATCTTCATCGGTACTGCCACTATATCCTGAACTGTCATCATTTCCCGAAGATTCACCATCATTGACATTCTTGACAATTTCAGCATAAAACAAAGTTCTTGTTTGATCACCGTTTCCCAACTGTATGGCCGGACCACAATCGACACTTGGATCGAATTGAGGTTGTGTTGTGGAAACTTGAGGTTGAGGTTGGGGTTTAGATTGCGAAAGATAAGCATTTTGATTGAACTGTGGAAACGGAGATGAGTTTGCATTTGATACAAACGCCTTTTGTAACTTTGGTTGCTGAGCTGAACTGGAACTAACTAACGGGTTAAAACCTCCTCCAAGATACATTTCGGTATTTTGAGGAGCAGGAATTCGTTTAGCTTTCCGAATTTCCTCTTCGTTCTTGTGCTCCAACTTCTGAATGAATTCATAGATATTAACATTGACAGCATCTAGAACGCCCGTATGCTTTAAAAGCTCAATGAATGGGCTCCACTTTGGAGGTAGAGCATCAGCAAACCGTGCTACAATTTCCTGTTGAGATGCAAGAACACCAAAATAATACATTTCACTCATCAAATGATAATAACGAGTAATTATATCATTTAGGGTTTCATTCTCTAAGAAATGAAATGATTCGAATTTCTTCTTCAACAGATCATGACGTGTCTTTCTAGTAGCTGCATATTCTTCTCCTCTCGCTACCAAAAGATTTTGAATGCTCTGATTTTGATTCGACACCATTGCCCATTGACTGGCACTAATAGATTGTTGTTGTTGAGGTATGGTACTCCTCATATATTCAGCCATCGACATTTGTTTTAGATCTGATTGTGGATCCGTACTCCAATCCCACAGATTCGTACAACTCATGTTTGATATATGAACAATTGTACCTGCTTAAAAAGTTGAAAACACAAAGTTAGATACCTTTTGCAAGTCCTCTGTTTAAAATCACAGGTATGTGACGAAAATAGTGTGTGACGAAAATAGTGTGTTTTCTTTGCTGTGTTGTTTGTGAGGAAGGGATTTCGTTGGGTGGGTAAATAAAATGGATGATTTCGTTGGGTGGGTAATTAAATTGGGTGATTTCGTGGAATGTGATGTTGACTAGTGTGAAAGTGATTTCGTTGAAAGTGATATTGGATTTCGTTGAATGTGATGTTGACGAAATCAGTCCATGTGTTTTCGGCTGGAATGAAATGATGAGTGTTTTCGGCTGGCATTAAGGTGATTTCGGCCAGGTTATAATGATCATAAGTGATTTCGGCTAGGTTATTTCTTGGAGCATGGGTTTTCGTCCAATATGTGACAAAATCAGACAACAAGATATTTATATAAAACAAAATTTAGATCTTTATCTTATCTTATCCTATCCTGACACAAGGACTTTTGTGAACCTTACCTTACCCTTATCAGACTCTTTTTCAACTACTCATCATTCTAAGTGTACACAAATGTCAAACAACTATTTTATAATCACAAACAAACACAATAATTTATACACCAATATAGATCAAACATGAATATTATCAAGAACAATTTGAAGCTTTGATGAACGGGATGAAGATTAAGTTACATGAAAATTTTCAAACACACTTTTGCAAATAAACTTCAATAAAAACCTTAATACAACATGTATAACAAAGATTTAACAAGGTTTTTAGCAAAACAAACAGCAAAATCTAATGATTTTCAAGGTTTTGAAAAGAAGTTTTTCAGAAAAATGATTTTTAACAAGAGGATAAACGGAAATAAAACTTCCAAAATCTATCAAAACACGAGAAAAACGACTTGGTTTAAACAAGGAATCGAGCCAATGCTCTGATACCAATTGTAGGTCCACCCGGAGGATCGAGTAACCTCTATTCCCTGTTTTCCGACAAACCCGAAAGTGTGGAATCCAAACGGATAAGTTAAACCAAGTTACAAACACGTAAGACACAATATTCAACGATTAACACTCAATGTATTAATGCTAGAAAACGGTTACAGTGCGGTGTTTACAAATCGTCTCTGTAAACTCTCAGTGTGTGTGTTACAATGTGTTCGCTCAGTGAAATCTATTCAGACTTCTCTTTTTGTTTCTGTTCTGTGTTTGGGTATATATAGTAACACATCGACGAAATCAAGAACTGGACGAAATCCCTCGGTGAAATCCAAGATCTTCCATCATCAGTTGGTCTTCAATCTTGGAAGCCCAAATACTAGTCAAAGCCCAATTCAAGTCAAAGCCCAAATGAAAAGTTGATTGGGCCAGATGCATTATTCTCGTTGACAACTTTCACCAATTCAAAGCTTGCATGCATTAGTCAACATTGTGACATCATCATGATATCACAATGATGATGTCATGGTGATGTGTAAACGGGACTTGGCTTGCGGCGCTCCGTGCTTTGCGTGTCGAACTCTGGGGCGCACGACGGAGGAATGTCGTGACATCGGACTTGAGCCGGACCTAACCGAGTCGAACCGAACCAAATCGAACCGAGTCGAGTCGCGTCCACATAAAGTGTACCAACATTATGATCTAAGGGCACTTTATTTTTGGTCAATATTTTACTTGTTTTGCTTGACCAAAACCATTGCCCTGTTTATTTTTTGATTGTTGTGCGATATGTAAATCCAGCCCGACCTTTTTTTGTGGTTGTATATTTTATTCGGTTTTGTAATTATTATTTTTGGCCACTGAGATGGTTCAAAGTTGTAATAGATTAGTTTATGGTTTTGACCCATCTTGTGGTTCAAAGTTGTAATAGATAGGCCCTTTTTGTCTTTGTTATATTTACTTGTTAAATATTGTTGATACGAAGACCCGAAGAAAACCGAATGCCAAGAGGAGTCTTGGAGTTTGTGGCTAGAAGCTTGTAGCTGGTAGCTGTATCTTTTTAGATATATTTGGTGTTTGGAAGAGTAGCTGGAGTTTTTAATAAAATGTATAGAATGACCAAAATTGACACAACTAAAAATTTAAAAAGCTTGTTCATTAAAAAATTCATTATCTTTAGAAGTTAAAATAGTCATTTTTTCCCTAAAAGCTTGTATGTAACACCCCAACCTGAACAGGCTGACGTGTCACTCATACAGATATCAAAACTAAAACCAATCCATAACGTTGAAAACAAAAGATCCTAATTACATTTTCATTACATTACCGAAATAAGAAAAAATAAATAAATCTTTATCTTTACGACACTCTTCACTTATTCCCCACGTTTCCCAAATTACCTGTCAAACAAATAAGACAAACACAAGAAAGAAACTACGGCTGAGCCAAAAAGTTGCTCAGTAATGGAGAAATCAACAGTAAAAATAAGGCAGGTATACGGAAGCAAAACAGATCAGTATCGACACTAACAAATCCAAAAGATGGCACTGAAACAAATACTTTTATAACTTGTATCCCAAAACTTATACTGAACAGATAACAGATACTGAACATAATCAGATGCATATAATCATATCAAACATATCATCACAGAGACAAGACATACGTGACAACATATAACAGTAAAACAAGTCACGTAATATAGAAACACCCACGACCCTAAACAGAGGCATACATGGCTATAGTCCATGCGCCGAGATGGTGCGTGTAGGTGTACACACATTATCCCATCTCAACACGAGTCAGGAGTCAGAGCTAAGATCGATCTATCCGTCTCTAGGGGCCAAGTGCTACACAAGCACAAACTAGAGACGCCGTGAACTTTAGTTACGCACCGTCACGATGAGTGTCATGTCGTTGACACCCCAACGACAAGTAACTTATAATTGCTCGGTGACAGAGTACAAAGCCGTATAAAAATAAATGTATCTTGACGTTAGTCTAAAGGGAACATGCAATAATGAGCACAAGGTATAAGGTCTATTGCATGCTACAATATACACTAGTCATATAACAATACGAAACAGAAACTACTGACGAAAACATCCGTACTACAAAGAAACGGATTTGAATAAAAATACTATGATGTTAAGAAAAGGAATCCGTACCAACGAGTAACGGAAAATAAAAGTATACTATGATGAATAGAAAACAGAATCCGTACCAACGAGTAACTGAAAATAAAAGTATACTATGATGAAAAGAAAACAGAATCCGTACCAAAGAGGATCAAATAAAGTTACACTACAATGTAAACGATCACGAATCCGTACTGCAAAGTAACGGACTTGAACAAAAATACTATGATGACAAGAACAGGAACCCGTACCAAGGAGTGACGAAATAAAATTATACTATGATGTAAAGATACAGGTAACTCCAACTTGACAACACTTTAATGTCTCAGTGGAAAACTATATGTGAACACCTAAATATAAATTATATGTCTTAGATTTTTAACATTAGGACATTTCTTGATTTTCTGAATATGGGTTCGCCACCAGGTTTGTTCCTTTTTTTTATACCAATAAATAATTTCCAAAAAGTGCAATCAAAATTTACAAAACTCTTAGATCAATAAAACTTGTAAGTTGACTTTAGAAACTTGTATCACAACGATATTTTAAAATAATGAACCAAGATATACATATTATTAATATAATTTACTAGTGATTCCCATCTATTGCAGAAAAAGAATTTACTTGGAAACGGCCATAACCATACAAAGCCATCCGGTGGCGAGCATTGAATACAAAAAAACAAATTGGTGATTGAATATTGTCGACTACGCATGACTTAATGAGTGTTAAATCTCGGTTTGGTTTACCGGAACAAGATTACAAACACTAAAATAAAATGGCACTGAAACCGAATTGAAAAGAAAGACGCAATCGTAATCGGTACCTGAATCGTTAATCAAAGGGCGGCGGTCGTCACAACAGAGTGCGACAGCGAGCTTCCGGTGGTTGTACGGCTGATCGAAGTTCGAACCAGCGGCAACTTCTGATGGCGTGCGGAACGACAGAACGGAACGGAGTGTTACGGTGGTGCAGCGGTGGAGTTATGAACGGTATGAAGATCGAATTCAGAAGTGATTACGAAAGGGTTTAACAAAGACGGTTATATATCACATCCCACATCCCTCGCAGGTTTAGTTTGAGATCTAAAACCACTTTAAAGACACTTGTCATTATATTAGGCAATGTCTAATGGATAATTATAATTTTAGGTTAATCTTTTCTAATTAATTATTATAGATAATTAATCATCCTACTAAATATTTATTTAGTTTAATGATTACTTTTATCTATATTTATTTACTTCAAATTCAAACTTAGTTATCTAATTTGATATTAGGGCAAATTACAATTTTGGCCCATGTGTTTGTATCACTTTTACCCTTTTAGCTCAAAGAGAATTTATAAAGAAAATTATTATATATTGTTTTATTATTTAGTATATAAAATTTATTTATTCGACCCGTGACATAGTTTAAAGTTATAAAGAAAATATGGCCAAAGATATAGGAAACAGTTGCAACAATAGATGAATTTGACATATGCTTGAACTATCCTTTTATTATTATTATATCTATAACATATTTTTCGTTTCTTTTTTTTTTTTACGTAAAACCAAAAGAAAAGGCATGTATATATATCCAACAATCAACGTATTTAATTAACACAAAAAAAAAGATTTTTATCTATTTTTTTTAGGGGTAACTTTGTAGAAATGTAACGAAACGTTTAGTTATTTTAGAGACACAAAAAAAGTTTGGATGACTTAATTGAAACACTTGGCAAACTTGATTACATGTATGTGACATTTTCCCTTTTTATTACTAGTATTATTAATAGATTCTATATACTTATTATTTTTTTCTTATATTACAATTCTACCCTCCTAAAAAAAAAATTCCTCAAAATTGCTAAGTACGGATACGAACGATTTCACACATAACGGACATGGAATAGACTTTACACAGATGCATGATACGAACGAAAATAACAAAACAAGTAAAGTGAGATTTAGAATACTAAGACGCAACAAAATCGGGCACATACTAATCTACACAATAGGAGTCCAAAAGCACACCTATGTACCTGCAATTCACGATTATATTCGCGACCATAATTGTCAATTACCTTACATAAGTGTCCTAACTGTCCTCTTATCATGCATTAATTGTCAATTACCTTACATAAGTGTCCTAACGGTCCTCTTATCATGCATCTCAATGACCTATTAAAATTGTAAAGAATGGTTGTGTGGCGGTAAACAAATCATAGTTAGCAATAGTTCTAAAAAAACAATGTAGTAATATCTAAAGTAGTTGCGACGACTCCGTAAGGATACATATTACTGATGTGAAACGCCTCTTGAAGCGCGTATGATAGCAAGGTCCACGGGCGCGTACTTGAGTTTGTTCGATGACATAGTCACTTCGAGCGTGTAATCAACCATATTCCGATTCATTTCATGATTTCGATAATGGAACCGCAATGACGATGGAATAACGATAGGATACGGCCGAGATACATTTAATAACTCTACAATGGTTTTCTTTCTTTCTTTTTTCTTAGAACAAGATAAACAACAAAACTGCAAATTATCAGATATCAAATTATCACAACTCCCTGAATCAATAACAAACGTGCAAACCTTTCCCAAAATGGTACACGTTGAGTGGAAGATGTTATGCCTAAGCCAGTCATCCCCATGTGCCTTTGATGTATAACAAGAGCGTCTGACTACCAAGTTCATTCCAACATCACCGGTCACAACCTCTTCTTCGTACTCAGTTTCTTCATCGTACACTGGGTTATTTTCATATTCTTCATACTGATCATCCTCAGACTCAGCAAACAAGTGTCTTTTACCAGTCTTCTTACACTCAGCTTGACGATGGCCCGTCTCACCACAATTGAAACATCTCGGACCACTACTACTAGCCCCCTTAGAAGTAGACCCGGTATTCTTAACCCCTGGCCTTTGCTGACTAGGCCCGCCATGAGGTGCCCCACTGCCCGACCCAACGTTTCCTCCAGTAGGGGTAAATGAACCGCCCACCCGACGGTTTTGCTTCTCAAAGGCCAACGCCCGTTGGTGTGCCTCTGGAATGGTTAACGGGTCAAAAAGATTCACAAACTCCATGATTTGAACCCTTAAACCCCCAATATACCGAGAAACAAGTTGTTCCTCCGGTTCTTGAATATCATTCCTAGCAATCAACTGGTAAAACTCTATGGTATAATCATCAACCGATTTAGCCCCCTGTTTTAAATTTTGATGACGTTGGTACATCAACCTTTGAAAGTTATGAGGCAAAAAGTTGGACCGCAAGAACTTCTTCATCTTGGTCTATGTCACGATCCTTAACTTTCCGAGCCTATTCCGTGTTAACTTCAGGTTTTGCCACCATGCAGAGGCCCTACCACGTAACCTGGTAGCGATCAAGGCCACCCGCTTGTTTTCAGGCACCTCCTTGTACTCAAAAACCTCCTCCACGGTAGCCAACCAATCGATGAACCCTCCGGATTCAAACTAGACCCATCAAATTCTGGAATATCAACTCTTATCCCAGAATCCCAACGCCTATTACCCCCTCCACGTTCACCCCTTGGTCGCCCTTCCTGTTCGTCTTCGGAAGCCGAGCCATCACCAAATGGGTTACTAAAATCAGAACCATACCCGTCATTGGGTCCCTGCCTCCTACGATTGATCAAGTTGGCCATCTGGTCAGTCAACTGATTAACCACTTGATCAAACCGTTCATCCACTCTCGCCATAAGTCGCTGCTCCAACTCTTGTTCATACACTTCATCGAGAGGCCTGTTGTTGTTTCTCCTCGGAGGCATTTTGAGCCAGGAATTCGGCTCTAATACCAACTGATGCAGCGTGTGTTACAAAAATCAAGATCAAACACGTTGATTCTGCGAATACCCATGTAGTTCTTCCCCAACCCCCAAGATTCCACCCAAAGGGCACATAATTTGAAGTGAAAAATGAGTTATGTCAAAATTCAAGCCTGCCTTTTCCAATTACTAGAGAAACAATAAATAGGAACAGAAATATGAAATGGGCCTAAAAAAGACAACGGGCCAAACACAAGCCCAAAAACAAAATGCCCAAAATACTTCAAAAACATAAAAACGTAAATAACTAATATAAATAAGCGTTTTTTGACCCGTCATGAACGGGTCGAACGAATGAAAATGATATGTTAAGGAACGGTCATGTATTGACCCGTTACGAATGAGTCAAACAAACTAATGTTTTAAAAGAATATAAAAGGGGCTAGTATGTATACAAGATGATTTGATAAATGTTAAGTTTGAAGTAAACTGAATGAAATGTGCTAACCCTTAATTTGTAGATGAGAATGGTCGAACTTTTGGCATGATAAAACTAGTAGAGTTGTTGAAAAGATGCAAACGAGCAGAAGCTCATCACATGGATGCACGAGGTCAATCTAGTTTTGGACACGCGCTCATGAAGGGGCGAGCTGAACTGGGACACGGATCGTTGTTTATGTAAATAATAAGGTTCGTATAGTATTTGACTTATGAATGTTAAATAGAAAGTTATAGACGAAATAGTGTTTCCATACGAACAAATTGTAACATAAGTATGACGTGGTTTGGAAGATTTGACTTTTAGAGGTCAGGAAAAGAACGAAATTCTTAGTTCAAACTCAATGTCATTGATCAAGGCGTAAGCATGTATAGTGAGTAATGCAAAAAAAAAAAAAGAAAGAAAGAAAGAAAGAACGGACAAATCATGGTAACCTGAATGAAACAATACAGAGTTTAACATAGGAATGTACTTAGTACCATGTAACGGTAACAAACCTAAAACGATGTTAAACTCTCGAGACAAGTACGAATGACTAAGAAGGAAATAATGGTTGGGTTATGATAACTATATCTATGATGAAATGTCTAAGTGAAGTTAGGATGTGAGGTTGTATGAAAGACTTGACATTTATGAATGAAATATGATAATGATATAATTAGTAGTAAACTAACTGGATGAATGTGCTATAGATGGAACTCGTACAATAATTCGGGTTGAATGTATGTTTTGGAAAAGATTGTGCGTTAGGGTCTTTATACATTGTGCTTGAATGGGTGATACTCGCCATGTGTTATATTAATTATTTAAATTACGATTAGGAAGTGAATGTGTGCTAAAAGTAAAACATATGAACTTGCTAGTTAATGATGATTTCAAGATTATGTTAATTGACTAACCTTGTATGTGGTTGTCAAATGTAAGATAATGAAAGCATTAGCATGTGTAAAAAAAATTTGATTATGTGTGTTTGTGTATGTAACTATAGGATTACATGGTTGTATGTATTTTACTAAATGAGTATGAAATGTTTATGGTGCCATTAGCATAACCGGCTACATCGATATGGATATATGTTTCTAAGTTGGAAGTTTGCATACTTGATCGTTAACTTTTCAGGTGTTGGTGCATGCGTCTGTCGACTTCGTCTTGTATCGAGTCTTTTATTTAGAATGTTAGATCAGGGCACGTAGTTCGAGATAATAGTTAATTTCGCTTGAAAAGTTAATTCCACTTGAAAACAACATTCATATAATTCCGCACGGAATTAGATTCCGTGTGAAATCTAATTCCGTTTGGAACCATTTCATGTGGAATTAGTCGGCTATAAACACCGTTCAAGCGAAATCATTTGTATCTTTTCCGGTTTCAGTGCCGAACTGCTGCCGAAGTGTCGTCTTGCTGTAAATCGTTTTCAAATCAATCAAACGACAGTTAAAGTGTATATCTCGCTGAGTTGACCTCAATACGAATGTTTTCGCCTTTTGTATTGAGCATAAACTCTTCTGAACGACTCGTTTGGTCGGTAAAACGATCCTACAACTGGTATCAGAGCTCAGGAGGAAGAGTTCATACCAATCCAGATGCAAATTCTGATTTCTACACCTTCTTTTTCAAATTAAACTTGATTTTACGATCAAAATGTTTTGAATTTCAAACATCATGTGCGCATTAGTGTTTTAACAAATCCTAGAAAGTTTCAGAACTAGAAACGGCTTAAAACTTGATCAATTTGACAAATTTCGTTTCGAGATGATGACACCGGCGTAATTCCGCACGGAACTAGGGGGTAATTTCGCTTCAATAGTTAATTTCCTTTGAAAATTCATACGGAATTAGCTAATTCCGCTTCAGTTGGGTAATTTCGTTTGGACGGTCCACGCGGAATTAGTAATTTCGCTTGAAATTTCTGATCCCGTTTGATAATTTCGCACGGAATTATAATTCCGTTTAATCTCGTTTGAAAGTAATTCCATTTGAACAACCTGTTAGTGAAATTTTTGAAAAACCGAAACATGGAAGAGGAATTTTATAACGCCTTTGCAACTCCGATCACTATTACCCAGCAAGCCATGTTGGAAAATGAAACGGGGACGAAGCAAAAACCGCCTAAGCTCATGAACATTGAGGAATATAAAGGTTGGGAAGGACGTTTTGAAAACTGGGTTCAAGCAAATTATTTGGATGCTTGGGAATGTGTGGAAACGAAATATGTTAGACCATTGAATGATGATGAAGAGGAAATTGCAATTAAAGATATGAGTGCTGATGATAGAAAGAAATATAAAAATGAAAAAATGATGTTAAATCTACTACAACAAGCTGTGAAAGAAGATATCTTGGTTTTATTGCAACATAATGGAAGTGCGTACTCGATTTGGAAAGCTTTAAAATCAAAGTTTGTTGGAAGTCAAGAAATGGTTAAAAACAAAAAGTCACTTTTGAAGAAAGAGTTTGATCTGTTTCGTGGTTTGAAAAATGAAAACACAAAGCAAATTATTGAAAGATATTGCAATTTGTTAATGAACATGAAGAGACTGAGCATCACTAAAGATAATGAGGAGTTGATTGAAAAGCTAGCTGATGCATTGCCACACGAGACTTGGGGCACATATCTCATGATGTTAAGGAACAAGAAAGGGTTTAGCAGTCTGACATTGAGCAAGTTCATTGAAAAAATTGAAGCTCAAGAGATGGAACAACGAAAGATTTCAAGAATGAAAGATTTTGACAGTGAACAAGACATTGGTCTTTATTACAAAGGTGGTGTCAGTGATAAAACCACCAACATGTCACCGAAGGTTGAAACGGCTTTCAATGCAAAGAGTTCATCGGGAGGTTCTTCTAAAGAGTCAAATAGTAAAACAAGTTTTTCATTATATCCGTCATTTGATCCAAACTTGACAGCAACCAAGAATGGCAAGAAGCTACAATGCAATATTGTATTGAATCTTGAGAATGATCAGGATTATTCTGAAGAAGTTGCGAAAAGTCACATGTCTTTGTTGGGGACTGTGTTGGAGTCTTATGGAAGTTTAGCAGCAGGAAGGATCGGGAATCCAATGTTGACCAAAGAGGATTAGAATCAGATTGATGCTGAAGAGATGGAATTGATGGATATAAAATGGTGTTTGGCTAGTGTGTTGAGACGAGCTGAGAAATTCAAACAGATCACATGAAGAGATGACTTCCGTGATGCATGTGTTTCTAATTTAGGTTTTGATCAATCTAAAGTTACTGGTTTTCGTTGCAGGGAAAAAGGACATTTCAAGAGGGAGTGCACTAATCGCGAAGCAAGTGGAGCTCAAAATCCGTTCAACAATAATGATTACTATCGGAAATCGATTTATCATCAAGTTGCTCAACAGCCACATCAACAACAACTGCAAACTGTTCATGGTAGGAAGGAGATTGAAGAATCATCAAAGAGAGCATGTTTGGTGAATCAAGATGATCAAAAATATTCAACAGGTTTCAGTTGGGACAAATATATTTCTGCTGACAACAAAGCATGTCTGATAAGTCAAGATGATGAAAAGTTACCAGAAGGCTTTAGTTGGGAAAATTTTAGTTGGGATAATTACTGTCCGGATAAAGAAATGCTAAAAGCCAAAGCTTTTGTGGCTCGAATTGAAGAAGATAGTGATGATGATAATGATTATTATGCTAAAAGAATGGCAAAGCATTTGAAAATGATGGCAGAAAGTGACAGTGAAGATGAAAAAGCTAAAAAGAAAAAGAAAAAGGTCAAAACACCAGTCAGTAGTGATGATGAAGAAGCTCCAGTGATCAAAAGGAAAGTAAAAGAAGTTCCAGTTTTCAAAGTTGATGTAGAAGCTGACGCTAAAAATGTTCCGGTGATTTGTGAAAATTGTGAGATTATAAAGAAGAAAAATAGTGAATTGATTAACAACATGAACAAGCTGAAAGAATCGTATGATGTTTTGAACAAAGCCATGAATATGTACAATGAAACAAGCGACGAACAGGCAACAACAATGAAGACACTTCAGGGAGCTTTCATGACAAAGCAGAAAGTTGTGAACAACTATATTGAGAAGTGTGCTATTTTGGAACAAAAACTGGAAACTCAAAGAATTGAAACAGAAAGAGTTAATCGATTGTTAAAAAGTTACTCATGTACTTCTTATGTCATTGACAGGATTTATCCAACTGTTGAAGGGATGAAGGCATTTGAGGATGATGAAGAAACTAAAGAACAGAAGGTTTCTGAAGAAAAAACTCTTGAAAAGAAGAAAGAAAAGAAGAAGGATACTAAAGTAAAGACATCTGGTAAGAAACAAGGTGTCAGTTACAAGTGTCCACCCCCGCTTGAAAATGGATATTCTCTGAGAAATCCAAATTCATAAAGAGTCGAAAAGGCAACAAATTTACAGTGGGAGTCGGAGTCTTCAGTTAACCTGCCAGAAAATATTGATGTTACGTTTACATCGTCTGACACTGATCAACAATCTCAATTGGTGAAGAAAGTAGTGGATCATGTGTTAGATAACGATGAAACTGAGGAGTCAAAGTCGGAGTCTATGTCAGAGTCAAAGTCTGAGTCCAGCACTCCGAGTCAAACCGTCAAACAGGGCAAAAGATTTTACAATAAAGAATTCCTTCTATCAAAATCTAATTTGAATGACGAAACATTCAAAGTTGTATATACATTGAATGATTCCGACAAATTATATTCTGATGTGGAATTTCCAATAAGAGGTGTCAAAACCGAACTAATCAAAAAGGTTTTCAAACTAACAGAAATTAATATTTCTGAAAAAAAAAAGATGTAAATCTTAATGATAAACCTAAAAAGCACACCTCAAGAGTTCAACAAAGAGAAAACAAGAAAAAGGGTTATAGTTCTGGTTCTGGTTATCGAAAGAAACCAAACCATAACGGTAATTTCAAAGAGAAAGGTCTTGGTTTTATTCCACCAGAAAATCATAAAAATGAAAAATATTCGAGTTTTTAAATCAAAAATGATATTTGTTTCAGGTACATCTTCTGAAGAAGAAAAAGAAAAATTATTCAGAAAACAGTCGAACAGAGATTTCCTTGCGAAGAAGCAAGAAGAGATGCAGACTGTTGATCAGAAGAAGGAAACTCGAACCTGTTTCAAATGTGGAAAAAATGGTCATATTGCCATGAAATGTTCACAGGCAAGTCAAACTAAACAGGGAGTTTCTAAACTCAAAGATAAAGAGGTTGTGTTTGAACCACCAATTGAGAGAACTAAACTTTTCAAAAATTCAAAATTTGAAATTGGTGAATGTTCGAACAGGTTTTACAAGAGAAGTGCAAATCTTGACAACCAAAAGTGGGTTGTTAAGAAATCTGATGATGAGTCTAGCAATGATTCTGATTTATCAAAATCAGAGGAGCTAACTTCTGGCGATGAATCTGATTCTACAAAGTCAGAGGAGCCACATGTTGAGGAAAAGGGTGAAAAATCAGTGCCGACTGTGGATGATGTGAATTTTCCACCACTTCGGGCTGAAAATTTTAAGAAGAAAATTGGTAAAGTTGAAATTTCAAATCAGTTTTATTCTGATAAAAAGGTTTTTTATATTGAAAAGGCCTTTAACCCCAAAGTGAAACACATTTTTGGAAAAATGGTTGACAGAAAAGTTAAAGGGGTTAAAGAGTTCTATGAGAAGAAGATGGTAGGTAAGAAACCGAGTGTTGGTAGCTCGGAATCACCCAAGGCTGGTCAGGCTTGGGTGGATTTATTCTTTGACTAAAAACCTGACTTGCCGGAGCTCCCAGGTTGGTAAGCGAGGAGCAGGTATCGACATCTTTCTTGAGAAATTCACGAAAGTGATTTCGTCTTACAAATGGTAAATCAGGGACATTAAGTTGTACTTGATTTTCTACAAGTGGTATTGTGTGTATCTAAAATTGTTAAATTTTCAAGTGATTAAAGAGAACAAGGTGATGAATTGATCCCCTAACCTACAAGAGGTTTTATGAATTCAACAAAACTAATTTTTCTGGAAAAACCATTTGATCAAAACAAACTTAAGTGTTTTGAAATCATAATGGGAAAATAGTTTGTTGTGAGGGGGAGGTCTGATTGTTTATGCTAAGTGGATGGCGATTTGAAGCAATTCACAATAGTTGTCACTTTACTTGTACAGTTTGTTTTCAAATTTCTTTAAAGGATTTTGAATTTTAGGGGGAGTAAGAATTTTCAGAAAATCCAAAAACATTTGAAAAATTCAAAAACAATAGAAAATTTGAAAAATCCAAAAACATGATAAAACCAGAAAAAGCCAAAAACATGATAATAATTCAAAAATAAGTTTGTTGTGAAAAGAGGAAATGATAGTATATCAGTGGACTATCACAACACGCTAAAGAATTGTAAAGTCAAAAATGTGATAAAAAATCTCACTGCGGATGTGTCAGTAGGTTTTTATACATTTAGTAGATTGTGGTCGAGATATAAATATAAATTTCAAACTTGCTTATCTAGTGGGTAACATTTCTTGGATATATGGGTAACCCTGGAATCTTGTTTGAAAGGTCTCTTTTTCTGAGATACTAGGTCTTTATACTCAATGATATTTGGGGTATTATCCCGGGACTTCTGATTTTGCTGAAGCAATGGCCTAGTCCCCGTATAATACTTTTTGCTTGCTTGAAATATAGCATCGCCCTCAGCATAAAAAATGATGAAGCATTGAAAAAAATGCTAATCGTGTGCTGTTGAAGAGAAGATTCTCTAAAGGGAACACACCAAAAGTCGAGCCGTCACGGTTTCGCATTTAACCCCTTACAGATATCATCTATGGTATACTCACTTGTAAGACTGAATATTGGGATCTGGATACGGGAGTATATTCAAGTGGTGGGACACGCGAATAAGTTTAAGTCTCTAAAACATTAATCTCGTATCTCGAAACAATTGAAATTTGTGTGAAAATTTAAGTGGATCAGTATACTGACAATCTAGGTGAATTGTTTAGAACTTAAAATGTCTAAGGCTTAACGGTGTTGGTGATTTGTCTCAAAAACTGATATGATCTTCTTACACAAACTCACAAAAATATTGTCTGTAAATATTTCTTTATTGCATTTCTTTAAGTTTTCAAAAATACAAAAAGATTTTCGACAACTGATGATGAAAAGCTGATATTCAAAATTCCAAGTGCTAAACATGATGAACATCAATTTGAGGGAGAGTTGGTTTAAAATGTGTAATATTTTGAAGGTTTTTGTTTACAAGTGATTCATTAGATATTAACATTGTTAAATCATTCTGGTCAAATTTGAGGGGGAGTTTGGATATATATAATTTTGTTAAATGTTAAATTTGTGAAATTTATTGTAAGGTAGAGGATGTGCAGGATAGCCTGGATTCTGAATCTGAGTATAGAGCCAGGTCATGATCCTGATTCTGTGAAAGCCAGACTGCGGTCTAGCATATCGAAAGGGGGAGTCTGAAGATACCTGAGTAGATATGATCATGGTTCCGACTCTGGAGATAAAGTTCACGCAAGCTGATGATGCTGATGAACTTAAGGAATCAAGAGATCTGATAAAGAGAAGAGAGAGATTTGAGGATGCTTTACATTGTAAGATACTTTGAAGAGAAGCCCAAAGACTGATAAAGACTGAAGATGTTGAACACTCGACACTTAAGACTCGTCAACATTCGAGGGGGAGTCTGTTGGTGCATGCGTCTGTCGACTTCGTCTTGTATCGAGTCTTGTATTTAGAATGTTAGATCAGGGCACGTAGTTCGAGATAATAGTTAATTTCGCTTGAAAAGTTAATTCCGCTTGAAAACAACATTCATATAATTCTGCACGGAATTAGATTCCGTGTGAAATCTAATTCCGTTTGGAACCATTTCATGTGGAATTAGTCGGCTATAAATACCGTTCAAGCGAAATCATTTGTATCTTTTCTGGTTTCAGTACCGAACTGCTGCCAAAGTGTCGTCTTGCTGTAAATCATTTTCAAATCAATCAAATCGACAGTTAAAGTGTATATCTCGCTGAATTGACCTCAATACGACTGTTTCCGCCTTTCGTATTGAGGATAAACTCTTCTGAACGACTCGTTTGGTCGGTAAAACGATCCTACATCAGGAAAGACAACTAGTATGAGAATAGCATGATTAGAAATCCTAATATGATTGTAAGAATAAAAAGGATTGAATGACGCACGGGGGATCCTTATACGTTATATTTGATGATATGTTAAATTTGCGTTAATTTGGAATGATGCATTGTTGACTATATGCCTTTTGCTTGTTACAAACAACAAGTGAAAGTCAAATGCAATATATGAACTAAATATGATAGGTGTCATATAAAATCTTGTATGCTCATGAGAATGTGAATGTAGTGACATGTAAGGATAAGCATCATGTCAAGATGACACAAGCACGAAATGTAAATGGGTTAAAAGGAGGCGAGGAAGCGATCACGAATACGGACGCTTAATGTAAGTAACTATCGACCTCACTTCTTATTTTGTTCAGATAAAGTTATCTATATTTGAATAATTGAAATCAAGTAAGGATGTACAAATAATGGAATTGCTAGGATGAGAATGGTTGTAATGGTCGTTCGATGAAACCTCAACATAGGGTTAAACGGGTCGAAACTTTTAGCAGAAAGATTTAGCTGAAGAACATATGGATTGGGTTGGGGAGGTATGGAATGAATTTAGAACTTGAATGATGATTTATTTCATGTATTTGAACCCTCGGGACACACGGTTAGTGAGTGGAAATAACAAACGCAAAAATCAGTGTCTGAGCTGCAGAGGAGGCTTCAGCGACTCCCTGCCCTATTACAGCCGACACCTTATCTTGCTGTCTATGCGGGTCCGACGCTAGAAACCCATTTTTTTCACGTTTTTCTCACTTTTCCTTGCTTCCAAGGCCCTGACAAGCTTCCCAAAGGTATCCCAAGCCTACTATAATGTTTTGTGAGGTACATGAAAGAACATAAACTTAGGAGGGCAAGTACGAAAAATGTGGCATGTATGTTGATATGTTTTCTTTTTTTGGACATGGCTAAGTTTTTAATAAGTAAAACATATTAGGTCACTATAGATATGTGAAGTGACGGAACTAGTATATGGTAACAGGCTTATTAAAAAAAGGGAGAATGGTGCGCGCCTATTATAGTAGGGTGTTCAAAGGAAATTAAGTGAATGTGTATGCACGGGATGTAATTTAATGTGTAAACTATAGTTAAATGTAGCAAGACATGAGTGTACGCGTATACTAGCAAGTAAAAGAATCATCCGCATAGATGTTGTGATTAGCATTTGTTTAATAGATATGTGAGCATGTTAATTGTACGTAAGAGTTTGAGTAGTAAGGTATAGGACTATTTATACCTAAAAAAAAGTTGGTCTACATAATGTGTATGCATGTTATTAAACCGTACGTATTCAGGTTTCGAGGACGAAACCTTCTTTAAGGGGGTGGACTTGTAGCGCCCCAAATTGTGAATTACGCACTTTATGATTTTATATTATGCAACAAGAAAGTTATAATGCTTATAACCTTAGAATATGAATGCTTATGATGAGAATAAAAATAATAACAAGATTATGTGTAGAAACGAATATTAATAAAAGGATGATTAAAAAAAAGTAGGAACTTGATTATTATGTGAATGTTTGTCACACCCTCAAATTTCCACGTGCTAAGTACCACCGCGAGGCGTGTGACTGCCCAGGATCAAGCCACCAATCACATTGAACATTAAATATAAGCAACATAAAAACCATCACCAATGTGATCGGTGACATAACGTTTAAGTTTAAAACATAAAAAGTTTTAAATAAGTTCCAAAACATAGCAGGTTCAACAAAATAAAGTTTGAGCCTTTAGCGGAAGCGATAAGTTCATAAATAGCTTAAAAACATAAGTTCAAAAGTAAAAATCCGATAACGGATTCTAAACGACTACCACAGCGATCCAGGCAAACTCCAGCGCAGCATCTACGAACCTTCAAGCATGTAGTAAGGTGTCAACATAAAGTTGAGCGAGTTCACGGTTTTTTAAAAACGGTTTTTCTTGTTTTATCCCAAAAACGTTTGTTTTATGCGTTACCATGTTATCCAGAATGTGTAGTGGGAAATTCATCCCATATAGAGCTACTAAACTGTGCAGATACCGAAACCTTGACGTAATTGTTGTTTGCCCCAGATCAATGTTCTACCATCATTGACCTATGATTCCAGATAATAGTTCACTACCAGCTCCCAATACGATGTGAGGTTTGTCAAACCTAATAGCGCTATCAACTAATATCCCGTTCGCTCCCCGTGACTAATCGGTATATACGTAAGGGGACTTTCACGGTAGAGTTTCGTTTAGTATGGAAGTTCCCGATCTTGGGAATATAAGTTTTGAACTTATGAGTTTCGTTTAATTACTATTTCGTTCCCTCGGAATATTAGTTTCCCAAACCACCGGGAATACATGCTTAGAGTGTTAGTCGTGAACTCACCGCGGTTTGCTCGGCAGGTAAAGCGTTTGTCCTAAGTTGGTCAACCACAACCTAATATGGTTACCACTCGTTAGGACGGTAAACAAGTAATCACGTATAAGCTACACGTATCTAACACGTATTTTTCAAGTAGTAATAATTAACTGTACTAAACATGTACACATATCACCATAGCAGTAACAGTTAAACATGTATACAATTAACAGTAATTAAGCCCAATACATTAGTCTGTGTGGCCCATTTGTCAGTGTGCGGCCCGCACGAAATGGGCTTGTGTGGTCCAAAAGCAGGTGAGGCCCAAAATAAAAGTCAGTTTGTATATTTTAAGAAAGGCTCAAAATGAATGATTTGTGCGATCAATGCACACTTGTGCGATTGGAATAATATAAAGAATGTGACTCCAAGTGAGTGGGTGCGACTAGCATTTAAGAAAACAGTGGGACCATCTTTGACTTGTGTGATCAGATTATATAGGAAACCAATGTTGTGCGATTCCATTAAAAAAAATTGTGCGATTACAAATAGTTGTGCGATTGATTTATGATCAAAAATACATAACAAGTGTGGGGCCGGTTCATTAAATGAATTGTACGATTAGCATTTCATGCTCCTCCCATTAATCCCAATTCTAATCAAATAAGACAAAACATTCAGCCATAGGATTTCAAATCATGCAATGCTCAATTGGTTTGTACTTTATGCATATATATTTGTATACTATAAGAAACAGAGCATCATGATATTACCCACATTCCATTCACTTAGCAGTATCATCTTTTTCATCAATAAGATTTCTCATAACATTTCATCTTATCATATCATTCTAGCAATATCACAGAAGCAAAGAATCATCTTAACAATTTCACCAACCATGCATGACCAGGTTGTACTCTAAGCATAACCGTTTGTATCCACCATTAAAACACTACATCAAGCATTCAAAGGAACAACCCAGGTTCGAATGGAACAGTGCATTAGCCTAAGTCAACTTTGTTTATTACTAGCTCACGTTTACAAATACTTGATCTTGTGAATAAAGATGATGAACATGTGAAAAAGCCTTTTACACAGTCATTATAACAAGCACTGTTTTACCATTTGAAGCACATAATATACACACATCAAAATCATTTCAACAATTTTGGCAATCTTTTGAACCTTATGCATACATAAAACAAACAAACAGCAAACACTCAAGAATCAAAATCATCAGCTACGTGAATAAAAGCTTAACTAATAAACAAAAAGGTTTACAAAACAAAAGATCTTAGTTAAACATACATCAATCAAGGGACTCCGAGACAAAAGAGAGTCCGCTGCCACGGTTACTGCGCTCGAGCCGGAGTTCCACCTGAAACGCGTTGGCCCCGAACGATTGACCCGAGTCATGAACATTGAACCGAACCGGGTTGAACTGAACTCGCATCCACTGACCCGAAATGTCAAATCAAACTGACCAGCTTAAACCCGAGGCCCAAAACTCCGACTACTGAGAACCTGACACTTGAAATGGAGGTTGAACCGCTCTGAATCGGAGCCGCCGACGCCATGCGCGGCCACCTTCCGGTGGTGGCCTGTCGTTTAATATCGAGGAACATGGGGACTGTGTTGGGGTTTAACTGGGTGCGTGGGGAGTGTTGTTCATCAGAGAAGAAAGAGGTTCAGAAGGGTGTGGGTGCGGCTTCCGGAATGTATCCCCGATCGCCGGAGACAAATCTGATCGGACAGGAGAAGAAGAGAAGGTGGGTTATGCGGCTGAACATTTGTAGTAGGGTTTTCATGTTTATAAAAATGAGGGTGGGGTTTATAAGAGGGTATTTATAGGATATGGTTTAGGTTAATTAGGGAGTGGGCTTGGGCCTAGCCCAAGTGTGTGTGGATTAAGTGTCAAGCTAAAACCAACAGGCCAGATTAAAATTAACTAGATACGTAAGTATTTAAAACTCTCATCGCGGTTTATTATTTTGCAAATAATAATATTAATTATACTAATATCCACAATTTCACATATTCCTAAAATACCCTTCTCTCGTCAACGAGAGTACGGGTTGTCACATTCTCCCCATGTTACAGAAATTTCGTCCTTGAAATTTAAGCCAAGATATACGTAAATACGTAGTTTCACACAAGTTTACGAAACGAATCATACAAAGCACATAGCACATAAAGTCGCGTATCAAACAAGGTCACATAGCATGTAAAGTTAGGTAGCACGAAGATTGAGAGAAGTGAGATAGAAAGATGTGTAATTACGACATGTAAACGCCTAAGCATCGCTTAGAAAAGAACCACGTAAGTAGTGTAATGCATCACTCAGTACACTATCACGTAATAAATAAAGCAAGTAGCAAGTAGGCATATTCTTATACTGAGTAGTCTTAGATTAAGCACGTAGTAAGTAGGCATTCACTTATGCAAGTAGGAAGCAGGCATTCACTTATGCGAGTAGTAAGCAGGCATTCACTTATGCAAGTAAGAAGCAGGCATACACTTATGCTGAGTAGTCTTAACACGCTGAGTCTTGCCTTGGAGTGTGGTGTCGTCGCGGATCGTTTAGTATAAAGTAGGTTATAGTCTGGTTTTTCAAAAGACCTCTTTTAAAAAAAAAAAACCAAGTTCACTATAACTGATGGCTCTGATACCAAACTGTCACACCCTCAAATTTCCACGTGCGAAGTACCACCGCGAGGCGTGTGACTGCCCAGGATCAAGCCACCAATCACATTGAACATTAAATATAAGCAACATAAAAACCATCAGCAATGTGACCGTTGACATAACGTTTAAGTTTAAAACATAAAAATTTTTAAATAACTTCCAAAACATAGCAGGTTCAACAAAATAAAGTTTGAGCGTTTAACGGAAGCGATAAGTTCATAAATAGCTTAAAAACATAAGTTCAAAAGTAAAAATCCGATAACGGATTCTAGACGACCACCACAGCGATCCAGGCAAATTCTAGCGCAGCATCTACGAACCTGCAAGCATGCAGTAAGGTGTCAACATAAAGTTGAGCGAGTTCACGGTTTTTGAAAAATGGTTTTTCTTGTTTTATCCCAAAAACGATTGTTTTATGCGTTACCATGTTATCCAAAATGTGTAGTGGGAAATTTATCCCATAAAGAGCTACTAAACTGTGCAGATACCGAAACCTTGACGTAATTGTTGTTTGCCCCAGATCAATGTTCTACCATCATTGACCTATGATTCCAGATAATAGTTCACCACCAGCTCCCAGCACGGTGTGAGGTTTGTCAAACCTAATAGCGCTATCAACCAATATCCCGTTCGCTCCCCGCAACTAATCGGTATATACGTAAGGGGACTTTCACGGTAGATTTCCGTTTAGTATGGAAGTTTCCGATCTTGGGAATATATGTTTTGAACTTATGAGTTTCGTTTAATTACTATTCCGTTCCATCAGAATATTAGGTTCCCAAACCATACATGCTTAGAGTGTTAGTCGTGAACTCACCTCGGTTTGCTCGACAGATAAAGCGTTTTTCCTAAGTTGGTCAACCACGCCCTATTATGGTTACCACTCGTTAGGACGGTAAACAAGTAATCACGTATAAGCTACACGTATCTAACACGTATTTTTCAAGTAGTGTACAAGTAGTAATAATTAACTGTACTAAACATATACACATATACACATATCACCATAGCAGTAACAGTAATTAAGTACCACCGCGAGGCGTGTGACTGCCCAGGATCCAGCCACCAATCACATTGAACATTAAATATAAGCAACATAAAAACCATCACCAATGTGATCGGTAAGATAACGTTTAAGTTTAAAACATAAAAAGTTTTAAATAAGTTCCAAGACATAGCAGGTTCAACAAAATAAAGTTTGAGCGTTTAGCGGAAGCGATAAGTTCATAAATAGCTTAAAAATAAAAGTTCAAAAGTAAAAATCCGATAACGGATTCTAGACGACCACCACAGCGTTTTGCATGCAAACTCCAGCGCAGCATTTACGAACCTGCAAGCATGCAGTAAGGTGTCAACATAAAGTTGAGCGAGTTCATAGTTTTTGAAAAAACGTTTTTCTTGTTTTATCCCAAAAACGTTTGTTTTATGTGTTACCATGTTATCCAGAATGTGTAGTGGGAAATTCATCCCATAAAGAGCTACTAAACTGTGCAGATACCGAAACCTTGACGTAATTATTGTTTGCCCTAGATTAATGTTCTACCATCATTGACCTATGATTCCAGATAATAGTTCACTACAGCTCCCAGCACGGTGTGATGATTGTCAAACCTAATTGCGCTATCAACTAATATCTCGTTAGTTCCCCGCGACTAATCGGTATATACGTAAGGGGACTTTCACGTTAGAGTTTCGTTTAGTATGGAAGTTTCCGATCTTGGGAATATATGTTTTGAACTTATGAGTTTCGTTTAATTACTATTCCGTTCCCTCGGAATATTAGGTTCCCAAACCACCGGGAATACATGCTTAGAGTGTTAGTCGTGAACTCACCTCGGTTTGCTCGGCAGATAAAGCGTTTGTCCTAAGTTGGTCAACCACAACCTATTATGGTTACCACTCGTTAGGACGGTAAACAAGTAATCACGTATAAGCTACACGTATTTGTCAAGTAGTGTACAAGTAGTAATAATTTACTGTACTAAACATGTACACATATCACCATAGCAGTAACAGTTAAACATGTATACAATTAACAGTAATTAAGCCCAATACATTAGTCTGTGTGGCCCATTTGTCAGTGTGCGGCCCGCACGAAATGGGCTTGTGTGGTCCAAAAGCAGGTGAGGCCCAAAATAAAAGTCAGTTTGTATATTTTAAGAAAGGCTCAAAATGAATGATTTGTGCGATCAATGCACACTTGTGCGATTGGAATAATATAAAGAATGTGACTCCAAGTGAGTGGGTGCGACTAGCATTTAAGAAAACAGTGGGACCATCTTTGACTTGTGCGATCAGACTATATAGGAAACCAATGTTGTGCGATTCCATTAAAAAAATTGTGCGATTACAATTAGTTGTGCGATTGATTTATGATCAAAGATACAAAACAAGTGTGGGGCCGGTTCATTAAATGAAGTGTACGACTATCATTTCATGCTCCTCCCATTATCCCAATTCAAATCAAATAAGACAAAACATTCAGCCATATGATTTCAAATCATGCAATGCTCAATTGGGTTGTACTTTATGCATATATATTTGTATACTATAAGAAACAGAGCATCATGATATTACCCACATTCCATTCACTTAGCAGTATCATCTTTTTCATCAACAAGATTTCTCATAACATTTCATCTTATCATATCATTCTAGCAATATCAGAGAAGCAAAGAATCATCTTAACAATTTCACCAACCATGCATGACCAGGTTGTACTCTAAGCATAACCGTTTGTATCCACCATTAAAACACCACATCAAGCATTCAAAGGAACAACCCAGATTAGAATGGAACAGTGCATTAGCCTAAGTCTACTTTGTTTTTTACTAACTCATGTTTACAAATACTTGATCTTGTGAATAAAGATGATGAACATGTGAAAAAGCACTTTACACAGTCATTATAACAAGCACTGTTTTACTATTTGAAGCACATAATATACACACATCAAAATCATTTCAACAATTTTGGCAATCTTTTAAACCTTATGCATACATAAAACAAACAAACAGCAAACACTCAAGAATCAAAATTAGCAGCTATGTGAATAAAAGCTTAACTAATAAACAAAAAGGTTTACAAAACAAAAGATCTTAATTAAACATACATCGATCAAGGGACTCCGAGACAAGAGAGAGTCCGCTGCCACGGTTACTGCGCTCGAGCCGGAGCTCCACCTGAAACGCGTTGGCCTAAACGATTGACCCGAGTCACGAACATTGAACCGAACCAGGTTGAACCTAACTCGCATCCACTGACCCGAAATGTCGAACCAAATTGACCAGCTTAAACCCGAGACCCGAAACAACGACTACTGAGAACCTGACACTTGAAATGGAGGTTGAACTGCTCTGAATCAGAGCCGCCGCGGCTGCGAACCGTCGCAGCCGTGCATCGCCACCTTCTGGTGGTGGCTTGTCGTTTAATATCGAGGAACAGGGGGGAGAGTGTTGGGGTTTTACTGGGTGCGTGGGGAGTGTTGTTCATCGGAGAAGAAAGAGGTTCAGAAGGGTGTGGGTGCGGCTGCCGGAATGTATCCCCGATCGCCGGAGACAAATCTGATCGGACAGGAGAAGAAGAGAAGGTGGGTGATGCGGCTGAACATTTGTAGTAGGGTTTTTAGTTGACACCAAAGAAGAGTTCGACCCAATGCTTTATTTTTGTCCTAGTTGATCCTGATTCGACATTAGAAGTATATTGATTTTATAAAAATAAGGGTGGGGTTTATAAGAGGGTATTTATAGGATAGGGTTTAGGTTAATTAGGGAGTGGGCTTGGGCCTAGCCCAAGTGTGTGTGGATTAAGTGTCAAGCTAAAACCAACAGGCCCGATTAAAATTAACTAGATACGTAAGTATTTAAAACTCTCGTCGCGGTTTAATATTTTGCAAATAATAATATTAATTATACTAATATCCACAATTTCACATATTACTAAAATACCCTTCTCTCGTCAACGAGAGTACGGGTTGTCACATTCTCCCCATGTTACAGAAATTTCGTCCTCGAAATTTAAGCCAAGATATACGTAAATACGTAGTTTCACACAAGTTTACGAAACGAATTATGCAAAGCACATAGCACATAAAGTCGCGTACTAAACAAGGTCACATAGCATGTAAAGTCATGTAGCACGAAGATTGAGAGAAGTGAGATAGAAAGATGTGTAATTACGACATGTAAACGCCTAAGCATCGCTTAGAATAGAACCAAGTAAGTAGTGTAATGCATCACTCAGTACACTATCACGTAATACATATAGCAAGTAGCAAGTAGGCATATTCTTATGCTGAGTAGTCTTAGATATAGCACGTAGTAAGTAGGCATTCACTTATGCAAGTAGGAAGCAGGCATTCACTTATGCGAGTAGTAAGCTGGCATTCACTTATGCAAGTAGGAAGCAGGCATACACGTAGGCTGAGTAGTCTTAACATGCTGAGTCTTGCCTTGGAGTGTGGTGTCGTCGCGGATCGTTTAGTATAAAGTAGGTTATACTCTGGTTTTTCAAAAGACCTCTTTCTTTTTAAAAAAAAAACCAAGTTCATTATAACAGATGGCTCTGATACCAAACTGTCGCACTCTCAAATTTCCACGAGCAAAGTACCACCGCGAGGCGTGTGACTGCCCAGGATCAAGCCACCAATCACATTGAACATTAAATATAAGCAACATAAAAACCATCACCAATGTGATCGGTGACATAACGTTTAAGTTTAAAACATAAAAAGTTTTAAATAACTTCCAAAACATAGCAGGTTCAACAAAATAAAGTTTGAGCGTTTAGCGGAAGCGATAAGTTCATAAATAGCTTAAAAACATAAGTTCAAAAGTAAAAATCCGATAACGGATTCTAGACGACCACCACAACGATCCAGGCAAACTCCAGCGCAGCATCTACGAACCTGCAAGCATGCAGTAAGGTGTCAATAGAAAGTTGAGCGAGTTCACAGTTTTTGAAAAACGGTTTTTCTTGTTTTATCCCTAAAACGTTTGTTTTATGCGTTACCATGTTATCCAGAATGTGTAGTGGGAAATTTATCCCATAAAGAGCTACTAAACTGTGCAGATACCGAAACCTTGACGTAATTGTTGTTTGCCCCAGATCGATGTTCTACCATCATTGACCTGTGTTTCCAGATAATAGTTCACTACCAGCTCCCAGCACGGTGTGAGGTTTGTCAAACCTAATAACGCTATCAACTAATATCTCGTTCGCTCCCCGCGACTAATCGGTATATCCGTAAGGGGACTTTCACGGTAGAGTTTCGTTTAGTATGGAAGTTTCCGATCTTGGGAATATATGTTTTGAACTTATGAGTTTCGTTTAATTACTATTCCGTTCCCTCGGAATATTAGGTTCCCAAACCACCGGGAATACATGCTTAGAGTGTTAGTCGTGAACTCACCTCGGTTTGCTCGGCAGATAAAGCGTTTGTCCTAAGTTGGTCAACCACACCCTATTATGGTTACCACTCGTTAGGACGGTAAACAAGTAATCACGTATAAGCTACACGTATCTAACACGTATTTGTCAAGTAGTGTACAAGTAGTAATAATTAACTGTACTAAACATGTACACATATCACCATAGCAGTAACAGTAATTAAGTACCACCGCGAGGCGTGTGACTGCCCAGGATCCAGCCACCAATCACACTGAACATTAAATATAAGCAACATAAAAACCATCACCAATGTGATCGGTGAAATAAAGTTGTTTTAAACATAAAAAGTTTTAAATAAGTTCCAAAACATAGCAGGTTCAACAAAATAAAGTTTGAGCGTTTAGCGGAAGCGATTAGTTCATAAATAGCTTAAAAACATAAGTTCAAAAGTAAAAATCCGATAACGGATTCTAGACGACTACCACAACGATCCATGCAAACTCCAACGCAGCATCTACGAACCTGCAAGCATGAAGTAAGGTGTCAACATTAAGTTGAGCGAGTTCACGGTTTTTGAAAATCGGTTTTTCTTGTTTTATCCCAAAAACGTTTGTTTTATGCGTTACCATGTTATCCAGAACATGGTTGTAAAAGTCGCTAGGCGCTTCCTAGTCGGTCGACCAGGGAGTTGAGAGTACTCGACCTAGGCGGAGAGTACACGGGGGGAGTACTGGGAGATGCCAAATTATAAAGAAATTAGTTTTCGGAAATTAAATATATATCAAATAACATAAATTTACTAATATTTATAACAAAATACATGAAATTGATATTCATTCTTTAATATGATAGGCATAGAAATTATGTTTTATTTTATTTTAAGTCAAACTCGGCCCGAGTTGACTTATTATATCCGATTTTGGCCAATGTTGACCGCATTTGATCGATTCTGAGTAATTAGTCGGAGTTGAAGAAAGTCGCCTCGGCAGCCTACCTTGTAGCGACTACTCGGAGAGTACTCGGCCTTGGAGATCTTGTTTTACAACCATGATCCAGAATGTGTAGTGGGAAATTCATCCCATAAAGGGCTACTAAACTGTGCAGATACCGAAACCTTGATGTAATTGTTGTTTGCCCCAGATCAATGTTCTACCATCATTGACCTATGATTCCAGATAATAGTTCACTACCAGCTCCCAGCACGGTGTGAGTTTTGTCAAACCTAATAGCGCTATCAACTAATATCCCGTTCGCTCCCCTCGACTAATCGGTATATACGTAAGGGGACTTTCACGGTAGAGTTTCGTTTAGTATGGAAGTTCCCGATCTTAGGAATATATGTTTTGGACTTATGAGTTTCATTTAATTACTATTCTGTTCCCTCGGAATATTAGGTTCCCAAACCACCGGGAATACATGCTTAGAGTGTTAGTCGTGAACTCACCTCGGTTTGCTCGGCAGATAAATCGTTTGTCCTAAGTTGGTCAACCACAACCTATTATGGTTTCCACTCATTAGGACGGTAATCAAGTAATCACGTATAAGCTACACGTATCTAACACGTATTTGTCAAGTAGTGTACAAGTAGTAATAATTAACTGTACTAAACATGTACACATATCACCATAGCAGTAACAGTTAAACATGTATACAATTAACAGTAATTAAGCCCAATACATTAGTCTATGTGGCCCATTTATCAGTGTGCGGCCCGTACGAAATGGGCTTATGTGGTGCAAATGCAGGTGAGGCCCAATATAAAAGTCAGTTTGTATATTTTAAGAAAGGCTCAAAATGAATGATTTGTGCGATCAATGCACACTTGTGCGATTGGAATTATAGAAAGAATGTGACTCCAAGTGATTGGGTGCGACTAGCATTTAAGAAAACAGTGGGACCATCTTTGACTTGTGCGATCAGATTATATAGGAAACCAATGTTGTGCGATTCCATTAAAAAAATTGTGCGATTACAATTAGTTGTGCGATTGATTTATGATAAAAAAAAATACAAAACAAGTGTGGGCCGGTTCATTAAATGAATTGTACGACTATCATTTCATGCTCCTCCCATTATCCCAATTCAAATAAAAAAAGACAAAACATTCAGCCATAGGATTTCAAATCATGCAATGCTCAATTGGGTTGTACTTTATGCATATATATTTGTATACTATTAAAAACAGAGCATCATGATATTACCCACATTCCATTCACTTAGCAGTATCATCTTTTTCATCAACAAGATTTCTCATAACATTTCATCTTATCATATCATTCTAGCAATATCACTGAAGCAAAGAATCATCTTAACAATTTCACCAACCATGCATGACCAGGTTGTACTCGAAGCATAACCGTTTGTATCCACCATTAAAACACCACATCAAGCATTCAAAGGAACAACCCAGATTCGAATGGAACAGTGCATTAGCCTAAGTCTACTTTGTTTATTACTAGCTCACGTTTACAAATACTTGATCTTGTGAATAAAGATGATGAACATGTGAAAAAGCACTTTACACAGTCATTATAACAAGCACTGTTTTACCATTTGAAGCACATAATATACACACATCAAAATCATTTCAACAATTTTGGCAATCTTTTGAACCTTATGCATACATAAAACAAACAAACAGCAAACACTCAAGAATCAAAATCATCAGCTACGTGAATAAAAGCTTAACTAATAAACAAAAAGGTTTACAAAACAAAAGATCTTAATTAAACATACATCGATCAAGGGACTCCGAGACAAGAGATAGTCCACTGCCACGGTTATTGCACTCGAGCCGGAGCTCCACCTGAAACGCGTTGGCCCCGAACGATTGACCCGAATCACGAACATTGAACGTAACCGGGTTGAACCGAACTCGCATCCACTTACCCGAAATGTCGAACCAAACTGACCAGCTTTAACCCGAGACCCGAAACTCCGACTACTGAGAACTTGACACTTGAAATGGAGGTTAAACCGCTCTAAATCGGAGCCGCCTCCGCTGCGTACCGTCGCCGCCGTGCGCGGCCACCTTCCGGTGGTGGCCTGTCGTTTAATATCGAGGAACATGGGGACTGTGTTGGGGTTTAACTGGGTGCGTGGGGAGTGTTGTTCATCAGAGAAGAAAGAGGTTCGGAAGGGTGTGGGTGCGGCTGCCGGAATGTATCCCCGATCGCCGGAGACAAATCTGATCGGACAGGAGAAGAAGAGAAGGTGGGTTATGCGGCTGAACATTTGTAGTAGGGTTTTCATGTTTATAAAAATGAGGGTGGGGTTTATAAGAGGGTATTTATAGGATATGGTTTAGGTTAATTAGGGAGTGGGCTTGGGCCTAGCCCAAGTGTGTGTGGATTAATGTGTCAAGCTAAAACCAACAGGCCAGATTAAAATTAACTAGATACGTAAGTATTTAAAACTCTCATTGCGGTTTATTATTTTGCAAATAATAATATTAATTATACTAATATCCACAATTTCACATATTCCTAAAATACCCTTCTCTCGTCAACGAGAGTACGGGTTGTCACATTCTCCCCATGTTACAGAAATTTCGTCCTTGAAATTTAAGCCAAGATATACGTAAATACGTAGTTTCACACAAGTTTACGAAACGAATCATACAAAGCACATAGCACATAAAGTCGCGTATCAAACAAGGTCACATAGCATGTAAAGTTAGGTAGCACGAAGATTGAGAGAAGTGAGATAGAAAGATGTGTAATTACGACATGTAAACGCCTAAGCATCGCTTAGAAAAGAACCACGTAAGTAGTGTAATGCATCACTCAGTACACTATCACGTAATAAATAAAGCAAGTAGCAAGTAGGCATATTCTTATACTGAGTAGTCTTAGATTAAGCACGTAGTAAGTAGGCATTCACTTATGCAAGTAGGAAGCAGGCATTCACTTATGCGAGTAGTAAGCAGGCATTCACTTATGCAAGTAAGAAGCAGGCATACACTTATGCTGAGTAGTCTTAACATGCTGAGTCTTGCCTTGGAGTGTGGTGTCGTCGCGGATCGTTTAGTATAAAGTAGGTTATAGTCTGGTTTTTCAAAAGACCTCTTTTTTAAAAAAAAAAAACAAGTTCACTATAACTGATGGCTCTGATACCAAACTGTCACACCCTCAAATTTCCACGTGCGAAGTACCACCGCGAGGCGTGTGACTGCCCAGGATCAAGCCACCAATCACATTGAACATTAAATATAAGCAACATAAAAACCATCACCAATGTGACCGGTGACATAACGTTTAAGTTTAATACATAAAAAGTTTTAAATAACTTCCAAAACATAGCAGGTTCAACAAAATAAAGTTTGAGCGTTTAGCGGAAGCGATAAGTTCATAAATAGCTTAAAAACATAAGTTCAAAACTAAAAATCCGATAACGGATTCTAGACGACCACCACAGCGATCCAGGAAAATTCTAGCGCAACATCTACGAACCTGCAAGCATGCAGTAATGTGTCAACATAAAGTTGAGCGAGTTTACGGTTTTTGAAAAATAATTTTTCTCGTTTTATCCCAAAAACCTTTGTTTTATGCGTTACCATGTTATCCAGAATGTGTAGTGGGAAATTTATCCCATAAAGAGCTACTAAACTGTGCAGATACCGAAACCTTGACGTAATTGTTGTTTGCCCCAGATCAATGTTCTACCATCATTGACCTATGATTCCAGATAATAGTTCACCACCAGCTCCCAGCACGGTGTGAGGTTTGTCAAACCTAATAGCGCTATCAACGAATATCTCGTTCGTTCCCCGCGACTAATCGGTATATACGTAAGGGGACTTTCACGGTAGAGTTCCGTTTAGTATGGAAGTTTCCGATCTTGGGAATATATGTTTTGAACTTATGAGTTTCGTTTAATTACTATTCCGTTCCCTCAGAATATTAGGTTCCCAAACCATACATGCTTAGAGTGTTAGTCGTGAACTCACCTCGGTTTGCTCGACAGATAAAGAGTTTGTCCTAAGTTGGTCAACCACGCCCTATTATGGTTACCACTCGTTAGGACGGTAAACAAGTAATCACGTATAAGCTACACGTATTTTTCAAGTAGTGTACAAGTAGTAATAATTAACTGTACTAAACATATACACATATACACATATCACCATAGCAGTAACAGTAATTAAGTACCACCGCGAGGCGTGTGACTGCCCAGGATCCAGCTACCAATCACATTGAACATTAAATATAAGCAACATAAAAACCATCACCAATGTGATCTGTGACATAACGTTTAAGTTTAAAACATAAAAAGTTTTAAATAAGTTCCAAGACATAGCAGGTTCAACAAAATAAAGTTTGAGCGTTTAGCGGAAGCGATAAGTTCATAAATAGCTTAAAAACATAAGTTCAAAAGTAAAAATCCGATAACGGATTCTAGACGACCACCACAGCGATCCAGGCAAACTCCAGCGCAGCATCTACGAACCTGCAAGCATGCAGTAAGGTGTCAACATAAAGTTGAGCGAGTTCATAGTTTTTGAAAAACGTTTTCCTTGTTTTATCCCAAAAACGTTTGTTTTATGTGTTACCATGTTATCCAGAATGTGTAGTGGGAAATTCATCCCATAAAGAGCTACTAAACTGTGCAGATACCGAAACCTTGACGTAATTGTTGTTTGCCCTAGATTAATGTTCTACCATCATTGACCTATGATTCCAGATAATAGTTCACTACCAGCTCCCAGCACGGTGTGAGGTTTGTCAAACCTAATAGCGCTATCAACGAATATCTCGTTCGTTCCCCGCGACTAATCGGTATATACGTAAGGGGACTTTCACGGTAGAGTTTCGTTTAGTATGGAAGTTCCCGATCTTGGGAATATATGTTTTGAACTTATGAGTTTCGTTTAATTACTATTCCGTTCCCTCGGAATATTAGGTTCCCAAACCACCGGGAATACATGCTTAGAGTGTTAGTCGTGAACTCACCTCGGTTTGCTCGGCAGATAAAGCGTTTGTCCTAAGTTGGTCAACCACAACCTATTATGGTTACCACTCCTTAGGACGGTAAACAAGTAATCACGTATAAGCTACACGTATCTAACACGTATTTGTCAAGTAGTGTACAAGTAGTAATAATTTACTGTACTAAACATGTACACATATCACCATAGCAGTAACAGTTAAACATGTATACAATTAACAGTAATTAAGCCCAATACATTAGTCTGTGTGGCCCATTTGTCAGTGTGCGGCCCGCACGAAATGGGCTTGTGTGGTCCAAAAGCAGGTGAGGCCCAAAATAAAAGTTAGTTTGTATATTTTAAGAAAGGCTCAAAATGAATGATTTGTGCGATCAATGCACACTTGTGCGATCAATGCACACTTATGCGATTGGAATAATATAAAGAATGTGACTCCAAGTGAGTGGGTGCGACTAGCATTTAAGAAAACAGTGGGACCATCTTTGACTTGTGCGATAAGATTATATAGGAAACCAATGTTATGCGATTCCATTAAAAAAATTGTGCCATTACAATTAGTTGTGCGATTGATTTATGATCAAAAATACAAAACAAGTGTGGGGCCGGTTCATTAAATGAAGTGTACGACTATCATTTCATGCTCCTCCCATTATCCCAATTCAAATCAAATAAGACAAAACATTCAGCCATAGGATTTCAAATCATGCAATGCTCAATTGGGTTGTACTTTATGCATATATATTTGTATACTATAAGAAACAGAGCATCATGATATTACCCACATTCCATTCACTTAGCAGTATCATCTTTTTCATCAACAAGATTTCTCATAACATTTCATCTTATCATATCATTCTAGCAATATCACAGAAGCAAAGAATCATCTTAACAATTTCACCAACCATGCATGACCAGGTTGTACTCTAAGCATAACCGTTTGTATCCACCATTAAAACACCACATCAAGCATTCAAAGGAACAACCCAGATTCGAATGGAACAGTGCATTAGCCTAAGTCTACTTTGTTTATTACTAGCTCATGTTAACAAATACTTGATCTTGTGAATAAAGATGATGAACATGTGAAAAAGCACTTTACACAGTCATTATAACAAGCACTGTTTTACTATTTGAGGCACATAATATACACACATCAAAATCTTTTCAACAGTTTTGGAAATCTTTTGAACCTTATGCATACATAAAACAAACAAACAGCAAACACTCAAGAATCAAAATTAGCAGCTACGTGAATAAAAGCTTAACTAATTAAAAAAAGGTTTACAAAACAAAAGATCTTAATTAAACATACATCGATCAAGGGACTCCGAGACAAGAGAGAGTCCGCTGCCACGGTTACTGCGCTCGAGCCGGAGCTCCACCTGAAACACGTTGGCCTAAACGATTGACCCGAGTCACGAACATTGAACCGAACCAGGTTGAACCTAACTCGCATCCACTGACCCGAAATGTCGAACCAAAATGACCAGCTTAAACCCGAGACCCGAAACTCCGACTACTGAGAACCTCACACTTGAAATGGAGGTTGAACTGCTCTGTATCCGAGCCGCCGCCGCTGTGAACCGTCGCAGCCGTGCGCCGCCACCTTCCGGTGGTGGCTTGTCGTTTAATATCGAGGAACAGGGGGGAGAGTGTTGGGGTTTTACTGGGTGCGTGGGGAGTGTTGTTCATCGGAGAAGAAAGAGGTTCAGAAGGGTGTGGGTGCGGCTGCCGGAATGTATCCCCGGTCGCCGGAGACAAATCTGATCGGACAGGAGAAGAAGAGAAGGTGGTTTATGCGGCTGAACATTTGTAGTAGGGTTTTTACTTGACACCAAATAAGAGTTCGACCCAATGCTTTATTTCTGTCCTAGTTGATCCTGATTTGACATTAGAAGTATATTGATTTTATAAAAATAAGGGTGGGGTTTATAAGAGGGTATTTATAGGATAGGGTTTAGGTTAATTAGGGAGTGGGCTTGGGCCTAGCCCAAGTGTGTGTGGATCAAGTGTCAAGCTAAAACCAACAGGCCCGATTAAAATTAACTAGATACGTAAGTATTTAAAACTCTCGTCGCGGTTTATTATTTTGCAAATAATAATATTAATTATACTAATATCCACAATTTCACATATTACTAAAATACCCTTCTCTCGTCAACGAGAGTACGGGTTGTCACATTCTCCTCATGTTACATAAATTTCGTCCTCGAAATTTAAGCCAAGATATACGTAAATACGTAGTTTCACACAAGTTTACGAAACGAATCATGCAAAGCACATATCACATAAAGTCGCGTACCAAACAAGGTCACATAGCATGTAAAGTCATGTAGCACGAAGATTGAGAGAAGTGAGATAGAAAGATGTGTAATTACGACACGTAAACGCCTAAGCATCGCTTAGAATAGAACCAAGTAAGTAGTGTAATGCATCACTCAGTACACTATCACGTAATACATAAAGCAAGTAGCAAGTAGGCATATTCTTATGCTGAATAGTCTTAGATTAAGCACGTAGTAAGTAGGCATTCACTTATGCAAGTAGGAAGCAGGGATTCACTTATGCAGTTAGTAAGCAGGCATTCACTTATGCAAGTAGGAAGCAGGCATACACGTTGGCTGAGTAGTCTTAACATGCTGAGTCTTGCCTTGGAGTGTGGTGTCATCGCGGATCGTTTAGTATAAAGTAGGTTATACTCTGTTTTTTCAAAAGACCTCTTTCTTTTAAAAAAAAACCAAGTTCATTATAACTGATGGCTCTGATACCAAACTGTCACACCCTCAAATTTCCACGAGCGAAGTACCACCGCGAGGCGTGTGACTGCCCAGGATCAAGCCACCAATCACATTGAACATTAAATATAAGCAACATAAAAACCATCACCAATGTGATCGGTGACATAACGTTTAAGTTTAAAACATAAAAAGTTTTAAATAACTTCCAAAACATAGCAGGTTCAACAAAATAAATTTTGAGCGTTTAGCGGAAGCGATAAGTTCATAAATAGCTTAAAAACATAAGTTCAAAAGTAAAAATCCGATAACGGATTGTACACGACCACCACAGCGATCCAGGCAAACTCCAGCGCAGCATCTACGAACCTGCAAGCATGCAGTAAGGTGTCAATATAAAGTTGAGCGAGTTCACGGTTTTTGAAAAACGGTTTTTCCTGTTTTATCCCTAAAACGTTTGTTTTATGCGTTACCATGTTATCCAGAATGTGTAGTGGGAAATTTATCCCATAAAGAGCTACTAAACTGTGTAGATACCGAAACCTTGACGTAATTGTTGTTTGCCCCAGATCGATGTTCTACGATCATTGACCTATGTTTCCAGATAATAGTTCACTACCAGCTTCCAGCATGGTGTGAGGTTTGTCAAACCTAATAGCGCTATCAACTAATATCTCGTTCGCTCCCCGCGACTAATCGGTATATCCGTAAGGGGACTTTCACGGTAGAGTTTCGTTTAGTATGGAAGTTTCCGATCTTGGGAATATATGTTTTGAACTTATGAGTTTCGTTTAATTACTATTCCGTTCCCTCGGAATATTAGGTTCCCAAAACCACCGGGAATACATGCTTAGAGTGTTAGTCGTGAACTCACCTCGGTTTGCTCGGCAGATAAAGCGTTTGTCCTAAGTTGGTCAACCACACCCTATTATGGTTACCACTCGTTAGGACGGTAAACAAGTAATCACGTATAAGCTACACGTATCTAACACGTATTTGTCAAGTAGTGTACAAGTAGTAATAATTAACTGTACTAAACATGTACACATATCACCATAGCAGTAACAGTAATTAAGTAACACCGCGAGGCGTGTGACTGCCCAGGATCCAGCCACCAATCACACTGAACATTAAATATAAGCAACATAAAAACCGTCACCAATGTGATCGGTGACATAAAGTTTAAGTTTAAAACATAAAAAGTTTTAAATAAGTTCCAAAACATAGCAGGTTCAACAAAATAAAGTTTGAGCGTTTAGCGGAAGCGATAAGTTCATAAATAGCTTAAAAACATAAGTTCAAAAGTAAAAATCCGATAACGGATTCTACACGACTACCACAGCGATCCATGCAAACTGCATCGCAGCATCTACGAACCTGCAAGCATGCAGTAAGGTGTCAACATTAAGTTGAGCGAGTTCACGGTTTTTGAAAATCAGTTTTTCTTGTTTTATCCCAAAAACGTTTGTTTTATACGTTACCATGTTATCCAGAACATGGTTGTAAAAGTCGCTAGGCGCTTCCTAGTCGGTCGACCAGGGACTTGAGAGTACTCGACCTAGGCGGAGAGTACACGGGGAGTACTGGGAGATGCCAAATTATAAAGAAATTAGTTTTCGGAAATTAAATATATATCAAATAACATAAATTTACTAATATTTATAACAAAATACATGAAATTGATATTCATTCTTTAATATGATAGGCATAGAAATTATGTTTTATTTTATTTTAAGTCAAACTCGGCCCGAGTTGACTTATTATATCCGATTTTGGCCAATGTTGACCGCATTTGATCGATTCTGAGTAATTAGTCGGAGTTGAAGAAAGTCGCCTCGGCAGCCTACCTTGTAGCGACTACTCGGAGAGTACTCGGCCTTGGAGACCTTGTTCTACCATCATTGACCTATGATTCCAGATAATAGTTCACTACCAGCTCCCAGCACGGTGTGAGTTTTGCCAAACCTAATAGTGCTATCAACTAATATCCCGTTCGCTCCCCTCGACTAATCGGTATATACGTAAGGGGACTTTCACGGTAGAGTTTCGTTTAGTATGGAAGTTCCCGATCTTAGGAATATATGTTTTGGACTTATGAGTTTCATTTAATTACTATTCTGTTCCCTCGGAATATTAGGTTCCCAAACCACCGGGAATATATGCTTAGAGTGTTAGTCGTGAACTCACCTTGGTTTGCTCGGCAGATAAATCGTTTGTCCTAAGTTGGTCAACCACAACCTATTATGGTTACCACTCATTAGGACGGTAATCAAGTAATCACGTATAAGCTACACGTATCTAACACGTATTTGTCAAGTAGTGTACAAGTAGTAATAATTAACTGTACTAAACATGTACACATATCACCATAGCAGTAACAGTTAAACATGTATACAATTAACAGTAATTAAGCCCAATACATTAGTCTATGTGGCCCATTTATCAGTGTGCGGCCCGTACGAAATGGGCTTATGTGGTCCAAATGCAGGTGAGGCCCAAAATAAAAGTCAGTTTGTATATTTTAAGAAAGGCTCAAAATGAATGATTTGTGCGATCAATGCACACTTGTGCGATTGGAATAATATAAAGAATGTGACTCAGTGAGTGGGTGCGACTAGCATTTAAGAAAACAGTGGGACCATCTTTGACTTGTGCGATCAGATTATATAGGAAACCAATGTTGTGCGATTCCATTAAAAAAATTGTGCGATTACAATTAGTTGTGCGATTGATTTATGATAAAAAAATACAAAACAAGTGTGGGCCGGTTCATTAAATGAATTGTACGACTATCATTTCATGCTCCTCCCATTATCCCAATTCAAATAAAAAAAGACAAAACATTCAGCCATAGGATTTCAAATAAATGCAATGCTCAATTGGGTTGTACTTTATGCATATATATTTGTATACTATTAGAAACAGAGCATCATGATATTACCCACATTCCATTCACTTAGCAGTATCATCTTTTTCATCAACAAGATTTCTCATAACATTTCATTTTATCATATCATTCTAGCAATATCACTGAAGCAAAGAATCATCTTAACAATTTCACCAACCATGCATGACCAGGTTGTACTCTAAGCATAACCGTTTGTATCCACCATTAAAACACCACATCAAGCATTCAAAGGAACAACCCAGATTCGAATGGAACAGTGGATTAGCCTAAGTCTACTTTGTTTATTACTAGCTCACGTTTACAAATACTTGATCTTGTGAATAAAGATGATGAACATGTGAAAAAGCACTTTACACAGTCATTATAACAAGCACTGTTTTACTATTTGAAGCACATAATATACACACATCAAAATCTTTTCAACAGTTTTGGAAATCTTTTGAACCTTATGCATACATAAAACAAACAAACAGCAAACACTCAAGAATCAAAATTAGCAGCTACGTGAATAAAAGCTTAACTAATAAACAAAAAGGTTTACAAAACAAAAGATCTTAATTAAACATACATCAATCAAGGGACTCCGAGACAAGAGAGAGTCGACTGCCACGGTTACTGCGCTCGAGCCGGAGCTCCACCTGAAACGCGTTGGCCCCGAACGATTGACCCGAATCACGAACATTGAACGTAACCTGGTTGAACCGAACTCACATCCACTTACCCGAAATGTCGAACCAAACTGACCAGCTTAAACCCGAGACCCGAAACTCCGACTACTGAGAACTTGACACTTGAAATGGAGGTTAAACCGCTCTAAATCGGAGCCGCGTCCGCTGCGTACCGTCGCCGCCGTGCGCCGCCACCTTCCGGTGGTGGTCTGTCGTTTTATATCGAGGAACAGGGGGAGGGTGTTAGGGTTTTACTGTGTGCGTGGGGAGTGTTGTTCATCGGAGAAGAAAGAGGTTCAGAAGGGTGTGGGTGCGGCTGGCGGAATGTGTCCCCGATCGCCGGAGACAAATCTGATCGGACAGGAGAAGAAGAGAAGGTGGGTTATACGGCTGAACATTTGTAGTAGGGTTTTTATGTTTATAAAAATGAGGGTGGGGTTTATAAGAGGGTATTTATAGGATATGGTTTAGGTTAATTAGGGAGTAGGCTTGGGCCTAGCCCAAGTGTGTGTGGATTAAGTTTCAAGCTAAAACCAACAGGCCCGATTAAAATTAACTAGATACGTAAGTATTTAAAACTCTCGTAGCGGTTTATTATTTTGCAAATAATAATATTAATTATACTAATATCCACAATTTCACGTATTACTAAAATACCCTTCTCTCGTCAACGAGAGTACGGGTTGTCACAATGTTAACTAAATAGAAAGGAAATTATAGTCATAAATGTAAACACTACATTTATGAGGGTGTTTACATTTATGAGGGGCCTAAAATGATAAGGTATGAAAGGTGAAATAATAAAAATGAAATTATAACATAAGGACACACACATCAGGTGTGTGTGTCGCCCATGATATCTAGAGGAAGGGGGAAACTCTTTTCATCCTCAAAATTCAGCAATTAAGGGGAAGAATTGAAGCTAATCATCTGCATGTTCATCTTTCTCTAATCATCTTAGCATTCTAAACATGAGGTATGTTGAAATTTGCAATTTGATGATCATGAATGAAATGAGTTTCAAGTAAATCCATGAAATTGTTTGAAATTAATATGGGTATGGGTTAGGAACATCCCATGGAACATGAATTAAACTTGAATTCGATTAGATATTGGGAAGTGAAAGTGAAAACCCATTTAAAATATAAGTGTTGTGATGTGTAATATGAAACTTGGTGTAAATTAGTATAATGATGTTCATATGATGATGTTTATGATGAGATGTTGTTAAGTGAAATCGATTTAGGATGAAGGTTATATGAGATTTTGATTGAAATTGATGTTATTGATGCTATTGATATGAATTGGCCAAGTTATGCATATAACACTTGTACACTATGCTTAATTAATAGTACGCACGCCAAGTGTTTGTTAAAATGCTCGAATGAAATGAGCATATAATTATACAGTGTTAAATGGTTAGAATTGTGTGATTGTTAGTTGTTAAATTGAATATGATAGAACGGAATGAAAGGAATGACACGAGATTAAAGTAAGTGATTTTGGATTGTAGGAATTAAGGAAGAAAGCTCAAGTCATTCCGGATCGCAAACAAACAACGACAAAGGTAAGTTCTTATGCTTACAAATTTTAGTAGTGTGTAATGATATGATATGTTACTATCCTAGAGTCGAAACCTCGTATATGTGTCAAGCTAGCGTATGTTGAAGTTGTGCTAAGAGTATGGGTTGAATGAGTAGAATGGATCATATGTCAAGTTTGGGAAATTTATGTCCGATTGAATGTTTGAAGTGTTACCATGTAGTTTGATTAGAGGTTTGAACTATAAGAATTGATGATTTTTAATTGACTAATCGTTTGCATTGAATGTAGGTAAATCGTCTTGATAGTCGGCGCTACTTTGGAACGGACACACCAAATCGCACGCTTCCGCAATGATGCTAGTTAATGGGTCTAAAATTTTGTTAGAAGGTTTTCGTTATGATGGGTCTTTTGTAAATAACTTAACTTGGAAGGTTGTCGATGTCGAAACTTTTGTTGTTTTAAGACTATGTTAGTTGCCTAAGAACTTTTGGGATGTAAACTCTTTTTGTAAAATATCTCGACTAGTTTTTTTTTGATGAAGTTAATGCAAGCATTACAAGCTGATAACGAGAGCGTCTGACTACCAAGTTCACTCCAACATCACCGGACACAACCTCTTCTTCGTACTCAGTTTCTTCATCGTACACTGGGTTATTTTCATATTCTTCATACTGATCATCCTCAGACTCAGCAAACAAGTGTCTTTTACCAGTCTTCTTACACTCAGCTTGACGATGGCCCGTCTCACCACAATTGAAACATCTCGGACCACTACTACTAGCCCCCTTAGAAGTAGACCCGGTATTGTTAACCCCTGGCCTTTGCTGACTAGGCCCGCCACGAGGTGCCCCACTGCCCGACCCAACGTTTCCTCCAGCAAGGGTAAATGAACCGCCCACCTGACGGTTTTGCTTCTCAAAGGCCAACGCCCGTTGGTGTGCCTCTGGAATGGTTAACGGGTCAAAAAGATTCACGGACTCCATGATTTGAACCCTCAGACCCCCAATATACTGAGAAACAAGTTGTTCCTCCGGTTCTTGAATATCATTCCTAGCAATCAACTAGTAAAACTCTATGGTATAATCATCAACCGATTTAGCCCCCTGTTTTAAATTTTGAAGACGTTGGTACATCAACCTTTGAAAGTTATGAGGCAAAAAGTTGGACCGCAAGCACTTCTTCATCTTGGTCCATGTCACGATCCTTGACTTTCCGAGCCTATTCCGTGTTAACTTTAGTTGTTGCCACCACGCAGAGGTCCTACCATGTAACCTGGTAGCGATCAAGGCCACCCGCTTGTTTTCAGACACCTCCTTATACTCAAACACCTCCTCCACGGTAGCCAACCAATCGATGAACCCTCCGAATTCAAACTAGACCCATCAAATTCTGGAATATCAACTCTTATCCTAGAATCCCAACGCCTATTACCCCCTCCACGTTCACCCCTTGGTCGCCCTTCCTATTCGTCTTCGAAATCCGAACCATCACCAAATGGGTTACTAAAATCAGAACCATACCCGTCATTGGTCACTGCCTCCTACGGTTGATCAAGTCGGCCATCCGGTCAATCAACTGATTGACCACTTGATCCAACCGTTCATCCACTCTCGCCATAAGTCGCTGCTCCAACACTCGTTCATACACTTCATCGAGATGCCTGTTGTTGTTTCCCCTCGGAGGCATTTTGAGCCAGGAATGCGGCTCTGATACCAACTGATGCAGCGTGTGTTAAGAAAATGAAGATCAAACACGTTGATTCTGCGAATACCCGTGTAGTTCTTCCCCAAACCCCAAGATTCCACCCAAAGGGCATAGAATTTGAAGTGAAAAATGAGTTATGTCAAAATTCAAGCCTGCCTTTTCCATTTACTAGAGAAACATATAAATAGGAACAAAAATTTGAAATGGGCCTAAAAAAAGACAACGGGCCAAACACAAGCCCAAAAACAAAATGCCCAAAATACTTCAAAAAACATAAAAACGTAAATAACTAATAGAAATAAGCGTTTTTTGGCCCAGACGTTGACCCAAACCGCCATAGGCGTTTGCAGCAAGATGGAGCTCATTCTCACGTTCGTTTCGCCTGGTCGCACACCCAAAACGGACCCCCGTAGCCCAAGTTAGAGCCATTTTAGTGAAGCCCCTTTTGTTACACGATCTTGGGCTTCCAAATACAAGATAGCCCGCTCTTCCACACTTGGGCCCGCATCATAAGCCCAACCCAAGTTGAGCGGGCGCACCCTCGGGAAAAAAAATTAGTGCTAAGTTTCGTCGAAAATCCCGTCCGCACCCCTTGAAATTTTCCGTCCGCACTCATTGGAATTTTTCATCCGCACCCCTTAGGTAAAAAGTGTAATCAATTTATATTTTAAAATTCTTTTAGCAAACTTTTATTTAAAAAAATATATTTCCTAAATTATATAACTTTTAATACCTAACTAACTAAACCCAGATACCCAATACCTTTAACTAGCCCACTACTAAGTCTTAACCCAATAAACAAACCCAACAATATTTCAAACTATAATAAAATAAACAAGCCCAAAACCCTGAAATATTCTCTCATGCTCTCTCTCTCTCGTTCCTGCACACCAGCGAACAGAACAACATCAGCGACAAAAGACCACCTCCAGCAGCCGCATACAATCAGCCACCATACCACCACCGATCGACACCAAACCCAACCGGAATCCGAACACGGGTAAGTTTCTTTGTTATTTTGAAGATTTTGGTTGATATTTTAGGAGAAAAGGGTAATAAAGATATTAAATAGGTTTGAAATATTGTGTGTTTTGACATTGTTTATGGTTGTTTAAAAGATTTTTAGGGTGATTATGTTGTTTAGATGATTTTTAGGGTGATTTACATTATGATTTCTAGAGCTTGAATACTTGAAACAAATATTTGTTTTTGTTCTCATGATTAACTCTTTAGTATTCTATTCTTAGTTTAAGAAAGTAGATTAAAAAAACAATAGTTTAAAACATAATTTTCTAATAACTTTTCAAACAAATTCTGTAATTTCTATCGAAATTTAATAATAAGAATAATTAAGATTCCAAATATATTTTTGTTCCTTTTTCCAAACGCACCTTACACACCATCTAACTTTACTGGTTGACAACACTTGTTATTCCCATCACGCAGGGCGGACCAAAGCCCAGCCCAAGGTGAGCGGACGCACCCCCGGGAAAAAAAAATTAGTGCTAAGTTCCGTCGAAAATCCAGTCCGCACCCCTTGAAATTTTCCGTCCGCACTCCTTGTAATTTTTCGTCCGCACCCCTTAGGTAAAAGTGTAATCAATTTATATTTTAAATTTTTTTAGTAAACTCTTATTTAAAAAAAATATATTACCTAAATTATATACTTTTAATACCTAACTAACTAAACCCAAATAACCAATACCTTTAACTAGCCCACTACTAAGTCTTAACCCAATAAACAAACCCAATAATATTTCAAACTATAATAAAATAAACAACCCCAAAACCCTTACATATTCTCTCATACTCTCTCTCTCTCTCTCTCTCTCTCTCATTCCTTCACACCAGCGAACAGAACAACATCAGCGACAACAGACCACCTCCAGCAGCCGCATACAATCGGCCACCATACCACCACCGATAATCGGAATCCGAACACGAGTAAGTTTCTTTGTTATTTTGATGATTTTGGTTGATATTATAGGAGAAAAGGGTAATAAAGATATTAAATAGGTTTGAAATATTGTGTGTTTTGATATTGTTTATGGTTGTTTAGAAGATTTTTAGGGTGATTATGTTGTTAAGATGATTTTTAGGGTGATTTACACTATGATTTCTAGAGCTTGAATAGTTGAAAATTAAAACTGAAACATTATGTTATCGAGCCATGAACTTATAGATCAATTTGTTTGTGATGGCCGATAGGAACCATGAGTAGGGACGTTATGACGTGATTTCTCAAGAGGAAAGTTGATACATCTTCCGAACCCGTTGATGTGAATACTCTTCCTTCGGATCCTTTTGACCGCAAGCCGATTGAATCATATAACTTGAATCAACGAGATGAGATTAGAAGGGCATATCTATTAAGAGGACCATATCAACCAAGAGGTATCAAATTCCCACAATCAACATTTCAAGGTAACGAGTTACGAAAATTTAAGGAAGAATGGTATGGCAAACATGAGTATAAAGGATGGTTAGAGTATAGCTCAAAACCAGATCGCGTATTTTGCTTATGTTGCTATTTGTTTAGGAGCTAATTTGGAGATCGTAGAGACACTTTATGTGCGGCGGGTATAACAATTCGCCAACTTGGATGGTTTGTCAAGTCTTGTAAGGTTAATAGTTTCAACAAATATTCACGTAACTTTTACATTGGTATATCGGTTATTGAAGTTGTTCTCGTATTACCCGTTGCAACCGCAACCATTGAAAGATGTTTTTCGGCAATGAAGAATGTGAGGACCAACTTGCGTAATCAGATTGGCGATGAGACTTTAAGTGATAGTTGTATATGTTATACAAAGAAAAAGTTGCTTAAGAAATTAGCTTTAGATGATGTTTTGGATAGATTTCAAAAAATGAAAACCCGTAGGGCGACATTTTAATTATGTTTGTAACAAGGTTTGACGTGTTTTTGATGATTATATAAATTTAGTTTGATGTTCTTTTGTATTACATGACCCGACCCAATACGGACCGATTTTTTTACTTATATACCTTGGGGTCTAAAATTTTTAAAAATGTTCCGCACCCTATGGAAAAATTACTGGGTCCGCCACTGCCACCACGGGGCTTGAACTCTTGCCGCTTGAAAAGACAAGGTTCTATCTAACACCTTGCACTACTAGAAAACTGCTACTATTCTCGCATCAATTTATGTGGGAAATCCGTGGGTAACTGCAGTTACCCACGAATTTCCAACGAAAATGGGCTATAGGAATTCTACTCGTGGCTAATATTTTTTGACGCATTTTCTACGGATTTTCCTACTCCTTTCCCATACAAATGTTTCGTTAGAATTCTCATGCTTATTTCTCACGTGATTGATTTTCTTAACTTTCCGACGCATTTCCCACGAAATATTTATTTTTTTAAAAAATTTTGTGTTTAAATCAATCATATTTATATTTATTATATAATATTTATTATATTTTAATTTTCTTACACAATTCCTACGAATTTTTTTTTCTTCATACACAATTCCAGTGGAATGCATTCATTTTCCCTAAATAGTTCCTACGAAAATGTTTTTTTTTTACACAATTTCAACTGAATGTATTCATTTTTCCAACGCATTTTCTACAAAATTAGTTTTTTCCAACACAATTCAAATGGAATGTATTCCTTTTTCGTACGCAATTCCACAAAATTAGTTTTTTTCCTACATAATTATAACATAATGTATTCTTTTTTCTTACGCATTTCCTACGAAACTATCTTTTTTTCCTATAGAATTCCAATGGAATCTGACGAAACCTTTTTAGTCTTTTTCCTACACATTTCTTGTGGGTACATTTAAAAAATAATAGAAAAAACAAAAAAAAACAGCTTTTTCCTGCTGAAAGATGCGAAATAATTAAAGAAACTACCGCTAATGACTAACGGGTGCCTGAAATTTTTTCATAAACTCTTCAAATTGTTTTTGCCTCTTTTCTTTATTTTCTTTTATGTCTTTTTCCATCTGTTGAACTCTTTGCTCCAACTCTTGTCTAGCATCCTTTTCGTTTGCAATTTCATTTTCCATTTCAACTCAAACTTTTTCAACCTAAATTGTTAAAAAGAATCAATAATTTAAGTTATTATTTTCTACTAATTAATTGTTAAAAACTATATAATTTATAGAATTGCAATACTTTGATGAGAAGTAAATAATACCTACTCTTGTGACCTTATGGCATCAAAATATAATTTAGATTCGGTATATGTAGACAATTTCCAAGTTATCACGAAACTAGGATCCAAAGATCCTACCCTGAACATCCGACCCTTTTTATCTCCTGTCACTCTCGCCCACACATCAAGATCATCCAAATGTTGGTTGAGATCCGACCCATGCAACTTGATCATATCACTTCTGTACCGTAACTACAATTTATGGAAACAGATTGTTAGTTGTCGTGCTAAAACTTAATACGCTAATGTTCTAATTATTCAAAAACGATAAAGATAACTTGCATATAATTTTTAGAAAACATCACATATATAATACAATATGTATTACAAATTTTTTTTATCCATTTCGTGGGTAATTTGTCGGTAATTTCCGACACACTTCCTACGGATAGTAATAAATTAATTTAAAAATAACATACATTTTTATAAATAATAAAACTTTATATTTTAATATCATTAATTTCATTTTATTATGAATGATTTTTATGATAAATTGGATTCCTACGCATTTCCTACCGATGATGAAAATAAAAACGAATTCCGTAGAAATTCCGTTAGAAATTGCCGACACTTTTCCTACGCATAACGATTCCTATAAATTTCAAACTAATGGTTAAAATAAATACGGATAGTTATCTATTTAAATATATAATTAAAGAGTTTGAAAAATACAATGTTAATTATTTTTTCATATTTATTTATCTTCCTCCATGAATAATATTACGGGGAACAGGCACATTTTGGGATGGGGATTTAGGTTCATCCGATTGCACAGGATGGGCATCACAAATGGCACGGGATGGGATTTGGTATGAGATTTCTTGAAGGCGAACCAGAGATGGATGCCGAAGAGATGATCGTCACCAACAATCTAAGAATTCTAGATGGGATTCAGGTTCATTTTGAGAGTGTCCTTATTATTTTGGTTCTTCGAATTTAAATTAGATAAAAATGAGAAGGCACTCTTTCGTTTGTGGGTTTATTAGGTCTGGGTGCCCCAAAGTGATTTGGTCCACAGTTTGAAATTGTAAACAAAATAAATGGTAAATACATGTAGAGATGGGCATAATAATCGGTTCCAAACCTGACCCAGAAGATTTGATCTGGAACCGGTTCCAGTTCCTACCCGCTTTATTGAAGAACCGGTTTTGGGTTCAAAAAATCCGTTGGTTCTTACCCGGTTCCACCTTTAAAAAAAAAAAAACTGGTCTGTACCCGGTTCCTACCCGGAACCAGTTCCTCCGTAACCAATTCCGACCCGGTGCGTTAAATTCTTGATGTTGTTACCGTGGAATCGATTCCTAGCCGTTGCAACCAAGCAATATGTTTGTCTTTTTTTTTTTAAATTACATAAAACATACATAAAATTAGATAAAACATACATAAAATTAGAACCGGTTACATTACATAAAACACTAAATATTTATTTAACAACTAAACATAACTTAACTCCTAAACAGTCGAAGAACCGGTTCCGGATGCTTCACCGACTTCATTTTTCTTCGCCTTTGTAACCGGACAATGACGATCGGTGTGTTTTTTTAACGTTGAGTTGGCCGTAGCCTTCATGAATTTGCCACATACTTTGCACCGTGCCATCTCGTGGCTATCGCCCATTAAGCACAAATCAAAGTGCTTCCAAACTGGAGTTTCTCTTTGTTTCCAAAACCATAACCACCTCATCGTTGCATGCCATTTTAATTGTGGAGCTTTGAAAATATAGATTTGAAGGTGTGAGTTATGTATTTTTGGAGTAGGTTTTTGAAAATGAAAGGTGTAAGTGAATATATATAGAAAAAAACCTATCATAATAGCCATTAATCGATTCTAACGACATTATAGCCATTGGAATCGATTCCTACAGGTTTTGCAGCCTTTTCATTTGAGTTACCCGAAGGAACCTGTTCTTCCGGCGAACTGGTTACAACCCTACCCGGAATCGGTTACTATCGGTTATAGTATCAATGGTCTAAAACCGGGTAGGAACTGGAACCGGTTCCTTAAAGAACCGGCTCCATTCACACTGATTCAAAAACCGGGTACGGTTAGAAACTGGTTCCGAGTATAAAAAAAACCGATATGCCCATCTTTAAATACATGACAAAACTCTATGTTTCCTAACAATAAACATGTATGGACTTATTCTTCTTCCTAACAAAAATTGGGTTATAAAAAATGCTCTCTAGAATCTGAAACGTCCTCTTCGCCGGTGTGATTGTTCTCTGGTCTGGAATAACATCCTGTGATTGCTTGTTCGGTCTGTCCGAATCGAGCATAACGAGCCTTGTTAGCCGGATTGGATTTCATTGCTCTCGGCCTTCTTTTCGTCTCCTTTCGCTGATACGTTTGTTCTCTGGTCTGGTATAACATCCTGTGATTGCTTGTCTGTTTTTTGCCAGTCCGAGCATAACGAGCCTTGTTAGCCGGATTGGATTCTTTCGTTCTCGGTTTCCTTTTATTACGGTGTGTGGTGATGGCGGATTTTCGTGGTGATATCACAAATTTTTTTGTCTCCAACCTTCCTCCTGGATGTACTCCATGGGAACTGTCATCTTTCTTGGGAGTATTTGGTGAGATTGTCGGTTCGTACATTGCGAAAAAGTGGATAAACAAGGGAACAAATTTGGATTTGTGAGCTTTAAGAATTTTAGGGATAAGGCACAGCTTGAAAGGAATTTGGTTAATGTTAAGATGGGCGGGTACAAGCTTATCATTAACATTGCAAGGTATGCAGCTGAGAATGCCGTTTACCTTTCCTAGAAGATTTCAAAAAAGTCAGCTTCTGGTGGCTCCGACTCCGGCAATCGGGATCAGAATCAGACTAAGCAGGCAGGTCAAGTACCAGGGCAGGCTTGGAGGAGTAATGTTTCTTACAAAGACTCGGTGTTATCGGGATTAGGAGGACCAGACAATCAAAGGCAACAGGGGGGTCATATCCAGTCCTCTTACTGTACCCTTAGTGACCCGAAGGTTCTTTTACTTAGCCTCGTAGGTTATTTCTTAGGCTTTCATCCCTTTTGGTTCATTTCTTTCTATTGCTGGTGTTAGATTTATTTAGTCCTTTAAACCTTTACTTTGTTTGTAATTCCAAGGGTTATGACGATCCCGTAGATCATCTTTGCTTGTGTAGTTTTCGTATACTTAGAAATTCATTCCTGGTGTCATGGCACCCCTTTTAAGCCTAAAATTCATTTATTTTTCGAATTTTATTGATTCGACGGAGTCCAAGGCTACACCCGCTTTCTATCAGATTATCTTTCCGACTCTATGACTTCTTATGTCACTTTCGCGTCGGTTTATTTCTCTCATACCGTTATTTGATTTACACCCCTATTCCTTTCAACCTGTTACCCGGGTTCTTTATCTTAATGTTTTTAACACTCCGGTTTTATTGGTTTGCGTTTTCCTTTCCATACTCTTTTATGACCTATCGCATAGATTCAGTAATATTTTCGTACTTTCACTATTCGGGTTGCGCTTACTTGGAATTTCAAGTATTATAATTTATTCAGCCCGTCCAAGATTAAAATAGTTAAACATAACTATCGAAATTTCTGTTTTGCAAAATTTTATCATCTTCTTAGTCATAACTCTTAATCCGAGTCTTTTGACTTTTAATCCGCGTTCCCGGCTATTGGTTTACGTATATATCTGATAACCTACCTATCAAGTGGGTATTTTACCGAGATTATTCTCATAGCAACCATTCCGGCATGCATTAAGACTTTGTTCCTCGATTTATTTGGTCACATTTTGCGAAATCCATCGCTTTTACTTAACCAAGTCTTTTATTCATTCGTTCATCTCGTTTGTCATGTTCGTGTGAATTCCATCACTTATGACAGTCAACTTTGCCCTTATGCCTTGACCTTCTAAATTGTCAATTTCGATTTTTGGTTACTTTGATTCAAACACCATATTTCTTTTGTTAATGACCCCTAGATCCATCTCTTTTATCAATATCCCGAGGGTTTATTTCTTAAGCTTTATTTTGTAAAACCATTACTATTGTTATATGATTTTTGGGGTTTACCCGTTTTCGTTCCATCACTTTTAAAATGTTAATTTTACTACTCTCTTATACAATTACACCCATCGATGTGATCATTGTTTTTTTCCTCATAGGGATTTAATTAAGAACATATTACTTGGATGGTTACCCATACCCAAGTTTCTAAATTTGAATTTATTGATACTTTAGAATTCATAGTAGCGAATAATACGTATCATCCATTTATCTTCTTTCTCAAGGATATTTTTGGTCCGAGTCTTAATTTCTCGTCTTTAACCTTAATCCTATTGTAACAATAACAAAATCAATTCATTTTGTTTTATTATTCCATATCATTGTATGAAATTTATCCACATCATTCATTGATATAACGAAGTTTCTGCATGTTTTAATTGGTTTGGCCAAGTCTATAACCTTGTCCTTGTCATCTATTACTATTGCAAATTTTCGGGTTCGGGTGTTATTATACTCCTTCCCAATACATCAGTTATTCACTTTATTAAGTTCCCGGGTTTGAGTGTACGCGCACTCCTTCACACGACAATATTGATCGTGATTACTTTTGCCTTGGTTTCACATGCTCACCATTGTTTATTTTCTTATGCATATATGTTTCTTTTGCATAATTCGCCTGTTTCACTACTCATGTATGCCCCTATGCAGCTATTGTTCACACTAGTATTTGAATAAAATTTGTAGGTGAAATTAAATTTGTAATAAACATGCCTGAAATGACATCAGGTTCAGCTTTAGCCTCTGCGGCTGTCATGTGGGAAGACCTTGCCTTCTCTTTTAGGGTATCAGACTTCGCGTCAACTGTATCTTCGGTTCCAACCAATTCCGGGCATTCAGACTTTTTATGTCCCGGATTATAACACTTATAACACACTAACACATTTCCCGTGCAATTTGCAACCACATGTCCCACTTTTCTATAAATGGGATATGGTCTGTTTCTAAAGTAGCATTTGCCCCGGTGAGCTTTTCCACATATTTCACATTGAGGTGATCCCCTTATTGTAACTCCTTTCCTAGAAGCCTTATTAGGCTTCAATTTATTTACAGGACTTGGGTTCACATCCAACACTTTTACGTCTTCTTTTTCTTGTGCGAGGCTGTCTTTTAATTCGGTCATCATATCCTTCACCACTAGCAGGATTATGGTTTGCAGTCTCTCTACAAACTGGGGTAAACTGGCTTCTACTGCCTTTCTGACTTCCTCGGAAATTTTAGCTTCCATCTCTTCAGTTAATTGAGATGTTAATTTGCCCCCGGTTACACCAGACATTTCTTTCATTTGTTCAGTGACAATTGGCACCGTATCATCATTACCTTTATCCATTATTATAAATCTGAAATGTTTATACTCATTATTGAACATTTCATTTTATAACATATGCGTCATTCATTTTGATTTAGCCAAGTTCACCACTTGCTTAAATCATTTATGTTTAGTGCACTTTCCGGGTTTGAGTGTGTTAAAACGCAATTCCCGTGCACATCTAATCAAATTTCCTTTTTCTAATATTCTAATAAGTCTACTAAAGCAATTAATTCTTATAGGATGTTTGATCAAGCTTGAACCGAACACACTTTGTTGACAACCTGGCTCTCATTACCAACTTGTAACGCCCGTCATGATAAATCACATTTATAATATTTATGCACACATTTTATACAAAAATTCTAGCTTATAAAAACTTTGCTTGGAAAAATGATCACATATGATCAAAGTATTTGAGTTATCATTCTATCCAGTTTAAACATTCAAATGAAATTCTTAGTGTTTACATATTAACTAAAACAAAATAAATCAATGCGGAAGCTTGTTCGGTGTGTTCGGTTCCTGAAAGTCGCATGATCTTCATCCGGAAATCTTGTGAGCATTCACCTAATGTCAAAACCACATAAACGGTTAGTTTTGACAACGTTTAAACACGTATAATCAAGTTATAAGGCCCAATAATGAAAACAAAACAAAATTCTGAGATATAAGTCGGTCGCGCCCAGCGACCGGTTTCGACTCATCTTTCGCGGCCCGAGACAAGTGTCGCGTCGCGCGAACATTTTGTTGATTCGCCGTCGTGTAGCGCGATGGCCTATTTTTCACAGCAGGTTTGTTTTTTTGTTGCTGCAAATGCCCAACTCAAAATTTAACCCAAATTATCTACTTAAAACTTGCATAACTTTTGTTATACAAATCCGTTTTTCGAAATTCTTTTTCCTATGCGACCGTAATTAAATTACGGACCCGTCTAACAACATTGTTCACATAAAAATCCGGTTTATAATCGGTTGGCTTACATTTCCGCTATTTGATTGTTCGACCAGTTTGTCTACAAGTCCTAAAATTTGTTTTGTTACCTTCACTTGTTTTCAACTATTTTACCCATTCCCGGGTTTACCTAACATTAGCGTTTCGCTCTTCTACCGGGGGCTACTTACGCATTTACTTCATGCTTTATTTTCAAAGATTCAAACATGCTCTTTTTAACAATTTGACAAGTATAAATTTCTGAACTTTAGACCCAATACCAAGGGTTCAATTGTAACAAGTTTAGCGTGTTCGCTTCACGGCTTACGCATTCAATATTATTTAATCATTGAGTGATGACCCATTCGCTGCAATATTTCAATTCGATATTGATTTGACCCGTTTGGTTGTCTAATGGAAACCACCATATCAAGGACTTACCAAAGTTTACTCTAACCAATATTTTGACCCGTTTTTTTTATCTAGTGAGCTTCTCACTTCAGCAACATAACGAGTTTGCAATTTGCGCTAATTTCAATTTTCAACAAGCTAGAATTAACAAATAAACATAATGTACGATACTACGGTTACATACTTGCATAATTCATCAACGTTGGTTTCTAACCATAATTACCCATTCCCGGTGGGGAGTATCGTGACGCTTTTAACCCCTCGTATACGACTATTATCATAACTTTCTCATATTTTACCGAAACCTTGTGAAATTTTCATCACTTATTCTAGTGAGCATAATTAATCATTACAAAGCTTCGGGTTTGCTAAACGGTCACTCAGAGGTATACTTTAAACATGTTGACACATTTAACCCTTGTAGTTTGTAATTTCTCACTTTCTTCCACAATTAGCTTCGTATGATCCATGATTCATTCGTTTAAGGGTATAAACATCGTGTAGGGTTATTGAAAGGTATAATTATCCATTGTTGACACTTTCAACCCTTATACTTCACAAGATCCTTATTTTATGCACAAACGACTTCTTATGTTCGTGAATTTATTCATTAATGAATACGAACGTCGTGTGAGGTCACTCAGAGGCACAAGTTGGGCATGTTGACACTTTGGATCCTTTTATTCACACATTTACATTGTTTGAAAACTTCGGTCCCTCATATATAATCCATCACTTGTTTAAAGTCCATGACACGTGTCAATATTGTATTGGACATGAAATTTCGAAGAGTTACAGCTTCTCAACCTTAGCGTATCACTTCCATTCCATGGTTTACGCTTTCTAACCCAATTTAATGAGTGATGTTTAAGTCATTTAAAACACTACCAATTCGACCAATTTTTTACCCGTTTGGTTTGTCGAGTGAGTTATATCACTTCATTGACGTCCAATACGGCTATTTTAAACATTATCATCAACAAACATATTTATTTAACTATTTTGATCCGTTTGTTTGTCGAGTGAGTTACATCACTTTATTGGCATGCCAAACGCTATCATTTTCGCTATATCAATATTAAACATATCTACGACTAGGTTTATCTACATAAGTGTAACGAGACGACAAGTCACGTACCTTTAAAGCGCTCCTTTCAAACGCGTGTCTCCACCGGCTTGTCCACTTGACGATCCGGATTCCTTGCCTATAAAGTTCAACCAAATATTATTTAGAACTCTTTCACAACATTTCACGCGTAATTTTCCATATTGTTCAAATATGCGTTTTTATCTCCAATTTTGCTATGTTAGCTTTCTCTTAAGCATTTTAACAAACACTTCAAAAGCGTGGTTTTTAAATAACCATTATCAAGTTCATGTCTCAACTATTTAGCCGAAATTTTGTATTTTTTTGCAAATTCTTTACTTCTAGCATGTATATTATTATCACATTTGCTTCATGCAAGTCGTTAACATCAGTTTTTCTGATTTCATGTCTCAACTATTTAGCCGAACTTTTGTATTTTTTGCAAATTCTTTACTTCTAGCATGTATATTATTATCACATTTGCTTCATGTAAGCCGTTAACATCAGTTTTTCTGATTTCATTATTAGGATTCCTTAATATTCACAAAACCCATTTAACACCTACATGGGTAACATGAATATTCATAATTTGAGCATCAATCTCACAAATTATTAGCTAGGGTTTACATCTAAATAAACTTGTTTTTATTACAAGTTTCATCTAAACATCCCCAATCAATCCCCAAATTTTCGATTTTTATCATATACTAGGAATCTGAGTTGAATCAAAACAACATAATTTAGCATACCTTATGATCCCTTCAACGAGGTGATCACGAATTTGTGTTTGAAAATTGATTTAGAGCTGATTAGGACCTTCAATTAGGGGGAAAGCTGCATGAACTAGGGTTTGTGGGGAACCCTTGTGTCGCTCCTGTGTTTTGATCGACCAGACACACACAATGTGTGTCTGGTGTGATTTATTTTGTTTTATTATTTTAAGTTTCAAATTTAACATGTTTAGTCCCTCAACAATTACTTGGTTCTTATTTTAGGTATTTTAACAGACTTACTTGTTATTACAAGACTCATAACTAACTGGGTTATTTATTTCCTAGTTAGCTTATTCTTGTTTATTTTATACTTTATAATTCTAATATTAAGTTTATATTTTCGGGGTGTTACATTTTGGGTGAAAGATTTGGTTCGCGAACACGGTATTGGTTTTTAAGCTTTACAGGAATCGAGGTAGACATTGTCTCTCGTGTCGAGATGGCTAAATTTTGGAATAATAATAATTTTGGCTTTGAGTTTGCTGAATCTGTTGGTCAATGTTGGTCAATATGGGGGTTTAATATGTATCTGGGATGATAAGTTGTTCCGATATACGGGAGGTTCTAGCACCAGACACTTTTTACATGTTCAAGGGTCTCTTCTTGGCTGTAACTCTTCTGTTAATGTCATTAACGTCTACGCCCCGCAGGGGGTGGTGGGTAAGAAGGATCTGTGGGACGAGTTGAAATCGGTTATTGTTGCAAATGAAGGTTATTGGGTTATCCTGGGCGATTTTAACGCGGTCCGATTTAGAGAGGAGAGGAGAAATTGCACTTTCAAACAAACATGTGCCAATTATTTTAACGACTTCATCTTTGATTCTGAATTAATAGAGTATGGTATGAAAGGAAGGCAGTTCACGTTTTGTAAAGGGAACAAACTAAGTAAGCTCGACCGCTTCTTAGTCAATTCGGAGTTTTTTAATGCTTGGCCAGCGGCGTGTTGTCAGGTCCTTCCGAGACTTTGGTCTGATCACCATCCTATTATGTTGGAATGTCATGTTAACATTTTTGGGTCGTGGTCGCTTCGAGTCTTCAACTCGTGGTTCGAGAAACAGGACTTCGAGGAGACTGTCTTTAAGGCTGTTAATGATTTTACTCAGATGGTCGGGCATCCAGACGTTATTCTTATCAGGAAGTTGGGTTTTATTCGGGATCGTTTGAGAGAATGGAGGGAGAGTATGACGCGAAAGGAAGGTGAGGAAGTGGCAACCGCCAAGGAAGAAGTTGAGCTTCTTGAAGTGGCCCTTGAATCTAGAGACATTACCGAGGAAGAGGAGTGGATTCTTTCGGAAAACAAAAACATCATTCGAACCGCGGAAGAGGAAAAAATTATGGATTTGAGGCAAAGGTCTCGCATTAGCATTAGATGGGCGAAAGATGGAGATGAAAATTCCAAATTCTTCAACGCCATGATTAATTGTCGGAAAGCTAGGAATACTATCCACGGTCTCGATGTGAATGGCGTTTGGATTTCTAAACCTTCCTTGGTTAAGAAAGAGGTTTATAGCTTTTTCCGTGATAGGTTTGTGGAGGATTGTGCTAACCGCCCTCATTTGGTTAATCCTGGTGTTTGTCGGATTTCCTCGTCTGTGGCTTTAAACCTTGAGATGCGGTTTTTGAAGGAAGAGATAAAGGCTGCGGTTTTTGGGTATGGTGAGAATCGGGCCCCCGGTCTCGATGGTTTTAATTTCAGATTTTTTAAACACTTCTGGGACCTTTTTGAGGAGGATTTCTGTAAGATTCTGAATTATTTCTTCGATGCGGGCAAGTTAAATATGGGGTGCGGTTCGGCTTTTATTGCTCTTATTCCTAAAATTAGGGATCCGGTTAACCTTTTCGACTATCGTCCTATCAGTCTGGTAGGGGTTATCAACAAAGTGGTGTCGAAAGTCCTCGCGAATAGACTTAAACCGGTCCTTAGTAATGTGATTTCCAGTTCACAATCTGCTTTCCTTGGGGGTAGGTTTATCCTAGACGGGCCTCTTATCATTAATGAGTTGTTGTCATGGTCCAGAAAAAGCAAGAAACAGGTGTTTTGTCTGAAGATTGATTTTGAGAAAGCTTACGACAACGTTAATTGGGGTTTCGTTACAGACATTCTCTATCAGATGGGCTTCTGTTCTAAATGGTGCGGTTGGATTTCCGGTATTTTAGCTTCAGCCAGGGCTTCGGTGTTGGTGAATGGCTCGCCAACCTTTGAGTTTGGGTGGAGTAAAGGTATGAGACAAGGGGACCCATTATCGCCTTTCCTCTTTGTTGTGGTTATGGAGGCGCTCTTGTGTTTGTTTAGTAAGGCTAGCGAGTTAGGCGTATTTCAAGGTATTAAGCTTCCTGTTGGAGATTTAAGTGTCTCTCACATATTCTATGCGAACGACGCTGTGATTCTGGGAGAGTGGAGTAGAGATAATATTGTGACTGTTATCAGAATTCTACGGTTTTTCCATGCATGCTCGGGTTTAAAAATAAACCTTAATAAATCTAGCATCTTTGGTTTTGGTGCTAATGGTATTGAAGTGGAGGATATGGTGAATTGGATTAGATGTAGAGCCGAGTCTGCCCCGTTTAAATACCTCGGTTTGATGGTGGGAGCCAATATGAACCGCATCAACAATTGGCATCCGGTTTACGAAATTTTCGAGAAAAGGCTCGCTCTTTGAAAGGCTTCGCTATTGTCTATTGGTGGGAGAGTTACTTTAATTCGGTCGGTGCTTGAAAGTCTTCCAACTTATTATATGTCGTTGTACAAAGCGCCGGTGAAGGTTATTAAAGATTTGGAAAGTATCATAAAAAGATTCTTATGGGGAGGTTCGAGTGAAGTGAGGAAGACTCAATGGGTGGCTTGGGATAGGGTGTCGATTCCTAAGAAAGCGGGAGGTTTGGGGTTTTGTAAGCTAGGAGATGTCAACGTGGCTTTGCTTAGTAAATGGGGATGGAGGTTTAAATGCGAACCAGACAACTTATGGGTTAAAATCATTAAAGTTGTTCACTCGGGTCAGATGGGGTGGTCCTTTCTTCCGTGTAATAGATCGATCAGAGGAGCTTGGGCTAACATTTGTAATGCTTTGAATAAAAATTCATCGACATTAAACCGATAAGGAGTTTTTTTAGAGGTGAGGTTGTTTCCGGTTCGGATATTCTTTTTTGGTTAGATCCTTGGGTTGACGAGCATCCTTTAAAAGAAATTTTTCCCAATTTGTTTCTCTTGGAGGTTGTGAAAAATTGCTCTGTTAAAGATCGACTTGAAGATGGTGGTTCTTGGCTTTGGAAATATGATCCGGATACGGCTACTGAGCTAGCCGAATTGGTTGGTTTAGCGGTAAGATTTCTGTTGTCACGCTTGGGTCTGATAGAGATAAATGGAAATGGCTGGGGGATGATGCGGGGTCTTTTTCTGTGTCTTCGGTCAAGAGTGTCTTGGTTCGGGGTAGGCTCGATTCGTCTTTTTGTGTGCTCGATTGGTGTAAGTGGGTTCCAGCGAAATGTAATATCTTTGTTTGGAGATTGGAGCTGAATCGCATCCGTTCCTCGGATGCTCTCGTCGCGAGAGGTATTTTGCCTGAGGTAGGGGTGTGCCCTCTTTGTGGTTTTGAAGACGAAACAGTGGAGCATCTCTTTATTTCTTGTCAGTTCGCTTCTCTTCTTTGGCTGAAGGTTAGTGGTTGGTGCCATATTTCGGATATCTTCACTTTTTATATCAAAGATCTCTTGGAAATCCACACGTTTGTTAGTTTGGGGTCTCCGGATAAGAAGATTTTGCAAGGTATTATAGTTTCGACGTGTTGGTGTCTTTGGTTGGCCAGAAATAAAAAGGTTTTCACAGGCTCCCGGGTTAGTGTGGAAGATGTTTTTAGTGAAGTTAGGTCTTTGGGTTTCTTATGGTTGAAGGTAAGATCGTTGTAACGACTCTCATCAAAAGTCATAATTATTAAATTAATTTGACCAATAGCAAACCCTAATTGAGACACCCGAGTAATTATGCACAAACCCTAAAATTTCTAGAACAATTGGAATCAGGATCAGGGCCCCTAAAACTCAGGGGGGGTAAACCCTAGTTGATAATTATCTTCAATTACTTGCTGTCAACGAGTGAAAATTCGAAATATATGATTCAGCTGAGCTAGTCCCAAACGTGGCTACCCTATAACCTACTTTCAAATCATACGCATCGTAAGGGTTATAGCGCTACGATGCGCAGGCGTGTTAAAGTCCCTTACGCATCGTAGGGATTATAGTGCTACGATGCGTAGGGCTGACCAAAATTTGGGTATAAATAGAGGACCTTGGGACTTGAATTCAGAAGTTTAAACGACGTAATTTCTCGCTACAGGCACTGAGTTACGTTCTGATTATCACAATTAACACACACAGGCACTAAATCGACGCCGCAATCAGGGTATTAGCACGATCGCTATTACGATTCATTGTCCGATCGATCAATATATCCAATGGATGTTTAAGTGCCGCCCACATTAGGGCTATACTTTGTCGTTCGTCGTTAAATCGATGGATGTTTAAGTATCGTACTTTGTCGTTTGTCGTTAATTCGATGGATGTTTAAGTATCGCACTTTGTCGTTCGTTGTGAGAATTTGATCTCGTGATTTATCGTAAATGTTGGATTGATTACTAACCCCGAATTGTGTGCCTGTTATTAAATTTAGGTTAAAAAGGCTAATCAGTAGGCTAAACTCTGCCCGTATAAATCTGCAATGTGAGTCATTCTCTTTTTCTCACAGTTTGTGAGTCATTCTCTTTTTATCAAATATTTTACAATACCTCAAATTATTTTCAAGGTTATAATTACAGGGACTAAGTCGTGGATATCTTGAATTACTGGTTAGTGGGGTATTGTGCACATTACTAATTTTCTCCCAGTTAGGTTCATTGACCTACTCGGGATAATCACTGTTAGGTTCATTGACCTACAGGGATAATCATCACTATTTAGGTTCATTGATCTAAATAGTGGTATGACCATCGTCACCATTGTGACATGTCACCATTCTGACAGGATGCCAGATAAAAATAATATAGAAGCCATTGTAATCGCTCTTATGCTGTAATTAATAACTATGCATCATTATGCAAAATAAAATGATTCACTCAGTATTTCCCGCTGACAAAACATTTTTCAAACATGTTTCAGGTGACCTGTTATGAACCAGGAAAAGTGCCATATAGCACTACAAGCTCAAAGAAGTGGCTCAGTATAAAATAAAGAAACATGTTTTGTAAAATAAAGGATTTCTTCGTGAAATCTCAAGATTGTAAATTACCGGGTTTTATCCCGCGTTGTGAAATAAAATAATCGGGAAATAATTACATTTTAAAAGATCCTGATGAAAACTTCCGCTGTCAAACTCAATTAATTAAATACCACGGGATTTTCTGTCTCGCGGCTCCTGAAACGGGTCAAACCGGGCCGGGGTCCGTGACAGAAAAAGGTGGTATCAGAGCCATTAATCGAGCCACTGATTGAGCCACTGATTTAAGCCAATTAAGTATTTAGAAAATACTTAATTTTTATTAATCACTATTTTGTGATTATATGTTTCATTATCTGATTAAATGTGTACCGTATGATCTTTATATGTGAGTTACTGTAGCAGTAAATATAAATCTTTAATCTGACTCAAAGTTTTAGCATCTTTATAATTTACAGTCTAGAAACCTGATTCAGTAAATAAATAAATTTACAAATAAAACTTAGTGTGTTTTAATTTTCAGTTGTTTTGGTAGTTACCCAGTATGAAATAATATTTAAAAGTTTTTCTATAAAATTTTGTTATGACTTAGTAATTGTGTGTATTTTGCTAAACAGCATGAGTGACTTATCTGACGCCCTTCAGAATTTAAATCTCTATCCGGTAAGAGTAGAGGTTTCCAGAGATTTCAATAGGTATATTCCTGACATAGAAAAACCTATAGAATTCAATGCTTTACCTCTTGAGAAACCTAAGCCTAAGAAAAAGGAAATTGGGGAAAGCTCTATGCAAATTGAGGGGTTACCATCTCAAGAAGAACTAGATTTTATAATGGCAACTGATGATACTATTGAACCTATTAATGAAAATGATTTTATTCATTCTCTTGAAACACAACTACCAATGAATTTAGAACCAGCTATTTCAAACCTTTCAATCCACTCGCAAATAGATGAATGGGTGACTAATGAAATACTGTTACAAAACCATCCCTATAGGCTTTTTCCTAAGTTCAATCCAGAACCTTTACCAAATCCACCAATAAGTAACGAGAATATGGCTAAACTCCATCATTTTGACAAAATGGATGCTGGGAATAGGATCCAAGAGATTTTGGGACAGATCTCCTGGAAATACGATGAGAAGGAACGCCGTTACTAGAACATCACCTGACAAAGGATAGGGAATTATGAAACTATGATTGTGTAATAGTAATAGTAAAATCAGTTTGTGTAAAATAAATAATAAAACGGTTGTATATAGAAGCATGATATAATCTTTACAACAAATGAAATATTAGAAAAGTTACAATTTTGTTTGTATATTCGTTTACGTGATTATGTGCAACTAAATTGCGATATTGGATTATTTCCTTTATACTAATTATTTATCTATAAATTAGATATCAGATGGAAAACGCTAATAATGAACCAGTTAATGAGGTTAATCAATCTGAGCAACAACCGGGGGACCAATATGTGACTAGGCAAGATATAGAAAATATCGTTGCTCAAGGGATAGCCAACGCAATTCCAGAAATAGTTGCTCAAGGGATAGCCAATGCTATTCCAGCAATCATTGCTGCTGTTAAAAATCCAATTGAACCTCAACAAATTATTCCTAGCAAACGCATTTCTGAAGATAATTTCAGTAATAGCGTAAATGGAGGCGGTAATCATGTTAATCATGATAATGAACCACGGCAAGCTCCGCTCCCTAAGAAAAGGAAAGTTGCAACGCCTGGTTGCACTTACAAAGAATTTCTTGCTTGTAAACCCACTGAGTTTGCAGGCAATGAAGGAGCGACTGCATCACTGCGTTGGTTAGAGAAAACCGAGGCAGTAATTGCCATAAGTAAATGTGCTCAGGATGATCAGGTCATGTATGCGTCAAACCTTTTCAAAGAAGTGGCGCTAGAATGGTGGAATACGGTGTTACAAGCAAAAGGAAGAAGGATGGCGTATGCTATGAACTGGGAAGAATTTAAGAGCTTAGTAGAAAGAAAATTCTGTCCCGAGTATGAAAAGGAACAAATGACAAATAAGTTTCTAAACCACCGGATGGTGGATGTAGATTGTCGAGGGTATACTTCGACATTCTTCGAATATGCTCGAGTGGTACCAACCCTGGCTTCGCCAGAGCCGGTACTTATTTCCCGTTATATTTGGGGATTGATTTCCGAAATCCGTAATATCGTCAAGGCTGCGAAACCTCGCACGATTGATGATGCAGTGGATTTAGCCAATACTCTGACAGACGAACTAGTACGGACAAGAAAAGAAAATAGAAGGAAGGAAGTAGCCCAAAATATTACCCAAGAATTCCGTTCGGGTAACCATAACAATTTCAAGAAAGGAGGGAATGGGCAATCTACCACTAGTCCATTTTGCAATTTTTGCAAAAGGAAGCATTTTGGAAGATGCAAAGGATATTGCAATTTTTGCAAAATTCCAGGACATCAAGAAGAAGACTGCAGGAGGAAGAAATTTTCAATCTGCTACAACTGTGGAGAAGCTGGACATCTTAGGCCAGATTGTCCAAAATTGAACAAACCATCTGACAATCAAGCCAAACCTGCAGAAGGAGCAAAAAGGAATGTAAGAGCCTTCCAACTGACTGCTAAGGAAGCAGAGCTCATTCCAGATGTGATAGCCGGAATGGATTGATTGGTAAATAACTATGCTCGAATTATCTGTAATAAGAATTCCATAGAAACTTGTGTACCCACCGGAGAAATAATAATAATTACAGAAGATAAGCTATGTAAAACCCTAACGTTCATATCAGTAATGAAAGTTGCTAATTATAAATGAAAGAAAGGAATAGTATATATGATTTATCATTAATACTAAAGATAAAGAACTTAAGGAAATTTCTGTAATTTTAGAATACCAGATGTGTTTCCAGAAGATTTACTTGGATTACCACCAGATAGGGAGATAGAATTTAGGATTCATCTAATTCCTGGAACTACACCGATAGCTAAGGCACCTTATCGGTTAACTAGTGTTGTTTGTTAAGAAAAAGGAGGTTTCGATGAGAATGTGTATTGATTATAGGGAATTGAATAAGGTTACAATTAAGAATCAATATCCATTATCTAGAATTGATGATTTATTTGATCAATTCCAAGGAAATAGATATTTTCTAAAATCGACTTAAGATCCGGATATCATCAATTGAAAGTACAAGAGGAAGACATACCTAAAACTGCTTTCAGAACTAGGTATGGTCATTACGAGTTTACAGTCATGTCCTTCGAATTAAAGAATGCACCTGCAGCATTCATGGACATGATAAATAGGATTTGTAAACCATATTTGGATAAATTGGTAATTGTCTTCATAGATGATATACTTATTTATTCCAAAAGTCAGGGAGAACATTGTCAGTACTTGCATGCACTCTTAACTTTGTTAAGAAAAGAGAAGCTTTACGCCAAATTCCCGAAGTATGAATTTTGGCTGCCAAAAGTGCAAATTCTAAGACATATGATGAATCATGAAGGTATTCAAGTAGATCCTGCTACGATAGTAGTAATTACCAAATGGAAGATTCCGCAATCCGCAATAGAAATTAGGAGTTTTGTAAGTTTAGTCGGATATTTTAGACGGATTATTTAGGGATTATTCCAAAATAGCTATACCATTAAGTTTGAATGGGGACCTAAACAAGAAGAAGCCTTTAGGATCTTAAAGTATAAATTAACAAAATTCTCCAATCCTAGCCTTACCAGAAGGAACTGAAGATTTTGAAGTATACGGTAATGCTTCAAAGCTAGGATTTGGATATATGTTAATGCAACGCAAAAAGGTAATTGCGTATGCATCAAGACAATTGAAAAAGTCCGAAGAAAACTATACCACGCATAACTTAAAATTTGGAGCCATAATTTTTGCCTTAAGATTTAGAGACATTATCTGTATGGAAGTAAGTTTACTGTCTATACGGATCATAAGAATTTAAGATATATAGTTGGGCAAAAAGAATTAAACATGAGGCAAAGGAGATGTATGAAAATCTTAAGTGACTACGACTGTGATATTTAGTATCACGAAGAAAAGGCTAAAGACGACTAGAGATCTTCAGAAGAGTTATAAAGATAAATAGATGAAAGTCGTTGAAGTTCGAGTTGAAGACAAAATACTATTGAAAGTATCTCCTTGGAAAGGAATTGTTAAATTCGGTAAGAAAAGAAAGTTAAATCCAAGGTACGTAGAACCATTTCCAGTGATCCAACGTATATGACCAGTTGCTTATCGTTTACAAATACCAGGAGAGTTAGCTGGAGTACAGGATGTATTTCATATATCCAATCTCAAGAAATGTCTATCAGATGAATCTTTGGTAGTACCTTTCCAAGATATAAAGGTAAACAAATAGTGTTAGTTTAAGTAAAGTGGGATTCAAAGACAGGACCCTAATATACTTGGGAACTGGAATCCGAAATAAAGAGAAATTATTCTCAATTATTCCAGTAAATCTCGAGGACGAGATTTTTATTAAGTTGGGGAGAATGTAACGACTCTCATCAAAAGTCATAATTATTAAATTAATTTGACCAATAGGAAACCCTAATTGAGACACCCGAGTGATTATGCACAAACCCTAAAATTTCTAGAACAATTGGAATCAGGATCAGGGCCCCTAAAACTCAGGGGGGGTAAACCCTAGTTGATAATTATCTTCAATTACTTGCTGTCAACAAGTGAAAATTAGAAATATATGATTCAGCTGAGCTAGTCCCAAACGTGGCTACCCTATAACCTACTTTCAAATCATACGCATCGTAAGGGTTATAGCGCTACGATGCGCAGGCGTGTTAAAGTCCCTTACGCATCGTAGGGATTATAGTGCTACGATGCGTAGGGCTGATCAAAATTTGGGTATAAATAGAGGACCTTGGGACTTGAATTCAGAAGTTTAAACGACGTAATTTCTCGCTACAGGCACCGAGTTACGTTCTGATTATCACAATTAACACACACAGGCACTAAATCGACACCGCAATTAGGGTATTAGCACGATCGCTATTACGATTCATTGTCCGATCGATCAATATATCCAATGGATGTTTAAGTGCCGCCCACATTAGGGCTATACTTTGTCGTTCGTCGTTAAATCGATGGATGTTTAAGTATCGTACTTTGTCGTTCGTCGTTAATTCGATGGATGTTTAAGTATCGCACTTTGTCGTTCGTTGTGAGAATTTGATCTCGTGAGTTATCGTAAATGCTGGATTGATTACTAACCCCGAATTGTGTGGCTGTTATTAAATTTAGGTTAAAAAGGCTAATCAGTAGGCTAAACTCTGCCCGTATAAATCTGCAATGTGAGTCATTCTCTTTTTCTCACAGTTTGTGAGTCATTCTCTTTTTATCAAATATTTTACAATACCTCAAATTATTTTCAAGGTTATAATTACAGGGACTAAGTCGTGGATATCTTGAATTACTGGTTAGTGGGGTACTGTGCACATTACTAATTTTCTCCCGGTTAGGTTCATTGACCTACTCGGGATAATCACTATTAGGTTCATTGACCTACAGGGATAATCATCACTATTTAGGTTCATTGATCTAAATAGTGGTATGACCATCGTCACCATTGTGACAGGATGCCAGATAAAAATAAGATAGAAGCCATTGTAATCGCTCTTATGCTGTAATTAATAACTATGCATCATTATGCAAAATAGAATGATTCACTCAGTATTTCCCGCTGACAAAACCTTTTTCAAACATGTTTCAGGTGACCTGTTATGAATCAGGAAAAGTGCCATATAGCACTACAAGCTCAAAGAAGTGGCTCAGTATAAAATAAAGAAACATGTTTTGTAAAATAAAGGATTTCTTCGTGAAATCTCAAGATTGTAAATTACCGGGTTTTATCCCGCGTTGTGAAATAAAATAATCGGGAAATAATTACATTTTAAAAGATCCTGATGAAAACTTCCGCTGTCAAACTCAATTAATTAAATACCACGGGATTTTCTGTCTCGCGGCTCCTGAAACGGGTCAAACCGGGTCGGGGGCCGTGACAATCGTCCTTTCGTTCCTTAGCTTGGAGCGATTGGTGTAATTTGTAAGAATGTAATTCTGTTTTTTTTTTTTTTTTTGTCCGTCCCGGTCTTCGGGTTCGGCTAGTTCGTAATGATAGTCTCTTTTCAAAAAAAACATGTATGGACTTTTATTTTAAAAGATCTAAAATAGCAAAGTCGATTTGAAAGTCAATGACTTTCAACCTCATTTATTGAACATATTGACCCAAGTGCCCTTTGTGTTCAGGTACCATGATATATAATAAAAAGTCGATTTGAAAGTCAATGACTTTTTAAATCATTTATGAGAAAACCTTTTCTATAAGCAAATTTTTTTATTGTCTGCATTTATGTTAAATTTGAATTCAACTTTCTCTTATATGCAACTTCATTTTGTTTAATTTCTTTGTTAAATCGTAAGACATTTTCTTTTTCTCTAATGAGTGCTCGGTTACGGATTCGTAATGGGTCATGAGACTGACACACTGAGATGTGCGGAGTTTATTTTTGAATTCGTAAGGTATGCTATATACCAAATCATTTTCTTCCTTCTCCTTGCTAGACTCCACCTTCATTGCTTCAGCAGGAGCCTTTTCCTTTTTTTTTTATTTTGCCTTAAAACTGCTTTCAGCTTTTGACTTTTCCATCACCTTCTCTTCTTTGACCTCCACAACAGCTCCCTTTCCTTTGTCAGCAGCTGGCTTGTTTTCATAGAACATTCCTTTCAGCCGGTGTCTATAGCTTCAACACCTTTGGGAATACTTGCATTTTTGTTAATAAGAAAACTTGAGAGAATGGGTGCTGAGCTGGTAGCTATCTTTTCCATCAATGTTTTGTTGACATTAGCTCTCGCTTCGGTAATCTCATCTGCCCAATCATAGTCTTCTACCACCAAAGCTTTCAGTCCTTCATTTGTTGCAGTATCAGTTCCTTTAATATCGATTGGCCTTCTAGCATGAGCAGCTTCTAGAGGTTCATTTTTTAATAAAGGACATCCCCTTTTGAAATGACTAAGGGTCTTGTTGTTGTAGCACCAAAGCTCTGATACCGAATGATAGTCCGTGTAGATCCAGTTTCAATCTTGGTTCGGAAAAAAGTGTGAGACAGGTGAATTTGAGCCAAGAACAAAGAAATAAACAAAGAAATATATATTTGAATGGTAGATTACAACAAAGAAGATCTTATTGATGGTGATAAAAGATTACAAGATAATCATCCACCCCGGGTGAGCTCCCCTGGGGTGGTGGCTCCCAAAATACACACCCTACAAGTGAGGTATAGTACACTATTTATATATCCGGAGACTTGTCCTCCAAACAAACCTCCTCTTGTTTGTAAAAACCTACTAAACTCACTAAAACACTCTAACTATAATAACTAACCACCAATACGAACAATAAAATCGCTTAATTAAAGTCGACGTAGTTGATAATATAATTCTCCATTTTGACCCAACATTAGGAATATAATTATTTAATTTTTTTATGTAGAATATTTTATAATATGTTATTTTTACAAATGTAATGACTTTTTATATTTTTTAAGAGTTAAATATAGAGATAGTCTTTGTGGTTTACTGAATGTAACACCTTTGAGTACTAAGAGTTAAATATAGAGATAGTCTTTGTGGTTTACTGAATGTAACACCTTTGAGTACTAAAAAAAATTATATAAGTGTATTTTAGTCATTTTAATGAGAGTTAGTCTTAATATGTAAAAATGTTACAAAATTAAAACCATAGAACCTCAATCTGTTACAAAAGAAAAGTTAATACTTAAAGATGTTTCTTTCAACAAACCATAAAATTATTTGTGTAATTAACTAAAAAATTGTAAGAAAAAATAGTTTTCAACTTTGTATAAGTGAACATGAATTCATTCCAATTACCTTTCATGTGCGATTATATAAAAACAACAGAGTGAGTTCTCTATTACAATTAGCAAGCACACAATTTTTGAAATAAATTTGAAAAACACATTATCTGTACAAACCAACACATTATCTGTACAAACCAATATCTGGATCTCATATTTTTTTTTTAAATCAAGGGAGATAAGAACTTAGTTTCAATTATATAAATATATATTATAAGGCTCCAAAAACAAAAGAATTTGACAAATTAAACACCCTTAACTTCCTATCATTACCAATTTATTTAACAGTTTATTTTAGGAAAAAAAATCAAAAGCATAACAAATACTGAACTTTCTTCTACACATCTTAAAGAGGTGTAGAGAAAACGGGTATACTTTGTGGGTGTCTAAAGAAATTCTTTGGATCAACTTTGGCCTTGATTCGAATCAACTTCTTAAAATTCTCTCTTTTCCAGTACCTCTCCCCCCAAACACTTGCTTCTACATATGTAGCACTTCCAACGCCGAAATCAAGATCATTGTAGTTCAAGTAAGCCTCCCTCGGGTTCCTGGATACGTACGGTTCCAAAGTCTTATCAAAACTTCGGATCCAAGCTAACCGTCTGCGCGATATCGCGGTCTTGTCCGAAGGCTGATCGTTAAAGTCCACCAGCTTGCCAACCTGGTACAACACTCCAGCTCTGTGAGGATACGGGATTGCTGTTTCTGAGTACTCCTCCATCTTTCCCCCAAACGTGTTCATGTACAGAGTCTCTGACTTGTCATTTTGTAAAATCTTTCTCCATATCTTTCTGAGCCCGCTTTTGGGAATTGGAGTCCGGACATAGTCTGATTTGCCTTTGAAGCTCAGCCTGGGGATGGCTGATCGGTTCGCAAGAACCTCGGGCGGGGTGGAGGTGGTAAAGCCACTAAATTGAAGGGTGGTCTGGACCATTCGTACTTCTTTACAAACTTCTCGTGTCACATTGAGCTCCGGAAAACTTTGGTTCAACAACGGAAGCAGTGTGTCAATATTGCCCAGATAAAGACCCTGAAACAATAGTCTTACGGTTTTCTTGGTGGTGTTGCCAATATTTTCACTGTTAATTTGAACTCTGATGTTTAAATCACGATCAAATTTTGGTAACACGTATTGATATTTATGGACAATATCCGTAGCACCTTGCTCCAGAGTTACATTCACCGTGAAAAGAGTAACTCTTTCCGGGACTGGAACCAACCTCAGCTTCCACGAAAGAACTATTCCGAAACTGGAAGCACCACCGCCACGAAGCGCCCAAAACAAATCTTCACCCATCGATTTCCTATCAAGAATGTTTCCATTAACATCCATGAAACGAATATCCAAAACATTATCGGCACCAAGCCCGTATTTCCTCATAAGGTTTCCATACCCACCACCGCTCAAGAACCCGCTAACACCGATTCCAGCCCAAAGACCAGCTGGAAAATACAAGGTGTCGGTTAACTGTGAAATAGTGTAGTAGAGCTCACCAAGCAAAGCGCCACCCTGGACCCATGCAGTCCGGTTTTCAACGTTGATCTCTATAGCCCTCATGTTGACGAGATCTAGCATGACAAATGGAGCGTTCGCAACGTATGAGATGCCCGCGTAGTCATGGCCCCCATCCCGGATGCGCATTTCGTATCCGTGTTTCTTAGCGCATAAAAGAGCGGTTTGGATATGGGTTTCGTCGGTGGGAGTAACGATGACCGATGGTTTAAAAATGTAAGATTTGTTGAACCGAATAGGGTCGGCTGCAGCTTGCCAAACGGGTATGTAAGAAGTGTTGACCGGGGTGAAAACGAGTTGAGAGATGGTGGTGACATTGTTGGAGTTGGATTGGAGACAGGTTATGAAATCTTGGGAAATGTAGGGTAATGCACCCCGTGAAACACAAAAGGAAAGAGAGAGAACTAGGAGGAACACTGAACAATTTAGTCGAGAGTTCATCATGTTTTATGTTTTGGTGAGTTTATGGCAATACATAGACGTCCTATTTATATATATAGAATGAAGAAACAACCTCTTTGACCAAACCATTAGTGGCAAGACCCCTGAAAACTCTACAAACATACTCAGGTTCAACCTCTCCTAGATAAACATCTTCATTCAAAGAGAATAAGTCTTTTCAACCAGAAAATTATCATTCTAACTTTTGACAATGGATGTGGTCAGAGATGTCGTTTACCAAAACAATAGTTTAAAACATAATTTTCCAAACAAATTCTGTAATTTTCTGTTTGACCACAATGGATAACGCAGCGGTTCAAGGATTAAGTTTGAAAACCAATCACTTTCAGCCTTAAATATTATCTGCATCGCTGATTAACATCTTCCCAATGGAGAATGTTTGTAAATTAATTAATCAAATGTTTTTTTTTAAACTACGATTGGAGCCGCCCTTCGCGGCATGGTTGTAGGAGGATGCTGACAAGGATGTATTTGTTACATGATATATTAATGAGTTATTATAGCTCATGGAGTCTTTAATTTAAACATGGTAGAAATAAGCAATCAACATGGTTAAGTAAACACGTCTAGAATTTAAAGTTAGATTTTACTATGATAAGAGAAATAAAAGAAAATTAAATTTCCTACCTGGTATATTGAAGACTTAATATAGACCATGTAGACTTTATTCTAAACGGCGGTGAAAATTGGCAAGCAACACATTTAAGTAAACATGTCTAGAGTTAAAAGTTTGTTTTTCACTTATAATAAGTTAAATAACAAAAGAATTAAACTTATAAAAATGATAAAAGAACTAATATTTATATAAAACAAAAAAAATACATTTCTTAAAACTTTAAAGACCATATGATAACTCTATTAAAGTTATGGGGTCGAAACGTAAATCATTTATAGAAAAATAATTACTATTAAACTTTCGTATGATAAATCTATTAAAGATCAGAGGTATAAGCGTAATTCGTTTAAAAAATGAATTATTAGAGTTCGGGGGTCCTATAATAACTCTACTAAAGTTTAAGATTAGAAATGTAAATTAATTAGTTTAAAGTAAAAAAATAAATAAATGATATTATAACATAGATTAAGTAATGAATATCACTATTCAAAATTCATTTTGTTATTGTATAGAATAATTTGTTATTTGAAGATTTATATTTAATAATTAAGTAACTAATTATGTCACGTGTTACAATTACATGAGTTCAAGATTCTTGTTCTCACTCTGATTTTTAACCCTTTGTCTTCTAATTTTTAGTTTAAGAAAGTTGATTAAAAAACAATAGGTTAACACATAATATATTACGTTACTAGTTAGTAACTTATGTAAGATATTTGATATTTAACGCGTGTAATACACAAGTTTCTAATCTAGTTATTATCAATAAATACAATAATTTTCCAAAAAAAATTCTGTAATTTCCATCGAATTTTAATAATAAAAATAATTAAGATTACAAATATTGATAATTCAGTTTGGATTGTGCTAATCGCAGGCCGGACCTAGAGGCTTTCAAATTTAGGCAACGGTCTAAGGCCTCCAAAAAATAGGGTCTCAATTTTGTTTAAAAAAAATTTATATAGTATATGTGTATTACTATATTAGGCCCAAATGAACAAAACAAAAATTATATTTATTGCAATGCTCCATAGAAAAACCGAATTTAAAATAAAAGAGGCCCAATTCTAACTTCAAGCAATATGTAATTCGTAATTAATTTAGGCCGACAGCTACTTTTTTTATAATAATATCTATATATAATTTGTGGTGAAATTAGGAGAAATGATTGGGGAGAAATCACGGTTTTCCCTAAAATCCTAATTGATACCTTGAATCTTTGAGTTATGAATTGTGCTTGCCATTGAGACTTTCGATGTTTTCTTTATACCAATTAAAAGAACCCCCGCCTTTGTAGTTTCTTAGGGCCTCCAGAAACGTTGGAACGGCCTTGGCTAATCGACTTAACCCCTATTCATTTTTAGTGAATGTGCCCCTTATCAAATAAGTCGTTATATAGTGGTTCTATAAAAGCTCATCGTTCGTATGCTACATCTTATATGAGGTGTATAGAAGGACAACTTTCGTTTGTTACATATTATATATGAACCACATGGAATTCTTTAAAAATAACTGAAAGCAACAGGGAGTGCACTAGTAATATATGTTTTTTAAACGGTTACTTTCATAAAACACAAACAAACAACTTCTGCCCAAAAAAGGCAAGGCGCAAAATAACCCAAACTTACATCAGATCAAAAGAGCACCAATCCGTCAATAGGACTGACCTACAATTCGACCTATGCTTAAATCAAAGAAAATCAAACGGCCTATATTTACAATAATGTCTTAAATCTTTACCTATTTTTTTCTAAATTTTAATTCATTCCTAGCCTTCTGTATCCATATGCACCAACAAGCCACAACGATAATCCCTGGAACATGCTCTTCTTTAGCATAGTAGTAATATATGCGTGATACGTTTTGTCAACACATTTTTCTTATTGATCATAAATAATGAAAGTATCATAGTTATGTAAGTGATAGTTATCTTTTTAAATTATATAATTAAAGAGTACCAAAATATAATGTGAATTATTTTTTCATATGTATTTTACATCCTCCATATTAATACTACGGTGAAGGGCATCTTCGGGGTGGGGGATTCGGGTTCATCGAGTGGCTGGACAGGATGGCGTCGCACATGGCACGGGATGGGATGGGATTTGGGATTTGGGATGAAACTTCTAGACGTTGCCTGAGAAGGTTGCGAAGTGATTATCGTTGCCCAACAATTTTAGAATTCAAGATGGGATTCGGGTTCATTCTTAAAGTATCCTTTCAATTTTGGTTCATCCTATTTAATTTAGAGAGATATAAGATGACACTCCCTTATTAGGCCACCCATAGTGGAGCCTTATATGGCGCTATATACCACCATCCAACCCCATAGCACGGGGTACAACCTCCCCTCCCCGGGCGATATGGGCAAAAAAGTTTTCCCTCCGTGATATGCATAGCGGCGTGTCATGGTGGTTTCTCTCACACACGCACATACATACATATATATATATATATAATTGGGGTGGGATTCGGTTACAAAGTCCATTTTTTTCTACAAAGTATACAAAGTCATAAAACACTACAATTTCAGTCATAAAACACACTCAAAACCCAAAAATAACATAGGAAAGATCACTAAAACACAATATCCAAACCCTAACAGTCCTTAAATACTTCAAACACACCATCATACAACTAATACAACTATGAATATAAAACACAACATGATAATCAACATAAAACACACTAATGTTAGTCATTCGATAATCAAAGCCGTATCATCCAAAACACAACACAAAACCCACAAATGTGGTGTTTTAGTAATCACCACTATGTTATTTGTGGGTTTTGAGTGTGTTTTATAGCTGAAATTATAGTGTTTTATGACTTTTTATACTTTGTAGGAAAAATGAAATTTTTAGCTAACTTCCACCCATATAATTGAAGTAGTATAACCCCACTACATATCTAACCCCCATAAACCTCATTTGTTACACATTTATCACGTGTTATATAACCCCACATCTAACATCTATGAGGATTATAAGACTTGACCAGTACACATGGTCTTAGTGGATTCATTAAATTTATTTTGAAGTGCTACCAAAGTGATTTGGTCCACAATTTGAAACGGTAAACAAAATAAATGGTAAATACATCAAAGTCAAAATTCTAAGTTTCCTAATAATAAACATGTGTGGTCAAATTTGCTGTTCAAAAAAAAAAAAACACATGTGGACTTTTATTTTTAAAAATTATCTAAAAATAGCAAAGTCAATTTGAGAATCAATCACTTTCACTCTCATTTATTGAACATATTGATCTAATTCCCAAATGCCCTTTGTGTTTAGTCGCCATGATATGACCCGTTCATTGATGACAGTTTCTTTCGTATGTTACTATTTTTATTTTAATTAGAATTTAATTAGAGGGATAAACCAACCATACCAATGGAGTGATGGTCCATTGGCCAACACAAAACTTTTAAACACTTTTGGGTTTAAGAAAGAGAGGTCTTGGGTTCAAGGCCCACAATCGACAAGGATTAAAAGAAATTTACTGTTAAAAAAAAAACGATAAACCAAACATTAATAAAAAAAAAATTTGAAAGGTAAACTTCATTAAAAAACAAAACGCTACCTCAAACCGAGGCAGCCCCAAAGACAAAGAAACCGTTACATATTTACAAATCTACACCAATCCAACCAAGGAATACGCTCTTTTTTGGATCTAGCATTATACCACAAAAAGCCTAAATTTTTAACCTCCCTAATAACGTGCTCTAAACTGATGGTTTTGGAATTGAACCTAACTTCGTTCCTCATCCTCCAAAGACTCCAGCATCCAATTCTGATGAGACCTTTCACGATTTCTTTTTTCTGACCATCCAACCCCACATGATTATGGGCCTCGATAAGATCCCTGAACCAAAAGACCACAATATTTTGGCATTTGCACCAACTACTAATGAAAGACCATAACATAGAGGCATAATAACAGTTAGTGAAGAGATGTTCAATGCTTTCGTCCGCCTCACCTCACAGCGAACAAACCGGATCACCTCCACCAATATTTCTTTTCCTTAACTCATCCACTGTCGCTAACCTTCCCATTTCAGCCTTCCATATGAAAATAGAGCATTTTTTCGGGATCCATCTGCATACTTCAGGAACATAAACCTCCGAGCAGAGCCTCTCGGAATCAAGAAGGTGTTTAACAGCCTAGGTGCTATATTCTCTGTCTGCGGCTCCGATCCAGCTCCAACTGTCACTATTCTGATTCAGTTCCACCGGCAATAAAAGCGAACACAGGTTCACAAGTTCGTTAACTTCGACTTCGGACACAATCGGTCTTTTCCATCTCCAGCTCAGGTACTGATTATCGACAACACACCTGTTAACTCTGCAACCTTTCTCCTTTTCCAGCTGAAACAGATTTGGAAACAACTATTTTAACGGACTGTTGCTGACCCATGGGTCTAACCAGAAAGCCGTAGACTGCCCGTTCCCCACCGAAGCCTTGAAAAACTGTCTTAACGGATTTCCGTCTCGACCTTCGATTTATTTAAGACCTGCACAATATTATACCAAACCCCCGAAAGAGTCTTTTTAACTGGCAAAAAATCGTTTTTATTTCTAACCGTATGTAAAGCTTCGATAGATTTGGCCCAAAACATTAATCAGTTAGTCACACATATTATTTGCTCTTAAGTTCTTAAGACCAATCCTTAATTAACATCTATAGATAAAACAGTCCATAGGGGAGATGATGGGAAACTGGAAGGTTGGCATCACGTGGAATACATGAAAATTTGTTAATAATCTGCAGAAAACTGGAAGGTTTTAATCTCTTTTCTATTTTCCACCTGCTTTCTTTTATTTTGTTTTTTTCTTTATGGCTCTTATTTTTATTCCCTTTAGTTAAACACATAATTGTTCTCTTTTAGATGTTTTATATAACTAGATTTGTAATCTACTTTTAAGTTTTATACATACAATATTAATTTAGTAACTTCTTGTCTAAAAAGCATATTATAATGCACTAAGATCTTAAATATGTTTAGTTTTGGTTTATTTTGGGGCCTATATATCGTCATATTATTTATTTTTTATAAGTTTATAAATAGGCCCTCTTCTTCTCTACTTGCACAGGCCCCTAGAAGGCTGTTGGATTCTCGGAGACGGCCCTGGTCACTTTAATAATAAGAAGACACGGGTTCTACTCTTGGCGTCCTCAGTTTTGTTTTTCATTTTGTTTCTTATCTATTTATTAAATGCAAATGACATTAATTGACTAATTTTGTCAAGTTACATTAAATGATTGGTGTTGATTCAAATGACATTAATTCATTTTCATATATATAATTTTTAAAAAGTTATATTTAAGGGCCCGTATTTTCTGTTCGCACAGGGCCTAAAGATTTTGGAACATTTTCGGAGACGGCCCTGCTATTCGAATATGGGCTGCAAACATTTTGTTTTATATTTATGATTTAGTTTGATATGGGTCAAAACTTATAGTTATCAAATAGACCTGGCATGGGTCTAATACGTTAAGCCCATGCATAATGATGTATAGGTTAAACGTTGTGTCGTACCAATAATCATCGACCAGTTTAGTCTAAAAATTTCGTTTGTTTATTCACCATTAATCTTTCAGTTTATTTCGATTGTTTGTTTTGTTTTTCTGCTTCGATATGAAACCAATGCATCAACGCAAAAGTGGAATCAGAGCCAAACGGCTCTCATCAATCTGAACTCCACGGAATAGTGACAACAGGAGGAAGAACTCAACTGTAGGAGACTAGAAATTTCTCCGGAAGCCACTGGAAGTATAGGGCAGTGAAGAGGATATCCAATAAGGCGAAAGTTCGGGGTCTACGTCCCAAGTGTGTTTTCAACTGAGAAGAAAAGGTTGGCTAGAAGTCATGTTTCATGGCAGACATAGGACTGAACCGAGGGACTCACACGATACTCTCTGATGTCAAATGTTACCGCTATCAATCATACAGTCACTTTGCTTATGCATATACAAGTAAGTCATAGAAAACTATTATTCCTCATGAATCTGATATCGAAGACATAGACCGAAACCGATGATTGCGATGCAAATTGGTATGTAAACCTTAGTTTTATAAAAACATCAGACAAGTAAAAAAGCCCTATTTCACGATTTTAAAAATATATATAGGGTGGAAAGGGATAACAAGGACGAATGTGTGTTTATCTATGGGTTAGGAACAACAAAGGTTTTTGTCGATGGAAAATTTAGAAAGATACCATGTGACATGTGTGCAATATATTCCAAAGATGACAAAGAACCTATTTAGCAAAGAACAATTGTACATACAAGGTTATGAAGTCAAGTTTGAGGGTCATTCTTGTGTCATCTTTAAAATGTTCAAAGAAAGCATGATTAAGGATCAAATTGGGAATTTTAAGAAACCAAATTTTGTTGAGAATATCAATGGGGTTGCAAAGCCTCACACATCGAATTCTCTAGAATTTAAGCAACATAAAACTAATTTGATGTTTGACCATTTTGATGAATCAACAGGAGTGAACGAAACTAGGAAGAATTGGGACATATGTGTTATGTTCTTAAACATAATACAAATTTACAACATGTGTACTAAGCATTTAGCTAGATGTCCTTAGGAATGAATTCCTTGATATTGTCAAGTGCTTCATTAAGATTTTCACAATTCTAAAGGAAAAGAATTTCCTCCCAAGATTGAAGATGGTAAGGTTGTTGATCTCATATATTTGTATGTTGAGGTCCAAAAGTTTGTGGTTTCAAGAAAGTTACAAAGGGTTTCTTTGGCAAAAGTTGTTGTTGGCTAGAAGCTGTTAGCTGTAGCTTTTTAGATATATTTGGTGTTTAGCAGAGTAGCTGGAGTTTTTAATAAAATGTATAGAATGACCAAAATGGACACAACTAAAAATTTAAAAAGTTTGTTCATTAAAAAATTCATTATCTTTAGAGGTTAAAATAGTCATTTTTTTCCCTAAAAGCTTGTATGTAACACCCCAACCCAGGCTGACATGTCACTCATACAGATTTTTAAAATAATGAACCAAGATATACATATTATTATTAAATATAATTTACTAGTGATTCCCATCTATTGCAGAAAAAGAATTTACACGACCTCCACTAAATATTTTAAAAATAAGAATCTAATGGGAGCAAGAACTTGGAAACGGCCATAACCATACAAAGCCATCCGGTGGCGAGCATTGAATACAAAAAAACAAATTGGTGATTGAATATTGTCGACTACGCATGACTTAATGAGTGTTAAATCTCGGTTTGGTTTACCGGAACAAGATTACAAACACTAAAATAAAATAGCACTGAAACCGAATTGAAAAGAAAGACGCAATCGTAATCGGTACCTGAATCGTTAGTCAAAGGGCGGCGGTCGTCACAACAGAGTGCGACAGCGAGCTTCCGGTGGTTGTACGGCTGATCGAAGTTCGAACCAGCGGCAACTTCTGATGGCGTGCGGCACGACAGAACGCTTATCCGGTCAAACATGAGTTGACACAGCCCGCGTAAGGTTATGCTTAACCCTTACGCGGCCCGCCTGAAGACCCTATTTCTTGTTTTCTTGGTTTTTGATATGGATTAGGGTTTCAGGGGTCCGGGTTTTTACTTACGGGTCGTTTAGGGACATTTTTGAAGGTCCTTACAAGTGTCATGTCGTTGACACCCCAACGACAAGTAACTTATAATTGCTCGGTGACAGAGTACAAAGCCGTATAAAAATAAATGTATCTTGACGTTAGTCTAAAGGGAATATGCAATAATGAGCACAAGGTATAAGGTCTATTGCATGCTACAATATACACTAGTCATATAACAATACGAAACAGAAACTACTGACGAAAACATCCGTACTACAAAGAAACGGATTTGAATAAAAATACTATGATGTCAAGAAAAGGAATCCGTACCAACGAGTAACGGAAAATAAAAGTATACTATGATGAAAAGAAAACAGAATCCGTACCAAAGAGTATCAAATAAAGTTACACTACAATGTAAACGGTCACGAATCCGTACTACAAAGTAACGGACTTGAACAAAAATACTATGATGACAAGAACAGGAACCCGTACCAACGAGTGACGAAATAAAATTATACTATGATGTAAAGATACAGAATACGTACCTTAATGCGTAACTCCAACTTGACAACACTTTAATGTCTCTGTGGAAAACTATATGTGAACACCTAAATATAAATTATATGTTAGATTTTTAACATTTGGACATTTCTTGATTTTCTGAATATGGGTTCGCCACCAGGTTTGTTCCTTTTTTTTATACCAATAAATAATTTCCAAAAAGTGCAATCAAAATTTACAAAACTCTTAGATCAATAAAACTTGTAAGTTGACTTTAGAAACTTGTGTCACAACGATATTTTAAAATAATGAACCAAGATATACATATTATTAATATAATTTACTAGTGATTCCCATCTATTGCAGAAAAAGAATTTAAACGACCTCCACTAAATATTTTAAAAATAAGAATCTAATGGGAGCAAGAACTTGGAAACGGCCATAACCATACAAAGCCATCTGGTGGCGAGCATTGAATACAAAAAAACAAATTGGTGATTGAATATTGTCGACTACGCATGACTTAATGAGTGTTAAATCTCGGTTTGGTTTACCGGAACAAGAGTACAAACACTAAAATAAAATGGCACTGAAACCGAATTGAAAAGAAAGACGCAATCATAATCGGTACCTGAATCGTTAGTCAAAGGGCAGCGGTCGTCACAACAGAGCCGACGGCGAGCTTCCGGTGGTTGTATGGCTGATCGAAGTTCGAACCAGCGGCAACTTCTGATGGCGTGCGGCACGACAGAACGGAATGAAACGGAGTGTTACGGTGGTGCAGTGGCGGAGTTATGAACGGTATGAATATCGAATTCAGAAGTGATTACGAAAGGGTTTAACAAAGACGGTTATATATCACATCCCAAATCCCTCGCAGGTTTAGTTTGACATCTAAAATCTATACATATAATAAAAGAAATTACTTTGAGTACACTTATAATCATATTAGGCCATGTGTTATGGATAATTATAATTTTAGGTTAATCTCTTCTAATTAATTATTATAGATAATTAATCATCCTACTAAATATTTATTTAGTTTAATTATTACTTTTATCTTTATCTATTTACTTCAAATTCAAACTTAGTTATCTAATTTGATATTAGAGTAAATTACGATTAAGCAGCTTTGGGAATACTTGCATTTTTATTACTAAGAAAACTCGAGAGAAGGGGTGCAGAGCTGGTAGCTATCTTTTCCATCAATGCTTTGTTGACATTAGCTCCCGCTTCGGTAACATCTGCCCAATCATAGTCTTCTACCACCAAAGCTTTCGGTCCTTCATTTGTTGCAGTATCAGTTCCTTCAATAATGATTGGCCTTCTAGCATGAGCAGCTTCAAGAGCTTCATTTTTTAGTAAAGGACATTCCCTTTTGAAATGACTAAGGGTCTTGTTGTTGTACTGATACCAAATGATAGTCCGCGTAGATCCGGTTTCAATCTCGGTTCAAAAAAAAGTGTGAGGCAGGTGAATTTGAGCCAAGAACAAAGAAATGTATATTTGAATGGTAGATTACAACTAAGAAGATCTTATTGATGATGATAAAAGATTACAAGATAATCATCCACCCTATGTGAGCTCCCCTAGGGTGGTGGCTCCCAAAATACACACCCTACAAGTGAGGTATAGTACACTATTTATATATCCGGAGGCTTGTCCTCCAAACAAACCTCTTCTTGTTTGGAAAACCTACTAAATTCGCTAAACACTCTAACTATAATAATTAAAATTACCACCAATACGAACAATTAAATCGCTAAATTAAAGTCAAGGTAGTTGATAATATCATTCTCCATTTTGACCCAACATTAGGAATATAATTCTTTAATTTTTTTATGTAGCATATTTTATAATATGTTATTTTTACAAATATAATGACTTTTTATATTTTTATAAGAGTTAAATATAGAGATAGTCTTTGTGGTTTACTGAATATAACACCTTTGAGTGCTAACAAAAAAATTATATACGTGTATTTTAGTCATTTTAACTAGAGTTAGTTTTTAATATTTAAAAATGTTACAAAATTAAAACCATAGAAACTCAATCTATTACAAAAGAAAAGTTAATACTCAAAAATGTTTCTTTAAATAAACCATAAAATTATTTGTGTAATTAACTAAAAAATTTTAAGAAAAAATAGTTTTCAACTTTGTATCAGTGAACATGAATTCATTTCAATTACCTTTTTCATGTGAGATTATATAAAAACAACAGAGTGAGTTCCATATCACCATTAGCAAGCACACAATTTTTTAAATAAATTTGAAAAACACATTATCTGTACAAACCAATAACTGGATCTCATAATTTTTTTTAAATCAAGGGAGATAAGAACTTAGTTTCAATTATATAAATATATATTATAAGGCTCCAAAAACAAAAGAATTTGACAAATTAAACACCCTTAACTTCTTATCATTACCAATTTATTAAACAGTTTATCTTAGGAAAAAAAATCAAAAGCATAACAAATACTAAACTTTCTTCTACACATCTCAAAGAGGTGTAGAGAAAACGGGTATACTTTGTGGGTGTTTAAAGAAATTTGGACCCTGTTAAACTTTAATCTCTTTGGATCTATGGTACCGTGTTTTGTGAACGATTTTACGAAAACCCCCCACTCCGGGTAAATCCCATCAACTAGGTAGTACCCATACACGTACTCAACCCCGTTTACAAAGAAACTTCCTTTGGGTCCTATACCATTTACCCGATTATTGAAAAGGGGCGAGTGGTTTATGATGGTAATATCGTTATGTGAACCTGGCATACCGAAGAACGCATGCCATATCCAAAGATCTTGGGACGCAACCGCTTCAAGCATGATGGCTGGCATCCCGTGATATCCACTCGTGTGAGCGCCTTGCCATGCGGTTGGACAAAGTTCCCAAGACACAAACACAGAATTTAAACTACGGACAAATCTTCCAAAGATCAAACTCAGGAATCTTTTTCAACCTTCAAACTCTGTATGAACAAGAACCAAAGCCCCTATAAAACCCAGATGAAGAACAACACTAAAAATCACCAATCTACTCAAAATCCATCATCAAATCACTAGAGATGAATGAAGAATCATGAATAAAACACAAAAACTCAGTAAACCCTATCAAAGTTTGAACTTTTCTCACAAAAACCTTCAAACTAAGAAACACCTACAGTAGTATGAGCACACTGCTCTGATACCACTTGTAAGGCCTCCTAATCCAAGATCTCACTCAGCTAAAGCCACCAACAGGTGTGCGAAATCCACCTGATGATTAACCACTGCAGATGAAACACTAGTATGCAAAGATTTGTGAGAGAAATCAAGAATACACTGAGTATTCTTGATGAGGAAGATGAATGACGTCACTCACACAAAGCAGCCGCCAGACAAAACACACACAATGATTAGGGTTAGGTGCACAGAATTTCACACAGAATCAAGAATACACTGAGTATTCTTCAGATCTTCCATCTTGAGATGAACGAAACAGACGCACACAGCTTCTTCAAATCTTCCATCTTGAGATGAACGAACCAGACGCACACAGCTTCTTCAAATCTTCCATCTTGAGATGAACGATCCAGACCTGAAACACTTAACACCGGATTAAGAATCTTAACCCCGGAGATACTCAGCCCAAACCTGGATCCCAAAAATAATTCCAATACCCCGGAATCAACAATTGAAATATTAAACAACCAATATTTAATAATTTTTATTTCAAAACCCGATCATTCAGAACAACTTACTTCAAAACTTATACTTTTGGAAAAATATCACAACTTGGAAGCAGATTTACCGAAACACCTTAAAATGGCGTGATTACCCACACACTTAGATGGATCTTGCACGACCGATTTTTATACAAAAAGACTTATTTTAAGATTACCTAACTTGATGTTTAACACCTTATTAAAGAATGTTCACAACCCTTAGAGAATTTTCAAAATGATAACTCGCACATAGAAACAAGAAAGAAAAATAGAGAAATTAAAACTACGAACGTATTTACACTAATTATCTTTTTGTGAAATCGGAGCAAAGAGATCATATAGGTTTTTCTGTCAATATCCAACACAAGAACATAGATTATCAGTTTAAGCTCTTAGAATGATATTAACAGTTCAAGACGTTCAACGGTATTGTGGTCCACTTAAGCTTTAGCACGCTTTCGAACACTGTTTTCGAGATATGCGATTAAGTGTATTAATAACTGAATGTAACTATGTTTACCCACCTCAGAATATACTCCCGTATCAAGGTATGCACGAGAGTTCATCTTACTGGTGAGTATACCATTTATCATATGTTTTGACGTATAAAATGATGTGAGATACTCACTTATTTAGAAATTGAAAACAAGCCCTTTGTGATAGGATCACTTATTGAGGAGGAACTTGAATTTCAGATGCATGAGTGATGTGTGCTAAACAGACTATAAAATATCAACTAAATTAGACTCTCTAAACTGGACACGAAAAGCTTTAAATTTATAACTAAGACCTCTAAACCTAAACCACACAATCGGCAAGTGTACCGATCAATGTAGTATAACCTAGCAAGTCCGAGTATCGAACCCAAAGACTCTATGTATTACGTAAACTAGACTCTAATAGACACTGACTGACGCGACTTAAACTTGTTTGATTGTTTTGGGGGGGTTACTGAAAATCTAGGAAATCTATATTAACTAAATTAATTAACTAGACTTAGACTAAGACACGAACGAAAACTGAGGTTTGTATTCAGATGAGATTAAGGACTACCTAGACTCGAATCCAGTTTGACTAAGAATGGACTTCTAATGGTATTAAAGTTGTATGGAGCCGGGATCGTAAGATACTAAACCTTAAGGTATTTCAATGCTAAGACTTCCCGACCCTTCTCAGGAAGAAACCTAGGAAACCCTACAAGGCTGTTATGAACACCGACTGTTAGACTTCCTCTCAGTCCTCTAACGATTCTAAAAGTGCCCTAATATGACTATCTACCTCTCAGCGCGATAATCTAAGGCAATTCTAGGTTCTAACTTGGTTTACTAGACACAAATGCAATTAGGGAAATAAGATCGACTTCTCTCAAAACCTCTCTTAGATATATATTGCACCGCGACCTAATAACTAACTCGAGCCTCTCAGCGACAAGTTAAGCAGAACACTTGATTTTATTAAATTACCAAATATTACTTCTAAGGTTACTTAAGCTATTTTCACCCTAAAGGATTAATAATCTATTACGTGATATAGACACTCACCTAAATCAAAAACCCTAATATAATCCTATTATGTGATAAAGACCGTCACCAAGGATCATATGAAGTAACAAACAGTAGTAAAACAATTGTCAAGTATGCATAAGCACCAAATCAGAAATTCTAGAACACGTTACTTTCAGAAATCAATCCATAAACGAACAATAATAAACCATTAAAAATCCAAACTTTAAATCAAACTATCATCTTGTCTAGGTAGTTAAAACAATTTAGCCAAGCATCTCAATAAACGAAAACAATGCAAAGATATCTAACAAAGAATTCATCATGACAAAGTTCTAAGAATATAATCGACAAAACAAGGGATTAGGAAACCCGATTGATTCTTCGATTCTTCAACTTCGACTTGTACCAATGATTCCCGTGCTTCAAGATCTCCGATTGCTCCAAAAGAATGCTCCAAAGTCGCCTCCAAGTCTCACAATTCGTAACTTCCGTTTAGAATTAGATTTCTTGGTTTTTATACCAAACCCTAGCTGCCAAACATAATTTCGCGATCCTCCTACCCGTCGCGTAGCGCGACGGGTCTACACTTCAGCCTCGCGCTACGCGAGTGACTCCAAATTCAGATTTTCTTGTTTAATGTTGTAGCGTAGCGCGACTGATCACCCATGTATGCTAGCGCTACGCAAGTGACGATTTTTCACAGAATGTTTACTCCGAAATTCAGCTTTAACACCCAAAAATCTCTAAAATAAATCTAACACTTTATTCAATGATTCCGGGACTTGACGTTCAACGTTTATAGCTCGATTTTGCTCCATTTTCAGCATTTCTGTATATCAAGACCTGGAAAACGCAAGATAGATCAATAGTACGCAATTCTAAACTAAACTAAACTATAAATAACGAAAGAATGTACAAACTATACACGATAAAAGCATGTATTTTGCAATACATCAAACATCCCCACACTTACCCTTTTTTCGTCCCCGAAAAAGAATTGTGCAACGGAATCAGAGATAATTCATTACTTGGATCAAAAATTATTTATATTTTATTAAAACCAAGACTTGCGTTAGCTGCGATTGCGAATATACTGATCCTCTTAAACCCCGAATCTAATCCTAAGCCCTTATCATGTGAATTTAATTTAAGTGCGGTCAATCCACCTAGGGTCTCACACTAGAATCTACGATCCATCTACTCCCACCTCAAGCTTATAGGACTAAAAGAACGATCACTGAATCAATTCCTAACCCTTTTATATCAAAACCAAGAGAGTAAACAATCAATTTTTTCCTTTTTTTTTTTCGAATTTGTGAGACTAGACGATGCTTTCCCTTAACCCAGCGGTATTCCGACTGTAGAGTCGCTATCCCCAATCACAGATTACATAGGTCTCGGTACTTTTATTCGGCAAATCGATTTCACACATCCCAGAGGCAAACCGGCTGTAGAGTCGCTATCCCCAACTCGGAATACATAGGCCTGTGCTACTTTCATTTAGTTTCTAGCTCACTTTTTATTCTATTTTTTTTCTCATTTTTTCTTCTCGCATGATCACAAACTCTAACAGTTTTAACTTATAACGGTGCCCCTTATACTATTATCGGCAGTTTTAATTTCCCATATTTCCCAGGCGAGAACCCACTAGCGGACCGACAATTTAAGGTATTTTAGATCAAAGGGACTTAAAACCAAACCCGGGCCTATCCACATATCCCAAACTAGACGCAAGCTCGATTTATTATCATCTCATATTATTATTATTCAATCCAAGCAATAAAACACCTTTTCTATCATTTTCCGTTTAATTGCAAACTTCTTTTTTATTCGAAAGACATTTTCTAAATTTTTCAATTTTTTTTTTGAATTTTTTCAATTTTTTTTGAATTTTTTTTTTTTGTTTTTCATATTTAAGACTCAAATATTTACAAGTATCCCATCCCCACACTTAGAGATTGCATTGTCCCTAATGCAAGAACGAAAATACGACTCAACAACTACCTACAAATAGAAACTGCGAACGAAAATAAAAAAAACAACAACAACAAAAAGGGAAACGACTTAGCTGGTTAGGACAAAAGTCAGTGCCAGCCGTACGAATCTTGAATCCCCCGAACGATCGTATAGCATTCCATTCGCGATCGTTGCCTAGTCTGCTTGAGTTTATCAAAAATGGCAAGTCCAGAATCACCCGAATGGCAATTGGGTACGGGTGGTACAATCTAAACCTGCACAATCAAAGCAAAACAAAACCCAACGCAGTACCGACTCTAAAAACGAAAAGACTCAAAAACTACTACTTTAGACTCATAGTACAAAATAAAAGACTTCAAAAAAAAAAAAATACAAACTCTACAAACGAATATCAACTTTTCACAAACTTACGGAGGATCATGGAAGCGCAGCTCACCCTCCAACATCGCTCTCACTTTACGGGCTGTAGCACTATCCTTCCTAACACTGCCCGCATCACTCCCAATTTTTTCATATTCTCTCAACTCATCATCTGGTGGTTTGAATCTAAAAGTATCATCTCTACACTTATCCCCACACTGAGCCTTGCTCAATGTCTCAAACCTAGACTCTAAACTCACCACCCTCTCTTCTAATTCTACCAACTTCCTATCCGGAGGATCCCCACACTTAAGTCCTAGCACATTCTCTAAACTTGGATCACTCACCACCTTCTCTTCATTCTCACACTCTCCCACTACCGAGATTTCTTCCACTTTACCACTCGAACCTCTCGAATTCATGACGTTAAACACTACCGCTTCCTCACCCGCTCTAAGTGTGATAGTGCCTAAAGAGACATCTATTAAAGCTTTAGCGGTGTTTAAAAATGGGCGTCCTAGAATTAACGGTACCTTCTCGTCGGCTTCCATGTCGAGAACGACAAAGTCGGCCGGAAAAACAAACTTGTCTACCTTAACTAACAAATTCTCAACTATACCCCTAGGGTACTTAACAGACCGATCGGCTAAAGATAGTGTCATTCGGGTAGGTGCAAGCTCTCCTAGGTCTAGCTTCTCATAAAGAGAAAAGGGCATCAAATTGATACTAGCTCCTAAGTCGGCTAACGCTCGAGTTTTGGTATTACTACCGAATAGACACGGAATAGTGAAAATACCGGGATCGGTAAGCTTTTCGGGAAGCTGATTTGAAACAACGGCCGAACACCCTCCATGCAACGGAACATTCGACAACTCACCTAATTTCTCCTTATTCCTAAGAAGGTCCTTCAAAAATTTGGCATACTTAGGCATGGACTGGAGTGCCTCTATAAACGGAAGATTAATCTTCAACTGCTTGAAGATGTCTAAAAACTGCCCATATTCCTTTGAATATTTCTGATTCTTAAGACGTGAAGGAAACGGAGCATACGCATGGTTCACATAAGGTGAAGGCCTAACAACTACGGGCTCTTTCTCAAGTTTCTTCTCACTCGAAGACTCACCGGGCTGTGCGGTACTTGCTGGGCCTAGCCTCTTTTGCACTTTGCCGGGAGCCTCCATCTCTATCACTTCATCTATCACATCACCATCCTCATCCACCTCTCTTTTCTCTACAACTCTCGGGTCTCCTACGGTCTTACCACTACGAGTAGTAATGGCATTTACTTGGGCATTAGGGTTTTGTTGGGTGTTACCCGCAAACTTACCGGGTAATCTCTCCTCTAACTTCTTAGCAATATCACCTACAACCCTAGAAAGGTCCTGGACCGCAGCTTGGTGATTCCTAAGCATGAGATCATGTTCATTAAGTTTCTTTTGGTTGCTTTGATCCCTAGCAACTAGCTGGCTCATCATAGCCTCCATTCTTTCCATGCTACCCCCTACATCGAAACTTGAACTTTGACCTATTTGACCTTGGCTACTCGACCCCCCATTCTGAACTTGCCCATTCGAACTTCCATTAAAAAGTGAACCTAGACCCCTATTTGGATTTTGAGCTATTTGCAAACTAGGAGGTCCACTTGAGCGAAAATTGCTATTATTAAAATTATTATTATTATTAGAATGCCAACCCGAACCAAAGTTATTATTATTACCTACGACACTGCTAGGTTGACCTCTACCGAACCCTCCTCCTAAGTAATCACACTTCTCCTCACCAACTAGTAAAGGGCACGCACTCGTATCGTGACCCCCTCGACACAACTCACACTTATCAATCTTAACTCTAATCTCCTTAAGTTGCCTATCCATATTTTCCAAAACAGAGGCCAAACTAGGGTCCATAGTGACATGGTTCACCCCATGGGCGGGTGCGCTAGTAGTGGTATTAGAATTACCACTTTGATACCTCTGATCGGATCTTGATTGGGATTGAGACTGAGCAAATGCCTCAAAACGCTCTAGACACTCAGGAACTGTAAGTATACCCATCATATGCCCCCCCGCATTTGTATCAAACCTATCTCTAGTCTCCTGGGTAAGTCCATTGTAAAATTTCTCACATAAGGCCCAATCGGAAAGACCATGCTGGGAGCAACGAGCACAAAGGGTTTGAAACCTTTCCCAAGCAAGGTAGTAAGGCTCGTCGGGCCCCATGCGGAAGGAGTGAATCTCGTCTCTAAGCCGTGAAGCCTTGGCGGGCGGGAAATACTTGTTCAGAAAGGCTTGACGAAGCCCCGCCCAAGTGGTAAAAGTACCGGTTGGTTGTGAGTCCAACCAAGTAGCCGCACGGCCGGCTAATGAGAATGGGAACAGCTGTAAGTAAGTGGCATCATTGGGTGCACCGCTAAGGCTAAAGGTGGCTAGCATCCTAGAGAAACGGTTAATGTGGGCCGGGGCGTCCTCATCGTCTCGGCCATGGAATTGGATACTATTGGTGATGGCCTGCATGGCATAAGACGGAATTTGCCATGAATTTTCATTCACTATGGGTGGGACGGTGATGGGTGAAGCTAGGCCGGTGAAATTCTGAGTGGCCTGCTGATGGACGGTTTGCCTAGGGTTTGCCATTTGTTCTAAGTTTTCTAGGTTACTAGAAGTACTAGAAGTAGGGCTACCGGGTGGTGAATCCTTAGGTGAATGGTTAGGCGAAGGTGGTGGTGTGGGTGGTGGGGTGAAATCGAACTCGGGGAAACGAGATGAAGATGTAGAAGTAACCTGAGATGATGACTGCTTGACTGGTGGTGGTGGTCCGTGCGAGCGCAGATGTGGCATCCACTGCTAGCAAAAACCTGAACACAAGAAAAGCAAACACTAGTTATCGAGACACAAGAAAAGACAAAGACTCAACAAAACAAAACAAAGAAAACACGTAGCACGTATATATCAATTAGGTCTATCAAAGCTAATAAACGCAATCGCCAAGAGTCCCCGGCAACGGCGCCAAAAACTTGATGTGTGCTAAACAGACTATAAAATATCAACTAAATTAGACTCTCTAAACTGGACACGAAAAGCTTTAAATTTATAACTAAGACCTCTAAACCTAAACCACACAATCGGCAAGTGTACCGATCAATGTAGTATAACCTAGCAAGTCCGAGTATCGAACCCAAAGACTCTATGTATTACGTAAACTAGACTCTAATAGACACTGACTGACGCGACTTAAACTTGTTTGATTGTTTTGGGGGGGTTACTGAAAATCTAGGAAATCTATATTAACTAAATTAATTAACTAGACTTAGACTAAGACACGAACGAAAACTGAGGTTTGTATTCAGATGAGATTAAGGACTACCTAGACTCGAATCCAGTTTGACTAAGAATGGACTTCTAATGGTATTAAAGTTGTATGGAGCCGGGATCGTAAGATACTAAACCTTAAGGTATTTCAATGCTAAGACTTCCCGACCCTTCTCAGGAAGAAACCTAGGAAACCCTACAAGGCTGTTATGAACACCGACTGTTAGACTTCCTCTCAGTCCTCTAACGATTCTAAAAGTGCCCTAATATGACTATCTACCTCTCAGCGCGATAATCTAAGGCAATTCTAGGTTCTAACTTGGTTTACTAGACACAAATGCAATTAGGGAAATAAGATCGACTTCTCTCAAAACCTCTCTTAGATATATATTGCACCGCGACCTAATAACTAACTCGAGCCTCTCAGCGACAAGTTAAGCAGAACACTTGATTTTATTAAATTACCAAATATTACTTCTAAGGTTACTTAAGCTATTTTCACCCTAAAGGATTAATAATCTATTACGTGATATAGACACTCACCTAAATCAAAAACCCTAATATAATCCTATTATGTGATAAAGACCGTCACCAAGGATCATATGAAGTAACAAACAGTAGTAAAACAATTGTCAAGTATGCATAAGCACCAAATCAGAAATTCTAGAACACGTTACTTTCAGAAATCAATCCATAAACGAACAATAATAAACCATTAAAAATCCAAACTTTAAATCAAACTATCATCTTGTCTAGGTAGTTAAAACAATTTAGCCAAGCATCTCAATAAACGAAAACAATGCAAAGATATCTAACAAAGAATTCATCATGACAAAGTTCTAAGAATATAATCGACAAAACAAGGGATTAGGAAACCCGATTGATTCTTCGATTCTTCAACTTCGACTTGTACCAATGATTCCCGTGCTTCAAGATCTCCGATTGCTCCAAAAGAATGCTCCAAAGTCGCCTCCAAGTCTCACAATTCGTAACTTCCGTTTAGAATTAGATTTCTTGGTTTTTATACCAAACCCTAGCTGCCAAACATAATTTCGCGATCCTCCTACCCGTCGCGTAGCGCGACGGGTCTACACTTCAGCCTCGCGCTACGCGAGTGACTCCAAATTCAGATTTTCTTGTTTAATGTTGTAGCGTAGCGCGACTGATCACCCATGTATGCTAGCGCTACGCGAGTGACGATTTTTCACAGAATGTTTACTCCGAAATTCAGCTTTAACACCCAAAAATCTCTAAAATAAATCTAACACTTTATTCAATGATTCCGGGACTTGACGTTCAACGTTTATAGCTCGATTTTGCTCCATTTTCAGCATTTCTGTATATCAAGACCTGGAAAACGCAAGATAGATCAATAGTACGCAATTCTAAACTAAACTAAACTATAAATAACGAAAGAATGTACAAACTATACACGATAAAAGCATGTATTTTGCAATACATCAATGAGGGCACAGGAGCAAGTCCGTGAACAGGTTAGTACCATCGTACAGACAAAGAGACGAACTTGACTCCCGCATAATTTTGTGGGACATGTGATTGTTTATCACTTATTGAGGTCGAATGCATCATGTATTAAGGATATTTACACGTATGTATGGTATCATGGAAGATCTAGACTTGCGTCCCCGTTATTTTCGGTAAAAGAAACAACCATGATACCCAGATGATAAACAGCACAAAGACCACGTATCTCAGAACCTCGGCAATCTATCAAACAAAATTATGGTACCAAGACCATATATCCGAGAGATGTACCACACAAGTTACGCAGTTCATTATGTTTATATACCAAAAACAGGTTCTTATTGACGTGTAAAACCTACCGAAGCAACATATAATGAAGCTGTTACAATTAACGGTTAATTTTATATATTACTATAATCCCGCACCAGATACGACTAACCGATGTACTATCATTTCCCTTATATCTCAATACGACTTCACTTTATATTTTTCAAATGTTTTTGCATTTTTCTTAAAATTTATCCTACAACTAAGTAAAATATTTTTGGAGTTTTTCAATTTTTAGAAAGCGGTAAGAACTGTACAGAAAACATAAAATAAAGTTTCTATGCGAGTTTTGAAAAGCATTTTACTCGGGGTTGATCATGCCAATCATTCGGACCAGATTTTCAAATCTAGCCCGATCGAATGCCTTTGTAAACAGGTCGGCAAGATTATCCAAGGTGTCTACCCTAACCACTTCTATAAAACCCTTCTCAGCACAGTCGCGAATGAAATGATGCCTAACATCTATGTGCTTAGTGCATGAGTGATTAACAGGATTGTTAGTTATGGAAATGGCGGAGTTGTTATCAACAAGAATAGGGGTTCGAGTAAAATTCAAACCGTAGTCCCTCATTTGATGCTGAATCCACAAGACCTGAGCACAACAGCTTGATGCAGCAATGTACTCGGCCTCGCACGTGGATAGAGAAACGGCAACTTGCTTTTTGCATTGCCAAGAGACAAGACGATTCCCAAGAAGTTGTGCGCCGCCAGAGGTTGACTTTCTGTTCATCAGGCATCCTCCGAAGTCTGCGTCAGCATACGCCATCAAATCCAGACCACCTTCAGCTGGATACCACAATCCAAGCTTAGGCGTCCCTTTCAGATATCTGAAAATACGCTTGACTGCTTTCAAATGAGACTCCTTCGGAGTTGATTGGTACCTAGCACACAAACAAACAGAGAACATAATATCTGGTCGTGAAGCAGTAAGATACATCAATGAACCTATCATTGCTCGTTATAGAGTCGGATCCACTTCAAGATCTTTCTCCTTATCGGGTGAAAGCTTGAGATTTGTCGGGAGAGGCGTGTCATAGGGTAAGCTATCTTCCAATCCAAATCTTTTGAGAATCTCGTGGACATACTTAGTCTGATGCACGTACGTCCCAGTTTTTCCTTAACTCACTTGAAGACCTAAAAAGAATGATAACTCGCCCATCGCACTCATTTCAAATTTTGACTTCATCACCGCCTCAAACTCACGACATAATTCTTCATTTGAAGAACCAAAAATTATGTCATCAACGTAAATTTGCACGATCAGAAAATCTCCCCCTTTCTTCAAAATGAACAGTGTGGAGTCAATTGCGCCACGCGAGAACCCATGCTCCAAAAGATGCTTTGACAACGTCTCGTACCATGCTCGAGGGGCCTGATGGAGACCGTAGAGAGCCTTGTCCAACAAATAAACCTTGTTGTCTAACCCTGGAGCTTCGAAACCCGATGATTGGGACACATACACAGTTTCATGCAATTTCCCGTAAAGGAAGGCGCTTTTCACATCCAACTGATAGACTTTGATACGCATGTGTGCAGCAAAGGCTAGAAACAAACGAATAGCTTCCAGTCTTGCCATCGGTGCATAAACTTCGGTATAATCAATCCCTTCCTCTTGATTGAAGCCTTGAACAACCAACCGTGCTTTGTTTCTGACAACGACACCCTTATCGTCTTTCTTGCACTTGAAAACCCATTTCGTGTTGATTGCATGTTGGCCCTTTGGAAGATCGACCAAATTCCACACCTTTAACTTGTCGAACTGAGCTCTCTCTTCTTGCATCGCCTCACACCAAGAATTATCCTTCAGAGCCATTTGATAGTTCTTCGGCTCTATCTGAGAAATAAAACATTCATGTAGGCTAAGCTTGTAGATTTCTTCGTTCTTGATAGCAGAGAACAGACACTGCATCTCTGAAATACTCCTTCGCGTTTGCACTCCCGCATTTGGATTCCCAATAATATTATCAACAGGATGATGAATATTTGTTCTTGGAACTGGGATTGCCGGAGCTTGAAGATTGTTTCCCAAATTTGATTGAATCTCCCCCTCAGCATTTGCATTACTACTAGAAGCTTGATCATTTCCAGAAGACGCATTTGTAAGTCCAGGAGCTATACAATCGAATATCAAACACCAAACAAGTAGCGGAAATACAAGTAAGATGTCGAAGATTGAAACACAAAGTATATTGATTCAAGAACAAGAGCACACGATTCCTAGAACCGTCTGGTACTCAAAACGCACAAAAAGCACAAGTTTGCTAGTGAATCAACAACCACAAAATGACTAAGGACTCCCCTATTTATACTAACATAGGAGATCCATGTACATTGGGCCAAGCCCATACCCCATTGACAGTAAAACAACTAAACAAGCCCACTATACATATCGACCCCAAAACAAACTAGATAGCCCAAGACAGACGCAAACCTACACTAGTTAATACCCTTACAATATCCCCCTAGGTTTGTGTTGGCTTGGCTTTTTCAGCTTCACTGCTGCCTCCTCTTTTGCTTCTTAGCTTGTTCCTTTTGTTTCTTTTGCAGCTCAGGCAAAATCGGTATATTTCTTCCCACATATGGTCCAAATAGCTGTGTCTCAACTCTTGTACGCTGCCCTGACCAAATCTTGAAATTTATAATCTGGGCCACAGCTCCAGTCCAACTCTTGGCACACACCTCGTACTGAGGATCACTCTGAATTTGTGATTTTGCTAAGAGATTAATGTCCTTTTCACCAAAACACATCAAATCTCTAGTGTCAATGAATCTGTACTCTGCATCATCACACACAATCACTGCTTGACCAGATATTGGATCATACATCCAAAATTGAAAATTTTTCAGAGAATCATCAGGAAGTTCCTTTAACAGTGGCACTGTATTTGCCTGTTTAGTTGCAGGCCACTTCACAGTTTTGTAGGGCTTTCCTGTAGCAGGGTCTAACACATCAGCATCTTCTTCAATAGTTGACTCAGCTAATTTCATATCTCTGAAATTAACTCGAGCCTGTTGCTGCAACCTGTTGTAGAAACTTACTCCAATTTTGCAGTTTGGATTTTTTACCTGGTCATGAAATCCAGCATTGCTCAACTCTCTCAAATCAACTGCAGTCCAAGAATTAAAATCCTCAGAATGTTTATAATATTCCACATCACCATTCTTTCGCAGCACAATAAACATTTCCTTCTCATCATTGTATGCCCAGCTTTTAATACCCGACCTATTGCCCTTTTTGCTCTTTTCAACAGTAATTACATATCGATCAGGTTGATCACCAAAATGCAAGTTCCGTTCAGCTCCTACATTTCTCATAACCACCATCTTCTTTCTTGGTTTCTGATTTACAGTACGAGGAGTGCTTTCATAATACCTGTTCATAGAATCTTCGTGCTCTTTCCTCTGCTGCTCTCTTTCTTCAGCAGTGGACTCTTTTGGAGGATCAGCAAACTCTTTGGGAAATTTTCCTTGCAGTTTCTGCTTTATATCCATTACAACAGCACTAAGCTCTCCCAGATTAGTCTCCAACACATTGATCTTCTGATTCTTAATCACCAACTCTTCCATTAGACTAGCAATCTGAGCATCTTTGAAAATCTTGTCTTCTTCAAGAGTAGAAATCCTCCGCATCAAGATTGTTGTCTCATTTTCTTCAAATAATCCCTCACTATCCGAACTTTCATCATTAGCTGCTGTCTCGAGAGTTTCAACATGTTTTGATTTAGCTGCCGCTTCAGCTTGAGCAACTGCATCTTGTAGCAATTCAGCAGCTTTAACAACATCCGCATCTGATGGACCACTACTTGAACCTTCACCTGGTTTAGGAACAGGCACATATATGGCAGCTCTATCATTGCTCATAAAATCAATTATTGACTGGCTCAACTCGGTGGGAATGTAGTTAACTCTGGGCTGTGTGTCACCAATGGGGTTAGTTGTCTCTGAGGTTGTTTGAACATCTTCCTCACTGCTGATCCTAGGATCCCTTCTACTACGTTTCCTAGGAGGAAGATCAGCAGCAGATTCTTCTAAAGAACGATCAACAATGATAACTTCAGTTGTAGACACAGGTTCATCATGAGGAGGGCTCACTTGACCTGGTTTACTGATCTCTTCAGTTTCTGCAATAAGGCCTTCATCCATTATCTCTGTCTCTGTTTCACTTTCATCAACATGTTCCTCTTCTTTTTCATCTTCAATCATCCTGTCATCTCCAACATCTTCTTCACTTTCAATACCAGTCAAATCTACGTTCTCAATTGGCTCTTGAGCACCAATAGGAGGTTCAATTATCTCTACATCATGCTCCTCAGCCACAATAGCATTGATCTGGGTTGGTGCTACTTCTTGAATCTCGCCAAAAATTCCAAATTTTGTTAATGCTCGCTTGTTCTCATACTTAACCTCAACATTATCTCTAGACTTCTGATTTATCCATGTAAACACCGAATGATTCATTATCTTTGCATCATAGGTTCTCACAGTGACTGGCAACTTAGGATACTTCTTTTCCAATATCATCTGAATAAATCTTGGAAACTTGTACCAGTATTTCTTATTCAATGTCTTCACGTTTACAAACATATCGTCAAACACACTCTTGGAGTAGTTGTACTTCCACCCTTCAACTACCGAAACCATTGCAGAAGTTTGCTTCAACGTCAATTTATCAAGACCACTCTTATTTCCACTTATGCACACTAGATAAATATGAGCCAAAAGTCTCCAGTATGGATGCAACAACTTCTTGATTGTGGGAGGAGGAATCGCTCCCTCGTAGCTCATTTTGATCAAAACGTCCATAACCTTCTCCTTCGAATACTCTATCGGATCATCTGCTGCATCTCCGAATAGCAATACATCTCGTATGTCTTGTTCACTGATCGAAACTTCTGTACCCCGGACCTTTGACTTGATCACTGAGTCACCTTTCTTTGCTGTTGAATTCTCCCAGAAATCTTTGATCCAGTCTTCACAAATGACTGGATTCTCCCGAAGAGAGTGTGCCAGTCTGCAAGTATTTAACCCCACCATCAAAGATTTGTACGTCTCGAAACCCTTAGGAGGATCTGATAGGTAGCAAGCGATATTCATAGTTTTCTCCCATGCTGGTACATGCGGACCTTTAGCTTGCTTTCCTGCATCTGCACCAAGTAGTCGAATGAATGCGGATACAAAATTGTCAATCATCCAAAATTTTGAAATTTTGTCCGTAAATTTGGTTAAACTAACACTATCATAAATTCAAAATTCTTTAAGAATAAAACACAACTGTGTTCTGTTAAAAGAATTCGAAAATTATGACTTAATAGATAACCAAAATTCACTGAATAACTATCAGCCCAAAATAATTGGATCAGGCCCAAACTATAACCCCTTGTGTGATTGAATATCTCTTGTGCGATCAAGCAAGTCTTGTGCGATGGCAGTTTTGTAATAAAACAAATAAGTCAATCACACAAGACCGGTCAACAAAAGTCACACGCACAAGATCTGGTCAACACTGGTCAAACGCACAAGATCAGGTCAACGAAAGTCAACAAATATCAATCGCACAAGATTAGGTCAGCAAAAGTCAAAAAGACTTTCAATCGCACAAGAATATTGAAATTACAGGGGCAAACTGGACATTTCACACAAAAATCTAAAGGGCAAAACGGTCCAATCAGACTCGTGCGATTCACTCCGACGGCGCGTGAATTTCAATCACCGTCACCGATCATCTTCTCCGGCGAAGACGAAGAATTACAGTGACAAACTAGGGTTTCGGAAGCTTATTTTTTAGCGAAATCTTAGGATCTACATCATTTTATGCAAGAGATTTTTCTGTTAATACACCAAATACCCTAAGATTTTGATTTTAGCATCAAAACTGTTCTCATCATTTAATGTTCATTCGAGCAAAACATGAATCATCCTATTATCTTACCTCAACACACATAACAAAGATACGATTCAAGATGAGAAGCACATACCTTTTGACTTTCCTTTATCATTAGACATTATTGCAGAAGATGATGAAGATAAAAGAGGACTTGAGCGATCGGAGCTTGTGAGGGTTTTGAGAGAACAATAATCTTTCAAATTCAGTGAATTGAAAATACCCCAATTAATCGCACAAGACCCTATATTTTATCATAATGAGTTTTCAACTAAGGGGGGCCCACCGCCGTCATACCACACTCCCTTTTTTTTTTTTTACCGATTTGAAACAAGAAAAACAAGAAAAGTGTTTTGGATTTTGTAGGGCCCACTAAGTTTACGGTGGGTCCAGCTCAGATCCCGAGAAAAACCACTTTTACGCCTTTGTGCAAATAACACTTTACAACTTGGTCCCCTTCGATTCATAAACACACGGTCACATAAATTTATAAAAATGACGAACTATTTACACAAAACAAAAATAAAAAATAGAAATAAAGCGAAATATTTACAGCAACGCAATATCTTACAAACCATTTTTGCATGCACTTTTCTTACGGGATCAAATCACAGAGTTTCGGGCTAGACTACACTTATCAACACTAATTTACTCTGGTAGATCCGAGTGATTGCCAGTATATTTGTCCCCTTAAACTTATCTCCCTAGGCCTTTATCAAATAATTGACTGCAACTTATTTATCATGTTTTCATTTTAAATTATATGAACACTCAAATCAATCACGATCAAATCCCGGAATTTTAAAATTGAACAGGCTATCATACGAGTAGTTTCCCTACCACATATTTCACAAGCCCATTCTATAGTTCTGAAACCTTGACTGGACTGGGTTGAGAAAAGAACAGAATGGATCAGCAGAGATTGATATAATATACAAATCAAATGAGATTTTCTCAGTTTGATATAGGTTTTTATTTTTGGGTTTCTTTTGGGCACTAGAGGGCCTCTTTCGGGTGTATTTGATCCACAGCGCGACAACGTACAGCTAGGTCAGCATGTATCTGGATGCAGCAGAAGCTGACGTTGCCTAGCACCTCCAGGTCAGCATATATCTGGATGCAGCAGAGGAGGTACACGAGTTGTTTAGAAAAGATTTCAGAACTAGAACGAAATTGTGTGTATCGGGACATCACACACGCATTCAAATAGCTATGCTCTAATTCCAAGTGAACGATCTTTCCTGAGGTCATAGAATAGATTTAGTGTTCTAAGCAATACCAATCAAAGAGTCCAGCCATCAGGATAAAGCCTACCAGCATATCACTCTGGGGTCAGACCATTTCAATATTGGTCTTACATGAGTCAGCCTTAATCCACATAGTGAAATTATTTCATTTCCCGGTTTGTAGCCAAGGCATGGCAAAAGCAAAGAACTATTTTTGTATTTTTCTAATTTTTTAATGTTTTTGTATTTTTCTGATTTTTCAATGTTTTTGTATTTTTCTGAGACTACATCCCCCTAAATTTTTGCTTAAAATGAAAGAAACGTTATTTTAAGAAACAAATTTACAGAAACGAAGAAAAATATTTTTGTGTGACCGCGGTCAATCCTCAAATTCGACCATTTTGAGAAGTTCAAGAAGAGCAAGAAAACGTGCTTTATCAACCGGTTTTGTAAAAATGTCTGCGACATTGTCGTCAGTGTGAATTTGTTCCATTTTAATTAAACCCTGGTTGAAAGAATCACGAATAAAGTGAATTTTTATGGCAATGTGCTTGGTTTTTGAAAAATACACCGGATTTTTCACTATTTGGATAGCTGCATCATTGTCACAAAAAATAGAAGTTTGAGAGAAATTCAAACCGTAGTCTCCCAGCTGGTGTTGAATCCAGATAACCTGTGAGCAACAGGCTGAAGCAGCCACATATTCTGCTTCTGCAGTAGATAATGAGACGGTTTGCTGCTTCTTGCATTGCCAGGAGATGAGGCGATCCCCCAGAAACTGGCATCCAGCTGACGTAGATTTCATGTCTTGACCAGTGCCTCCAAAATTGCTGTCAGAAAAAGCACACAGATCAAATGGAGACTCTTTTCGATACAAATGTCCAAGCCGAGGCCTGCCCTTAAGATATCGAAAGATTCTCTGAACAGCTTTTAAATGAGAAAGTTTAGGAGCAGCCTGATAACGAGCACACTGACACACAGCAAACATGACATCTGGTCTACTGGCTGTCAAATACATCAACGAACCAATCATCGACCGGTACAGTGTAGCATCAACGGCTTCTCCTTCTGTATCTTCTGTCAGTACTGGTCTTTCTGCTATAGGAGTATTTGCAGGTTTGACATCTTGAAGTTTGAATTTTGCAAGAATGTCATCGACATATTTTCCTTGATGAATGAGAATTCCTTTGGAATCTTGTCGAATCTGCAGACCCAAAAAGAAATTCATTTCTCCCAACGCACTCATTTCAAATTGCTTCTTCATAACTTCTTCAAACTCCTTGCACAACGCGTCACTAGTGGATCCAAAAATGATGTCGTCCACATAGATCTGCACCAAGATTTGATCCTCTCCCACTTTTCGAATGAACAGTGTCTGATCAATGACACCCCGAGTGTAACCATGAGCGAGCAAATGCTCTGTTAGAGTAGCATACCAAGCACGAGGAGCCTGGTGTAACCCATACAAAGCCTTATCGAGCTTATACACATGACGGGGACACTGTTTGTTCACAAAGCCCGGTGGCTGTGACACATAGATCTCTTCTTTTACTTTGCCATATAGAAATGCCGTCTTGACATCCATTTGATAGACCTTGAATCCCATGTAGGAGGCATAAGCCAGAAAAATTCTGATCGCCTCCAATCGAGCCACGGGAGCATACACTTCATCGTAGTCAAGGCCTTCTATCTGTCTAAACCCTTGGACAACCAGTCTTGCCTTGTTTCTGACAATTACTCCACTATCGTCTCTCTTATTTCGATAGACCCATCTCGTTCCGAGTGACTTCTTTCCAGCAGGTAGAGTAACTAACTTCCATACTTTCAGTTTCTCAAACTGATTCAACTCATCCTGCATCGCATCTACCCAGCTAGGTTCCAAAAGAGCCGCATCAGTTGTCTTTGGCTCGATTTGAGAGATGAAACAGGAAAACAAACAATTGTTGATAACTCCTGACTGGCTTATAGTCAACACTCCTGCTTCGACTGGTCCAATTACATTTTCGATGGGATGATCACGTTGGACACTAGCAGGAATAACAACTTCTGGTGCAGTTCCAGTTGAAGATACATTCGTTAAATGATCAACTGCTGCTAACTCAGTTTGATCAGAAAATTGCTCCTCTTCTGTACCATTTGCGACAAACTCTTCAGGAATGGGACCATCAAACAAGTCGTTTTGATCCACGGAAGCGTCCTCCTCATCAGATGAGTCCAACTCCTCCCCTCCAGTATTGAGAATGTCAGTATAATCCGGAGCTACTTGAATCTCAGGCATAGATGTTGAAGATGAGACTGCAGGTGTGTGATCCCCCACAGCTGTAGGATCCCCCTCAAATACAACATCCCCCTCTTCTTCAGCATTATGTGGAATAATTGAGGGTCGAGAAGCAGCGTTAGTTGTACCAGAAGTACCTGCATGACCAACAGGAGGATCATCAAGAATATCAAACGATTTGAATAAATAGGCGTAATTATAAAGAGTAAATGGCCCATTTCCAGCGTCTGTCTGATTTTCTTCGAGCCACCGCACATCATAAGACTCAATGATTTGTCTAGTCTTCTTGTTATACACTCTGTATGCTGTCTTATTTTCATGAGCAGCCTTCCCAGCATATCCAATGAAATAACATTCATCTCCCCTAGCGTCAAACTTTGGTATAGATTCCAGGTGCAGTAGAGTACATGGACAACCGAAAGCTCTAAAATGTCCCACGTATGGTTTCTCGCCAAACATCACTTCATGGGGCGTCTTCATGCGCGCTTTGTTGATAACAACTTTGTTTTGAACGTAGCACGCAGTGTTAATGGCCTCTTCCCAGAAGAAAACTGGAAGTTTCGAATCACAAAGCATAGTTCGAGCTGCTTCTATTAGAGTTCTATTCCTTCTTTCAGCAACTCCATTTTGTTGAGGAGTTCTAGCAGCACTGTACTGTCGAGCAATTCCCTTTTCAGCGCAGAAGAAATTCAACTCAGCATTCTTGAATTCGGTTCCATTGTCGCTTCGAATTCCTTTCACTTTCTTTCCAGTCTGATTCTCCATAAAGATTATGAATCTCTTGACTAATTCTGCAGTCTCACTTTTGTTAACTAAGAAGAAAACCCAAGTAAAACGTGAGTAATCATCAGTAATTACAAGACAGTAAGACTTTCCAGACAAACTGAGCACATTCACTGGACCAAAAAGATCCATGTGAAGAAGTTGCATTACACTGTTAATAGTGTTTACAGTTTTGGGAAAGTGTGGTTTTCGATGCTGTTTACCCTTTGCACAAGAAACACATTTTTCAAAAGTTATGAAGTCTTTTACAGGTAGACCCCTCACCAACCCCATTTTTGCAAGACGGTTTAGATTTTTCACATTAGAATGTCCCAAACGACGATGCCACAGCATAGCATTGTGCTCAGATATTTTGGTAAACAAACAGGCAACACCTTCAGTGGGAGGTTTATTCATGTCAATGACATAAGCGTTGCCCTTTCGTTCAGATTTCAATAAAATCCATTCATCAGGAATGACCATTCCTGGTTTCAAAATAAGACAGTGTTTATCAGTGAAATGAGTTGAGTAACCATTGTCGCATATTTGAGCAACGCTTAGTAGACTATGCTTCAACTCAGGAACGTAGTTGACATCTTTGAAACAGAGATCACCATTTTTGACTGTGCCTCTTTGTGTGATCTTTCCTTTTTCCCCACCCGCAAATGCAACATATCCTCCATTAAATTCTTCAAGATCAGAAAGTTGAGATATATCGCCAGTCATATGTCTGGAACAGCCACTGTCAATGACCCAAAGTCGAATGACAGCCCTCCATAGCCGTTCCTGCACATTATACGGGTTTAGTTAGACTTTGGTACCCAAGCCATAGATGTGGTGGGTACACCCTGTGCATTAACGTACGTTACTTGCATCCAAATCAACTTTTCTTTAGAGTAGATAGGTTTATCATTGATGCACGATGATTTAGGAGAGTTGTTTGGAACATTTTTCTTAGGTTTCCAAACTTGCCTGGAACTTTCCAATTTCTTGGATGTTCTAGACGAAACATAGTTGGAGTTTGGAATGCCATTATTTGATTTCATTTTCATTTGTTTAGCTTTGTTCCAATCTCCATCAGAAGGCTTCATTTTGGAGTTCAGCTTCCTAACAGGTTTAGATTTTGAAGTCTTGTCCTGTTTTGGATGCTTGACATTTCCTTTTGGAGCCTTCTGATGCTCTCCCCCTTTTAATTTGTCAGGACGATGTTGACAATTTCTTGCAATATGTCCAGCAATTCCACACGCGTAACAAATTTGTCGCTTCACATGTGGCTTTGCTTGACATCCATCAGACTTTGCAGAACCTGAGGGCTTGTGTGGTTCCTGAGATGCAACCGAGACGTGTTTAGATTTGTCATTAGAAATGGAGTGACACTTAGTTTGTTTGTTGAATGTTGATTTTGGAGGAATATATTTAGCTTCATTTCCTCCTTTAGTTTGTTTCACCAAAAGATTTTTAGATTTATCAATTTTATTAGGCAAAACAACTGAATTCAAATCCACACAAATAGAACCAAAATAAATGTCAGAACATTCATCGCTCTTAAAAACAGAGCCCACACAATTCAAAGCATCAGAAGAAATTGAAATATTGTTTGACTTTTCAGAAATTAAAGAATTGTTTTTCTGAATTTTATTTTTCAAAACAACGTCGTCCCCATCATCTTCATCTACCCAATCTTCAATAATTACTTGGTCTGCATTTGAAGCAACAGGGTTAGTATCATTGATTTTCTCAAAAACATGGTCACTGGATGCAGCAGAATTGCTCTCAGCTTCTTGTGACACAATTGGTTCTGAAGAATCAGAATCGTTTTCTTTTGAACATTCAGCAGAGGCTTCTGTGGTTGCTTTACCATTCAACTCAACAGATACTTCTGCAGTTGTTTCTGATTCTTCTTTGATTGAAAGTGAGTCAACAGTTTCAGATGATTCATTTATTGATTCTACTGAAGTAACTGGCTCTGAATTATCATAGGCAGTCTTTTCATGGGAATCACTAATTGAATCAAGTGAAGCTATTGATTCAGTATGAGATTCTTCTGTTTCCTCAAGTGAAACACGGTTGACACTAACTGATTCACCCATTTCTGATTTCTCGGAAGTGGATGTTTCCGAAGTATTACAGGATGTATCACATGAAGAAACAGATTCATTTCGATTTCCCTTTCTGAATTCTTTCATAAATTCATTCAACCCTTTTATCATGGCAAATTCAATGTTATCTACATTTACCGACTTTCTTACTTCAGGTTCTTGTGTTACAGGTTTATTTTCAGAAGACTTTTGCGAAACCCAAGATTCTGTGGTTTCCAACACTTGAAAATGTTTATCAATATCAGCATTTTCCTCAAAATTTAAGGTTTCTGTGTGATTAGAAACATTTTCTGGTTGAACAAATTTTTGTTGATAAGCCTGTTTTTCCAAGATAATTTCAGTTTTGTCAGGCCTGGTGATTTTTATTTTTCGAGATTTGGAAGGTTCAGTTTTCTTATCTTCTGGTTTTCCATATTCCATATATGGTAAATTGTCGATCTCCTCTTCTGTCATGGGAAGTGAGGTATAATTGTCGTTGTATGGTGGAGGTATACATACAAATCCCAATCCTTTATTCCTCACTTCCTTTTTGCTATACTTCAACTGTTTATTAATCATCTTTTCCACTTTTTCACTAGAAACATCAAATTTTTTAAAATTGAATTCAGTGTTTTCAAAAGTTGATTTTAAATCATTTAATTCAACAGTTAGTTTTTCAGAAAGCTCTTTGAAGTGGAGATACCGACAATTTGCTTCACTCAGATCGTTATGCAACTTTCGGATATCACGCTTTTGCGCCTCCACCATATCCTTGTACCCACCCAGTTTCTTTTTTGCTTCATAGCTAGTGGATCGGGCAAAATCAAGTTGCATAACGAGCGATTCAGCATATTCCTTAAAACCTTTTACCTTTTTCTTACATTTATCAGTACAACACACATCGTCTACACATACCTCAGCTTGAGAAGGAGTGTAGTCGTTCATTTGAGCCATGAGGGTATGATAGATCGTTCCCTCAATGTCTTCAGTTTCTGATTCAGCATTTTCTTTCACTTCTGCCACGAGAGCTTGATTTGACTGGTATAACGTATCTGCAGTGATCTGCAAATCATTCATCTGTTGAGACCAATCGAAACCCCTTCCTTCCTGAGCTACTAAGGCTCTTCCAGGATTTGTAGTTGATTCTGAAGCTATTGTTTGATTTCTTGCATCAGTATTTGAGGATAAGACCTGAGCGGGACGAGAGACGGTGACGTTTGAGGTCGACACAACATTTGGAGCTGGTCGAGCGGCTGAAGTAACAGTAACAGTGATATTTGGGTCCGCTCTCTCCCTTTTTGGTTGATTGCATTCTCGAGCAAAGTGCCCAGGCTCATGGCAGTTATAGCATCTAAGCTTAGATTTGTTCCAGCCTAGCTCATTATCAGCAGCATCCCACTTATTTCTACCAGTTTTCTTTATAAAATTTTTGGCTCTAAAAACTGCCATGGCCATTTACCAAGTGATATCCATTTCTTCAACATCATCAGGATGGATTTCTGGCAGTTCGGTAGCATCAATGTTATTTGACACCCTTCCAGCTATAAACGCGTGGTAACAGTTCATTACCCCTGTCATGAAAGCCATAGCCTGCTCAAATTCCTTTGAATTAGTTGCTGAGGAATTTGTTGCTGAAAAAGCAGTAGTCAGGTTCGAGAGAAATTGAGTAGGTGTAGATGCAGATTGACTAGCAGACTGTGGAGTGGATTGTGGTTGGGTCACTTGTTGAGCAGGAGCAGGAAAATAGCCGGATTGATTGATGTAATTTCCAAGATTAGCAGGAAACAGCACGGTAGACGGTGTTTGGAGTGAGCTCATTCCTTGCTGAGACATCAAAGCAGAGTTTGTCAACACACCTGCATTGTTGTAGCTTGCAGTGTGATTGTAAAGTCTCTGCTTATCATCCATCTCATAGGACTTTAGCAAAGAAATCAGCTCAGAGAGAGTCATTCTAGCTAAGTCCCTGGTTCTTTTGATGAGAGTCACATTGGTATCCCAGCTTCGCGGAAGAGCATTAAGCAGTTTCTTGTTGGTAACAGATTTTTCAAGACTGATGTCGTGAGTCTTCATATCACTAACTAAGGCAACAAACCTTTGGATCTGGTTTTCCAGAGTTTCTCCTGGGAAGTGATTGAATAAATTGAACTTTTGATTAAGCATTTCCCTTCGACTTTCCTTCATTTCTTCATTTCCCTCATAGATAGCTAGCAGAGCTTCCCACATTTCCTTAGCAGTCTTGCAATCACGAACTCCAATTCCAACTTCTGGTGCAAGAGCAGAGTGCAGCATCGCATGGGCCTTGTGATCAATATCTTGCTTTTCACGGTCTTCATCAGTAAACATAGACTCAGGCTTAGGCGCAGTTGTTCCCTCAGCTTCATTCACGACATAAGTAATCACAGTTGGTCCATTGCAGATGGACCTCCATGCCTTTGGATCCTTGATCTTCATGTATTGAATGAACCTAAACTTCCATTCTGAAAAGGATCCCCCAGAAATGAGCCTGGGAACCCTATTGTTAGTTCCAATGATGTTATCTAGGTCCTGATTAATAGCAGCCATTTCAGTCAATCCCAATTGATTAGTTTGAGCCATTTCTTTTCTGTCGAACTTCAAGCACAATCAGCAGCAATATCAACCTTCAATCTTCAAGATATCCGATCCAACCGAGCCTTCGTGAGACTACTTAGGCTCTGATACCAATTGTAAGTCCAGGAGCTATACAATCGAATATCAAACACCAAACAAGTAGCGGAAATACAAGTAAGATGTCGAAGATTGAAACACAAAGTATATTGATTCAAGAACAAGAGCACACGATTCCTAGAACCGTCTGGTACTCAAAACGCACAAAAAGCACAAGTTTGCTAGTGAATCAACAACCACAAAATGACTAAGGACTCCCCTATTTATACTAACATAGGAGATCCATGTACATTGGGCCAAGCCCATACCCCATTGACAGTAAAACAACTAAACAAGCCCACTATACATATCGACCCCAAAACAAACTAGATAGCCCAAGACAGACGCAAACCTACACTAGTTAATACCCTTACAGCATTAACATTTGGATATGCTGAAAAATCAACGTAAATATCACCGCTTGTAGTTTGAGCAGCTGCATTGGGGATCTGCTCAGCAACATTTTCGTTTACGATCGAAGAATCAGCGACTGGTACATTCGGAGACACATTAGTAGGAATACTTGCTCTCCAGCTTGCATCCACTTCATCTTTGTTCACAAGATGTGTGTAGACAACCTCCGAATCCTCTTCTGAAACATCAGGAAGATCAAATAAATCAAATAATTTATCATAATCGTAACCACTTTTAGGACCGAATTCGGACGGTGGAGGATCGTAACTCAAAGGAGTTATATCAAACACGATCTCCACTGAACGCTTCTTAACGTTATAAACGCGTTTGTTGGGAGTTCCATTGGCATAACCCAAAAAGAACCCAACTTCACCAACTTCTCCCATTTTAGGAGTATCTTTGGTCTGTTTGATAACACACTTGATCCCAAAAGGTTGAAAACCAGATAAGTTCGGTTTCTTGTTTTCAAACAATTCATAACACGTTTTATCTTCTCTTTTGACCGTAAGCACATGATTTAACAAATAACATGCAGTGTTTACCGCCTCGGCCCAGAAGAAAATTGGCAATTTTGATTCAGAAAGCATAGTGCGGGCCGCCTCAATCAGGGTACGATTCTTTCGTTCTGCAACTCCATTCTGTTGAGGAACATATGGAGCGCTGAACTGATGAATTATTCCCATTTCCCGACATAACTCATCCATATAATGATTTTTAAACTCAGTGCCGTTGTCACTTCGGATTTTCTTAATAGGAAGTGAATAATTTTTCTCAAGTTGTTTGAACAAGTCTCTTAAAATACCAGCAGTTTGGTCCTTTGTTTTTAAGAAAAATACCCACGAGTATCGTGAGAAATCGTCAGTGACAACTAGGCAATAAGACATCCCACCAATGCTAGCAACATGGATTGGGCCGAAAAGATCCATGTGAAGCAATTCAAGTGGCTTTTGGATTGAGTTAACAGTTTTTGGTTTGTGAGGCTTTCGTTTGATTTTTCCTTTTTCACATGATTCACATTTGTTGTGCATATTGAAACTACGTAAAGGAACCCCCAACACTAAGTTGTTTTTCACTAAGTGGTTCATTTTTCGTAGATGCACGTGGCCCATTCTCCTATGCCAGAGATACGATTGATCTTCAGTCGCCTTCGAAAGTAGACATGTCACTGGAGCAGACGAGTTAACCAACGGGCGCATATCCATGACATATGTGTTATTCACCCTTGGAGCCCTCATAACAATCCAATCTTCAGGAGCAACAAATCCCGGACGCAAAACGAAGCAAGCTTTATCGGTGAACAACATCGTGTACTTGTTATCACAAATTTGAGAAACCGACATCAAGTTATGCTTCAGTTCTTCAACGTAGTTCACTTTATGCAACGTAATTTTTCCATTTGACACCGAACCTTCACCGGTGATGTAACCACCCTTCTCACAGGCAAAATTCAGATAACCACCACGAATTTGTTTAAAATTGTTCAATAACTCTTTATTTCCTGTCATGTGTCTGTAACAGCCACTATCGATATACCAAATATAGATAGCTCTCTTCAGCTGCTCCTACACTCCCCAACAAGAAAATTTAGTTAGAGTGTGGGACCCAAGCCATGATGGTCTTGGGTCGTCCCGATTCATCAACATAAGAAAACTCTTTGAAATAACCATCATTGCCATTGTGTCCTCCATTTCCATTTCGGAAATTGTTAGAATGACTCCCCGTAAACCGTGGATTATACGGAGTTGACGATCTGTTGGTATAACCAGAGTTTCCATAATCTCGGCTTCCATAGTTTTGATATCCGTAATTTTGATTCCTGGGTGGCTCAAAATTCCTACCAAATCTAGGAACATCATCGTGTCTTGAGAATGATCGTGGATGATTATCCGAATGTTGTCTTTGATTTGGAAATCGGGGGGGTGACGCATTTCGGTCATTCACGAATCTGTTATGTGCATGAGGTCTAACATTGTTGTTTCTCGAGCCTCCAGAACGTTGGTCATTCTCATGTGTTTGGAAAGTAACATGATTTTGTCGTCTGTGAGGGGTTTTCTCACGAGTATCATGTTTTTGAGATGAACTTTCCGGTCCTTTACCACGATTTTTAACAACTGGTTTCTCCCCATGATCCTGATTTAGTTGTGATTTAACATTTGTTTTGACAATTGGTTTTACTTCTTGTTTAATCACTTTGTTTTTCTCAGCCTTCTGATTTTTACCATTTTTCTTTTCAACATTAACTGCCTCAATTTGTGGTTTTTCAACAAAAGGTTTCTTCTGATCAGGATCAACAAGTGATTTACCCTTGTCATCTGGACAATCTACTGCTAAGTGTCCTTTCCCACGACACTTATAACATTTGCGAACTTTCGCAGCATTCTTTGGACGTTCCTCATGACTGGTCGAAGATGATGAGGCGTTAGTGGGATTTTTCAAAATTTGGTTGACAAACTGAGAGTTTGAACCTGTTTCGATTTTCTCTTCTTCTTTGATAAAATCTTCCCCTTTAACAAACTCAGTTTTAGGAATATTTTTCAAATTCTTTTTGGGTTTCCCACGTGACTTTGGTTTTGATTTCGCATTTTGAACTTGATTAAAAATTTCCAAAATTTTATTGCTTATCAAATTCTCAATGTTATCAAAAGTCAGCTCATTTTTCTTAGTAAGTTCACTCACCTTCGACTGTTCTGAGTCAGAAGCCTCATTAGGCTCAGATTCTGACTCACTTTGTGGTTCAACCGTCAGAGGGGTCTTTGGCACAAAATTTGCCAATTCAGGATCAATGCTTGGCATCGATGTATAATTATGGTTTACCGGAGGAGGCACTTTCTTATAACCGATGCCAAACATTTCTTCCTCGGATTCTTTGAGACGTTGGCTCTTAATACAGAAATTCATCACTTCAGATGAATCCCTGAACTTTTCAATTTTTCGTTGCAAATCTAAAATCAAATTATCTTTTTCAAAAATGATTTTGTTCTTTTCCAAAACACAATTTTGGTTCATTTCAAGTTCAGATCTTAATTCCTGATTTTTAACAGTTCCCTGAGCCACAAGTCTCTCAAATTCAGAGATATCATTTTTCAGCGCTTTTATCTTAATTCGGTGTTCTTTATCCGAATTAGACAAAACAGCAATGAGTTCTCTGGATTTTTCTAAGTCTGCAATTAAGTTTGTGTTATGAAGTGCATATCTATCAATCTTGGCGACAAACTCAACACATCTAGCACATCGCTTATCTACAGAAGATGATTTTACCTCAATGCCAGCCATGAATGCACACGCTTCATTTTCTCCAGAGTTTTCTTCCAACCTTTTAGCTTCTGCATCCGCAAATTGCTGCATTTCAGCTGTGGAGATGTTGAACTCAAAGCATTCTCCCTTTTCTCCATCTTCTGTTTTGTTAGCCTTTTCAACAGACTCTTCATTCAAGTTATCTTCATTCTCAACAACATTGTCCGAATCCAACTCTTCCCCAAGAACCTCAGCTACAACCGCAAGTTCCTCAATGCTAGTCTCTTCGACAATCTCTTCACACACTTCTTCGTTGACAATTTCAGCTATAAAAGCTTGTGACACAATAGCTCCTGAAATGTCTTCCAATGCACAACCCCAGTCGTAAGGCTCATTCACATTTTGTAAAGATTGAGCCACCATAGCATTGTTTGTCGAGGGTGTAAGATTTTCAGAACCACTTGGACGAGTACTTGAGTTAGAAGTAGCAGTTGATGCATTGTGGTGAGGTCTTGAATTGCTTCCTCGAGAGTTGCTTTCTCTGTCAGATCTTTCCATTTTCGGCTTTCGACAATCACGTGCGAAATGCCCGTAGATGCCACAGTTGTGACATTTCACCTTTGACATGTCGACTCCCATTCGAGTCTTTGTCTGACCTCCTATGAACTTCCTACCCGTTCTCAACAGAAACTTCTTCGCTCTACGGACTAAGAGTGCCATATTGAGTTGTAGATCAAGATCTTCCATTTCGTCTTGGTCTATCTGGTCAAAGTCCTCATCGAGACTTGACGGTTCAACGAGCTTTCCAAGACAGAAGTTCTCGTAGGCAGTCATGAAGGACGCCAAAAGGCTCATGTTTTCTTCTATCAACTTTAAGCCGCTTGCATCTAACTTTGGAATGTTCAAGTTTGTTGCTTGAGATTTCTGAGCTCCACTAGAAGAGTACATTCCTTGATTGGAATTGGTCGTTCCACTTGAACTGACATTGTTTCTCATAAAGGCATGTTCACTTGCAGGAACTTCATTCTCTGAATATAGGGCAACACCGTTTACCCCATTACTACCCTTATCCGTCGGTTTTGAAGCTTTATACAACTGAGGATCTTGGATCTTCTCGAAATCAGATGCTTGATCTTCCATATTCCAAGCATAACCCTTCAGTTTTTGTACAACTTCTTCCAATGAGAGCTCCTCATAGAGAACACCTTCTCTAATCAAAGCGGTGTACATATTCCATTCTCTGGAAAGGCAATTTAGAAACTTCTCAACCTTCTCAAATTCAGTGTAGATACCCTCTTGACTTCTATCAAGTTCGCTCAACAAATGATAAAACCGGTTCACTGTATCATCAAATGATTCATTTCTTAAGGCTTTAAACACAACGAATTGAGTCTTCAAACGTTCGAGTCGTCGTTTCTTGTATATTGCATTTCCTTCATAGCGCTCGATCATGCTATCCCACAACTCCTTCGAGCTACTTCTCTTACGGAAAGTGTGATGTATAGATTGTGTCATAGCCATCGTAATCATTGACATAACTTTCTCTTCACAATCATAAAATTTCTTCTGGTCGTCGGTGAGTGCCAAAAAAGTATCAATCGTTAACGTACGTACTGGAGTAGCTCCACATCCTTTAACGATACACAACCAGATTTTGATGTCTTTCGCTCTTACATATCTTTCGAAGCGCTCCTTCCACTCAGGAAAATCAAGCTCATTTATCAACAAGGGAGGTTTGTCGCTACTCCCTACCTCAGCATTGTGCTTGAGGTTTTGCACCATTGCAGTCAGATTGTTGTTTGCCAATTCAGAAAACAACAGTAGGTTTCCAATTAAGAACTGTGTTACTGAAAGGATTTTCTAAGTCCAAACTCGGAGAGAAAACACGGAGTGAAATGTCTGAGCTTTAATCAGAGTGTGAGACCCGGATCACAAAAACCTGAAATAAAACACAAACAGAAAAGCTCGGACACTACACTGTTAGAATTTAAACTCAGACCACCTACAAAGAGATCAGACTCCCTAAGAATATAAAATTCGGACTCTAATGAGGTTAAAATTCGGACACAGTGACCTTTAGACTAAAATTCGGACTTAACTAAAAATCGGACTCTAACCTAAATAACTCGGACTTACTCTAATAATATAAATAACTCGGACTTACTCTAACCTAAATAACTCAAATAAGGAGATAGAAATCGGACTTAGGAGAGACTTAAACTCGGACCTAAATGAGAAGACAATATTCGGACCTAATAAAAGTTAGCTAAAAAGTCGGACTACCTAAAAACTACCTAAATGGTACTATAAAATTCGGACTCAAAATTAATACCTAAAAGTCGGACTCCTTTATTAATAAATAAAAATTTAAAGCTAGGACCTATAAAGCTTGACCAAGGAAACTTGGACTCTAATAATAATAACTAAAGGTGAAATTCGGTCACCTAAAGCTCAGACACAAGAAAGCCAATAAACAAGGACTAGATAGACTAAGTAAAATTCGGACATGAGAAAAACTCAGACTTAACTAAAAAAATTCGGGCCACCTAATAAAACAGAAACTCAGACTCTTTAATAAAGAAACCTCGGACTCAAGGGACTAATAAAACTCAGAAGTAACCAATCTCCGGACTATCTCCCCAATGTGACTTCACACTGGTTCAACAATACCCCGGAGACACAAACACAGAATTTAAACTACGGACAAATCTTCCAAAGATCAAAGTCAGGAATCTTTTTCAACCTTCAAACTCTGTATGAACAAGAACCAAAGCCCCTGTAAAACCCAGATGAAGAACAACACTAAAAATCACCAATCTACTCAAAATCCATCATCAAATCACTAGAGATGAATGAAGAATCATGAATAAAACACAAAAACTCACTAAACCCTATCAAAGTTTGAACTTTTCTCACAAAAACCTTCAAACTAAGAAACACCTACAGTAGTATGAGCACACTGCTCTGATACCACTTGTAAGGCCTCCTAATCCAAGATCTCACACAGCTAAAGCCACCAACAGGTGTTCGGAATCCACCTGATGATTAACCACTGCAGATGAAACACTAGTATGCAAAGATTTGTGAGAGAAATCAAGAATACACTGAGGTGGTGTTTGTTTTTTGGAAGAAGAGCTTCCTGGCCTCTTCTGTCTGCACCGTGCAGACGCGGGAAGAGGTTTAGGTGCTGTAGAGTGTTTGTTTTTTTTTTCGAGAAGTGCTTTTTACCTCTCCCCAACCTCTTCTTGGGGAAGAGATGAGACCTTAGCTTCTCCAAGCAGAGGTTTACCTCTTCTTGGCACCACCTCCACCTCCACCCCTGCTCCGCCACCACCACCACCCCTGCTCCGCCACCACCACCACCCCTGCTCCGCCACCACCACCTCCACCTCTGCAAACCCTAATCGACCACCACCTCCACCTCTGCAAACCCTAATCGACCACCACCTCCACCTCTGCAAACCCTAATCGACCTCTGCAAACCCTAATCGACCACTACCTCCACCTCTGCAAACCTTAATCGACCTCTGCAAACCCTAATCGACCTCCACCTCCGAAACAAACCCCCCAAATCGATCAGAAACAAAACCCCCAAATCGACCTCCACCTCCGAAACCCTAAATCGATGGCGGTGATGATGATGGCGGTGGTGAAGTGGTGGTGATGATGGCGGTGGTGATGATGACGGTGGTGAAGTGGTGGTGATGATGGCGGTGGTGATGATGACGGTGGTGAAGTGGTGGCGGTGGTGAAGATGGCGGTGGTAGAGAGAGAGTAGAGAGAGATCTGTGTGTGTGTTTGTGTGTGAAGAGGTTTTATATAAAAAAAACAAACCCTCTTCTCCTTGCAGACTGAAGACATTTGGTCCACCTCTTCTCCTGCAGATGCCTGCAGATGTGCCCTGCAGCAGAAGAGGTTTTCCAGCAGAAAAAACAAACAGCACCTGAGTATTCTTGATGAGGAAGATGAATGACGTCACTCACACAAAGCAGCCGCCAGACAAAACACACACAATGATTAGGGTTAGGTGCACAGAATTTCACACATAATCGCCACCTTGTCTATTCCACATAAAGGTATAAATACAAGGCAAAACCAGGACTTTCAAGACAAACTAGAAAGCCCGGACAAACAAACAACACAAAGCTCAGACCTTTTGTCCTATACAAAACTCAGACAAAAGGCTCTCCTAAAACTTGGACAAAATGTCCAAGGATAAAGCTAGGACTATCTTTCACTATATGTACAATAAAGACCCTACAAAATGGGAGACATGCACTTATCACCTAAAGTGCATTAACAGACATTCCCTTTTGAATTGACTAAGGGTCTTGTTGTTGTAGTGCCAAAGCTTTGATACCGAATGATAGTCCGTGTAGATCCAGTTTCAATCTCAGTTCGAAAAAAAGTGTGAGACAGGTGAATTTAAGCTAAGAACAAAGAAATAAACAAAGAAATATATATTTGAATGGTAGATTACAACGAAGAAGATCTTATTGACGGTGATAAAAGATTACAAGATAATCATCCACCCCGGGTGAGCTCCCCTGGGGTGGTGGCTCCCAAAATACACACCCTACAAGTGAGGTATAGTACACTATTTATATATCCGGAGACTTGTCATCCAAACAAACCTCCTCTTGTTTGTAAAACCCTACTAAACTCACTAAAACACTCTAACTATAATAACTAAAATTACCACCAATACGAACAATAAAATCGTTTAATTAAAGTCGACGTAGTTGATAATATAATTCTCCATTTTGACCCAACATTAGGAATATAATTATTTAATTTTTTTATGTAGAATATTTTATAATATGTTATTTTTACAAATGTAATGACTTTTTATATTTTTTAAGAGTTAAATATAGAGATAGTCTTTGTGATTTACTGAATGTAACACCTTTGAGTACTAAAAAAAATTATATAAGTGTATTTTAGTCATTTTAATGAGAGTTAGTCTTAATATTTAAAAATGTTACAAAATTAAAACCATAGAACCTCAATCTGTTACAAAAGAAAAGTTAATACTTAAAGATGTTTCTTTCAACAAACCATAAAATTATTTGTGTAATTAACAAAAAAAATTGTAAGAAAAAATAGTTTTCAACTTTGTATAAGTGAACATGAATTCATTCCAATTACCTTTCATGTGCGATTATATAAAAACAACAGAGTGAGTTCTCTATTACAATTAGCAAGCACACAATTTTTGAAATAAATTTGAAAAACTCATTATCTGTACAAACCAACACATTATCTGTACAAACCAATATCTGGATCTCATAATTTTTTTTTTAAATCAAGGGAGATAAGAACTTAGTTTCAAATATATAAATATATATTATAAGGCTCCAAAAACAAAAGAATTTGACAAATTAAACACCCTTAACTTCTTATCATTACCAATTTATTTAACAGTTTATCTTAGGAAAAAAATCAAAAGCATAACAAATACTAAACTTTCTTTTACACCTCTCAAAGAGGTGTAGAGAAAACGGGTATACTTTGTGGGTGTTTAAAGAAATTTGGACCCTGTTAAACTTTAATCTCTTTGGATCTATGGTACCGTGTTTTGTGAACGATTTTACGAAAACCCCCCACTCCGGGTAAATCCCATCAACTAGGTAGTACCCATACACGTACTCAACCCCGTTTACAAAGAAACTTCCTTTGGGTCCTATACCATTTACCCGATCATTGAAAAGGGGCGAGTGGTTTATGATGGTAATATCGTTATGTGAACCTGGCATACCGAAGAACGCATGCCATATCCAAAGATCTTGGGACGCAACCGCTTCAAGCATGATGGCTGGCATCCCGTGATATCCACTCGTGTGAGCGCCTTGCCATGCGGTTGGACAAAGTTCCCAAGGCCATTTCATACAATCTAAACTACCTAGCATCCCGGGTAGTCCATGATAATCGGCTTGATGTTCCAATATTTGTTGCATGTCACCGAACGACGGCTTTCTCAAATATCTTTTCTTATAAAGTTCTAAAATACACGAACAAAAGTTGTGAAGACTTTCTCTAGCTACACGTGCATACATTTTTAAATAGTCATCCATAATGTCCGAACTATTGTCGTACGCTAACTGTCTAAGTGCGGCCGTTACCTTTTGCCACGTACTAAATCCTAATTGCCGGGTTACATCCGGTTTTTGTTGGAAAAAACATACTTCTCCTCAAGATCCCTAGATATTCTTAAAAATAAGTTTCTACTCATACGAAAACGACGCCTAAACATTTTTTTCATCATACTTAGGTTCGGCTGAGAAATAATCGCTTACCAACAAATTGTTTGTCGATTTGAAAGTCAATGACTTTTTAAATCATTTATGTGAAAACCTTTTCTATAAACAAATTTTTTTAGTGTCTGCATTTCTGTTAAATTTGAATTCAACTTTCTCTTATAAGCAACTTCATTTTGTTTAATTTCTTTGTTAAATCGTAAGACATTTTCTTTTTCTCTAATGAGTGCTCGGTTACGGATTTGTAATTGGTCATGAGACTGACACACTGAGATGTGCAGAGTTTATTTTTGAATTCGTAAGGTATGCTATATACCAAATCATTTTCTTCCTTCTCCTTGCTAGACTCCACCTTCACTGCTTCAGCAGGAGCCTTTTCCTTTTTTTTTATTTTGCCTCAACACTGCTTTCAGCTGCTTTTGACTTTTCCATCACCTTCTTTTTTTTTTTGACCTCCACAACAGCTCCCTTTCTTTTGTCAGTAGTTGGCTTGTTTTCATAGAACATTCCTTTCAGCCCGGTGTCTATAGCTTCAGCACCTTTGGGAATACTTGCATTTTTGTTACTAAGAAAACTCGAGAGAAGGGGTGTAGAGCTGGTAGCTATCTTTTCCATCAATGCTTTGTTGACATTAGCTCTCGATTCGGTAATCTCATCTGCCCAATCATAGTCTTCTACCACCAAAGCTTTCGGTCCTTCATTTGTTGCAGTATCAGTTCCTTCAATATCGTTTGGCCTTCTAGCATGAGCAGCTTCAAGAGGTTCATTTTTTAGTAAAGGACATTCCCTTTTGAAATGATTAAGGGTCTTGTTGTTGTAGCACCAAAGCTCTGATACCAAATGATGGTCCGCGTAGATCCAGTTTCTATCTCGGTTCGAAAAAAAGTGTGAGACAGGTGAATTTAAGCCAAGAACAAAGAAATAAACAAAGAAATATATATTTGAATGGTAGATTACAACGAAGAAGATCTTATTGATGGTGATAAAAGATTACAAGATAATCATCCACCCCGAGTGAGCTCCCCTGGGGTGGTGGCTCCCAAAATACACACCCTACAAGTGAGGTATAGGACACTATTTATATATCCGGAGGCTTGTCCTCCAAAAAAACCTCCTCTTGTTTGGAAAACCTACTAAACTCGCTAAAACACTCTAACTATAATAACTAAAATTACCACCGATACGAACAATACAATCGCAAAATTAAAGTCGAGTAGTTGATAATATCATTCTCCATTTTGACCCAACATTAGGAATATAAATATTTAATTTTGTTATGTAGCATATTTTATAATATGTTGTTTTTACAAATATAATGACTTTTTAAATTTTTTAAGAGTTAAATATAGAGATAGTCTTTGTGGTTAACACCTTTGAGTGCTAAAAAAATTATATAAGTGTATTTTAGTCATTTTAATGAGAGTTAGTCTTAATATTTAAAAATGTTACAAAATTAAAACCATAGAACCTCAATCTGTTACAAAAGAAAAGTTAATACTCAAAGATGTTTCTTTCAACAAACCATAAAATTATTTGTGTAATTAACTAAAAAATTGTAAGAAAAAAATAGTTTTCAACTTTGTATAAGTGAACATGAATTCATTCCAATTACCTTTCATGTGCGATTATATAAAAACAACAGAGTGAGTTCCCTATTACAATTAGCAAGCACACAATTTTTGAAATAAATTTGAAAAACACATTATCTGTACAAACCAACACATTATTTGTACAAACCAATATCTGGATCTCATAATTTTTTTTTTAAATCAAGGGAGATAAGAACTTAGTTTCAATTATATAAATATATATTATAAGGCTCCAAAAACAAAAGAATTTGACAAATTAAACACCCTTAACTTCCTATCATTACCAATTTATTTAACTTTTTATTTTAGGAAAAAAAATCAAAAGCATAACAAATACTGAACTTTCTTCTACACATCTTAAAGAGGTGTAGAGAAAACGGGTATACTTTGTGGGTGTTTAAAGAAATTATAAGGATCAACTTTAGCCTTGATTCGAATCAACTTCTTAAAATTCTCTCTTTTCCAGTACCTCTCCCCCCCCCCCCCCCCAAACACTTGCTTCTTCATATGTAGCACTTCCAACGCCGAAATCAAGATCATTGTAGTTCAAATAAGCCTCCCTCGGGTTCCTGGATACGTACGGTTCCAAAGTCTTATCAAAACTTCGGATCCAAGCTAACCGTCTGCGCGATATCGCGGTCTTGTCCGAAGCCTGATCTATAAAGTCCACCAGCTTGCCAACCTGGTACAACACTCCAGCTCTGTGAGGATACGGGATTTCTGTTTATGAGTACTCCTCCATCTTTCCCCCAAACGTGTTCATGTACAGAGTCTCTGACTTGCCATTTTGTAAAATCTTTCTCCATATCTTTCTAAGCCCGCTTTTGGGAATTGGAGTCCGGACATAGTCTGATTTGCCTTTGAAGCTCAGCCTGGGGATGGCTGATCGGTTCGCAAGTACCTCGGGTGGAGTGGAGGTGGTAAAGCCACTAAATTGAAGGGTGGTATGGACCATTCGTACTTCTTTACAAACTTCTCGTGTCACATTGAGCTCCGAAAAACTTTCGTTCAACAATGGAAGCAGCGTGTCAATATTTCCCTGATAAAGACCCTGAAAGAATAGTCTTACGGTTTTGTTGGTGGTGTTGCCAATATTTTCACCGTTAATTTGAACTCTGATGTTTAAATCACGATCAAATTTTGGTAACACGTATTGATATTTATGGAAAATATCCGTAGCACCTTGCTCTAGAGTTGTATTCACCGTGAAAAGAGTAACTATTTCCGGGACTGGAACCAACCTCAGCTTCCATGAAAGACCTATTCTGAAACTGGAAGCACCACCGCCACGAAGCTGTTGGTTCAGTTCTGTTTAAACATGAAGGAAAACATGAAAACATACCTTTGATTGCATCAGACAGGCCAGCAGAGAATCCAGATGGAGTCGTAGTAATAAGGTTTGACATGGTTGTCAGCTTGATCTGGTTCCTCCTTAGGGTGCTAACTGATGATGGTGGCTAAGAAACCGAATAGGGGATTCGGTTATGGGAGAGGAGGTCGAATGTGATGTTATGACTAATGGGGTGTGTCTAATTGTGTAACTGAGTAACCCTTTAACCTCCACATAATTCTCCTTATATAAGCACCCATGAGGAAACCTAATTAGTTCATAAGGGTAATATGGTCCATCAACAATTACCAACTAATTATTTAATAGGTTATTATATATTTTGATCTATATAATGTAAATGATTATAATGGCTACTAGATTAAATATTATACCATAATATATTTAAACTTACATTCTCCCACTTAGCCGAGTAATCATTTACTATGAGTATTAGATAAGCCTGATCAGGAGTTAACACTCATTTTAGTCTTAAACAAGTACTATAGCAGAGAAATACAGCCGTTGAATCATTATGCGACTCAGGACCCCCATTAATCATATTATAGCCTTAATTTAAAACCTAATCGTTATGATCAAAATATGCATAAGCCCTTTGTTTGATTTGTAACTATATTTGTCTATATGCCATTATGCTAGCTTGACATATTCTTAGAGACATACAAAATCAAACTGATGAGGAAAATTAACTAATACTTAGTCATTCAAAGTACGATATGCAGTTGCGCATGGCCATCAATTAATACCCGTCTCTGAGCTCTCTTAATAAGAATTATGGGTAATAGCCCTTCAGTTATAGGATCCTTAAGCATATCATGAATGTATTCGATACAAACTTAGTTTCCTCAATTCGTTCATAAACGAATATTAATTGTGTATCGAAACTTAATGCAGCACCTCTTGAACTGTTACTGTTCAAGGAGTTATGGTAGCTGACTTTATCACACCAAGTCTTCAAAACATTAATTATATGGAGTTAATCAACTTATGAGTCCACTGATAAATTTTCAACAACATTTAGTGACTGTATTATGTTGTTATAACTTAGGTTGTTGTTATCAGTTTATTATGACTCCTCCATAAGATGGATTTTTCTGCTGACATAAGGATATACCCGAAATTACATTTTGTCATCTTTGAATATCTCAAAGTTAGAGTAATAAACCGGTTTTAATTCTCACTTCGTCTTCAAATTATAGCTTCTCGTTTCTTTTAAAGATATTGTAATACTCCATTAGATGCTTCACATTAATCTAGACATATCTAGTGTGTTGCAATGTGAGTAATATCTAAACGAGTATAGACTTGAACTTACATAAGGCTTCTAATTAATGAAGCGTAAATAAATAATCTCATTTATCCTATTATCCTCTAAAGGAAGAGCAGTATTGTTTGTTACATACGTAAGGACCCATTTAATGTTAAACTTATGGAACATAACTAATGTCCCACTGGGTCTATCTCGGTATGTTATGATATCTATCACGTAAGAGATATCTCTGAGATATATTATATCAAAGTTTGTGTTAACAATGCTTTGACTTATGTAACATATACTTGTCAAAAGAATATCATCTATATAGACAAGTTTATTTTAGTTGCTCCCACTCATTTTGAGGTAGGTACATTAATCCACTTGATTCTTGATGAAAATAATTACATTAGCTTTTCATCACATTATGATGTTTGCATTAACCCATACATGGATATTATTGGCTTACAAATAAAGTGTTCTTTAACATTCAGTTTGAAACTTTAGGTTGTTATCTAATGAACATGTAAATGTGTCAGCCATTTGTTAGGGAAAAAATGTTTATAATGTTCATCTAATGTAGCTTTAAACTATTATAAGCTACTAGAACAGTGATGATCCTCAAAGAAATCTTTGATAATTTATCCCTTCCTAAGTATAACCTTTGACAATCAATCATGCTCCTTTGTGTCTTAATGTTTATATTAGGATCTGGTTTAGTTATGAACACTCTTAGCTAATTCAATCAAATCCCAAACGTTATACAAACACATAAAATCAGTTTTACTAGAAAACAGTTTTATTCCATTCAGAAGATTGATTGACGCTAATGGCTTAATTAGAAGAGATAGGATCAGTAAACATTTCCAAAATCCATTTCAACTTCAATTAGGGAGGTTATGTAATCATCAAAGTTAGTAGGCTTTTAAACCTAGATGACCTCCTGAGTTGATTATTGGGTTTAATAGAAGTTTCAGTTTTATGGATTAGCTCTTGGTTAGGTTGCTATCATTTTCAGGATTCTAAGTTTGTAAGAGTTGGTGCAGTATGGTGTACAAGAGGTGTAATCGGAGTTAAATTCGGAGTGAAATTTAATGACACTCTTCCCCCCGCCTCTTGTATTCCTTGCAAGTCATAATAAGGACTTTGACTGCTCCCACTGACCTTAGGAAACTTTAGGAACTCAGCATGCTTAGGGTCAATATTTAACGACCAACAAATTCTAATAGAGAAACACAAATTAATGACGTTAGTCGTGATTTCTCTTGTTGAGGATTATGTTAGTTCAGGTAAGAAATCTAAGTGTGCCCACAATTAAGCAACAATGAAACTTTTGTAAGAGTAGCATTAGATTTAAGGAGATAAGTTTTGATAGAACGGTGTCGTGATGGAGCGGTGTCTTGTACAAGAGGTGCAAATTGAGGTAATGTAAAATTTTCACTCCCCGCCTCTTGCAACTATTTCAAGTTGTTTTAAAACACTTAATGCTCCCACTGATCTTTAATATCTCTAGAATGCTACAAGAAAAGTTTCAATGAGCTACGTGACGTGGGAACCTATCACATATACGTTAGACTTTATTTGATTTCTTTAATGTCCAGATATCATAAGAAACTTTAGGGACATATTTAATAGAAATCTTATTAAGTATATATATATATATATATATATATATATATATATATAGATTTCTTCTAAGACCGTGAGCCACATACGACAAAATTTAGATACAAGTTGATAGTCTTTTAAATGATAAATGAATTATGTCTGAATATTCCATTTAGAATAAGTTCCACGAATGTCAATGAATGACTTATGATGGACCCATACTTATTCCTTAAGCCAAATCATATTTAGGGCTGTAACGTCGTGATTTAAAATCACTTAGAATGAGATTGGATAAAAAATCATCCTCATTGACCATGCCATGATTTCTCATGAATTTCAGTTATAATGGATGAAATTTATAAGTCTCATTTTCCTTTTGTCAAATTCTCATTTGCATGATGACAAAATTGTGAAAGTGTAAAGTATCATCTAGTTCCATCTCAGTAATGTTTCAATCCAGATATTTAGAACAAATAAGATGAGAGTTTAAGGTAAATGTGACTTTATATTGACTATGCAAACCTCACAACCTTCATAGCATTGCTTAATTATGATACTATATTCTGATTAATCTTCAGAATATATAAGGTATCAAAAGGCGTTGTTAGAAGATTGCTTATTATGGTTCTTGTAGTCTTGACAATTAATTTTGTCACTAACTCTCATGTTAGTTATTTGTCGAGTTATGGTAAGGAAACGTATGGAACTAGAGTCAAATAATCATGTGTTAAATGGAATATTAAAATTATCAGACTTAAATATCAGTAGTAAGTGACTATCTAATTAACTTATCCAACTGTTCTTTGGAATAATGGATGGTCTCGTTGCTTATGCCTAGTCTAATGACATAATTATGCAGTGAGATTTTCCCTTGAAAAAAAAAAACTTAAAATTGGAATTAGCACTTGTAATTTGTCTATGGACCTTAGAACAATCCTCTTTTAAACTATTAGTGGTTGTAAGGTGAATAACATCTTATTTTCCAGTTTCAAACATTTATTTCTTTGTACATATGTTACTTATCAACACACTCGTTATACTTTGGTACTTTTGAGTGTTATAGTTGATTTATAAGGCATCAAATTGTAACAAGTGAAAATCTTAGTATGTAATGTACTGGAAAAATGTACTTATTTCCATGCGTAAGCCCTTAACTTTATGGGTCATGGTATTGTACATTATTATGTATTCACATATACCACTTAGCTTTATAATTTATAATTTTAAATGAAGGCATGCATCTTAGGAGTTCTTGTGATTAAACCACACATAATAGATTAGTCTTAGAAAAAACTTAATCTGGAATAACCTTAGTGACAGCACTTATTCTTGATTATCATAAGAGACATCATGTTCGATTTATCCTAATCATCATGCTCTACTTTTCTTCTGTAGTGCTTTATCAGAAGAGAGCAGTAGGATTATCGTGTCTTAAGAGATAACCAAGGATTTAATTTAAGAGCTAATTCTTATAGAAACTTTAAGCAAAACATATTAGATTTAGGAATTAGAGTGGATGAGATATAGACTTATAGAAGAAATTATAGTGAGTAAAATTATGGGTACTAAGAAATAAGGCAGACGAAATGATCATAAAATAAAAATAAAGGATCATAAATCTAAGGATCATTATGTGAAGATGTTGTGATATGTCTATTACTAACATCAAAATAATAGACTTAGCTAAAATTCTACTTAAACGAAGACAAAACAGCTTTGGCCAGAAGTGTAATCATTTAAGCATATGTGCAAAGTGGTTGTAACAAATCAGCTTTGGCCAGAAATTGAGACAATCACTTTGGTTATGCACTTGTTGAGTATGCCATCTATGAATGAATTAAATCAGCTTTGGCCAGAAATTAAGACATTCATGCTTATGATGCACACACAACATAGCTTTCATAATACTTGAACGATAAGTAGATGTATCAAGTCAGCTTTGGCCAGAAATGACACATCAAAAGCTCATTCAAGTTAAGCTATTTTGGTTTTGTAAAACATTATTTGATCCTTATTAATTAACTAAGTGATTACAAAACCAATTATTTAATAGCAAACCACCCGTTAGTTCACATTAAACAGCTTAAAAGTCTTGTGCGATCAGTAAAGCCCAAAACTTGTGCAATCAGTAAGGCCCCAAAACTTGTGCGATCAGTAAGGCCCAAAACTTGTGCGATCAATAAGGCCCAAAACTTGTGCGATCAGTAAGGCCCAAAATTTGTGCGATCAATAAGGCCCAAAACTTGTGCGATCAGTAATGTCTTGTGCGATCCACAAGTCTTGTGCGATTCACAAATCTTGTGCGATCAGTAAGTCTTGTGCGATCAGGTCATCTCTTATGCGATCTGATCTTGTGCGATTATCTTATGCGATCAGATCATCTCTTATGTGATCTGATCTTGTGCGATCCAGTTGCTGTTTATTGTGATAACATAACTAAAATTCGAAAATTAAGAATTGTGATAGAGTTTCCAATTATAACATTGATCTATTTTTATCATAAAATTTCGAAATCATAATATGTTTATCATTTAACAGATTTCGAAAATAACTTACTAGACAAAATTAGATCAAAATTAGGGAAACATTTAACAATTCAAATCATATTCCAAAACTTAAAGGATATTTCGAATTTTAACTAAGAACATGATGAACCCTAAATAATTAAAACATGAATTCTGGAACCCGAAACCTGAATTTTAAGGTTTCTAAAACAGATTTCGGACATAAAATTAACCTATTCGATTTGGAGTCACATTATTAACCAATTCAGTTTATCGAAAGAGTGTTTTCGGTGACATTCAAAGAACTCGAAACCTACTGTTATGGTTTATTAAGTTTTCAAACTCCGTTTTCCAGATTTCTATCCCAGAATAATAGATAAAAACAGAACTGACTAATCAACATATGCTCTGATACCACATGTTGGTTCAGTTCTGTTTAAACATGAAGGAAAACATGAAAACATACCTTTGATTGCATCAGACAGGCCAGCAGAGAATCCAGATGGAGTCGCAGCAATAAGGTTTGACATGGTTGTCAGCTTGATCTGGTTCCTCCTTAGGGTGCTAACAGATGATGGTGGCTAAGAAACCGAATAAGGGATTCGGTTATGGGAGAGGAGGTCGAATGTGATGTTATGACTAATGGGGTGTGTCTAATTGTGTAACTGAGTAACCCTTTAACCTCCACATAATTCTCCTTATATAAGCACTCAGGAGGAAACCTAATTAGTTCATAAGGGTAATATGGTCCATCAACAATTACCAACTAGGGTAAAGTTCTTGTACAAATAATCTTAACATACTAAACATACAAATTGAAGGAAAACTCAAAAAGACAAGGGGTGGCATTTTTGTAATTATCAATAACTATCAAAGTTACTCTACAAATATACTTAAAAAAACCTAACCACTCCCCCCCCCCCCCCAAAAAAAAAAAAACCTAAACCCCCCCACCCCCCCCCCCAAAAAAACCTAAAAAAAACCTACCCCCCCCCCCCCCAACCCCCCAAAAACCTAAAAAAACCTAACCCCCCCCCCCCACCCCCCAAAAACCTAAAAAAAAAAACCTAACACCCCCCCCCCCCCCCACCCAAGCTAAAATGCTAAAAACTAAACCCCCAAAAAAATCTAAAAAAATAAAAAAAAACACACAAATTATTTTATTTTATTTTTTTAAACATTTTTTATTAAAAAATCGCTACTTTTAGTAGCAGCAAAAAAAAATTTTTTTTTTTTTTTGCTAACGAAATGTAGCGATTTTTTAATAAAAAATGTTAAAAAAAAATTGTGTTTTTTTAGGTATTTTTTGTTGTAACTTTGATAGTTGGTGGTAATTACAAAAATGCCACCTTGTCTTTTTGGGTTTTCCTTCAATTTGTATGTTTAGTATGTTAAGATTATTTGTATTTGATCTTTTGCCTTACCAACTAATTATTTAATAGGTTATTATATATTTTGATCTATATAATGTAAATGATTATAATGGCTACTAGATTAAATATTATACCATAATATATTTAATCTTACAGAAGCGCCCAAAACAAATCTTCACCCATCGATTTCCTATCAATAGGGGTGTTCAAAAAAATCCGAATCCGAAACCGAATCCGAACTATCCGAAATTCCGAATCCGAATTATCCGAAAATTCGGATATCCGAAATTTCGGATATCCGAAATTCGGATATCCGAATTTTCGGATTCGGATTCGGATAGTAGTTTTCAAAATTTTCGGATATTTCGGATATCCGATATCCGAAATATTAAATAATTTTTTTAATTATTAAATATATATAATATCTCTTAAGTGAAAACCCTAGTTCTACTACCCATTACTTTTCCGCCCCCACCTCACATAGACAGATCTGGATTCTCTTCTCCCTCATTCCATCAAATCTTCTATCTAGAGATCGAAACTTGGAGTGTCTGACAACGGGCAATTAGAATCATCGTCTGAGTGTTCGATATAGGGTTGTTTAAATTTTAATCATCACCTACAGTTCGAGTCTCTACATCTTTCGACTTCCGTGATTTTAATAGTTCAAGCTCGGAGGCATCATTACTCTTTAGTCTTATTGAATACTTCATTTTTAGTTGATCCAAAATGGTTGTGGAACCGTATCTGTAAATTGTATGCAGACCAAGAACCACTCATGGGATTTATTTTATTAGTTGTAGAGAAGAGAGAGAGAAAGAGATTCATGGTTTAATAAATTGGGTTTTTTTTTTAATAATTTCATACTTACATTTAGGGGTGTAGGACCGAGTTTCGTGACCGAAACCGTGATTCGTGTGAGATCGGTTCAAGACGGGAGAGATTAGACATGATAAACAAACAACTTTGTATTAATCCGGTAGTAAAACATTACAAATCGGCCCGATTACATGATAACCGAACTAATACCAAAGAAGTATACATCCGGGGAGAGACCAAGTGGTGATCTCTCCCGGTGAGGTCTCAAACCTCCTAAAGTCTCCTAAAAACTCCAAGTGTTGCAAATGACAAGGGTTTTCTATTTATAGTCACACCCCTTGTCTTGCAAACACACACGGTCAACCGAATAACCCTCTCGTTTGACCACTTCAAACGAGCGGGTCAATACACGTTCGTTTGACCGTTTCACTAACTATTACAAATTCAGCGTAAAATAATAACTAATCTATTCGACAAGCATCGGACACAAAATCTGCATCAACAAATTCCCCCTTGTCCGTTGCTGTCGAATGCCGAAAATGCAACTGCAATCGATCTTCAGTCAAGTATTCATCTTCTCTGTGTTAACAAATTCCCCCTTGACCGATGATCCAGGTAAGTAGTATCTTGATGCTTCTTGTATAATAGTTCCCCCTCAAAGTACGCGTATCCGTGTTGGGTGTTGTGCAATTTCCTCAATTGACCGATCTTCCGCTGATCTTCCAATACTCCAACCGGCATTTGATAAGGGTTCCAATCTTTAAGAACTGCATCAAGTCTTGATCTTGTCATAAGAACTCTATTTCATACAAGCATACTACATTGATAGAGATTTCTGGTGAACTGTCTTCTGTAAACCGTCTTTGTGGAATCGACCAAGTAATGCACTTTAATCTTCAGCATCAACACTCAGGAAAGTCAGCTAGACCAAGTGTATCCCTTGCAAGCTCAACCAGCATGCTTAGTTGAACTACATCCAGATCTCATTGTCTCGCCTTTGTGAAGTTGACCACGTAATGCACTACGGATCTTCAGCATCAGTACTCAGGAAGTCAGCTTGACCAAGTACATCGTTTGCAAACTCAACGAATTGAGTTACCCCCAGATCCCTGTAAAATCCCAAAGAAACATCAAACCCAAAACCGAATCCTGCAGGTCTTCAGTCTTGAACTATCAGCTTTCAGAAAGATTCCCCAGGTCTTCAGTGAACAGCGCTTTTGTAACTACTGTAGACTTTAGAAACCTGTATTTTTCCGTGCAAAACCCTTCACGCTGGCTGGAGAATTAATTAAAATCCTCAAATATGTGTATGTGCAAAACATTCCACGCCGAACCGTTGGTATCACCAGAAAATCACAAACTCTACCACCTGTGATTGCGTTTAGAAATTTACCGAAGAAATTCAACATACGAAATTTTTATTCCCCCTATTTCTTTGGTAAGATCTCTAAACCTTAACAGATTCTCTCCACTTCAAAGAAACTGTCGTCAAATGTTCACCAGTTCCCTCCACTAAGCGGAACTGTCATCAATCTCCGTTGAATGTTCTTGGTTTTTCGAAAAATCACGAAAACGAATTTCTTCTTTGCATATGCTAGTTGAATAAGAACGTCCCCTAGTACCCCGTTGGATCCGACTTGTATCCCTCCAAAGACTTTGTGAACTCGTTAGGACCGGTATTGACATTCTAGGTTCATGCATTCGTTACCAAATGCGAGAATATGACAATAAACAAAAACAAATTTCTTCGTTGCATATTCTAGTTGATAAGGAAATATCGCCTAGTACCCCGTAGGATCCGACTTGTATCCCTCCAAAGACTTTGTGAACTCGTTAGGACCGGTATTCACGTTCTAGGTTCATACGTTCGTCTTCAAATGCGAGAATATGACAAATAACAAAATGCTTTCGAACATTTTCGAATAACCGATAACAATCATAAACAATCGACGTGCGGAAGTGAACATACCGTTCTCGTTTTTGGTTTTTGGCCCATAATAGTCGCGTCACCATTTTTGACATTTTCATCGGTAACCGTGACTACCCCACAATTTTTCAACCATCAAGTATCATCATCTTTTGTTTTCTTTTCATCATGCCGCAACATCCCGCGCTTTCCCGTACGAATATGACGTCAAAAATTAACTCCAATATCTTTCGCGAACACCCGACCCCCACTTTGCAACTCACGAGTCAAAATATTTGGTCCTTAATCCCAATGTTTTTTTTTTTTTTATTATTATTATTATATATCTACGATACCAGCCATCATGTGAACCCAATAGATGCATGCTCCAATTACCAACATGGCCCAATTTATAAAATAAATTGCATTACGTATGGCCTAGTAAAGTGGGCCGACATCATTCTAAGCCCAACATATCTATCTTCATATAATTGAAGACAAGTGGACCCAATTTAGATAACCTAGCTGCCATCAATTTACCTCAGCCGACATCTTCCTTTCTTTACCAAACATCAAAAACTCCATTATTCAACAACCAATTCGAAGACATCATCATAACCAGCTCATTCAGACCCAATCCTCTCTATATTTCTGCGATACAACATCATTCACAGGCAGCAAACAACTTATTTTCTTCGATGAACAGTAACAGCAGCTGCGATACCCTGTTTCAGTCGACATCACCCTTTGTCTCTTCCTTCTTCATCGATTATGAACAATCAGCAGCAGCAACATTCATCAGCAGCAGCTACATAAACATCGAAGATTCAAACAACATCAAGTTCAAACAGCCGACATCATTCATCGATACACAGCTCCATGTTCTTCGAAGGATCGAAGGATCATCTTTCGAAGGATCATCTTTCGAAACACAAACAGCAGGTCGAAAGATGGAAAGATATCCTTCGATGAACAAACAGCAGGTCGAAAGATATCAGGTCGAAAGTTCAAATTTCTATATTCGAAAGATGGATCAGGTCGAAAGATATCTTTCGAGGATCATCTTTCGAAGTAGTCATCTTTCGAATCTTCAAGCATCTTTCGAATCTTCAAGCAGCCGCCAAGAACATCAAGAACACAGACTCTGTTTAATTTGCAGATTTGACAAAAACTTTGTATTTTTGATTTTTGATGATGATAACTTGATTATATAGGTGAAAAACATAAAACCGAACACTTGTTTCCGCACAGATCTGAATATTCGGGTCCAGATCTGAGTTTTTCTCATTTTCACCCAACTTTACATCTTGAACAAAAAGCACAAAAATCACAGATCTAGAGCACATGTGACTTAGTAAACGGTTAGATTTACTAAATCGGGCACCATGGCTCTGATACCAATTGTAGGACCGAGTTTCGTGACCGAAACCGTGATTCGTGTGAGATCGGTTCAAGACGGGAGAGATTAGACATGATAAAACTTTGTATTAATCTGGTAGTAAAACATTACAAATCGGCCCGATTACATGATAACCGAACTAATACCAAAGAAGTATACATCCGGGGAGAGACCAAGTGGTGATCTCTCCCGGTGAGGTCTCAAACCTCCTAAAGTCTCCTAAAAACTCCAAGTGTTGCAAATGACAAGGGTTTTCTATTTATAGTCACACCCCTTGTCTTGCAAACACACACGGTCAACCGAATAACCCTCTCGTTTGACCACTTCAAACGAGCGGGTCAATACACGTTCGTTTGACCGTTTCACTAACTATTACAAATTCAGCGTAAAATAATAACTAATCTATTCGACAAGCATCGGACACAAAATCTGCATCAACAAGGGGTGTTCAAAAAAATCCGAATCCGAAACCGAATCCGAACTATCCGAAATTCCGAATCCGAATTATCCGAAAATTCGGATATCCGAAAATTCGGATATCCGAAAATTCGGATATCCGAAATTTCGGATATCCGAAATTCGGATATCCGAATTTTCGGATTCGGATTCGGATAGTAGTTTTCAAAATTTTCGGATATTTCGGATATCCGATATCCGAAATATTAAATAATGTTTTTAATTATTAAATATATATAATATCTCTTAAGTGAAAACCCTAGTTCTACTACCCATTACTTTTCCGCCCCCACCTCACATAGACAGATCTGGATTCTCTTCTCCCTCATTCCATCAAATCTTCTATCTAGAGATCGAAACTTGGAGTGTCTGACAACGGGCAAGTAGAATCATCGTCTGAGTGTTCGATATAGGGTTGTTTAAATTTTAATCATCACCTACAGTTCGAGTCTCTACATCTTTCGACTTCCGTGATTTTAATAGTTCAAGCTCGGAGGCATCATTACTCTTTAGTCTTATTGAATACTTCATTTTTAGTTGATCCAAAATGGTTGTGGAACCGTATCTGTAAATTGTATGCAGACCAAGAACCACTCATGGGATTTATTTTATTAGTTGTAGAGAAGAGAGAGAGAGAAAGAGATTCATGGTTTAATAAATTGGGTTTTTTTTTTTAATAATTTCATACTTACATTTGCAGCTTTTCTTTTGCTTTGAAAGATAATAGAATGCCATTTCTACATTTGCAGATTCTAGTTTGCTTTGAAAAATAATGGATCAGAGATATTGTCAATATGGAATGCCATTGAAATTTTGTTGTTTCAAGATATTATTTTTAGGAACCATAAATTGTGTTTCATTTGATGTCATTTTCACGATTGGAAATTTTGATGGACCGGAAAGATTGTGAAATTTTTATATACTTTTATTTTGTAAGATTTTTTTTAGATTTACGGATATCCGGTTTATTATCCGAATCCGTATCCGAAATTTCGGATAGTAAAAATCAACTATCCGAATTTTCGGATATCCGAAATTCGGATATCCGAATTTTCGGATATCCGGTTTTGAACACCCCTACCTATCAAGAATGTTTCCATTAACATCCATGAAACGAATATCCAAAACATTATCGGCACCAAGCCCGTATTTCCTCAAAAGGTTTCCATACCCACCACCGCTCAAGAACCCGCTAACACCGACTCCAGCCCAAAGACCAGCTGGAAAATACAAGGTGTCGGTTAACTGTGAAATAGTGTAGTAGAGCTCACCAAGCAAAGCGCCACCCTGGACCAGCGCGGTCCGGTTTTCAACGTTGATCTCTATAGCCCTCATGTTGACGAGATCTAGCATGACAAACGGAGCGTTCGCAGCGTATGAGTTGCCCGCATAGTCATGCCCCACCATCCCGGATCCTGAACTCGTATCCGTGTTTCTTAGCGCATAAAAGAGCGGTTTTGGATATGGGTTTCGTCGGTGGGAGTAATGATGACCGATGGTTTAAAAATGTAGGATTTGTTGAAACCGAATAGGGTCGGCTGCAACTTGCCAAACGGGTATGTAAGAAGTGTTGACCGGGGTGAAAACGAGTTGAGAGATGGTGGTGACATTGTTGGAGTTGGATTGGAGACAGGTTATGAAATCTTGGGAAATGTAGGGTAATGCACCCCGTGAAACACAAAAGGAAAGAGAGAGAACCAGGAGGAACACTGAACAAGTTAGTCGAGAGTTCATCATGTTTTAGGTTTTGGTGAGTTTATGGCAATACATAGACGTCCTATTTATATATATATAGAATGAAGAAACAACCTGTTTGACCAAACCATTAGTGGCAAGACCCCTGAAAACTCTACAAACATACGCAGGTTCAACCTCTCCTAGATAAACATCTTCATTCAAAGAGAATAACTCTTTTCAACCAGAAAATTATCATTCTAACTTTTGACATTGAATGTGGTCAGATGTCGTTTACCAAAACACAATGCGGAAATAACTTGTATATTTTCTTAAACAACAATAGTTTAAAACATAATTTTCCAAACAAATTCTGTAATTTTCTGTTTGACCAAACCATTACAATATGGCCATTCTAGCTTTTGACAATGGATAACGCATAACGCGGAAATAATCTTGAATATTTTTTTTTTAATATATATGCATTTTTTTTTTTCTTTGTAACCCAGCGGTTCAAGGATTAAGTTTGAAAACCAATCACTTTCAGCCTTAAATATTATCTGCATCGCTGATTAACATCTTCCCAATGGAGAATGTATGTAAATTAATTAAGAGTAAATTACAAGTTTTGTCCTTTATGTTTGTACCAAATTTCAGGCGTTGTCCTTTACCTTTAAAATTGATGAGTTTTGTCCTTAATGTTTCAAAATCCTGCATGTTATGTCCTTTAGGGCAAACCCAGTTAATTTTTTTGTTAAATCTGATCATGTGTAAGGCGCATGAGGGCATTTTTGTAATTTCGTTTTTAGGAAAATTTATGTAATTATTTTAACTTAAATAAATACCACCCACTATCTCCAACACACCAAATAGGAATCGCCCCTTCCCTGCTGTCATCTACGCCCCACGTTCATCTTCAATCTTCATCCTACTTTATCTTCAAACTAATATCTCTAATCTAGATCGCTACGCAAGCAATCGATCAACTCCGACAAAAATCCAAGACCTTGAGCAATTTCAGATTGTTACATAACCAATAAGCTAATCGTCGCTTCGATCATTGACAGTGGTGGAACAACCGAGATACCTTCAGACCCACCTGGAACACTAGATCCAACTCAAAACCAGTCATTCTGATTTTTGAGTCATCGATTTCTTTGATTTTATCACAGGTACTAGAATATTAGCCGATGACGGTAAGGTTCTAACATGACAGATGCATGTAAGTGTGATGATTGGCCAGATTTTAGAGTGTATGGTTTGATTATTAGATTATACATCCAAGAAATTGTTGTCGAAAAACAAATACAGTGGTTGTCATCGATGTCACTCACCACCAACGATGAAAATTCAGATCTGGGTCGAAAAGAGTGGTTGTGGGAGGCGGATCGGGTCAGATCTGCTGGTTGTTGTTGAAGTCGAGTTAAATCGCCGGAAAGTCATGTGGCGGCGGTTATGGGTGAGAAAGGGTGGTTGCTGGATGTGGCGGTGGTGTTGTCTTTTCAGTTTGTTTTGTTTGGGGGTTTGGAGTTGTGGTTGTGGGCGATGGATAAAGAGAGGGTAGGTTAGTGAGGGTGGGTGGGTGGGTGGTAGAAAGCGGTGGTACAAGGCGGTGCTTGTGGGTGGTAGATGGTGGTGGCAGGTGGTGTTTTTAGAGAGAGAATGATACAGAGAGAGAGGTGAGAGAGAGTGACTGAGTGGAGAAAGAAGGCTTTATAAATATATATTTAATATTTTTATTGAAAGGGTAAAAAGACAAATTTGCCCTCATGTGGGGTCTATGTGACCAGATTTAACATTGAAATTTAACTGGGTTAGGCTCAAAGGACATAACGTGCAGGATTTTGAAACGTTAAGGACAAAACTCATCAATTTTAAAGGTAAAGGACAGCGCCTGAAATTTGGTACAAACATAAAGGACAAAACTTGTAATTTACTCATTAATTAATCAAACGTTTTTTTTAAACTACGATTGGAGCCGCGCTTCGCGGCATGGTTTTAGAAGGATGCTGACAAGGATGTATTTGTTACATGATATATTAATGAGTTATTATAGCCCATGGAGTCTTTAATTTAAACGATGGTAGAAATAAGCAATCAACATGGTTAAGTAAACACGTCTAGAGTTTAAAGTTAGCTTTTACTATGATAAGGGAAATAAAAGAAAATTAAATTTGCTACCTGGTATATTGAAGACTTAATATAGACCATGTAGACTTTATTCTAAACGGCGGTGAAAATTGGCAAGCAACACAATTAAGTAAACATGTCTAGAGTTAAAAGTTAGTTTTTCACTTATAATAAGTTAAATAACAAAAGAATTAAACTTATAAAAATGATAAAAGAACTAATATTTATATAAAACAAAAAAAAATACATTTCTTAAAACTTTAAAGACCATATGATAACTCTATTAAACTTATGGGGTCGAAACGTAAATCATTTATAGAAAAATAATTACTTTTAAACTTTCGTATGATAAATATATTAAAGATCAGAGGTATAAACGTAATTCGTTTAAAAAATGAATTATTAGAGTTCGGGGGTCCTATAATAACTCTACTAAAGTTTAAGATTAGAAATGTAAATTAATTAGTTTAAAGTAAAAAATAAATAAATGACATTATAACATAGATTAAGTAATGAATATCACTATTCACAATTCATTTTGTTATTGTATAGAATAATTTGTTATTTGAAGATTTATATTTAATAATTAAGTAACTAATTATGTCACGTGTTACAATTACATGAGTTCAAGATTCTAGTTCTCACTCTGATTTTTAACCCTTTGTCTTCTAATTTTTAATTTAAGAAAATTTATTAAAAAACAATAGGTTAACACATAATATATTACGTTACTAGTTAGTAACTTATGTAAGATATTTGATATTTAACGTGTGTAATACACAAGTTTCTAATCTAGTTATTATCAATAAATACAATAATTTTCCAAACAAATTCTGTAATTTCCATCGAATTTTAATAATAAAAATAATTAAGATTACAAATATTGATAATTCAGTTAGTTTGGATTGTGCTAATCGCAGGCCGGACCTAGAGGCTTTCAAATTTAGGCAACGGTCTAAGGCCTCCAAAAAATAGGGTCTCAATTTTGTTTAAAAAAAATATATAGTATATGTGTATTACTATATTAGGCCCAAATGAACAAAACAAAAATTATATTTATTGCAATGCTCCATAGAAAAACCGAATTTAAAATAAAAGAGGCCCAATTCTAACTTCAAGCAATATGTAATTCGTAATTAATTTAGGCCGACAGCTACTTTTTTATAATAATATCTATATATAATTTGAGGTGAAATTAGGAGAAATGATTGGGGAGAAATCACTGTTTTCCCTAAAATCCTAATTGATTCAAAGAACCCCCGCCTTTGTAGTTTCTTAGGGCCTCCAGAAACGTTGGAACGGCCTTAGCTAATCGACTTAACCCCTATTCATTTTTAGTGAATGTGCCCCTTATCAAATAAGTCGTTATATAGTGGTTCTATAAAAGCTCATCGTTTGTATGCTACATCTTATATGAGGTGTATAGAAGGACAACTTTCGTATGTTACATATTATATATGAACCACATGGAATTCTTTAAAAAATAACTGAAAGCAACAGGGAGTGCATTAGTAATATATGTTTTTTAAACGGTTACTTTCATAAAACACAAACAAACAACTCCTACCCAAAAAAGGCAAGGCGCAAAATAACCCAAACTTACATCAGATCAAAAGAGCACCAATCCGTCAATAGGACTGACCTACAATTCGACCTATGCTTAAATCAAAGAAAATCAAACGGCCTATATTTACAATAATATCTTAAATCTTTACCTATTTTTGTCTAAATTTTAATTCATTCCTAGCCTTCTGTATCCATATGCACCAACAAGCCACAACGATAATCCCCTGGAACATGCTCTTCTTTAGCATAGTAGTAATATATGCGTGATACGTTTTGTCAACACACTTTTCTTATTGATCATAAATAATGAAAGTATCATAGTAGTAATATATGCGTGATAGTTATCTATTTAAATTATATAATTAAAGAGTACGAAAATACAATGTGAATTATTTTTTCATATGTATTTTACATCCTCCATATTAATACTACGGTGAAGGGACATCTTCGGGGTGGGGGATTCGGGTTCATCGAGTGGCTGGACAGGATGGCGTCGCACATGGCACGGGATGGGATGGGATTTGGGATGAAAATTCTAGATGGTTCCTGAGAAGGTTGCGAAGTGATTATCGTTGCCCAACAATTTTAGAATTCTAGATGGGATTCGGGTTCATTCTTAAAGTATCCTATTCATCCTATTTAATTTAGAGAGATATAAGATGACACTCCCTTATTAGGCCACCCATAGTGGAGCCTTATATGGCGCTATATACCACCATCCAGCCCCATAGCACCGGGTACAACCTCCCCTCCCCTGGCGATATGGGCAAAAAAGTTTTCCCTCCGTGATATGCATAGCGGCGTGTCATGGTGGTTTCTGTCTCTCACACACATACATATATATATATATATATATATATAGGGAGGGGCTCATGCGAGAACCACCCTTATTGTGAGAACCTTGAGAACCAATGTGAACACAACCTAAAATAGCTAAAAAAACCTAAAAAAAACCTAACCCCCACCCCCCCCCCCCCCCCAAAAAACCTAAACCCCCCCCCCCCAAGCTAAAAAAAAACCTAAAAAAACCTAAAAAAAACCTAACCCCACCCCCCCCCCCCAAAAAAAAACCTAAACCCCCCTCCCCCACCCCCCCAAAAACCTAAACCCCCCCCCCCCCCACCCCCAAGCTAAAATGCTAAAAACTAAACCCCCAAAAAACCTAAAAAAATCTAAAAAAAATCTAAAAAAATCCAAAAAAAATCCAAAATTTTTTTTTTTATTTTTTAAATATTTTTTAGGTTAAAATCGCTACTTTTCGAAGCCAAAAAAAAAATTTTTTTTTTTTAAAAAAAATTTTTTTTTTTTGGGTTCAAAAAGTAGCGATTTTAACCTAAAAAATATTAAAAAAATCAAAAAAAAAATTTTGTGTGATTTTTAGCTATTTTTAGGCATTTTTGGTGTGTTCACATTGGTTCTCGCGGTTCTCGCAATAAGAGGTGGTTCTCGCATGATCTTCTCCCTATATATATATATATATAATTGGGGTGGGATTCGGCTACAAAGTCCATTTTTTTCTATAAAGTATACAAAGTCATAAAACACTACAATTTCAGTCATAAAACACACTTAAAACCCAAAAATAACATAGGAAAGATCACTAAAACACAATATCCAAACCCTAACAGTTCTTAAATACTTCAAACACACCATCATACAACTAATACAACTATGAATATAAAACACAACATGATAATCAACATAAAACACACTAATGTTAGTCATTCGATAATCAAAGCCGTATCATCCAAAACACAACACAAAACCAACAAATGTGGTGTTTTAGTAATCACCACTATGTTATTTGTGGGTTTTGAGTGTGTTTTATAGCTGAAATTATAGTATTTTATGACTTTTTACACTTTGAAGGAAAAATGAAATTTTTAGCTAACTTCCACCCATATAATTGAAGTAGTATAACCCCACTACATATCTAACCGCCATAAACCTCATTTGTTACACATTTATCACGTGCTATATAACACCACATCTAACATCTATGAGGGTTATGAGACTTGACCACTAGTCTCAGTGGGCTCATTAAATTTATTTTGGAGTGCTATCAAAGTGATTTGGTCCACAATTTGAAACCGTAAACAAAATAAATGGTAAATACATCAAAGTCAAAATTCTAAGTTTCCTAAGGGTGAAGGGAGTGGAAAGTGGTAAACCCACTTTACCACTTGGCAAACCAATGCCAACTTGATTGCCGAACACCATTTGCCGAAAAGGGGGGCAAAATCGGTGAGTGGATGCCGATTCGGGAAGAGGGAGGGATGTGAGAGAGAGGGTATTGTGGGGTGGGGTCCAATCCAATCTCAACCAATCACACATTTTTCCTTTTTTTAAATAGTTTACCACTTCACCAAGTGTCTAAACCATTGCCAACATTTTTAGCATAGTTTACCACTTTGACATGGCACACTCTCATTGGTTGATTTTTTAGTTTGCCACTCAAAGTGTTTAACCACTCCCTACACCCTAATAATAAACATGTGTGGTCAAATTTGCCGTTCAAAAAAAATAAAATAAAATAAACATGTGTGGACTTTTATTTGTAAAAATTAGAGTTAAATGCCATTTTAGTCCCTATGGTTTTAGTCATTTTGCCAGTTTAGTCCAAAGGTTTCATTTTTAACATGTGGATCCAAAAAGGTTTCACCGTTTCCATTTTAGTCCACTGGGTTAACTTCATCCATTTTTTCTGTTTACCAGAAGCGCAATTCGGTCATTTTATATGTAATTCTGTTAAGTAGAAAGGCAATTCGACCATACAAAATGACCGAATCGCCCTTCTCGTTAACAGAAATAATGGATGAAGTTAACCCAGTGGACTAAAATGGCAACAGTGAAACCTTTTTGGACCCACAGGTTAAAAATGAAACCTTTGGACTAAACTGGCAAAATGATCAAAACCACAGGGACTAAAATGGCATTTAACTCTAAAAATTATCTAAAAATAGCAAAGTCAATTTGAGAATCAATCACTTTCACTCTCATTTATTGAACATATTGATCTAACTCCCAAATGCCCTTTGTGTTTAGTCGCCATGATATGACCCGTTCATTGATGACAGTTTCTTTCGTATGTTACTATTTTTATTTTAACTAGTGTTATCCATTTCGCGAATTGCGCGAGTTGCGTTCATGTTTTCGGAGAAGTGTTAAAACCTCACACTGGGCTATGGAATCACATACCGTGGTGAACTAAGTAACTAAAAAAACCACACACTTACTTGAATCGGGTAATCAACAACATTAAAAATCAACAGTAGCAACACAATATATTTATATACATATAAAACAAAGAGTAAAATGCACGGATAGTCCCTGTGGTTTTGCAAAGTTTCACCTATAGTCCCCAGATTTTGGAAATTACACTCCTAGTCCCTGTGGTTTGACAGTTTGTTACGCTGATAGTCCCTGGAGTGGACGTGGGTTAGTTTTCTCTGTTAAGTCCATGTCAAATGACAAAATTACCCCTTACCTTTATTAAAAAATAAGAAAAAACTAATTATTAATACAAAACCTTAACCGTGGCCACCCCCAGCTTTCTTTCTCTCCTTCCTTTCTTTCTTTCTCTCTCTAACCCTAATAACTTGCCGCCGCCACCACCTATCGACCACCTCCAGCTGCCACCACCAGCCGTGACCACCTCCGGCTGCCACCAACTTGATAAAAAAAGGCAAAATTATGAAGAACCTAATTAGTAAAAACAACAATTTACATAGCTGCTTGTACATTGAATCCATGATCAGTGTAAAGTAAACAAATGAACTGATTCAAATAGGAATCCCTTCAAGGCTGCTTGTACATTGAATTTGTTACATATGAATCGATTCGTACAGAAACCGAAACAATACCCAAATTTTCCACCACTTGGATTGCGGATCTACAAACCCACCACAAAAGCCCCAAATAAGATCATCAACTGCCAAAAAGCACCCTAGAATAATTAATACCTGTGTTAAATAAGAGGTGATATAGATGATCTTCAACTCTGGATCAGCCACCCAAACTTGCCAGAACACCAGATGTTGTCGAGATATTCTAACCCTTGCAAAGGCTGTGGCAGACGAGCATCAGGGTGGAGGTGGGGGTGGGGTGGGTTGAAGGTGACTGTGGAGGTGGTGATGTGTTGAAGGTGACGGTGAAGAGAGAGTAGAGAGAGAGTCAGAGAACATGAAGAAAGAGTAGAGAGAGAGTCAGAGAACATGAAGAAGATAAGTAAAATCAATATATGATGTCAAGTTATATTATAATAAAAGTAAGGGGTATTATAGTCATTTCACACCAACTTAACTGAGAAAACTAACCCACATTCACTCCAGGGACTATCAGCGTAACAAACTGACAAACCACAGGGACTAGGAGTGTAATTTCCAAAATCTGGGGACTATAGGTGAAACTTTGCAAAACCACAGGGACTATCCGTGCATTTTACTCTAAAACAAATAACAATTTAATAAACATTCACAATCTAGCCATCAAACTCCACAAAATTACAAATAAGCCAAAACTCTAACTATGTACTGCCACTTTTTTAGCCTCTTCTGCTGCTTTTATTGCTTTCTTTGGCGGTTTAATATGTGGAAATAGGTACATTGCTCCCTCTGCTTTGTTGCAACTAACACCCTCTAAGCTGCTAAATGCATCTTCCAACGTCTGTCATTGCAAATTTTAGAGTTAACACTACTACATCATCCTATTACTGTTCCAAATCCTAGTTTCTCACCCTATGGTGGGGCGTGGCTGGGGTGGCGTGGAAAAAAAGCCAATTTCTAAGGGCTAGTGCTCTTGGCCAATGAGGTTCCGCCATGTCATGTGGGTAGCCCCGCCCAATGCCGGGGCTGAAACCCCCGCCCAAGGGGCCACGCCGAAACCCAAGCCCACCCGGGGTGGTGACGTGGGCGTTTGTACCCAACCCACGCCCCATAGTCTTAGCGCGTCTTGCCAATGATTTCAGGATCCCATCTCTCTCACACAAATATGCGTCATAGGATTCATCTCCAACCTGCGTGCACATATATAAATCTTAATAGGATTTAAAATATGCCACTAAGTTGTAACATCTTTATGGATTTGAGCAATAAGCATAGCCTTTTTTCCATACCAATTGAAATCTACCAATATGTGAGAGAGAGAGAGAAAGAAGGAAACCTTAGGAGGGCTCATGACAAGGCTTGCAAGAATTTGACCATAAATATTTGTTCGATTCACTGACGCCACCTTGTAAAATTGTTCCCTAACTTCAGAACTAAAACCAGTTACCTCCATGTAACCACCTCTTTTCCCACACTCACCATGATATCCTGAAAATTACAACACTTTATTTATTTTTACTTGTTCCAACAATTTGCATTTGTGTTGTAGCATTTTACCTTTAGACACCGATTGAAAAGAAACCAAGGGGATATCCTTGTCACCATATCCCATAGAACGGCATATTTTTTTGAGTGAGTGAAATTTTTTGTCAGGTGCATAAATATTTTCCTAATATACCTGCAAAAAAGAAGTTTTTATGGATATCCTCGTAGTTACTACTCAAACATCAGTGTCCGTAAAATGCAAGCAAATTCTTTACCTCATCTGCTAAAAGTACCAGACCTTTCTTGTAGAAGTCGACAATCTATCGTTGGTTTTCCTCAGGTAGAACCTATGCAAAGGTACACATGATTTCGGTCGAGAAGTTAAGTCATAGTGAGAAGTTGAATGTATTTACCTAGCCTGTTGGGTTCCCTGGATTAATTGCAACCAAGGCCCTAACAGTAATACCCTTTTGTCTGGCAGCTTCCAACTGCTTCTTGAGTTCAGAGACCTCAAGTCCCCACCCTGTTGCTTCATCAAGATAATAACGAACCTGAAACCTCACCAGATGTTATTCTACATACAATTTTTCTAAACTAAAACTAAATAGATACATACAAGAGTGCCACCATGAAGGGCGATGGAAGCAGAGTAAAGAGGGTACTGAGGAATAGGACATAAAATTCCATCATTATTGTGGATGATAGATAAGAGGTACACATCTTGACCAAATTCATCTGAGACGATAGATAAGAGCTTAGGGAACTTCATATGGTGGATGATATCATGAGGCAATGCATATAGTGAGTCATAATATTTGGTAGTTCCCCAACTATCATTCACTTTAGTGAGTATAACATCTACATGAAAAAGAGAGGTACAATGAAGTTTAATGGCAGCCCTACCTTCCCTCGAGGATACTATTTGGATCTCACCAAGCAACGACTGATTAATTACGTTGTACGTAGCAAGTATGGATTCAGTGGAGAGTATGACTTGTCGGACTACTCGCTAACTAAATGTCAACTTGAATCACAACCTACAATATCCTCTACAACACCTGAAAACAACGAAAACACCAAAATCATCATTATTGTACCCGAGACCATAGTTTATTAGACATCACCAGCTAACCAAAACACAACCAAACACACAAATCAGAAACAAAAACGAAAAATCAAACATCAGATAAACCATAATCAACACGCCTTAAAAAAACAAAACCTGAAACAACAAAACGACACCAAAAACGGCATAAACCTAAATGCCTAAAATTTATAAATCACCTGAATGAACTTCATAGACAGGGAAAAAAACTCCTATTCGAACTTGAAGCACCAACATAACAACAATATCAACCCTACAACATGACAAATAATTAATCAGTCAACAAATTAGTTTACACAACACCAAATTATCAAATGCAATTCAAGAATTTGAAACGCAAAGAACACCGACAAATAATGAAAAAGAAAGACAACAAAGCCTACAATGAGCGTTTCACATACCTGGCAAGCAACCAACGACCATCGCCACCATGAAGCACCATTAACGCTGTTCACAAAAGAAGAGAGATGGGGTCTGTAGTGTGGTTCTGGTAAACTAAAAGGTAAAAAAACAGAGGAGGTGACGCGCCGTAGGGCCGCCATGGCGCTGCCGCAACCCCAATAAGCTTTCCCTTTTTTCTGTTTCTTCTCGGGAACCCTAGAATCCACAGCGGTTACGGTCGCCGTCAACTACCATCGTTGTTTGCTGCGTCAAAACCACCAGACTATCACCATCAGTTTAACCCGAGGGTGGCCGGCCGGAGAACACGGCCAGATACTCCATCACCGCTCTATCATATCTGTGTCTCTCTGTTACTCCTCTCTCTCTATCTCCTGATATTTGATGGTAAGCGGTGGAGGTTGGGAGACAACCACATGTTTCTGTTTAATCCCTGAAATTGTTTAATCCTTGAAATGCCCTTCATCATCACTGTTCAATCCATTGTGTTTTTAATATGTACAAGAAACCGGACAATGAAACCCTAGGTTACGGTGCTTACCTTAGTCGTCGGATCCACCGGAATTCGGGTTTGCAATCTTAATCGGAGCTCCTGGTTCGGCATCGGATCTCCATGTCGCCGCCGGTGAACCACCATCTCCTCCGCCATGCACAGCGGAACCCTAACAAACATCACCGTTCCACCACCGTTGAAGTCGCCGGAGGCGCGACAGCAGCAGCCTACTCCATCCCTCTGCCATCTCTTCTCCGATCTCAGTCTCTATCTAGCTGAGCCCCCTCTCTCCTCCGGTTCTCTCTATATCTTCTGGAAATTATGAGACTGCAAGAGGTGGACTGAAGGGAACATGACACCAGCCCCTCTAAATGAAATGACGTGTGTTGTTGGTGAAATACCAAAACTAACCTTTTTCTACTGTTCAAATCGTTGGCTTATTAATATACAGAAGAATTAGAATTTAATTAGAGGGATAAACCAACCATACCAATGGAGTGATGGTCTATTGGCCAACACAAAACTTTTAAACATTTTTGGGTTTAAGAGACAGAGGTCTTGGGTTCAAGGCCCACAATCGACAAGGATTAAAAGAAATTTACTGTTAAAAAAAACGATAAACCAAACATTAATCAATTTTTTTTTTTTTTGAAAGGTAAACTTCATTAAAAAACAAAACGCTACCTCAAACCGAGGCAGCCCCAAAGACAAAGAAACCGTTACATATTTACAAATCTACACCAATCCAACCAAGGAATACGCTCTTTTTTGGATCTAGCATTATACCACAAAAAGCCTAAATTTTTAACCTCCCTAATAACGTGCTCTAAACTGACGGTTTTGGAATTGAACCTAAATTCGTTCCTCATCCTCCAAAGACTCCAGCATCCAATTCTGATGAGACCTTTCACGATTTCTTTTTTCTGACCATCCAACCCCACATGATTATGGGCCTCGATAAGATCCCTGAACGAAAACACCACAATATTTTGGCATTTGCACCAACTACTAATGAAATACCATAACATAGAGGCATAATAACAGTTCGTGAAGAGATGTTCAATGCTTTCGTCCGCCTCACTGCACAGCGAACAAACCGGATCACCTCCACCAATATTTCTTTTCCTTAACTCATCCACTGTCGCTAACCTTCCCATTTCAGCCTTCCATATGAAAATAGAGCATTTTTTCAGGATCCATCTGCATACTTCAGGAACATAAACCTCCGAGCAGAGCCTCTCGGAATCAAGAAGGTGTTTAACAGCCTTGGTGCTATATTCTCTGTCTGCGGCTCCGATCCAGCTCCAACTGTCACTATTCTGATTCAGTTCCACCGGCAATAAAAGCGAACACAGGTTCACAAGTTCGTTAACTTCGACTTCGGACACAATCGGTCTTTTCCATCTCCAGCTCAAGTACTGATTATCGATAACACACCTGTTAACTCTGCAACCTTTCTCCTTTTCCAGCTGAAACAGATTCGGAAACAACTCTTTTTACGGATTGTTGCTGACCCATGGGTCTAACCAGAAAGCCGTAGACTGCCCGTTCCTCACCGAAGCCTTGAAAAACTGTCTTAACGGATTTCCGTCGACCTTCGATTTATTTAAGACCTGCACAATATTATACCAAACCCCCGAAAGAGTCTTTTAACTGGCAAAAAATCGTTTTTATTTCTAACCGTATGTAAAGCTTCGATAGATTTGGCCCAAAACATTAATCAATTAGTCACACATATTATTTGCTCTTAAGTTCTTAAGACCAATCCTTAATTAACATCTATAGATAAAACAGTCCATAGGGGAGATGATGGGAAACTGGAAGTTTGGCATCACGTGGAATACATGAAAATTTGTTAATAATCTGCAGAAAACTGATCATTCAATCCAATATGCTATTCGAATATGGGCTGCAAACATTTTGTTTTATATTTATGATTTACTTTGATATGGGTCAAAACTTATAGTTATCAAATAGACCTGGCATGGGTCTAATACGTTAAGCCCATGCATAATGATGTATAGGTTAAACTGTTGGTTCAGTTCTGTTTAATCATGAGGGAAAACAGTAAAACATACCTGTCACAGCAGAAAGTCCAGTGGAGAATCCAGTAATGGAGTTCGACATGCTTGTCATCTTGATCTGGTTCCTCCTTAGGGTGTTGACTGATGATGGGGCTTAGAGAACCGAAAAGGGTATCGGTTAGGAGATGGAGGACGAATTTGATGTTATGCTTATGGGGTGTGTAACTGAGTAACCCTTTAACCTCCACTTAATTCTCCTTATATAAGCACCCAGGAGGAAACCTAATTAGTTACTAAGGGTAATATGGTCCATCAACAATTACCAACTAATTTAAATAATAGGTTATTATATATTTTGATCTTTATTATGTAAATCATTATAATGGCTATAGATTAAATATTGTTACATAATATATTTAATCTTACATTCTCCCACTTAGCCGAGTAATCATTTACTATGAGTATTAGATAAGCCTGATCAGGAGTTAACACTCATTTTAGCCTTAAACAAGTACTATAGCAGAGAAATACAGCCGTTGAATCATTATGCGACTCAGGACCCCCATTAATCATACTATAGCATTAATTTAAAACCTAATCGTTATGATCAAAATACGCGTAAGCCCTTTGTTTGACTTGTAACTTTATTTGTCAATATGCCATTATACCGGTTGAACATATTCTAAGAGACATACAAAATCAAACTGAGGAAATTTCATTAATCATAAAACATAAGCTAGTACAATATGCTTAAATAAGGTCTTTACAAAATCCCATATTACGAACACGTTCTTCATAAACCTTAGGAGGGAGACCTTTAGTCATCGGATCCGCAAGCATATCCTTAGTACTAATATACTCAATACAAAGATTATTTTCCTCAACTCGTTCTCTTACAAACAGATATTTTGTATCGAGATATAAACCAGCTCCAGTCGAACTGTTACTGTTCGAGAAACTAACGGCAGCTGAATTATCACAATAAAGCTTCAATGGTCTAGAAATGGAATTAACGATTTTGAGTCCAGTGATCAGATTTCTAAGCAACATTCCATGACAGGTTGCGTTATAAACAGCAATGTACTCTGCCATCATTGTGGAAGTTGTGGTCAACTGTTGTTTATGACTCTTCCATGAAATAGGGCCGCCTGCTAACATAAAGATATAGCCCGAAGTGGATTTCTTGTCATCTTTGCACTTTGCAAAGTCAGAATCAGAATAGCCCACCACTTCTAAATGATCACTTCTTCTATAAGTCAGTTTATAGTCTTTCGTCCCTTGCAAATATCGAAGTACCTTCTTAGCTGCTTTCCAGTGATCTAGGCCAGGATTAGTCTGATAACGGCCTAGCATTCCAGCAATATAAGCGATATCTGGGCGAGTACAGACTTGAGCATACATCAAGCTCCCGACTACTGACGCGTAAGGTATCTGGCTCATTTGCTCCTTCTCAACCTCTGTTGTCGGACACTGGAATGAACCGAAAACATCTCCCTTAACTACTGGAGCGACGGAGGGTTTGCACTGTTGCATGTTATATCGTGTAAGGACACGATCTATGTAGGCCCTTTGGGACAATCCTAAGATCCCTTTGTGTCTATCTCGGTGAATTTCGATGCCAATGACGTAAGAAGCCTCTCCGAGATCCTTCATGTCGAAGTTATGCGAAAGTAACCGCTTCGACTCATGCAACATGTCTAAACTATTACTTGCCAATAGAATGTCATCTACGTAAAGGACAAGTATAGTAAAGTTGCTCCCACTAATCTTGAGGTAGGTGCATTGATCCACTTGATTCTTCATAAAACCTTGCTTCTTCATGACTTCATCAAACTTGAGGTACCATTGACGTGATGCTTGTTTTAACCCGTAAATGGATTTCTTCAACTTACAGACTAGATGCTCCTGACCTTCAGGTTTAAAGCCTTCAGGCTGCTTCATGTAAACATCTTCATCCAAATCTCCGTTAAGGAAAGCAGTTTTAACGTCCATCTGATGTAACTCCAAATCGAAATGAGCAACTAGGGCCATGACGATCCTTAATGAATCTTTACGAGAGACAGGTGAAAACGTCTCTTGATAATCAATTCCCTCTTTCTGAGTGTAGCCCTTTGCAACCAATCTCGCTTTGTAGCGTTCAACGTTCCCATTCGGATCCAGTTTTGTTTTGAATACCCATTTACATCCTACGGGTTTGGCTCCGTTGGGTAATTCTACCAAATCCCAAACGTCATTTTTCTTCATGGATTCAAGCTCATCAATCATTTCTTTATTCCATTCAGAAGACTGATCACTGCTAATGGCTTCATTGTAAGAGATAGGATCATTGAGCTTTCCTGCATCCATTTCAGTCAGGTAGGTAACATAATCATCCCAATTAGTAGGCCTTCTTTGCCTAGATGACCTCCTGAGTGGATTATCGGGTTCAGCGTTGTCGTGGTTATGAGTGTTTGATGTGCCTTCGTCATGAGGTATAATGGGTTCTGATTGTAGAGGTGAATTTGGAGTTGGTGCAGTAGCTTCAGGTACAGTAGTTGCATTGGGTACAAGAGGAGTAATCGGAGTAATGGTAAGCGACGAGTCTCTCCCCCCCCGCGTCTTGTACTTCTTGCAATTCTTCGTAAGGGTTGGTACTGCTCCCACTGACCTTGAAATCCTCCAGGAACGCAGCACGCTTGGTTTCAACAATACGGGTGACATGGGAAGGACAATAGAAACGATAACCCTTAGAGTTCTCAGGATACCCGATAAAGAAACATGTAACTGTTTTAGGGTCAAGTTTCCTTAGGAAAGGATTGTAAAGTTTTGCTTCAGCAATGCAGCCCCATACTTTCATATATTTAAGACTCGGTTTCCTTCCTGTCCAAAGTTCATAAGGAGTTTTAGGGACAGACTTAGAAGGAACTCTATTGAGTATATGAACAACTGCTTTTAACGCTTCAGTCCAGAGGAATAATGGTAAATTAGTGTTGGCTAACATACTGCGCACCATGTTCATAAGGGTACGGTTTCTTCTTTCAGCGACACCGTTCTGCTGAGGTGTACCAGGCATGGTGTATTGGTTCACAATCCCCTGGCCCTTACAAAACTCATAAAATGGACCAGGAGCTTGACCCACATCAGTATGTCTTCCATAATATTCACCGCCCCTATCTGATCTCACAACTTTAATCTGACGATCTAATTGCTTTTCAACTTCAGCCTTATAATCTTTAAAAGTTGTTAGAGATTCAGACTTCTCCTTAATTAGATACAAGTACATGTAACGAGAATAATCATCAATAAAAGTGATAAATGAAGTATGTCCTGTTATGCCAGCGATTTGGTAGGGACCACTAATGTCAGTGTGAATGAGTTCTAATAAATTAGAGCTCCTAGTGGCACCTTTCTTATTCGCTAATGTCATTTTACCTTTAAGACATTTGACACATGTTCCAAAATCAGAGAAATCGAGAGGAGGTAAGACTTCATCCTTCACAAGACGATTTAATCGTTCTTTTGAAATGTGGCCTAAACGCTGATGCCACAACATGGATGAAGTTTCTAAGTCTCGTTTCTCTTCCATCTTTGTGAGTGATTCATTAATGTTATATGACAACAAAGATTTGGAAAAGTTATCTTCTAGTTCTAATCTATAGAGACCACCATCCAGAATACCAGTACCATAAAGAACAGAATCATAAAGGATAGAGAGTTTGCGATAACCATGGGAAACAATAAAATCGTCCATGTCTAACTTTGGTCCTGATACAAGGTTCCGAGTTACCTCAGGAACATATAAGGTATCATAAAGTTTAATACATAAACCAGTTTTCATAACTAATTGTAATGTTCCAATGGCCTTCACTTCTAATTCTCGATCATCCCCAACCTTAAGCGTTCTTTGGTTTCTTTCCAGCTTCCGGATTGAAAGGAATCCCTGAGTAGAATTGGTAACATGAACCATAGAACCAGAATCAAACCACCAAGAATTAGCAGGAACACTTAAATTATAGGACTCAAGTATCATAAAATAATCGTTACCTTTCTTAGCCAGCCACTCCTTAAAATCAGGGCACTCCTTCTGCATGTGTCCTGTCTTCTTACAGAACTTGCAGCGAATACTGCCTAAGGAGTTCTTAGAGCTGGAAGGTGCACTTGTATTAGGATTAGGATTAGGCCTTTGGACTTTTGAAGCATCTTTCCTCTGATAATTGTTCTTCCTCTTCTTAGAGTTGGAGGTAGTGAAGTTTGCAACATCAGTATGGCGATCCATCCTCATACGCTCTTCCTCCTGTACGCACATGGCGACCAGCTCACTCATCGTCCATTTGTCCTTCTGAGTGTTGTAATTGATCTTGAATGCTTCAAAGGACGAAGGAAGCGAAGTAATGATGAAATGAACAAGGAAACCATCACTGATTTCCATTTCCAGCCCCTTCAGCTTATTGGCCATGTCGTTCATCATCATGATGTGCTCGCGAATGCCGCTCCTCCTATCATACTTAGTTGTCACCAGCTTGAGAATAAGAGTACTAGCGTGTGCTTTAGACGTCCCCTTAAACTGAGCCTCCACATGTTCCAAGTAGGTTTTAGCATCTTCAGAATCAGGAATGGCTCCCCTGATTGCATTGCTTATGGACTGCTTCATAAACATGAGAGACATGCGGTTACACCTAGTCCACGTGTCATGAGTTAACTGCTCAGCAGCAGTACTTGTGGCAGTAAGGTCCGCTGGTGTAACACCTCGAAAATTCACGTCCTATAATGTGTTGACACGTGTCATAAAGTTTGAACGTGTGAAAGAATATTATAAAAGGACTAAAGTTGACAAACATGGAAAGTATGTAATTATACGGATTCTAAGTGTCAACAGTGAATGAATATACTTCATAATAACCCTACATGATGTTTATAACATCAAACGAATAAATCATGGATCATACGAAGCTAAAAGTGAGAGATTACAAACTACAGGGGTCAAATGTGTCAACATGTTAAAGATATACCTCTGAGTGATCTTTTGACAAACCCGAAGCTTTGTAAATATAAATTATGCTCACTAGAATGCACGATTAAAATTTCATAAAGTTTCATTATCGTATGAGAAAGTTATGATCAAATTCGTGTACGGGGGGGGGGGGGTTAAAGTGTTAATGTTGAAAGTTAAGGCTTTTCGGGTTAACCGGGAGTGTCCAGGGACTTGGCAAAGTGGGTATAAGTCCTAAAGCCCTTGTAGGTAAATAATAAGGGGTCAAATTGCAAGGTATAAGCTTCGTTGACCTTTCGAAGGACCAAGAGCCAAGGGTGCGAAATGAAAATGAGACTTTTTGCCCTGATAACTAGCTTGCGCACCGTAACACCATATCTGTTACGATGCGCAAGGCATCCCCAGATGCAGCAGATCGTTTTTCTTGGCTGTTCAGCCCATTCAAACGTCAAGACTTGCTTCTTTCACTTCATGGGCGACCCCTAAACATCCCTAGGCTCTTAGTGACAGGTGTTGATCAATTGTGGTGGGTTGTAGACCTTGGTGTCAACAATTTGTGGTGAAAATTTTACTATAAAAGGCCTCATGCTTTACCACTTTGATCACACCTTCATTCTTGCACTTCTGATCAATCCTGGAGCTCCCAAGCAGGTCCAACTGGTCATAAGTCGTGCATAGGACTCTTGTAAGTCTACTAGTCCTTCTTTAATTGAGCTTAGCTTGTTTAATTAGCTAAAAGTCAAACCGTCGTAATTACGGTTTGACTTCGAGATTAGTCAATAATGGCTCAGTCATATCTCGAATTGAAAGTAGTTATGAGTTGGTATTTATGTGGGTAATAAAACCCCAAAAGGGTTTCCCCTGATCACCATCCTAACCAGGTCAAATGTCGGGTCAAACCTTTACTTAAAAAGTCAACATAATGCTTAAAATGTCATTTATGCATAATTAGCTATCTAGATCACATATAACCTGTTTGATTATTGTTATAACTTAGTAATAAGTGTAAGAACATGTCCAAACATGTTCAACCCGACTATTTCCTGTTTAGACCCGGTTCGGAACCGAAAGTCACATAGTTTTACTTTCACGTTGACTTTCAGTTCTGACCCGTTTGGGCATATTTTAGAAATGCCTCAGAGCTTTAATTGGATTAGGATACATGTTAGAACAACCCTCTGTGATCATACACCTTGGTTCACTAGTTATCCAATTAATATGCATATTTCCGTTAATTGCTCATACGTTGACCGTTATGCCCTTATTACCTTAAATCATGATTTATGAAAATGTAAAAGTGTAGAAACCTTAGTTACTGATATATAAACTTGTATGCAAAGTTTGACATCAGTTTGACTTGTAGATTAAGAGTTATGCTCATTGTCGCTAAATTAAAGCTTTATGGCGTAATTAGCGTATAGCCTAGTTAAACATACTTTTTGATATCAAATCTTTTACCCACTGATGTAATATATTATTTTGGGATTTTTAAAGATTTTTAGTTAATTTTAGGCTGAGCATAACTAGTAGTCGTAGGCTTAATCCGGTAATTGTCGGTTTTGCCCTTACGGGCCATAAAATGAGTTTTACATATCTAAACGACTCCAAACCTTTTTCTACTGATCACATATGATAAATAAATTATATTAAGCCTTCTGGAAATATAAAAATATCAGATTTAAGTATCGAACCCGGAAATGGCCTTTAATCGCCATAATTAGCGTTTTTAACGCATAGTATGTCTTAAAAGCATATTGGACATACCCGGGTTGATACCTACTGATATATGAGGCAAATTATGATATTTCAATAGTAAGCAAAGGTTGATAAACTCAGACTTCAGTTTTGAGCTTTTCGGCTTATGTGAAATTACCAAAATGCCCCTTCGGTGCATAGTTTGGTTATAAGTGATAAATTTCACATATATGCTTTAGCCTACTGATATAACTTATCAAATTGAGTATGTTTGCTGTTTACATCAGATCTGTAACTCAGTTAAACATTTAAACTCTTTTACAACCTTTAAAATGACCAAACTACCCCTACGGGGCATAGTTTGTGTTTAAATTCATTTCGGGCATAACGAAAGACATCCCACTGATGTCACAACATATTTGAAGCATATTAACTTAGGAAACCTGTATATGGCTCTTACGGATACCCGTTACGCTTATTTCGCGTTCGGTTAGGTTTATGTAACAAGTTTACATAAACTAGCCAAAACGGGTCAAACCTTATCGGTTTTATCTCAAAATCCAGAATGTGAATAATGAACCCATATTAAACGAGTCTTCAAAGTTGTCGGGTCAGAATCACATTCTATCCGGTCTTCGCTTAATCGTGCGTACGAACCGTATCTTCGAAACTAGCTGGTCTAAGCTTAAGCATAATTAAAGACCCGCTAGGATTCTAATAGGTTATTAAAAACCTTCGTTCCAGATTAGGAGCCCAGTAAAAGCTATCTGTACTTGCTGATTTGATATACGGCTGGGATTGAATTTACATTTAGCTCAGATAAATACTTTTAACTTATTTTCCCTATACGGGCTTGGGTTACGGTATATAGCATACCGCTTGTTCGAGCATCAAATCTCCACGCTTAGTGGGTAGTTGAATAATTTGATCGGCTCGTTTTAAACAGATTTGTTTACTTTACAGCCTTTGGGGGGTTAATGACCATGTCCCGGATATCCTCGGCATTATCTTACGAGATGGCCACGACCTGAGCACGGGGTGTAGGCGTACACCTGTCGGTGTATAACTCATTATTGTGGTGTGTCTATTGATCTTTAACCCGGATACGTTCCGGGCTACTGAACGCATAAGTAACATGTAAATCGTTCACAAGATTATAATATTAAATAATTCTCCCAAGTTAAAAGATTAATTTTGCCTCTGTGCATTTTAATCAATGTGTCCAGATATTTTGTGCCACGTGCATTCAAAACAATTTACAAACTCTTTTTTTCCAAAATGAGTCAGTTGAATGTATTTACCAGTGTAAACTGACGTATTTTCCAAAAAGGCTAAATGCAGGTACTATACGAAATTGGCTGGATATGTCTCCTTAGCATCAATAGAAGTCTCGCAAGCTTAAGATGCCTAAAAGTCTGTTGAACTATTGTTTCCATTTTATGTTCGATCCTTCTGTGGATAAACTTCCGAATATTGTGACAATTGATATTACAATAATAAATTCGGTTGTATTATATTTTCAATTGCTTCCGCTGTGCTTAATAATATTGTGTTGTTTGACTATTATGTTGCCAACCATGACGTCACGATACTCCCCACCGGGCCCACCGGTGACACGTGGAAATTCGGGGTGTGACAGCTGGCTTATTCTCTCTTAGAGCATAATCAAAGTCCAGCAGCCCAAGAGTAAGCATGAGAGCATCCTTCCATGCAGCAAAGTTATCACCAGTTAAAGGTGGAATCCCGCAATTGGGCGCTGATAGTGGAAATAAGATGAGTAAGTTATGATACTAATGAAGAAATCCTAATGTGATCTAAGGGCACGTTAAACTAAGGCAGGCATAAATAATGACCATTTTACATTATGAAGCTGTGATATTGTCTATTACTAACATCAAAATAATAGACTTAGCTAAAAAAATTCTACTTAAACGAAAACAAAACAACTTTGGCCAGAAGTGTAATCATTTAAGCATATGTGCAAAGTGTTTGTAACAAATCAACTTTGGCCAGAAATTGAATACAATCACTTTAGTTATGCACTTGTTGAGTATGCCATCTATGAATGAATTAAATCAGCTTTGGCCAGAAATTAAGACATTCATTCTTATGATGCACACACAACATAGCTTTCGTAATACTTGAATGATAAGTAGATGTGTCAAGTCAGCTTTGGCCAGAAATGATACATCAAAAGCTCATTCAAGTTAAGTTATTCTGGTTTTGCAAAAACATTATCTGATTCTGATTAAATTAACTAAGTAAATTACAAAAAAAAATTAGTTCACATTAAACAGCTTAAAAAATAATGAGGTTTCGAGTCACAGCCTTGTTGTCTCGAGTCGAGACCTTTGTCTCGAGTTGACACGTTATGGTCTCGCCTTGTCACGTTATGGTCTCGAGTCGAGATCTAATGGTCTCGAGTCGAGACCTCTGTCTCGAGTTGTAATGGTTTAATGGCCTTAGTCGAATCCTCAGTGGTCTCGAGTTGACACGTTATGGTCTCGAGTCGAGACCTTTGTCTCGAGTTGAAAACTTTTGAGAGCCCTTATGATTTCGAGTCGAGACCTTGTGGTCTCGAGTCGAAACCTGATGGTCTCGAGTTCACTGTTGATAGCTGTTTCTTGTGATAACATAACTGAAATTCGAAATCTAAGGGATTATGAGATATTGTTTCCTGTTTTAAGATGATCTAATTTTATCAACATATTTCGAAAATTATGATATGTTTATCTAATAACAGTTTTTTCGAAAATCTATTGAGGACAAAACAGATCAAAAACAGAAAAAACACTTCATAGTCCAAATCATATTCCAAATCATAACAGAATTTTCGAATTTCCTAAGAACATGCGATGAACCCTAAACATAAAAATAAAATTCTGGAACCCGAAACCTGAATTTTAAAGCCTTTCTTAAACAGATTTCGGTTATAATATTACCCAGTTGATTTCGAACGAACATATAATTGATCTTTTCCCCGAAAACAGAGATCTCGAGTCGATCTTCATGACTCGAAACCGGCTGTCACAGTTTTAAAGTTACAAAAAAATCCGTTTTCCAAGTTTCAATCCCAGAATTATGGATACGAAAACAGAACTGACTAGTCAACATATGCTCTGATACCACATGTTGGTTCAGTTCTGTTTAATCATGAGGGAAAACAGTAAAACATACCTGTCACAGCAGAAAGTCCAGTGGAGAATCCAGTAATGGAGTTCGACATGCTTGTCATCTTGATCTGGTTCCTCCTTAGGGTGCTGACTGATGATGGGGCTTAGAGAACCGAAAAGGGTATCGGTTAGGAGATGGAGGACGAATTTGATGTTATGCTTATGGGGTGTGTAACTGAGTAACCCTTTAACCTCCACTTAATTCTCCTTATATAAGCACCCAGGAGGAAACCTAATTAGTTACTAAGGGTAATATGGTCCATCAACAATTACCAACTAATTTAAATAATAGGTTATTATATATTTTGATCTTTATTATGTAAATGATTATAATGGCTATAGATTAAATATTGTTACATAATATATTTAATCTTACATAAACGTTGTGTCGTACCAATAATCATCGACCAGTTTAGTCTAAAAATTTCGTTTGTTTATTCACCACTAATCTTTCAGTTTATTTCGATTGTTTGTTTTGTTTTTCTGTTTGGATATGAAACCAATGCATCAACGCAAAAGTGGAATCAGAGCCAAACGGCTCTCATCAATCTGAACTCCACGGAATAGTGACAACAGGAGGAAGAACTCAACTGTAGGAGACTAGAAATTTCTCCGGAAGCCACTGGAAGTATAGGGCAGTGAAGAGGATATCCAATAAGGCGAAAGTTCGGGGTCTACGTCCCAAGTGTGTTTTCAACTGAGAAGAAAAGGTTGGCTAGAAGTCATGTTTCATGGCAGACATAGGACTGAACCGAGGGACTCACACGATACTCTCTGATGTCAAATGTTACCGCTATCAATCATACAGTCACTATGCTTATGCATGCACAAGTAAGTCATAGAAAACTATTATTCCTCATGAATCTGATATCGAAGACAGAGACCAAAACCGATGATTGCGATGCAATTTGGTATGTAAACCTTAGTTTTATAAAAACATCAGATAAGTAAAAAGCCCTATTTCACGATTTTAAAAATATATATAGGGTGGAAAGGGATAACAAGAACGAATGTGTGTTTATCTATGGGTTAGGAACAACAAAGGTTTTTGTCGATGGAAAATTTAGAAAGATACCATGTGACATGTGTGCAATTTATTCCAAAGATGACAAAGAACCTATTTAGCAAAGAACAATTGTACATACAAGGTTATGAAGTCAAGTTTGAGGGTCATTCTTGTGTCATCTTTAAAATGTTCAAAGAAAGCATGATTAAAGATCAAATTGGGAATTTTAAGAAACCAAATTTTGTTGAGAATATCAATGGGGTTGCAAAGCCTCACACATCGAATTCTCTAGAATTTAAGCAACATAAAACTAATTTGATGTTTGACCATTTTGAGGAATCAACAGGAGTGAACGAAACTAGGAAGAATTGGGACATATGTGCTATGTTCTTAAACATAATACAAATTTACAACATGTGTACTAAGCATTTAGATGTCCTTAGGAATGAATTCCTTGATATTGTCAAGTGCTTCATTAAGTTTTTCACAATTCTAAAGGAAAAGAATTTCCTCCCAAGATTGAAGATGGTAAGGTTGTTGATCTCATATATTTGTATGTTGAGGTCCAAAAGTTTGTGGTTTCAAGAAAGTTACAAAGGGTTTCTTTGGCAAAAGTAGCTGGTGGCTAGAAGCTGGTAACTGTAGCTTTTTAGATATATTTGGTGTTTGGAAGAGTAGCTGGAGTTTTTAATAAAATGTATAGAATGACGAAAATGGACACAACTAAAAATTTTAAAAGTTTGTTCATTAAAAAATTCATTATCTTTAGAGGTTAAAATAGTCATTTTTTCCCTAAAAGCTTGTATGTAACACCCCAACCTGAACATGCTGACGTGTCACTCATACAGTTATCAAAACTAAAACCAATCCATAACGTTGAAAACAAAAGATCCTAATTACATTTTCATTACATTACCGAAATAAGAAAAAATAAATAAATCTTTATCTTTACGACACACTTCACTTATTCCCCACGTTTCCCAAATTACCTGTCAAACAAATAAGACAAACACAAGAAAGAAACTACGGCTGAGCCAAAAAGTTGCTCAGTAATGGAGAAATCAACAGTAAAAATAAGGCAGGTATACGGAAGCAAAACGGATCGGTATCGACACTAACAAATCCAAAAGATGGCACTGAAACAAATACTTTTATAACTTGTATCCCAAAACTTATACTGAACAGATAACAGATACTGAACATAATCAGATGCATATAATCATATCAAACATATCATAACAGTGACAAGACATACGTGACAACATATAACAGTAAAACAAGTCACGTAATATAGAAACACCCAAGACCCTAAACAGAGGCATACATGGATATAGTCCATGCGCCGAGATGGTGCGTGTAGGTGTACACACATTATCCCATCTCAACAGGATTCAGGAGTCAGGAGTCAGAGCTAAGATCGATCTATCCGCCTCTAGGGGCCAAGTGCTACACAAGCACAAACTAGAGACGCCGTGAACTTTAGTTACGCACCGTCACGATGAGTGTCATGTCGTTGACACCCCAACGACAAGTAACTTATAATTGCTCGGTGACAGAGTACAAAGCCGTATAAAAATAAATGTATCTTGACGTTAGTCTAAAGGGAACAAGCAATAATGAGCACAAGGTATAAGGTCTATTGCATGCTACAATATACACTAGTCATATAATAATACGAAACAGAAACTACTGACGAAAACATCCGTACTACAAAGAAACGGATTTGAATAAAAATACTATGATGTCAAGAAAAGGAATCCGTACCAACGAGTAACGGAAATTAAAAGTATACTATGATGAAAAGATAACATAATCCGTACCAACGAATAACTGAAAATAAAAGTATACTATGATGAAAAGAAAACAGAATCCGTACCAAAGAGTATCAAATAAAGTTACACTACAATGTAAACGGTCACGAATCCGTACTACAAAGTAACGGACTTGAACAAAAATATTATGATGACAAGAACAGGAACCCGTACCAACGAGTGACGAAATAAAATTATACTATGATGTAAAGATACAGAATACGTACCTTACCTTAATGCGTAACTCCAACTTGACAACACTTTAATGTCTTAGTGGAAAACTATATGTGAACACCTAAATATAAATTATATGTCTTAGATTTTTGACATTAGGACATTTCTTGATTTTTTGAATATGGGTTCGCCACCAGGTTTGTTCCTTTTTTTATACCAATAAATAATTTCCAAAAAAGTGCAATCAAAATTTACAAAACTCTTAGATCAATAAAACTTGTAAGTTGACTTTAGAAACTTGTATCACAACGATATTTTAAAATAATGAACCAAGATATACATATTATTATTCCATATATAAATAAGCAACTTATATGTGCATCATGACTTGTACTTTGTGCTTGTGGAGTGTTTAAAAAAAACTAGGTAAACATTTCATATTTTACATGTTAACCTCTTTTCATTTTTTTTACTTTAACCCCAAAGTTTTCCATCTTTTATAATTTAACACAACACTTTATTATTTACAACTTTCGTACCCCATACTTTCTATCTTTCGCAAGTTTTTCGTTTTACGTTTCGTTCTAAATTTTGCGAGTTAACATGTCGTAGCGTGCGTGTGAGGTTCAACGTTTTTGCTATATTTTTTTCATATTTGACAGACCCGTCGCAACGCGTCCATTTTTCCCCTTTTGAAAAGTTCGCCTCAACGGGCGGGTCGTAGATCGAGTAAGTTATTATTTTCTACGTTTTACGGTTCTGATTAATTTCTTCGCATTAAGACACTGTAACGGGTGTGCGTGGTTCAACGATTTTAGTTTGTTTTTCGTTCAGTGTAATTTTTACCATTTTATCTATTTTATTTTTACGATGTTGAGAGTCGATGTGGTTGTGGCATTGGTGCTACTTGGCACGGTTTTACGAACGTTTTTAACCTATTAAATTTTTTACTAATTTTTTGTTCAGTTTACCCCTATACTTCCTTTACTTAAAAACTACTTTTTACGTGCATATTTTATGTACGGGTATGTGTAAATATGATTTCTTCTACATTCTGAGGTAAACTTTTTTATAGATGAGTCAGGTCAAATATAATACGTTTTCGTTTAAATAAACCATTTTTACGTGCATATTTCTATGTACGTTTTCGTATAAATTCAAGTTGTTCTACGTTTCGACGTAAACTTTTTTAGAAAATGATTCAGGTCAAATATAATGTTTCGTGTTTATTTTATGTATGTTTCGTAAAGTTTGTTTCGAACCGAGTTGAGCCAAATTATGGTTTCTTTTTCTCTGATTTTTTCGAAAGCTCTAATTAATCCCTTTCGATTACATGTGCATATTTTCCTTCATACCCGTTACGTTTTCTTTGTATAAGTTGGGTCACATATAATACATTATGATTGTTCGATATGAATTCCATTTACTTTACGTTTGATCCAATCACAATGCTTATACAGGTTACACTGAGTTTAACTGGATACGTCGAAATGTGTGTTTTCATATGGTTAATGCATCATATAACGTTTGGACTAATCTATTCAATATTTACGATGTACCCGCGCCGCAATGCGAGCGGGTCTTAACCCTAGTTAATATAATTTACTAGTGATTCCCATCTATTGCTGAAAAAGAATTTACACGACCTCCACTAAATATTTTAAAAATAAGAATCTAACTAGTTGGTTTCCAGCCCGCGCGTTGCGGCGGGAATCCAACATGTGTGACGACGAGGATCCCCGCTTGGGCTCCTCGTCCGGGCCCATCGCCCTAGATTGGTGGCTGGGCTTGAGCCCACTTGTGTCTTTCTCGGTATGTTTAGTTGGTTTGAGTGGGCCATGTCCTGATAAGCCCACTCTTGGATCGGCCCATTAGGGCTATGGCCCAAATGTCTCACTATATAAAGAAGACTCCCTTCTCCAAGAAGGGACATATTACATTTTCCCCACAAAATAAGAAGGTTACTTCTCTTCCTTCTCTCATACATCTGCTCCCTCTCCCTAGATTATATATTTTACTTGCACTTACAACATCTTTACCAAACAAGATACTGACTTGAGCGTCGGAGTGCCCTCGGGGTGAACCCCCTCGGGTCCTCTAACTAGCTTTTCATGTGGCTGCAGTTCAAGACCGACACCCCACAAGAGGAATCGTCACCGTCACAACGAGAGGACGAACCTGAACCGGAGACCACTGAATCTAAGGTTAGTACCGCCAAACCCTTCGAACGACTTCAGGGATTTGGGGATTCGACATTGGTGCCATCCGTGGGACCGAGTACAAGCGTGTCTCGGTCTCTTCATATGAATGGCCAGATCTGCTCTCCTCGTGTAGTTTACACGATATTTAGGTCTGCCTACACATCTCCGGTTAACACAGGTTCCAAATCTCGCACCCCCTTTTTACATCATAATGTGTTCTACGGATATCGACACACTTTTTAGATCTATACTACTCTTGGTCATATTATGAACTCAAAACACAGATCCATGTCTATATTAATTATTTGCTAAATAAATAAAAAGCAACTCTTTTTCACTAAGGTGAAAAACACATACGGGACTAAAAGGAAAGCAGAAACGATGTTTTACAACAAATATATCTCTTAAAAATTGAGGTTTAAAATGCTTATGCATGGGATACATGCATATCCTACCCATTGAAATGTGATACACAAATCTCGATATAACATCATGGATCTTTGTTTTTGGGGCAGCTTTATGCGTCCTCCAAACTTTATCATTTCCATGAATAAGGTTATGGATCTAAGAGATAAAGTCTCGCTCATGAAAAATTTAAAAATCAAAGCCTTGCTCATGAAATAATGAAGTAGTGCTCCAGGAGAGTATCAATTTGATTTTTACTTTATTTCCTCCGAATAGTATATGGTGACTTAGCCAATGTACAAAGTCAGAATGCCTTTGCTTTCATTGGGAACAGGACACAGGCATAACTTTTATGTCATATCCATTACAAAAGGTTAAAAGACATACACTTGTTAGTGCACAAGTTACAACTATGTAAAGCATGGTGAAGTACAAGTCTCTAAGGCATATCCACATAGTAACTATGGTTTAACCCCTTTTATTTAATTTGTAAATATGGAATACTGACATCAAGTGAAAGATGGTGAAAAGGTAATTTACCTTTTCAGAGTTTTCAAGTACAAAGTACACAGAGGCTTAACCTCTTTTCTTTCAAAAGAAAAATAAATTAATAAACAAGAAGTATTTTCTGTTAATAAATATAAAGTAACACATATGTATTTCTGACAAATGCATGTTACCAACATAATTGAAGACGCATCCCTAAGGCTAAATCCTACATTAAAACCATATAGCCTATATGGCTTATTTTTTCTAGAGCCCTCCATATAGCTGTTTTGTAAACATTCATACTCAAAAGTTTACACATATTAGGGTATATGGACACACATATTTTCTAATATGTATAAAAAAAAGGGAAAGGAAAAAAGCTAAGCATTTATCTTTCCAAGGTGATGTGACCTCACCTTTTGAAAAAAGAAAAAAGAGTAATGATGCCTCACTCTTACCAATGTAAAATAATAATATTTTACTAGTACAAGGACCTTCCACCTAGCCTTTCCCCAGGTCCTTCCACATGGTCCTTCCTCGGGTCCTTCCCCAGGCCCTTCCGCCAGACCTTTCCCCAGGTCCTTCCACAGGGTCCTTCCTCGGGTCCTTCCCCAGGCCCTTCCACCTGGCCTTTCCCTAGGTCCTTTCACAGGGTCCTTCCCCAGGCCCTTCCACCTGTCCTTTCCCCAAGCCCTTCCACCTGGCCTTTCCTCAGGTCCTTTCTACACGGTCCTTCTCCAGGTCCTTTCACGGGGGTCCCTTCCACTGGCCCCTTCCTCAGGTCTCTTCACAAGGTCTTTCCTCAGGCCCTTCTGCCAGGTCCTTTTCTAGACCCTAACACAAAACATTTACGCAAGGCCCTCCTCCGAAGTCTTGCATCATACACCACTTCTAAACACAGATTTATTTTTCCCATTACAACGTAGTTAGGGTACGTAGGCTACACCCTTAATGGTATGATGGTCACACGTCTTCACAAAATAAAACATGAGGCACAAATGCTTATACGCAAAACATAACATGTTTAACACATAAAGAAAATGATCTTTGGTATGACTCACCTTTTTGAAAGTGTTTTCGTGGCAAGTATCGAAGCATGAACATGAACAACACAAGAAGCTATTAGTCACAACCTACGGGATAGGTCGACAAAGGCTAATATTGGACTGGATGATGTGCACCAGAGAAACAAGGCATGATCTTTGAAAAGACATTGAAAAATAGTGATCATCTTAAACATCCTTAAACAAGGATATAGCTTTGGGTAGGAGGAAAGTGACACAACATTAGTAAAAGCACGAAATACCTTTGTGCAACATTAAAATGGGGGACTAATATGTCTAGGAGGATATTGTGGGATAGAGTTTTTGCTAACCACGGGCTACTCTCATTCAACAAAGAATCATCTACCGGATACATCTATCGGTTATATCCTTGCGTGCTATCGTGTCTCGGATAAAGACATCACTCATTAGAAGTGATTATGATTTAGAAGACTTCCGATACTCATCAAAAGTAACTATGTTCTTCATTCACAACCGAGGGTCTAGACAGCTGGGCTCAAGGATAGCCTATTTCATAAGTTCAGTATTACCAACTACGCTTGACAACACTGAACTAGGGAGCTAGCATGGTATAACACCATCGGGTCCTACACTGAAGACTTCTCGAAAGGATCTTTATTTTTGTATTACCTCCTTCGAAAAGGATTAAGCATCTCCATAAGTTCTCATGTTCGAAGATATCAAAAACAAAAAAAAAACAAAAAAAGGGAGGGAGGGGGAATGGGCATGAACTGCCTTACTAACTCTTCCACTGGAAGAAAAGAAAAGCCTGGGATGTGTACTTGGCTCCTTCCCTGAAGGAAAAAGAATCAGTAAGCTGCATCATTCATCCTCCGCTTGAAGACAGGGAAAAGCCAAGGATGTGTATTTGGCTCCTACCCTGAAGGGAAAAAGAATCAGTGGGCTGTGTCACTAATCCTTTACTTGAAGAAATGGGAAGCCTGGGCTGCATATTTGGCTCCTCGCCAGAAGGCGAAACACTCCTTGGACTGCGTCATTAATCCATAAACCGGGACACTCACTCCTTGAAGGAAGGAAGAACCCCCTCCTGCGAGCTGCTAATTCAGTCTCTTCCATGGAGAAAAATAATCCACACAATAAGTTCCCAACATTTATACTCTATACCTTAGGGGGAAATGAGCTCCTCCCATCAGCTAGCATCTACAAAGATTCTACAAGGAAAAAGAAAAAGAGGGAAACCTTAATAAGCATATCTTTGCTTTAAGGGGAAAGTGAAGTCCTTCTACGGTCTTTCGTGCTTAAGAAACCCTGGTCTCCTTGAACAAAGCGATATTCTCTCCTAAAGACTAAAGCATTTTGGAAGTCCCTTACATCAACAAGAAAATCCCTTCTCTTGTGGACAAGGTACCTCAGCAGTCGCTTGCAAGAACAGGAACGTATACTTTCCATGGAACTACGTCCAGGAAAAGTTCCATCCAAGAATATGAAGAATATCCCATTATCTGGGATCATGTATTTTAGAAGTCCCTTTCGTAAACAGGAACATACCCCTTCCTCAAGACTAAGTCTTGAAGAAACTCCTTCCAAGAATAGGAAGGAACATATCCCTCCAGCGGGATCCAGTCTTAAAGAAGCCTTCCAAGAATAGGAAGGAACATATCCCTCACTCGAGATTCAGCCTTGAAGAAGCTCCTTCCAAGAATATGAAACGAGGAAGTACAGAGGCCGTTCGGTCATTAAACAAAAGTTGAATTGAATAAAAATACAAGAGGAATGTGGGAGGTAATTAAAGTGGGAGTAAATGAGTCGGGGATCCAATCTGTCATTATTTGAAACTTAAATGTGGGAGGTAATTAAAGTGGGAGTTTCACGATGGGGATTAGTATATCTGAGGATTAAGTCTTGGAGGAGCCACCTCCGAAAAAATGAGGATGTCCCCCCTATGTGATTAGGGGTCTCGTAAGTCTCTTCAACGAACAGGAACAAGTTTCTCCCAAGAAAAGGAGGGTATCCCCTCCCATGGGATTCAGTATTGCAGAAGTCTATTCAACGAACAGAAGTGCACCTGGCTACTGGATCAAGTATTGGTAAAGTTCCTTCTAAGGACGGGAAAGCACATCCCTGGGATTTGATATATGAGAAAAAACCTCCTTGAAATTTTGCACCTGAACAACTTATTCAAAAGGGGGGGGGGGAGAGCCCCCTTGACAAGGGACTTCGAATCTGAAGAATCCCTTCCTTGAAAAGAAAAGATCTCCGCCACAGGTCTGTGTTTTAGAAAGTATATCTCCAAAGAAGAGGAGCCCCATCTCTGGGTCGCATACGTTTGAAGAAGTCTCTCCAAGAGGAGAGGGTAGCACATTCCATGGGCACCCATTTTTAGAGAACTACAACATCTCTCCAGGGTAGGGAAGAGCCCTTAATAAGGACTCATGGGAAGGCTCCCTCTACATAACAAATGTTTCTAAAGGGCTCACAAAACCCCTCTAAAAGGAGAAGATGCCACCCCTCCTCGAAGAACAAAAACCTGAACGGTTTGAGGACCTTGCTAACGGGTCAAACAGGATCATCTAGGCAGACGTGCCGAACGATCTTACAATAAAATGAACATGTACATAGGCATACAGACATGCCGCCTTAATCAAAACAAGGCAAAGCCCGGCCGTGGGGCTAGGACTAAGTCGACTACGTCCAAAAAACACCGAAGCAGGCATATGAAAATCCAAGTGGCCCAAGCGCCATTGGACAACAGGTCCAACAGAAGCTTTAACAACTTAAAACAAGTTACAAAGTGGGCCTAGGCAAAGCCTTTACAACTTGAGCAAGTTACGAAGCAAACTATAGAAAGCTTTGACAACCCAAGCAGGTTACGGAGCAAACTTGTACAAAGCTTTAACAACCCAAGCAGGTTACAAAGCAAACTTGTACAAAGCTTTAACAACCCAAGCAGGGTACGAAGCAAACTTGTACAAAGCTTTAACAACCCAAGCAAGTTACGAAGCAAACTATAGAAAGCTTCAACAACCCAAAAACGTTACGAGGCAAACTTATAAGAAAGCCTTAACAACTCAAGCAAGTTGCAAAGCAAACTTATACAAAGTTTTAACAACTCAAACAAGTCACAAAACGGGTCTATACAAAGATTTAACAACTTAAAAAGTTACAAAGCGGCCCATAGAAAGCCTTAACGGCTTAAACAGGGTACAAAGAAAATTCATGAGAAAGTTTAACAGTTCAAGCAAAACAAAAACCCTCATTAGAGGAACACCATACAAAGAGTATAACACGGTAAACAAGACATCAAAGTTAATGCTCTTAAAGAAACTACTCTTGAACGAGTACTTCAATCGAAATGCCCTCAAGGAAGACATGGCAAGACAATCTGAATAGCATAAATGCTATAAAACAGCATTATCAAAAAAGTGCATTGGAAAAAATGCCTTCAAGGAGGCATAGATTAAAGTAAGGTATTGTGCTACCCTACTTGAGGGGTCACCTTGCTATTTTGAGTACTAAATACAAAGTTGTCCCAAGGATAACTAAACAGATAACTTTGGCATAACGTGCCTTAGACTACATGTACTAGACGAATAGGGGTGACAGTTAAAGGGCGGATAGCAACCCGCCTAGATTGTCAGGGACTGGAACAAGTCCTGCGCCCATTCATGAGTAAATAGACTTGGACTAAGGATGACTTGACGACGAGGATCCCCGCTTGGGCTCCTCATCCGGGCCCATCGCCCTAGATTGGTGGCTGGGCTTGAGCCCATTTTTGCCTTTCTCGGTATGTTTAGTTTGTTTGAGTGGGCCATGTCCTGATAAGCCCACTCTTGGATCGGCCCATTAGGGCTATGGCCCAAATTTCTCACTATATAAAGAAGACTCCCTTCTCCAAGAAGGGACAGATTACATTTTCCCCACAAAATAAGAAGCTTACTTCTCTTCCTTCTCTCATACATCTGCTCCCTCTCCCTAGAATATATATTTTACTTGCACTTACAACATCTTTACCACACAAGATACTGACTTGAGCGTCGGAGTGCCCTCGGGGTGAACCCCCTCGGGCCCTCTAACTAGCTTTTCATGTGGCTGCAGTTCAAGACCGACACCCCACAAGAGGAATCGTCACCGTGACAACGAGAGGACGAACCTGAACCGGAGACCACCGAATCTAAGGTTAGTACCGCCAAACCCTTCGAACGACTTCAGGGATTTGGGGATTCGACAATGTGCGAAATCTGTGGTGATAACGACAGTTAATGGATGGTATAGTAAGTTAACTAAAGTTGCGAGTAAGCAAAGTAAATTAGTAGTGGGTAATTTCATGCCAAAAAGCTAATAAGCATGTTAAGGTTATTTCATGCTAAAAAGCTATAGCTCAATTGGCATTGGAAGGGAAGTGAGGATTTGGGTTTGAGTCCGTTGGTCTTAAGTTCGAATCCGATCCCAATCAGGTTTTACCATAGTGGACCTTCGGGTAGCCAGTTTTACCTGGAACTTTTGATGATGAGCTTGGGCTACTCAATGTTGTTTGTGGTCGCAGACGTATAGGGCCGGCTGTTGCCATTAGGTTACCAGGGTAACCGGGTATTGGGTATTGATCTGTTGGTCGTTAATTAAAAAGATTAATTAATAACTAAGTGAAATATTAAACAAAGCATTTAAAAATTAATTAGTACAATAATATATAATCTTTAGTTAAATAATAAAAGCATTATGTTAGTGCAAGTGACAAAGCTAATTGGTTTTATAAATTCCGATGAGTTTGAGTTTGTAATTTCACATGAAGAATAAAATTTAAAGTTTGAGATCAGTCACTTGTAATTTATATTTTAAAGTTAAAGGCTTTATTATTGTATAATGTTTTTCTCTATTAAGAGAATAAAATAAATCCGGACGTAAAAATAAAATACATTTTGGTTTAATGGGGTGCCCTATTGAGTGATATCAGTCATACCTACTTCTCTCATCTTAACCTTGGAGCCAGCCTCACGCATCATCTTTTATTCCTGTCTTCCTCCGCAGAAAACCCGACCACCACCACACGACCGCCACGGCCAACGTAGCACAACCACATAGCCGCCATATAATCGTTGCGGAATCCCTTCTCTCGTCAGCCAACAACACCCCCCTCCCCTCATTCATCACCGGCCACCATTGCACCTCCTCCCTCTATCAACCCAAACCCTACATTCGGGCATTCTTGAAGATGAAGATGGAGAGATCGCCGATTGGCAAAAGGGTTGTAGATCTGATTCATATTTGTGCCAGTCAATTATAGTGTTGCCATAGCAGCGTCACCGCCTCTGGAAATGGCGGCTCTCTCTACTGGCTTCTTCTTTCTCTCGGTCTCTTACAAATCGCCGATCACCAGCTAGAAACGGTTTATTGTCGCGGTGGTGGCCCTGGAAGGCTTAGGGTTTTCTTTACCGGTTGTAAGGAAGGTCACCCCTTTTTGTTTCTCTCTCTTTAGTTATATCTATAAAGAATTCCAAAAGTCAAATAGGAATAAAGCACAAGTATCTGTGTCTAGATTTCTTTATCAGGAATTTCTTTTCCGATACCAAACATTATTTCGTTTAATCATCTGTCTCGTAGCTCGTGTGATAAAATAAAATAATGGAAACCCTTTAAGTTAAAATGCCATCAAAAGAATTTCTAACACGTTACCATAAACTATTAACGCAAGTAAGAACCATGTAAAGTTGTGCTAGTGCACAAGAAAACACATGAAACTTAAATTTTACGTCCACAGACGTTAAAGTATGTCACACACGACTTCTAAAGGCAAGACCTTTGAAAAATATAATTGGGCACAATGGCAACAAGGCTAATTCCGTTAGTGGAAAAGCTTCTAATAAAAAAGGAGCACTTTGCCACATGATCCTACAAAATGAATATAACTGAGGTACTTTGAAACAATATTTCACAATCATCGGTGCACAGTCTAATCAAAGTCATAATTATTATCACTGCAAAAGGAGTTACATACTTTGCAAATTCCCTATTTCATTTTATTTGATATTCCTTGGTAATATCACTTAATAACGATTATCATACAAAATTTTCAGATAATTTTTTTTTTCTGACTTCTGCATATAAAGAATTGACTTTGTGTTTTTACTTTCCCTAAAGGTCGTCATACTATGAGGATTTCTTTCATGGTGACAAATATTGATCTATTTCATTTCTTGATAAATCCATACGTTACACATGCACTATTTGTTGCACATATGGTTCATTTGATTTATGAAACCAACTGGAGGACTTCATTATAATTTGTTGTTTTATCCAAACTCAAATATCATTTCGCTATACTCGATTTTTTTTGGCACTGTATACCGCAGTAATGCAAAACAATGACCCTTTTATATTGAGTCAATAAATTTCTTGAAAAACTCAATTTTCTTTGGCATACATGATTTTGCTGTAACCATGTCCGAACTTTCTTATTAATACATGAACTCGTTGTGATTAAACCAAGTTCAATTGCTTGAACTTGTTCGCATTACATATTAATTTCAAATTCCCATATGATGGATTAAAGCTATCATATTCAACATAATCCCAACAAACACTTCAATTCTCTAGAACTATAAAATGCTTATTTGGTCTTCGACTTCACTAAATCATTTCTTTGATCACGGTCACCTTGTACTAACGTTTTCATAAAATTTAAAACTTGCACTAATCTCATTTATATATATATCATATACGGATATTTATAAAAGTTATCTTAACACAAATCATGTATTAAGATAATGATACACAAATTCTTGTCATATTTTAATATATCTCTTAAATGATTTTTACAACATCAATCTAGCCTTTCGTGATAAATTATTATTTTAACATCTTCAATCGAAAAACATTATATAAAATTTATTTTATATATGGAAACTTACATAAGTGATTACCTAATAGTATTACTAGTCAACATAAGGAGGATAAGTAGGTGACTTATAATAAGAAGTACAGAATTTATTGTACATGTGCTTATATTTAACCAAAATAGAAATTTTCACAAACTAGGCACTTAGCTCGGTTGGCTAGGCGCGCGAAAGGGTGTGGCCTAGACCCGGGTTCGATCCTGGGGACGGCTGGTTTCACCATTTTTATTAGAAATTTTTCCATTTAAGTGTATGTTTAGTTATGTAATACTAATATCAGTTTTATTATTAAGAAAATATTAAATAATAATAGTGTTAGTATTATTTTAAAATACTAGGGTTATTGTCAAGGGCAAATATTGGGTAACCTAGCCTTAGTTAGGCATGGACTGGCCACCTATGCTTAAACAAGGCAGCACTAACCAATATCTAACCATGATAATGACTAGTTAAAAAAAAAAAAATCTTATGAAACGTAGACTCCATATCTATATGGAATTTTATCACATAAATATATCTTCATAGATTCATAAAAATCGATATATATAATCCTATATAAATTTTCTTTATAAAAATATTTGATATAAAGTAAATTTTTCTCTATATATAAATATATATATATTTTTATATATAAGAAAGATTATTTATAACTGCTAAATTATACTGTGATAACTATATATATATAAGAAAAATCGAATATACAGTATAATATATGTGAATATACAGTATAAATCATGTATATGTATATCATATCAAAATTTATACATAAAGGTGATCGGAAATTTAAAATACTAAATAAGAGTTTAACATATCTAAATATATAGGATTTCGCGATCATCTAGACGTAATCTATTATATCACGATCATCACTTAAGATACGAACTCTAAAATAAAGATACACTAACTTTATTGTCTTTTGGTGTATCCCTGCAATTCACTCATCTCAACACTTTGATTTACTCATATCATAATTCAATATTTGACAAATCATTTTTTTCATGCTTTTTATTTCATTTTGAACCTGTCAATTCTAAGTCTTCCTCAGTTGCCAATCAAAGTAAGCTTTCTTTTGACAAAGAATTTTATTAATTCTAAAAGTCCTTCACATTCATCTATTGATCATATATCTTTTGGCTTGAACTTAGTCACTTTGGAAATTTTATCATTTCATCCCATTCGTTTATCATCGATTTCTTGAACTAATTCGGTTGAACCATTGAGTCCTACTTATTGTACAACTCGTATACACAAAATTTGATATTTTAGTTATGTGTCATCTACCTTAATATTATTTTTATTAACTAAAATATGACATAAGTCTAAAAGAAATATCGTAACCCAAATCTCGAGGACGAGATTTAAAACAAGGTCGGGAGAATGTAACATCCCTATTTTTATATAAGAATTATAGGTTTGGTTAAATTTATTAACCACTAGTAACTAGTAATTAGTTTATTTTAATATAAATATTCAACCCAAATAGTTTTAAACAATATTTTTGGTTTAAATATTATATTACTTAATTGGCTTGTATATGGGTGACCTTTCTAAAAAAATAAAAGTATATAAAAACTTATAGTACTAGACGGGTAGTCTACGGGTAAGTTAACTATTAGAAATATAAAGTACCTGGACGGGCCCAGGAACCGTTAAATAATTAAACTATAAAAATATATTGTATTTGGACTTACTCCGTTTTTAATGAAACTTAGACCCAAATGTAGACAAAAATATTCTCGTTCTAAAGACATATTCGCTGTTTTATACAAACATCATATTTTAGAACTTATAAACGCCAATAAGTAAAGCAGTTAAATTAATAAATTAAATTAAATAATATAATAAATGAAGACATATACATTTGAGATGTATACGTGTTGTAGAATATATATATATATATATATATATATATATAATATAATAAAAAAATATAACTATGACAACTAAAGTAGAGGTGCACGTGTGCAGTAAGTGTACACGAAAGCATATTCACATTTAAAAATATTGAATAGGTGTCCATCCTTGGAGTACACTCCAATTCACCAAAATAGTATAAATAGGGAACAACCCTTCTTTCGTTCAAACTGCTCCTTTCTTTTTCCTGAATCCCACCTCTTTCTACATTCTATTTTTCTATTTTATTTATTTATTTTATTTTTTAATAATAATAATAATAATAATAAGGCTCTGCCCCGTTTTAAGTGTTTTAACTCTCGATCACCGCTACCCTTTTCGATTGATCTGAGCCCATAGCGCATGTCAGGGCTCTGCCCGATTAAGTTCGTTGGGGTTCTGTCTCGGGACATCGGGATAAGGTTGAATTAGGGGTACTATACTTAAATTACAAATATATATTTTTATTTCTACCAAACACACACTATCTCTAATTATGCTACGATACCGGGTAATAACTCGATCGCTCTTACGATTCATTTTCCGACTGATCAATATATCCAATGGATGTTTAAGTGCCGCCCACATTAGGGTTATACTTTGTCGTTCGTCGTTAATTCGATGGATGTTTAAGTATCATACTTTGTCGTTCGTCGTTAATTCGATGGATGTTTAAGTATCGCACTTTGTCGTTCGTTGTGAAAATTTGATCTCGTGAGTTATCGTAATTGCTGCATTAAGTTACTTACCTAGTTCGTGTGCACTAGGTTACAAGGCTAAATAAATAGGCTAGGCTCTGCCCGTATAAATCTGCAATGTGAGTCATTCTCCTTTTCTCACAGTTTGTGAGTCATTCTCTTTTTATCAAATATTTTACAATACCTCAAATTATTTTCAAGGTTATAATTACAGGGACTAAGTCGTGGATATCTTGAATTACTGGTTAGTGGGGTATTGTGCACATTACTAATTTCTCCCAGTTAGGTTCATTGACCTACTCGGGATAATCACTGTTAGGTTCATTGACCTACAGGGATAATCATCACGATTTAGGTTCATTGATCTAAATAGTGGTATGACCATCGTCACCATTGTGACATGTCACCATTGTGACAGTATGCCAGATAAAAATAAGATAGAAGCCATTGTAATCGCTCTTATGCTGTAATTAATAACTATGCATCATTATGCAAAATAGAATGATTCACTCAGTATTTCCCGCTGACAAAACCTTTTTAAAATACTTTTCAGGTAATTACAATAGATGGAAGTAAGCGTTGGATACGGCACTGAAAGGCATCAAGAAGTGGCTTATTTTATTAAATAAATCAAATTAAGAAATATGGTTTTATGTAATAAAAATTATCTTTATTAAAGCTACCATTGTAAAACATGGGTTTATCCCAGTTATTTAATAAATAAAATCCGGTGTTTCTAAACTCTGATATTTTTCCTAACTCACGGTCCTGATGAAATTTCCGCTGCAACGTTTTCAAAAATAATCACCGGTACCACGGGCTGTTCACGACTCCCGATTCCGTCCAGGGTAGGTCAGGGGTCGTGACACGGGGGTCCTATAATAACTCTACTAAAGTTTAAGATTAGAAATGTAAATTAATTAGTTTAAAGTAAAAAAATAAATAAATGATATTATAACATAGATTAAGTAATGAATATCACTATTCACAATTCATTTTGTTATTGTATAGAATAATTTGTTATTTGAAGATTTATATTTAATAATTAAGTAACTAATTATGTCACGTGTTACAATTACATGAGTTCAAGATTCTTGTTCTCACTCTGATTTTTAACCCTTTGTCTTCTAATTTTTAGTTTAAGAAAGTTGATTAAAAAACAATAGGTTAACACATAATATATTACGTTACTAGTTAGTAACTTATGTAAGATATTTGATATTTAACGCGTGTAATACACAAGTTTCTAATCTAGTTATTATCAATAAATACAATAATTTTCCAAAAAAAATTCTGTAATTTCCATCGAATTTTAATAATAAAAATAATTAAGATTACAAATATTGATAATTCAGTTTGGATTGTGCTAATCGCAGGCCGGACCTAGAGGCTTTCAAATTTAGGCAACGGTCTAAGGCCTCCAAAAAATAGGGTCTCAATTTTGTTTAAAAAAAATTATATAGTATATGTGTATTACTATATTAGGCCCAAATGAACAAAACAAAAATTATATTTATTGCAATGCTCCATAGAAAAACCGAATTTAAAATAAAAGAGGCCCAATTCTAACTTCAAGCAATATGTAATTCGTAATTAATTTAGGCCGACAGCTACTTTTTTTATAATAATATCTATATATAATTTGTGGTAAAATTAGGAGAAATGATTGGGGAGAAATCACGGTTTTCCCTAAAATCCTAATTGATACCTTGAATCTTTGAGTTATGAATTGTGCTTGCCATTGAGACTTCCGATGTTTTCTTTATACCAATTAAAAGAACCCCCGCCTTTGTAGTTTCTTAGGGCCTCCAGAAACGTTGGAACGGCCTTGGCTAATCGACTTAACCCCTATTCATTTTTAGTGAATGTGCCCCTTATCAAATAAGTCGTTATATAGTGGTTCTATAAAAGCTCATCGTTCGTATGCTACATCTTATATGAGGTGTATAGAAGGACAACTTTCGTATGTTACATATTATATATGAACCACATGGAATTCTTTAAAAATAACTGAAAGCAACAGGGAGTGCACTAGTAATATATGTTTTTTAAACGGTTACTTTCATAAAACACAAACAAACAACTCCTGCCCAAAAAAGGCAAGGCGCAAAATAACCCAAACTTACATCAGATCAAAAGAGCACCAATCCGTCAATAGGACTGACCTACAATTCGACCTATGCTTAAATCAAAGAAAATCAAACGGTTTATATTTACAATAATGTCTTAAATCTTTACCTATTTTTTTCTAAATTTTAATTCATTCCTAGCCTTCTGTATCCATATGCACCAACAAGCCACAACGATAATCCCTGGAACATGCTCTTCTTTAGCATAGTAGTAATATATGCGTGATACGTTTTGTCAACACATTTTTCTTATTGATCATAAATAATGAAAGTATCATAGTTATGTAAGTGATAGTTATCTTTTTAAATTATATAATTAAAGAGTACCAAAATACATCATCATCATCATCATCATACTCAGTATATCCCACCAATAGCAAAGCTAAGGTAGGGTCTGAGGAGGGTGAGATGTAGACAGCCTTACCTCTACCCCGTAGGAATAGAGAGGCTGCTTCCAATGAGACCCCCGGCTCGATTGTGGTTTTGCATCAAGCCTTGGACATAAGGCACATAACACTCAGCAATTGAGACAAACGCCGATTAGTGCATGCACCCCTTTGTCTTTTGGCTATCAACGCCACCACATGATGCATGATTAACCGTCCCCCTCTTTTAACGTTATTTTCACGAAATTAGTAAAATAACGTTAAAATTAGTGCACTTTCACTTTTGCCCCCCGAGCGCCCACGCATATATACATTATATGAGCATACCGCAAGCGGGGCGAAAGAGTACCAAAATACAATGTGAATTATTTTTTCATATGTATTTTACATCCTCCATATTAATACTACGGTGAAGGGCATCTTCGGGGTGGGGGATTCGGGTTCATCGAGTGGCTGGACAGAATGGCGTCGCACATGGCACGGGATGGGATGGGATTTGGGATGAAACTTCTAGACGTTGCCTGAGAAGGTTGCGAAGTGATTATCGTTGCCCAACAATTTTAGAATTCAAGATGGGATTCGGGTTCATTCTTAAAGTATCCTTTCAATTTTGGTTCATCCTATTTAATTTAGAGAGATATAAGATGACACTCCCTTATTAGGCCACCCATAGTGGAGCTTTATATGGCGCTATATACCACCATCCAGCCCCATAGCACGGGGTACAACCTCCCCTCCCCGGGCGATATGGGCAAAAAAGTTTTCCCTCCGTGATATGCATAGCGGCGTGTCATGGTGGTTTCTCTCACACACGCACATACATACATATATATATATATATATAATTGGGGTGGGATTCGGTTACAAAGTCCATTTTTTTCTACAAAGTATACAAAGTCATAAAACACTACAATTTCAGTCATAAAACACACTCAAAACCCAAAAATAACATAGGAAAGATCACTAAAACACAATATCCAAACCCTAACAGTCCTTAAATACTTCAAACACACCATCATACAACTATGAATATAAAACACAACATGATAATCAATATAAAACACACTAATGTTAGTCATTCGATAATCAAAGCCGTATCATCCAAAACACAACACAAAACCCACAAATGTGGTGTTTTAGTAATCACCACTATGTTATTTGTGGGTTTTGAGTGTGTTTTATAGCTGAAATTATAGTGTTTTATGACTTTTTATACTTTGTAGGAAAAATGAAATTTTTAGCTAACTTCCACCCATATAATTGAAGTAGTATAACCCCACTACATATCTAACCCCCATAAACCTCATTTGTTACACATTTATCACATGTTATATAACCCCACATCTAACATCTATGAGGATTATAAGACTTGACCACTACACATGGTCTTAGTGGATTCATTAAATTTATTTTGAAGTGCTACCAAAGTGATTTGGTCCACAATTTGAAACGGTAAACAAAATAAATGGTAAATACATCAAAGTCAAAATTCTAAGTTTCCTAATAATAAACATGTGTGGTCAAATTTGCCGTTCAAAAAAAAAAAAAACACATGTGGACTTTTATTTTTAAAAATTATCTAAAAATAGCAAAGTCAATTTGAGAATCAATCACTTTCACTCTCATTTATTGAACATATTGATCTAATTCCCAAATGCCCTTTGTGTTTAGTCGCCATGATATGACCCGTTCATTGATGACAGTTTCTTTCGTATGTTACTATTTTTATTTTAATTAGAATTTAATTAGAGGGATAAACCAACCATACCAATGGAGTGATGGTCCATTGGCCAACACAAAACTTTTAAACACTTTTGGGTTTAAGAAAGAGAGGTCTTGGGTTCAAGGCCCACAATCGACAAGGATTAAAAGAAATTTACTGTTAAAAAAAAAACGATAAACCAAACATTAATAAAAAAAAAATTTGAAAGGTAAACTTCATTAAAAAACAAAACGCTACCTCAAACCGAGGCAGCCCCAAAGACAAAGAAACCGTTACATATTTACAAATCTACACCAATCCAACCAAGGAATACGCTCTTTTTTGGATCTAGCATTATACCACAAAAAGCCTAAATTTTTAACCTCCCTAATAACGTGCTCTAAACTGATGGTTTTGGAATTGAACCTAACTTCGTTCCTCATCCTCCAAAGACTCCAGCATCCAATTCTGATGAGACCTTTCACGATTTCTTTTTTCTGACCATCCAACCCCACATGATTATGGGCCTCGATAAGATCCCTGAACCAAAAGACCACAATATTTTGGCATTTGCACCAACTACTAATGAAAGACCATAACATAGAGGCATAATAACAGTTAGTGAAGAGATGTTCAATGCTTTCGTCCGCCTCACCTCACAGCGAACAAACCGGATCACCTCCACCAATATTTCTTTTCCTTAACTCATCCACTGTCGCTAACCTTCCCATTTCAGCCTTCCATATGAAAATAGAGCATTTTTTCGGGATCCATCTGCATACTTCAGGAACATAAACCTCCGAGCAGAGCCTCTCGGAATCAAGAAGGTGTTTAACAGCCTAGGTGCTATATTCTCTGTCTGCGGCTCCGATCCAGCTCCAACTGTCACTATTCTGATTCAGTTCCACCGGCAATAAAAGCGAACACAGGTTCACAAGTTCGTTAACTTCGACTTCGGACACAATCGGTCTTTTCCATCTCCAGCTCAGGTACTGATTATCGACAACACACCTGTTAACTCTGCAACCTTTCTCCTTTTCCAGCTGAAACAGATTTGGAAACAACTATTTTAACGGACTGTTGCTGACCCATGGGTCTAACCAGAAAGCCGTAGACTGCCCGTTCCCCACCGAAGCCTTGAAAAACTGTCTTAACGGATTTCCGTCTCGACCTTCGATTTATTTAAGACCTGCACAATATTATACCAAACCCCCGAAAGAGTCTTTTTAACTGGCAAAAAATCGTTTTTATTTCTAACCGTATGTAAAGCTTCGATAGATTTGGCCCAAAACATTAATCAGTTAGTCACACATATTATTTGCTCTTAAGTTCTTAAGACCAATCCTTAATTAACATCTATAGATAAAACAGTCCATAGGGGAGATGATGGGAAACTGGAAGGTTGGCATCACGTGGAATACATGAAAATTTGTTAATAATCTGCAGAAAACTGGAAGGTTTTAATCTCTTTTCTATTTTCCACCTGCTTTCTTTTATTTTGTTTTTTTCTTTATGGCTCTTATTTTTATTCCCTTTAGTTAAACACATAATTGTTCTCTTTTAGATGTTTTATATAACTAGATTTGTAATCTACTTTTAAGTTTTATACATACAATATTAATTTAGTAACTTCTTGTCTAAAAAGCATATTATAATGCACTAAGATCTTAAATATGTTTAGTTTTGGTTTATTTTGGGGCCTATATATCGTCATATTATTTATTTTTTATAAGTTTATAAATAGGCCCTCTTCTTCTCTACTTGCACAGGCCCCTAGAAGGCTGTTGGATTCTCGGAGACGGCCCTGGTCACTTTAATAATAAGAAGACACGGGTTCTACTCTTGGCGTCCTCAGTTTTGTTTTTCATTTTGTTTCTTATCTATTTATTAAATGCAAATGACATTAATTGACTAATTTTGTCAAGTTACATTAAATGATTGGTGTTGATTCAAATGACATTAATTCATTTTCATATATATAATTTTTAAAAAGTTATATTTAAGGGCCCGTATTTTCTGTTCGCACAGGGCCTAAAGATTTTGGAACATTTTCGGAGACGGCCCTGCTATTCGAATATGGGCTGCAAACATTTTGTTTTATATTTATGATTTAGTTTGATATGGGTCAAAACTTATAGTTATCAAATAGACCTGGCATGGGTCTAATACGTTAAGCCCATGCATAATGATGTATAGGTTAAACGTTGTGTCGTACCAATAATCATCGACCAGTTTAGTCTAAAAATTTCGTTTGTTTATTCACCATTAATCTTTCAGTTTATTTCGATTGTTTGTTTTGTTTTTCTGCTTCGATATGAAACCAATGCATCAACGCAAAAGTGGAATCAGAGCCAAACGGCTCTCATCAATCTGAACTCCACGGAATAGTGACAACAGGAGGAAGAACTCAACTGTAGGAGACTAGAAATTTCTCCGGAAGCCACTGGAAGTATAGGGCAGTGAAGAGGATATCCAATAAGGCGAAAGTTCGGGGTCTACGTCCCAAGTGTGTTTTCAACTGAGAAGAAAAGGTTGGCTAGAAGTCATGTTTCATGGCAGACATAGGACTGAACCGAGGGACTCACACGATACTCTCTGATGTCAAATGTTACCGCTATCAATCATACAGTCACTTTGCTTATGCATATACAAGTAAGTCATAGAAAACTATTATTCCTCATGAATCTGATATCGAAGACATAGACCGAAACCGATGATTGCGATGCAAATTGGTATGTAAACCTTAGTTTTATAAAAACATCAGACAAGTAAAAAAGCCCTATTTCACGATTTTAAAAATATATATAGGGTGGAAAGGGATAACAAGGACGAATGTGTGTTTATCTATGGGTTAGGAACAACAAAGGTTTTTGTCGATGGAAAATTTAGAAAGATACCATGTGACATGTGTGCAATATATTCCAAAGATGACAAAGAACCTATTTAGCAAAGAACAATTGTACATACAAGGTTATGAAGTCAAGTTTGAGGGTCATTCTTGTGTCATCTTTAAAATGTTCAAAGAAAGCATGATTAAGGATCAAATTGGGAATTTTAAGAAACCAAATTTTGTTGAGAATATCAATGGGGTTGCAAAGCCTCACACATCGAATTCTCTAGAATTTAAGCAACATAAAACTAATTTGATGTTTGACCATTTTGATGAATCAACAGGAGTGAACGAAACTAGGAAGAATTGGGACATATGTGTTATGTTCTTAAACATAATACAAAGAGTAAATTACACAGATTGTCCTTTAATTACACCCTAAATTGCACTCCCTGCCCTTTCCCTTTAATTTGTGCATTCCATGTCCTTTAAATAACAAATTTGCACACTCCTTGTCCTTTTCTCCAAACCCCATCCAATAACCCAGTTAAATGCACCCATGTGCCTCTCACATGATGGGTAAAATTGTAAATAACCTTCCACCTACCCCTTAATACCAAAGCTGCCCCGAAGAACTCTGACTATACACAAAACTTCCTCCTCTATCTTTATCTTCCTAATGAAACCCTAAATCACAACTACTGAACTCACATCTTTACTCTCTCACTATCTCGATCTCACTTGCAAACAACATAAACACTTATAAATCACCTGCAACACCCCTCGGCTCCACCCTCAACCCGCGTTCCTCCGATCGGCGGCCGGTGAACCGGTGCGGTTCCCCTCTCTCTCTCTCTCCCTCTGTAATATCTCCGGCAGACACATCAACCATCGGCGACTCTGGCTCACGGCGGTGGTGGCTTTCAGCAACTCACCCGAACACCACAACACTCCGATGGTTTACCGATGACGACATGATGGTGATTATCTCCGGTAAGGTTTTATTCTGTACGGGGTCGGGTGTTATGAACCAGATTCAGTCACAAGTTCGAGGCTTGGGTCAGCGGCCGGTGAACAGGTGCGGTTCCCCTCTCTCTCTCCCTCTGTAATATCTCCAGCAGACACATCAACCATCGGCGACTCTGGCTCACGGCGGTGGTGGCTTTCAGCAACTCACCCGAACACCACACCCCTCGGATGGTTTACCGATGACGACATGATGGTGATTATCTCCGGTAAGGTTTTATTCTGTACGGGGTCGGGTGTTATGAACCAGATTCAGTCACAAGTTCGAGGCTTGGGTCACGGTTTGTTCGGTGCAGGTTCAAGTTCAGGTTTGGCGGGTCAATGTTTGGTTCAACTCGATTTGACTCGGTTTGCATGCAATCCTTATGTGAGGAAGTGTTTATAGTCTGATGAAGAAATCGAAACCCTAATTTATTTGGGGAGGAAGAAGACTCCTGGGGTTTTTAAGGGTAGGTAGAAGGTTATTTACAATTTTACCCATCATGTGAGAGGCACATGGGTGCATTTAACTGGGTTGTTGGATGGGGTTTGGAGAAAAGGACAAGGAGTGTGCAAATTTATTATTTAAAGGACATGGAATGCACAAATTAAAGGGAAAGGGCAGAGAGTGCAATTTAGGGTGTAATTAAAGGACAATCTGTGTAATTTACTCTAATACAAATTTACATGTGTACTAAGCATTTAGCTAGATGTCCTTAGGAATGAATTCCTTGATATTGTCAAGTGCTTCATTAAGATTTTCACAATTCTAAAGGAAAAGAATTTCCTCCCAAGATTGAAGATGGTAAGGTTGTTGATCTCATATATTTGTATGTTGAGGTCCAAAAGTTTGTGGTTTCAAGAAAGTTACAAAGGGTTTCTTTGGCAAAAGTAGCTGTTGGCTAGAAGCTGTTAGCTGGTAGCTGTAGCTTTTTAGATATATTTGGTGTTTAGCAGAGTAGCTGGAGTTTTTAATAAAATGTATAGAATGACCAAAATGGACACAACTAAAAATTTAAAAAGTTTGTTCATTAAAAAATTCATTATCTTTAGAGGTTAAAATAGTCATTTTTTTCCCTAAAAGCTTGTATGTAACACCCCAACCCAGGCTGACGTGTCACTCATACAGATTTTTAAAATAATGAACCAAGATATACATATTATTAAATATAATTTACTAGTGATTCCCATCTATTGCAGAAAAAGAATTTACACGACCTCAAATATTTTAAAAATAAGAATCTAATGGGAGCAAGAACTTGGAAACGGCCATAACCATACAAAGCCATCCGGTGGCGAGCATTGAGTACAAAAAAACAAATTGGTGATTGAATATTGTTGACTACGCATGACTTAATGAGTCTTAAATCTCGGTTTGGTTTACCGGAACAAGATTACAAACACTAAAATAAAATGGCACTGAAACCGAATTGAAAAGAATGACGCAATCGTAATCGGTACCTGAATCGTTAGTCAAAAGGCGGCGGTCGTCACAACAGAGTGCGACGGCGAGCTTCCGGTGGTTGTATGGCTGATCGAAGTTCGAACCAGCGGCAACTTCTGATGGCGTGCGGCACGACAGAACGGAACGGAGTGTTACGGTGGTGCAGCGGCAGAGTTATGAACGGCATGAAGATCGAATTCAGAAGTGATTACGAAAGGGTTTAACAAAGACGGTTATATATCACATCCCAAATCCCTCGCAGGTTTAGGTTCTGTTTGTTTTTTGCTAGAAGCACTTTAGAACCACTTATGTCTGAGCCGCGCAGACCACGCGCAGACATAAGGGTCTGCAGCTTGTTTGTTTTTTAGAAGTCTTTTCATTAAAAAAACCTCTTCTTGGCCTCTTCTTCGCACAGACATAAGCACAAGTCTTCTGGCCTCTTCAAATCACTTCTCCAAACCCTAAAAAAAGAAACACCAGCTCCACATCCGCACATCATCTCCTCTCCACCATCTCCACCACCGCACATCATCTCCGGCGCCGCAACCAGCTCCGACGACCCACCCCAGCTCCGACAACCTACCCCAGCCCCTCGACAACCCACCCCAGCCCCTCGATAACCCACCCCAGCCCCTCGCGACCCAACCCAGCTCCTCGAAGAGAGAGAGACCGTAGAGAGAGAGAGGGGGCGGCAGGAGAGAGAGAGAGGGAAAGAAGAGAGAGAGATCGGCGGTGGTGGTGGGTTTTGATGGCGGTGGTGGTGGTTTTGATGGCGGTGGTGGCGGGTTTGATGGTGGTGGTGGAACGAAGAGAGAGAGAGGGGGGCGGCAGGAGAGAGAGAGGGAAAGAAGAGAGAGAGATCGGCGGTGGTGGTGGGTTTTGATGACGGTGGTGGTGGGTTTTGATGGCGTTGGTGGTAGCTGACGTGGTGGTGGCGGATGGTTGTGGTGGTGGTGGTAGATGAAGGCAGAGAGGGAAGAAGGAGAAGGTCTGTGTGTTGTGTGTGTGTTGAAGAGGTTTTATGTAAAACAACAAACCCTCTTCTCCTTGCAGACTGCAGACATTTAGTCCACCTCTTCTCCTGCAGATGCCTGCAGATGTGGTCCGCAGACTGCAGACCTTTTCCTGCAGAAAAAACAAACAGCACATTAGTTTGAGATCTAAAATCTATACATATAATAAAAAAAAACCATTTTGAGACACTTCTCATCATATTAGGCCATGTGTTGTGGATAATTATAATTTGGAAAATTGGTAATTAATAAACCAACCTTTCACCAGTTGGTAAAGAATAATCCTACCTACAGAATTGGTAAATAATAATACTACCTTTCAATATGTTGGTACTCAATGGACCTCCGTTAGTTAGTTTTTTTTAACTGATGTTAGTTTTTAACTTTTATTTATTACACAAACAGTCCCCGTAGTTATAATTTACTAGTTTTAACTATGAGTTAATAGCCAAAATGGTCCCTGAGGTTTGCACCGCCACCACCACCACCACCACCACCACCACCACCACCACCACCACCACCACCACCACCTGTAGTTATAATTTACTAGTTTTAACTATGAGTTATTTACCAATTTTAGGTTAATCTCTTCTAATTAATTATTATAGATAATTAATCATCCTACTAAATATTTATTTAGTTTAATTATTACTTTTATCTTTATCTATTTACTTCAAATTCAAACTTAGTTATCTAATTTGATATTAGAGTAAATTACGATTTTGGCCCCTGCGGTTGTATCACTTTTACCCTTTTAGCTCAAAAAGAATTTTTTTAACATCTGAACCCTCAACGTCTTTTTTTTCTAACCCTTTTGGACCCCAACGTCTTTTTTTCTAACCCTTTTAGTAGGCGCCAAATATATAAAATTACATTTATTCAACCCGTGTAATAAATGAGGTTTCTTAAAGATGTATTATTTTATTATTTGGTAAACAATATTACATTTATTCAACTCGTGTAAAACAAACGGTTTTAAAGATATAACTTTTTTATTTGGTATATAAAATTATATTTATTCAACCCGTACAATATGGTTCTTATAGATATAACTTTTTATTACTTAATATATAAAATTATATTTATTCAACCCATGCAATAAAACAGGTTTCTAAAGATATATTGTTTTATTATTTAGTATATAAAATTCATTTATTCGACCCGTGTAATACACGGGGTTATAACCTAGTTTAAAGTTATAAAGAAAACATGGCCAAAGATATAGGAAACAGTTGCCACAATAGATGAATTTGAAATATGCTTGAACTATCCTTTTATTATTATTACTAGTTGTACACCCGTGTGAATATACGAGGTTGTTTAGTAACGATCGAAATCAAATACTAAAAAACATATTATAATATATTATTTAAATTCTTTGTGTTTAGTTACATATATTTATAAAGCAATGTTAAAGACACTATGTGTTAGTGTACATGTTTGATATAGAAATAAACTAAGTAGTTTATAATGTGCGAAATTTTTTCTACATCTATATGTAAAATATGATGTGAGTAAATAATTGCAAGAACATCACATTCGCATTATAGTTATGAATTGACAACAACATCAGCTATAAGTCATAAGTGAAGCTACAAAACATTCAGAAACAAAAGTCCTCTGTCTCTGTTTCAAGCCAAATATTGACCTTGAAACCATATCTGCAAGTGGCGCAGAATTTCTTGATTTCAATACCCAACCTACCTGAAATTGACAATTACTATCCAGTAAGTTTCAAAACCACATTGAAAAATCATATATAACAACCTAAGTTTCGAGATGTATTAAGCAAAACCGTTACCTGAGATGTAAACGGTCAGAATGTGATGGCTCAATGTTGGTTGCTGTGATTAGATGCAATGAGACCTAACAAAAAGAATGTGATTTCTTAAGTATAATTATAAGCTTATTAACAAATGAGACCATATTAATTTAAAATTTAACCTTATGATAACCAAGAGGCAATCTTGGTATAGTTTGAAACATAAAGCATCCTTGAACATGGGTCATCGTCCAAATCAAATACTAAAAAACAGATTATATCCCTGCATGAAAAACAAAATCGATAAATTTAGGAAAAATGGGTTTGAAAGATGATAACCCAACAGTAGAGGATCTAATTCTACAGCTCCGATAAATGCAGGGGTGTTCTCAAATAATGGTTCATAGATGTTTGAAAACCGACAAAGAACAACAAATGTCCACAGTGCTGCTTCGTTGGACATTTGCCGATCTTCAAACATCTAGGAAGCAATATTTGAAAACGCACCTGAATTTATCGAAGCTGTAGAATTAGATCCTCCACTATTGCGTTATCATCTTTCAATCACATTTTCCCTAAATTTATCAATTCTGTTTTTCATACCTCCCAAAGCCACCTATCCGCCTGCAAAGAGATCGGAAAAGCTTGAAGTATAACCTGTACTTAATTATATGGCACCGGATTCTCACTGATTCAAGAATCTCAACATCAGCTAACAACAAAGAACCAATTTACAACCATCTTAATAACAATCCATAATTCAGATTATTAACTTCTGAATGCACTAACCAGTTTTTCCTGAAGAATTGTTGTCCAGTCTGTTTAATGTCGGAAATAATCAATTGTACTGTTATTCCGCTTCTTCGTTGTATTAACACATTAAAATCTTAAAACATAAAAGCAAACAAAATGTTCCAAAAAAAAACACAAATAGTTAGTTATATGCTACCAACCTTGAAGTGTTGCACCGCAGCCTCCACATGTGTACACCGGTTTGTTACTTATCAAACTAACCGTCATCGTAATCAGCAAATTGCTATTATCATCTAAGCTCCCTTAATAGATTAAATATAGATAGTCATCTCAGACCAACCAAACTACATTTTCTTGTATAGATGTAACAACAATTATACACGATCCCTTTTCAAGAAAGAGAGAGTTGATATGATTACTTCTAATGTGCATTAAATGGCCAAACAACTCCCCATGCATTTTCAAATTTTGCCTGCTCAAAAAAAGAAAACTTTTTCAATTTAATAACAAATAAAAAACAGATTATATATACATAATATTATTCAAAATTCGGAATTATGACATCAGCGGAGTTAATGTGGCATAGCTAATATAATGACACGTAGGCAAAATTACCAGTCGCTTCTAAGCTCCTTCAATGTGAAATAGCTAATATATATCACCACTCTGGGAGCACCGCCAACCATAGAATTCTTGGAAAACAGCATAGTTTTAGTCTCAGGTGAGAACCATCTCATCAACATCATTGACTGAATATCACTTGCAATCTAAAAAACGTTGTCTTATGTGTTCGAAGTTGCAAAACATTTATATTGTCAGAATGCCAAGCTCAGATTGTGCATAAAGATGACAACACCATGGCTGCAAGAGAGGTTGCATGAACAACTGCCATCCTACGACCTTGCCATACCATAATGCTATCTTCATTCAATTTTTACTCAGATCTACAAAATCATCATAGCCTCATGTTGAAAGGACAAGAAAAATGCAATTTGCATTCATTTTTATTCATCATCACAGTCAACATTTCATGATTTGCTAAAGTAATACAAATGATTTGAAAATGTCAGACCTCGCGTATATTCGGGCAGACGTTTCCTTCATCATAGTTTTAGACTTAGGTGAGAAGCATCTCATCAACATCATTGACTGAATATCCCTTAAGTGACATCGATCTAATTATCATCAATCAAACATCAATTACACCCAACGCTACCTAGAACAGCCGCGAACGGCAGCCGACAACTATTAGGGCATGTTGCAACAACACGCCAGATCTCGCCATCATAGCCTCAAATGACAAAAGCATCTAAGATGATGAAAACTGAACCGATCAATTTTCAAAATCAAAAAAATCCTAATTGAATCTTAATGTAACAACACATACAGGTTCAGTCAACACAGTTCAGAATTCAGATGATACAGGTTCAGGTAATAATCTGTTTTTTAGGAGGCAAAATTTGAAATGCATAGGAAGTTGTTTTGGCTATTTAATGCACTCAGAAGTAATCATATCGCCTTCCAACTCTCTCTTTCTTCTCTATTCATGGTGAAGTTGCAAAACATTTATATTGTCAGACTGTCAGGCTCAGATTGTGCATAAAGATGACAACACCATGGCTGCAAGAGAGGTTGCATGAACAACTGCCATCCTACAACCTTGCCATACCATAATGCTATCTTCATTCAATGTTTACACAGTTTGCAAAATCATCATAGCCTCATGTTGAAAGCACAAGAAAAATGCACTTTGAATTCATTTTTATTCATCATCACAGTCAACACAAAATGATTTGCTAAAGTAATACAAATGATTTGAAAATGTCAGACCTCGCTTATATTCGGGCAAACGTTTGCTTCATCATAGTTTTAGTCCCAGGTGAGAAGCATCTCATCAACATCATTGACTGAATATCCCTTAGGTGACAACGATTAGGGCATGTTGCAACAACACGCCAGATCTCGCCATCAGAGCCTCAGATACAAAAACATCTAAGGTGATCAAAACTGAACCGATCAATTTTCCAAATCAAAAAAATCATAATTGAATCTTAATGAAACAACACATACAGGGTCAGTCAACATAGTTGAGATGATACAGGTTCAGGTAATAAAAAGAAACCCTCTGTTGTAGAAGCAACCAGTGAGAGTGTTTTGATGGAATTTTTAGGAGGGGTCGGTGACATTATCGAGGGTTGTCAGGAAATGCTATCACTTAGCATTTCCTGACAACCCTCAACAATGTCACCGACCCCTCCAAGTTGAAAGCCAACACACTCTCACTGGTTGCTTCTTCAACAGAGGACATCCTCTAATCTCCCTTAATAGCTAAGAATGTGACACGTAGGCAAATCGAGGTCATCCTCTAATCTCCCTTAATAGAATCCTGAATTCAAACCGTTACATAATAAAATTTGATAAATTTAATTTGGTCAATTTAATTGATTTGAGATAAAGCAAAACCAAAATTGATGCATTATTTACTAAATGATTTAAACTTCCAACTGATGTTAAAAGCGACCATTTTTATGCAGTGAAAACGGACTGGGGTTGAAATGGGCATTTTTTTGTATAGTAAAAGTCAACCATATTGGACAGGAATAGCTTAATCGAACATCGTAAAGACTTTTTGAAATGGTCAATCGAAACAACCCCTTTCTTGAAAGGGTCAATCGAAACAACCCCTTATTGAAATGACCAATTCAAATGTTAATATAAACGAAAAGTGACAGAAGACTTACATTAGCTGGATCTGGTGCAAAAATGATGCAATTGGCCATTCCAACATCTCAGGATCAAGAGCGCATAGCCACAGTTCAATTTGCAACAACAACATTTGATACACTCCAGTTACGTGTGATATTTTCATCATCGCCAAATTTACCTTCATCATCACTATCCTATTAAACGAATATCTACGCAACCAACATAAGTGATGCAAATATTAAGAAATCTAATTACTAAAAAAAAAAAAAAAAAAAAAAAACAAAAACAAAATAGAATAGGCAAAATTGATAACTGGAATTTCAAAATAATGAGACAAACTTGTGGAACGATGTGCTCCATTCCAAGCAAAATAAATCCAAGCAGCTAGGCAAAATTGATAACTGGACTTATACCTTGCATGGGACACGAGCGTATCTTGCAGGCATGTTTTCCCTGATTGCTTCCTGATCAGCCTTCACATTAACACAAATAAAAATATATCATAAGTAAATTCAAACCTCAAATTAGTTAATGTAAACCATTTTTCAATAATTAATATCTTAGTATGCTTGATTTGAACCAAAAAGCACAACTCTTATCTTCTTATTGCGTCATTTGTTTTACTTCAAGTGTATTTTTATAAGTTTTTATGTATAAATAATTTTTTGATATTTTTTTATTAAGAGCGCATCACATACGTGATGCGCTCGCATCGCGCTTCACGCATCACGAATCAGATTTTTAGACCAAAAGCATCGGAGCGCATCACGCAATTTCAAACCAAGGTTACAACAAAAAAAAGGATTATAATTAGCAAGTTTGACCCACTTATAAATGAGTCCATTATGATGTGTTTTATCTCAAAATGTCAACAGAAAATGATACTTACCATCACGCACAGGTGCCTTTGGATGAGAGCAATTACCTATAATGTCAGGAAGAAGGTTCTCAAAATACTCTGTTCCAAGAGCAGCCACAACCTAAAAAAAGAGAGATCGTTTGTTAACATTGGTCCGAATAGTCAAATCCGTATAATTTTTATTTACATCAATAGTACGTTGGTTGTTTTATTTACTTTATAAACCTAACAGTTCCATAATAGTTTCCTGCAGCTATCCTGCCAAAATAATATAGCTTGCAACATGAATAAACAAAACAAATCTAGAAAGATAATTCTTTCAAACATCTACCTTGCAACATACACTAAATTAATAACTCTTAAAAACACTGTGTACCTGAACATTTCCCCTACTAAAATCCAAACTGACTTCTAACCTACTACGAAAGTCAAGTCAATATGTTATTTATACAACAAAATTAAAGAAACTTTACCCATTAAGAAACTGCCATGTAATTGTGCTTTATTTAAAAAAAAGAATATGAAATTGCTGAAAATGTAGAGTTACTGTATAACTTTGGCATTTAATTAAGATATAGAAGTAGAAACATTGAAAAGATAAATTCAATCATAAACATTGAAACATGGCATATGTTGTTAATTTGTTGGTAAGATAACCTTATTTCACTAAATGGCTGGGATTAATACGTTTTTTTTACTGGCCAAAGGAGACTTCATTAAACCAAACCAAACAAAGAAAAAACCTTTAGCAAGCTGCTAAAAGGCCCTTGTACAGGTACAACAAAAATAAAAAGCACAGAAACAACAATTAATCAAAGTTAAAGCCGCTAAACCTGCACCAGTTCTCCAAGCTGATATCCGTCCGGTTGCGCCTTCGAGTCATCCACCAAAAAGTGTCAGTTTTGATTCTTGCACAACCATACTAACCGAAGTGTTCTTCCCTTTAAAAAGTTTATTATTCATGTGAACCAAAATACACCACGAGGTCATGGGGTAGATTGCGTAGAGAACCACAACTCTTATCTTCTTATTGCGTCATTCGTTTTACTTCAAGTGTATTTTTATAAGTTTTTATGTATAAATAATTTTTTGATTTTTTTTATAAAGGGCGCATCACATACGTGATGCGCTCGCATCGCGCTTCACGCATCACGCATCATATTTTTAGACCAAACGCATCGGAGCGCATCACGCAATTTAAAACCAAGGTTACAACAAAAAAAAGGATTATTATTAGCAAGTTTGACCCACTTATAAATGAGTCCATTATGATGTGTTTTATCTCAAAATGTTAACAGAAAATGATACTTACCATCACGCACAGGTGCCTTTGGATGAGAGCAATTACGTATAATGTCAGGAAGAAGGTTCTCAAAATACTCTGTTCCAAGAGTAGCCACAACCTAAAAAAAGAGAGATCGTTTGTTAACATTGGTCCGAATAGTCAAATCCGTATAATTTTTATTTACATCAATAGTACGTTGGTTGTTTTATTTACTTTAAAAACCTAACAGTTCCATAATAGTTTCCTTCAGCTATCCTGCCAAAATAATATAGCTTGCAACATGAATAAACAAAACAAATCTAGAAAGATAATTCTTTCAAACATCTACCTTGCAACATACACTAACTTAATAACTCTTAAAAACACTGTGTACCTGAACATTTCCCCTACTAAAATCCAAACTGACTTCTAACCTACTACGAAAGTCAAGTCAATATGTTATTTATACAACAAAATTAAAGAAACTTTACCCATTAAGAAACTGCCATGTAATTGTGCTTTATTTAAAAAAAAGAATATGAAATTGCTGAAAATGTAGAGTTACTGTATAACTTTGGCATTTAATTAAGATATAGAAGTAGAAACACTGAAAAGATAAATTCAATCATAAACATTGAAACATGGCATATGTTGTTAATTTGTTGGTAAGATAACCTTATTTCACTAAATGGCTGGGATTAATACGTTTTTTTTACTGGCCAAAGGAGACTTCATTAAACCAAACCAAACAATGAAAAAACCTTTAGCAAGCTGCTAAAAGGCCCTTGTACAGGTACAACAAAAATAAAAAGCACAGAAACAACAATTAATCAAAGTTAAAGCCGCTAAACCTGCACCAGTTCTCCAAGCTGATATCCGTCCGGTTGCGCCTTCGAGTCATCCACCAAAAAGTGTCAGTTTTGATTCTTGCACCACCATACTAACCGAAGTGTTCTTCCCTTTAAAAAGTTTATTATTCATGTGAACCAAAATACACCACGAGGTCATGGGGTAGATTGCGTAGAGAACTTGTTCCTTCTTTTGATTGGTGTCCACTTTGATTTTAGCAACAAACTCTCCTTTAAACAAAAGCACTAATTAAGAAATCAAAAACTAAAACACCAATTTCTAGATATTAAACCTTACTAACCCTAGAAACACTAAAAGTTCACTAATTACATTAACATATCAACTGAATTTAGCAACAAACACTACCTTTAACAAAAGACTTAACCAAATCAAAAGTTGAAACACCAATTTTAACATATTAAGACATATAAACCCTAGAAAACATGAAAAGCTCACCAATATCCGACCAACCAATGTGAGTAGGCTTCTGTTTATATGGCTGCCTTCCTTCAATCGGGCACCTGTAGCATACGTTTGAGATGCACGCTCACTGCCAGCAAGATCCACAAGACTCAGCAAGACAATGGATACCTCATAACTAAGTAATTGTGTAAGAGAAGATTTCTAAGTTTGTAGAGTTAACTAAGGCTATCGGAATACCCTTCGCTCGTCGGAAAGATGCTACAGTCAGGCTCAGAGTTTACACAAAAACGAAAGCACCATGGCTGCAAGGGAGGTTGCAGATGAAGATCTACCATCCTTTAACCCTACCAAGCCAAGGTGCCATATTCAACAATATTTAATCACAACTTCGAGCTCATCATTGCCTTATCGAAAACTCTAATATAGCAAAAGGGGGAACATAAGAAACAAAGAAGGAAGGACACAAGGGTAATCAAACCACATCGTGTCCGTATCATCTCAGCTGCAGGCCATACCCTTTTCTATTCATCATCCGAAGGTGAAAATCAAAATCATATAAACAAACAACATAATATCAGCTTTTAAAACCCTAAGAAAAAAAGGAATAAGTTAATCGATATTCAAATCCAACATGATTACAAAACACAACATCATTATATCATGTATATGAGCTTCCTATCAGTTTAAGCTAGCTTCGAGTTTCTCAAATCTTTCAAAATTCAAGTCAAACTCAGAACTATTTCAACTTTGTGAAACGTACATCTTCAATAAAGTCACCACTAACAAAAACTGCGTAAATCAATACAAATCTAACATCGAATCATATACACAAATTCATAAACCCTAACGAACCTGTAAACAACATATCATCAATGTTCACACAAAAAAAATGAATCAAAAGAGTTGAGAATGAACCTGTAAACCCTAACGAACCTGTAATCTCTTTTTCTTTCTTTTTCAAACTTCGATCTGCAAATGAAAAGAGGAGATTCAGATCTGAACTTATGATAATCGGTAGGTTAGAGCATATCCATATCTGGAAGATTCAGTGAGAGGGATTCAAATCATCTATGAAACTGAGTGACAAAGATGCTGATTCACCATCGGATTTCTTTGCCGATGACATTATTCGTCTTGAAGCTTTTTGAATCGAGAAGAAACACAAACCCTAGAAATCGCCTGAACTTAGAAGAGATGAGAAGTAACTTTGAAGAGAGAAGAAAGAGAGAAATGGGGCTGTGAATTTGAATTGAGAAGAAAGAGAGAGTTGATTTGATTAGTTCTGATGTGCATTAAATGGCTATACAACTCCCCATGCAATTCAAATTTGCCTCCTAAAAAATTTACTTTCTATATATTAATAAACTCAGATTTTAATATTTATATATATAATAAATAATTCGTAATTATGACATCAGCTTGGACTACGTGGCATACCTGAGAGCTTGACACGTATGCAATTCTATGTCATCATCTAAGCTCCTTTAATAGATAGTATAGATATCTATAACATATTTTTTGTTTCTTTTTTTTTTATGTAAAACCAAAAGAAAAGGCATGCATATATATATATCCAACAATCAACATATATTTAATTAACACAAAAAAAAAAGATTTTTATCTATTTTTATTAGGGGTAACTTTGTAGAAATGTAACAAAGCTTAACAAATGTTTCAGTTAAGTCACTAGTTAAGTCACTGAAACTTATTTTGTTTCTCTAAAGTCACTAAAGTTTTAAAGTTTTGTTTGTTGTTCTAATCCTATGTAATACCAGATTATAAATGATGATGTGTCAGGTTTCTTTTAATTTTCTATTTTTTTAATCTTTAATATGATTTAGAAGATATAAATAATACATTTTTCAATTAAAACTATAACAAATCATCAAAAATCCATACTTATCTTCTCACAAATTCAATTTTGTTCATCCCACCCATCGACCCACTTGGTCTGCTCAATCCAATAAATCCATACACCACTCCCCCACTACACTTTGGCTTTCCATCACAATTCTCTCAAATATCAATCAGATCTCACAAATAGTCCATCGGCTTTCAATCACAATTCTCACAAATATCAATCAGATCTTAAAAATTCAGTCCATCAGAATTTATTTGTTGAGATACTCTTCAACATTGCACAACAAATCTAATAATTCATTATGGAAGTGTGAAGATTGAATATGAAGATTATCTCTTATAGTTGTGATACAACGGTGTAATCGAAATCGAAGAGCAACTTCATCTTCTGGTGATACTGCCCTCGTCTCCCTGACAATGCCGTTGCTACCATTTATTATTTTGAGAAAATTACAAGTTTTTTCCTTTATGTTTGTCCCAAATTTCAGGCGTTGTCCTTTATCTTTAAAATTGATGAGTTTTGTCCTTAATGTTTCCAAATCTTGCACGTTATGTTCTTTAGGCCAAACCCTGTTAGATTTTTTCATTAATTATGGTCATGTGCTTCGCACATGAGGGCATTTTTGTCTTTTCATCTTTTCAGGGACTATTGTGTTAATAAGTTATATGTAAGGGCTATTGTGTAACCATATCATTTTATCCCCCCCTCTCTCTCCAAACTTCATCTCCATATTCTGTTTCTCTGCATCCAGATCGTAGTTCATCAATCACCATGGAGCATGTCCGATGTGTTACATATGTCAAGAAGCTGAATGATATAACCAAACTCAGTGACCAAAGTGAAACAATGGTTCATTTAGGAGTTGAAGAAGGAAGTAAGGCTTATCGTTTGTTGAATCCTAAATCAAATAAGATAGTGATTGCCAGGTATGTGGTATTTGACGAAGTTAAGGAGTGGATCTGGGACCCAATTTCTCCCGTGTTTACAACAAATTGGGCCAGTGGGTCATTTTCTGTGGCTGAAAGAGAACTGGGTTCGACATCACATTTAGATATTGAAGACCCTAATACCCAATTCGAGCCCTAACTTACAAATCATGAAGAAAGTATTGAAGAACATCTTTAGAAACAAATCAATTACCAATTAGTGCAATCAGGTCTGAGAATTCATCAGCTCCATTTGATGATATGCCTCCCCAAGGAAAATAATCTCCAGATTGGGGTTAGGGTTCCGGTGGGGGTGGTGATGCAGGAGACGGTGGCGGTTTGATGGTGGTGGTAGTCTGGTAGAGAGAGAGAGAGAGAGAGAGAGAGAGAGAGAGAGAGAGTGTGTGTGGTTGTGGTGATTTGGGTGCGGTGGTGATTGTGGGTGCAGCGGTGGTCGATAGGTGGGGTGGTGTGGTGGAATTGGTAATGGTCGGTAAGTGTGGGGTGGCGGTGGCGGTGGCGGTGAAGGCTGAGGTGGGGTGGGGTGGGTGGTGTTGGTGAAGGTTGTGGGTGGTGGATGGTGCGAGAGAGACAGGGAGTATTAGAGAGTTAGAGAGAGAGAGTTTAGATAGAGAGAGAGAGAGAGAGAGTAGAGAATCAGATCATAATTTTACATATATAAATAATAGTAATAACATTAATACTTTTTTTTAATATTTTGTTATAGTTTTTAAAATAATAATAATTAAATATATAGGTAAAAAGACAAAAATACCCTTTGGTGAGCAGAATTAACAAAAAAAATAACTGGGTTTGCCTTAAAGGACATAACGTGCAAGATTTGGAAACATTAAGGACAAAACTCATCAATTTTAAAGATAAAGGACAGCGCCTGAAATTTGGGACAAACATAAAGGACAAAACTTGTAATTTACTCTTTTATTTTTGTTGGTCATGGTGTTTGTGTCCTTTCCTTGTTCTTCATAGGCTAATGGTCGGCACAGAGGGGTAGATTGATCATCAAAGAATATTAGATTGAATGATTACATGATACAGATAATATCTACTATTAAAAGGAAAAAAAGTAAGAGAAAAAAAAAGTAACCGGGTGACCTGGTAATTACGCACCATTAAAACACTAAATTAAAGTTTAGTTATTTTAGAGACACAAAAAAAGTTTGGATGACTTAATTGAAACACTTGGCAAACTTGATTACATGTACGTGACATTTTCCCTTTTTATTACTAGTATTATTAATAGATTCTATATACTTATTATTTATTTTCTTATATTACAATTCTACCCTCCTAAAAAAAAATTTCCTCAAAATTACTAACTACGGATACGAACGATTTCACACATAACGGACACGGAATAGACTTTACACATAGCAAACCATCAGACATCATACATACTAAGGTACGGAGTTTCTGAGACGGCAATAGACGCATACTAAAGAAATTCAAATTCGAAAATAACAAAACAAGTAAAGTGAGATTTAGAATACTAAGACGCAACAAAATCGGGTACATACTAATCTACACAATAGGAGTCCAAAAGCACACATATGTACCTGTAATTCACGATTATATTCGCGACCATAATTGTTAATTACCTTACATAAGTGTCCTAACTGTCCTCTTATCATGCATTAATTGTCAATTACCTTACATAAGTGTCCTAACGGTCCTCTTATCATGCATCTCAATGACCTATTAAAATTGTAAAGAATGGTTGTGTGGCGATAAACAAATCATAGTTAGCAATAGTTCTAAAAAAACAATGTAGTGATATCTAAAGTAGTTGCGATGACTCCGCAAGGATACATATTACTGATGTGAAACGCCTCTTGAAGCACGTATGATAGCAAGGTCCACGGGCGCGTACTTGAGTTTGTTCGATGACATAGTCACTTCGAGCGTGTAATCAACCATGTTCCGATTCATTTCATGATTTCGATAATGGAACCGCAATGACGATGGAATAACGATAGGATACGGCCGAGATACATTTAATAACTCTACAATCGTTTTTTTTTCTTAGAACAAGATAAACAACAAAACTGCAAATTATCAGATATCAAATTATCACAACTCCCTGAATCAATAACAAACGTGCAAACCTTTCCCAAAATGGTACACGTTTAGTGGAAGATGTTATGCCTAAGCCAGTCATTCCCATCTGCCTTTGGTGTATAACAAGAACGTCAGACTACCAAGTTCACTCCAACATCACCGGTCACAACCTCTTCTTCGTACTCAGTTTCTTCATCGTACACTGGGTTATTTTCATATTCTTCATACTGATCATCTGCCTTTGGTGTATAACAAGAACGTCAGACTACCAAGTTCACTCCAACATCACCGGTCACAACCTCTTCTTCGTACTCAGTTTCTTCATCGTACACTGGGTTATTTTCATATTCTTCATACTGATCATCCTCAGACTCAGCAAATAAGTGTCTTTTACCAGTCTTCTTACACTCAGCTTGACGATGGCCCATCTCACCACAATTGAAACATCTCGGACCACTACTACGAGCCCCCTTAGAAGTAGACCCGGTATTGTAACCCCTGGCCTTTGCTGACTAGGCCCGCCACGAGGTGCCCCACTGCCCGACCCAACCTTTCCTCCAGTAGGGGTAAATGAACCGCCCACCCGACGATTTTGCTTCTCAAAGGCTAACGCCCTTTAGTGTGCCTCTGGAATGGTTAACGGTCAAAAAGATTCATGGACTCCATGATTTGAACCCTTAGACCCCCAATATACCGAGAAACAAGTTGTTCCTCCGGTTCTTGAATATCATTCCTAGCAATCAACTGGTAAAACTCTGTGGTATAATCATCAACCGATTTAGCCCCCTGTTTTAAATTTTGTAGACGTTGGTACATCAACCTTTGAAAGTTATGAGGAAAAAAGTTGGACCGCAAGAACTTCTTCATCTTGGTCCATGTCACGATCCTTGACTTTCCAAACCTATTCCGTGTTAACTTCAGTTGTTGCCACCACGCAGAGGCCCTACCACGTAACCTGGTAGCGATCAAGGCCACCCGCTTATTTTCAGGCACTTCCTTATACTCAAACACCTCCTCCACGGTAGCTAACCAATCGATGAACCCTCCGGATTCAAACTAGACCCATCAAATTCTGGAATATCAACTCCTATCCCAGAATCCCAACGCCTATTACCCCCTCCACGTTCACCCCTTGGTCGCCCTTCCTGTTCGTCTTCGGAAGCCGAACCATCACCAAATGGGTTACTAAAATCAGAGCCATACCCGTCATTGGGTCCCTGCCTCCTACGATTGATCAAGTCGGGCGGCCGGTCAGTCAACTTATTGACCACTTGATCAAACCGTTCATCCACTCTCGCCATAAGTCGCTGCTCCAACTCTCGTTCATACACTTCATCGAGAGGCCTGTTGTTGTTTCTCCTCGGAGGCATTTTAAGCCAGGAATTCTGCCCTGATACCAACTGATGCAGCGTGTGTTATGAAAATGAAGATCAAACACGTTGATTCTGCAAATACCCGTGTAGTTCTTCCCCAACCCCCAAGATTCCACCTAAAGGGCACATAATTTGAAGTGAAAAATGAGTTATGTCATAATGTATTCCTTTTTCGTACGCAATTCCACAAAATTAGTTTTTTTCCTACATAATTGTAACACCTCGAAAATTTATGTCCAATAGTGTATCGACACGTGTCATGAGCTTTAAACGTGTAAAGGATTACTTTAGAGGGACTACAGTTGAGAAACAAGGAAAGTATGTGAATATAAGGGTTCAAAGTGTGAACAATGGATAAATATACTTTACTGTAACCCTACACGATGTTTATACCCTTAAACGAATGAATAATGGATCATAAGAAGCTAATTGTGGAAGAAAGTGAGGAATTACAAACTACAAGGGTTAAATGTGTCAACATGTTTAAAGTATACCTCTGGGTGACCTTTTAGCGAACCCGAAGCGTCGTAACGATAAATTATACTCACTAGAATATGTGGTAAAAATTTCACCAAGTTTCGTTATCGTATGAGAAAGTTATGATAAATTCGTATACGAAGGGTTAAAAGCGTCAACGTTGAAATTTATGACTTTTCGGGCGATCACAAAGTTAACCGAGGACTTAACGGTGTTTGGTTATGTCATGGAGCCCTTAAAAGTCAAGTTAGAGGGCCAAAAGTGCAAGAAATAAACTCCAAACCACGTTTAAAAGGACCAGGGGCTGAATTGCAATTTAATAAACTTGTTTGGCATGTTCTGCGACTTTTAGACGCCCCACGAGGGACCTTACGCGGCCCGCGAACAAGCGCCAGCTACAGTATTGTTTGGCAGCTGCCAGTTTCAGCTGTGTAACCGCCTTTAGGACCTATAAACTGATACCAGGGGCTGCACAAACGGATTTACATGCAGTAAGAGCACCTGTAAACATCTAGTTGCAACCATAGACTTGCTTGGCATCATCTTAATCAATTGAATTCTATATATAAGAAGAACACTTGTTGCAACTTTGGACATTCACTTGAAAACTCTCACAACTCAACTTCTGGAGATTTTTGGAGCTCAAGTTCACTTCCTAGGGATTCTTAGTCGTGCATAGGACCTCAGTAAGTGCTCCTACGCTTCTTTAATTCAGTTTTGCCTAGTTAATTAGCTTAAAGTCAAACCGTCGAAGTTAGAGTTTGACTTCGTAATTAATCATAATTTGTCCTGTCAAATTTCAAATTGAAAATACCTATGAGTTGGTAATTATGTGGGTAATAAACCCTTAAAAGGGCACCCTCTGATTCCCAAACTAACTAAGTCAATTGTCGGGTCAAAGTTAATCTTAAAAAGTCAACAGAAAGCTTATTTTCAAATTAATGCATAATTAGCAATGTAGGAGCCATGCAACCTATTTTATCATTAATATAAATTGGTAATTAATCTAAGAACATGTCTAAACATGTTCAACCCGACAATTTTCAGTTTAGGCTCGGTTAGGAACCGAAAGTCGCAAAATTTGACTTTTGCTTTGACTTTCAGTTCTGACCCATTGTAGCATGTTTTAGAAATGCCTTAGAGCCTTATTAGGACCAGGTTTCATGTTAGTATAATCCTCTGTGATTATACAACTTGGTTCATTAGTTATCCGATTCATATGCATGTTTCCGTTAAATGCTTAAATGTTGACTATTATGCCCTTTTGACCTTAAAACATGATTTTTGAAAATGTAAAAGAATAGAAACCTTAGTTACTGATTATTAGACTTATCCCTAAAATTTGACATCAGTTTGAGGTCTAGATTAGGAGTTATGCTCATTAGCGTAAATGAAAAGCTTTTTTATTAATTAAACGGCGTAATTAGCATATAGCCTATCTAAACCCATTTTTTGATACCAAAATTTTTACCCACTGATGTAAAATAATATTTTGGGATTTTTGAATATTTTTATTTATTTTTAGGCTAAGCATAACATAGAGTTCTAAGCTTGATTCGGTAATTGACGGTTTTGCACTTTTGGGCTATAAAATGAGTTTTACAAATATTTTTGATACCAAACCTTTTTCTACTGATCCAATATGATAAATAAAATATTTTGAGCCTTCTAGAATAATAAAAATATCAGATTTTTTTTAAAAACCCGGAAATAGCTCAAAATCGCCTTTTTAAGCGTTTTTAACGCATAGTATGTATTAAAACTATTTTAAACATATAAGGTGTGATACCTACTGATATTTTCAGTAAATTTTTATATTTTAACAGTAAGCAAAAGTTTTAAACTCAGATTTCCAGTTTTGACCTTTTAGGCCTATGTGAAATTCCCAAAATGCCCCTAAGGTGCATAGTTTGGTTTTAAATGATAAATTTCACATATATGTAATACCCTACTATTATAACTTATTAAATAAAGTATTTTTACTGATTATATCAGACCTGAAACTCAGATTATTATTTAAACTCTTTTATAACCTTTAAAATGACCAAAATGCCCCTACGGGGCATAGTTGGAGTTTAAATCCAATTCGGGCATAATAGAATATATCTTACTGATGTCACAACATATTTGAGGCATATTAACTTAGGAAACCTGTATATGGCTCTTATGGTTACCCGTTACGCACCTTTCGCGTTCGGTTCGGTTTATGTAACTAGTTTACATAGATTAGCCGATATGGGTCAAACCTTATCATTTTTGTCTGAAAATCCAGAATGTCTTTAGTTTACCCATATTACACAAGTCTCCAAACTTGTCGGGTCTTCGCTTAATCGTGCGTTTGAACCGTATCTTCTTTTAAAAACTAACCGGTCTAAGTTTAGGCTTAATTGAAGACCCGTTAGGAATCAAATAGGTTATTAAAAACCTTTGTTCCAGAATAGGAGACCCGGTAAAAGCTACACGAACTTGCTATTTTTTATTAATACTTGCAAAGGTAAATACTTTTAACTTATTTTCCCTATACGGGCTTGGGGTACGGTATATAAAATACCGCTTGGTCGGGCATCGAATTTTTAAATGTATGAAGGTTAAATTATTGAAATGTCCGTTTTAAATTGTTTTGTTTGCTTAAAGCCTTTGGGGGGTTAATGACCATGTCCCGGATATCCTTGGCATCATTTTACGAAATGGCCACGACCTAAGCACAGGGTGTAGGTGTACACCCGACAGTGCATAAGTAAATAATAAGGTATAACCGCCGGTTTCGAGAATCACCCGCCGCGGGACTATATCATGTGGTGTGTCTATTAATCTTTAACCCGATGTCAATCCGGGCTACTAAACGTATAACAAACATGTAATTCTTTTACAAGTTTATATATAAATAATTATCCCAAGTTATAAAATAATTTTGTGCCATGTGCATTCAAATGAGCCCCATAATTCCCACCAATCTTACATTCCTCTCCAGGGTCACAACTCACCTTTTGATGACCCAATGCCCTTTTTCCAGAGCCGGTTCAACCCGGCAAACTACCTTGGAGAACCAGTGGGTTTTAACCCACTAGGACCCGAAGATCACTTCTCAGGCGAACATGCGATGGACATGGATGAGGACACCGATCCTGCAGAGCCACCGTCCGGAACCCCTAATCACCCCATCGAAATTTCGGATGGGTCACCTTTTGTGGGATCACCTTATAATGGTCCCGATAGCTATGAAGAAAGGTTTCGACAGATCGACTGGGTGTTTACTCTCAGTTACCACAACTCACCACAGCAGCATCAGCAGTAGGATCCCTCCGAGGATTCTCGTTTTGTCGCGGTCACTCCGCTACCACCATCAGCTCAGCAACAGCCTCCGGAGCCACCGAGGCGAAGGAGAACAACCGCACGGATGTCCGTGCGAGGAGGAGTGCGAATCAGCACCCCTCAACCTTCAAGTGGTAGCCGCTACCCGCCACTCCATGAAGACCCGCAGATGGGTGGGCCTTCAAACCCCGTCTCGGAAGTAGACTCTGCGCCTGTCGTGCCACCACCGTTGGGCTTTGGCGACCCTATACCTACATAAACCGGTGCGGCAGCGTATAATCCCTTTGAGCAGCCGATCCACACCAACTACAACTATGCCGAGGCCGACCCTTACCTGGTAGCAGCGGCAAACTACAATGCCCATCATCTGGAAGGATCCTTTGGGATCCTATACCAAGCCGGATACTCACACTATGGGTACCCACCTTATGGGTATCAGCAACCGCCGCCTCCTCAACCTCCGCTATATCAGCAACCCACGCAGCTGCCAGTGATGTCACCACCGCAACATCAAGAGATTCTGCAAAGGATTAATGAGGTGCGACAGGAAGTGCGGGAAGACCGTAGGCAAAACCGTGGAATGTTCAAGAGTCTGGCAAACTTAATTAAAGGGAAAAGCAAGAAGGATCATTAAATCCTTTATTTGTCTGTTTGTTTTTAATGTTGTAATCATGTCCCTGCGTGGACATTTATTTCTGTATTCTGCCCCTGCGTGGGCATGTCTTTCAGTATTCTGCCCCTGTGTGGGCATGTTTTTCTGTTTAACCCCTGAGTGGTTATGTTAGGTTGTTTCGCCCCTGCGCGGGCATGTTGTTCTTGTAGAAGTCCCGTTTAGGGCAAATCTGTACTTGATTAATTTTTGTAGTGGAATGGTTAAATTTAAATTTCATTTTTAAAATTATATGCATAAATATGATATGTGAAATAAATGAAAATATAACATTCCTTTCTAAGACCTATCATTATAATAAAATGATAAAATCTAAAAAGGGACAAGACCTAGCCATGTGTCATTTTAAGACAAGGCCAAGATGGTAGTTCCCCCAATTAGATTCAGATCCTTAGTAACACCTCAATCTAGGATTTTTTTGCGTTAAATATTAAAAAGAATCTTAAAGGTAAAACCTAGTCTATATGTCGTTGCAGACTGATGCGTGTGAAGTGTGTATATAAGTTGAAGTATATTTTAAGCCCTTTTACACTTTCTTTAGCCAAGTTTTAAATTTATAAAACACGATATTTACTAACACCAAACACACATATGGGCAAGTGCACCCATCGTGAGCGTAGTATAGTGTTGGAAAGATACCGAGGTCGTCTAAGGACACAAGAGCTTTTAGTACCGGTTTATCCTCAACGTCTAATCAAATCAAAAGTTTAGAAAAATGTTTTAAACTAAGAAAATAAAAACTAACTAAAATGCTGAAAAATAAAAATAAAAGTAAAAACAGATAGACAAGAAGAATCACTTGGCTCCGACTCGTGTTTAGTGTAACCTTTGATTATTTCCGCACTTTTGCACTATTTAAGAGATTATCTTAGTTATTGTAGTAGGCCCCTCTTTTGGAGGTGACGTTACCCTCAACCCAATAGTTTGAGTCAGCAAGGATACAATCCTAAAGGGTTGGATTATTGAAAGATAATTAATTAAGTTATTAATGCATATTGTGGTAGGCCCCTCTTTTGAAGGCTACGTTACCATCGGCTAATTAGTCTGAGTCAGCAGGGATACAGTCCTAAGTAGCCGGGTTAAAGTTTTAATAGTAGTTTAACTTATGAGGGGATCAAAGAGTTTGGACCCCCGCCATCCAATACCGTTAAGTATTGAAGGAGGTCCTACTAAATTTGACCCAGGTCCTTTGCAGGATCTATACACTGAACACTGGCAAGACTCTTACCAAACCATTCCCTTAACCCCGACCAGGTAGCCAACATACCTCCATATAGACCGTGGAGATATGAATGGTGAAAATCTTTTATTTTATATAGACAGTAAAATAATGCCAAGACACCACGGACAAACGATAAGGAAGAATCACCTTCAACATAAGAAACTAGTTATTAAAGTCTTTAATACAAAACCAATTAAAAAGTGCGAAAAGATTAAAAATAAAAAGTATTACACTAGACACTTTGTCTTCACCAAGTGATGTAAGAGACTTAGGCAAACATGGCCTTGATTGTCAAGAACTCTTACGATAAATCTAGGATCCCGAGACGACTCGCACACTCTATGATGGACAATGGATGATGGTGGTGGATGATGGTGTTATGGTGGTGGTGGGTGGTGGGTGAAGTGTGAGAGAGGTGGTGTGCCAAGGGATGGTTTGAGCTTGAGCCAAGCACTCCTATTTATAGGCTGAACAGAAGCTCGGGCACGGCCCCGTGTCCACATCCTTCTCTTTCTTCATTAATTGCATTTGTCTTTATTAGTTGACCATGGCCCCGTGTCCGCTGGGCACGACCCCGTGTGCAGAAGCATATCTGTACTATCAAGATTTACCTGGATTATGCGAATCTTATAGTTGACCACGGCCCCGTGTCCGCTGAGCACGGCCCCGTGGTGGCCGATGGAAGCTTCTACAACTTTGTCTTTTATGTTGACACTTGGGCACGCGCCGTGCTCATTGAGCACGGGGCGTGTTCAGCCTTCTGTTCTCTTGTTTTGCTTGGGAAGATGCTTTCGGGGAAGTTGGGCATGCCACGTTTGTTCCTTTTCTTGTATTTATGTTAGATTTAGCTGCCTTTTTTCTTCTTTTGTTAATTTGAGCTCATTTAATCCTGAAAATGCAAAAGGAAGACAAAAACACACTTTTTCCAACATTAGTACTAAAAAGGGTTAGTTTTATGCCACAATTGATGTAATTTATATGTTGCATTTTGCACACATCAAATACCCCCACACTTGAATCTTTGCTTGTCCTCAAGCAAAACTCTTTATAATATGGCTTTACACTCCCAAATGGAATTGGTAGAAAAGAAGGTTTTTGGGCTTGTCATAGAGTGTCGGGATTTCCAAGATTCTTTATTTAGTTTTATTTTTATTTATTTACAATCCTATTCGTCATGATTTATTTAAAAACTTTTCACAAGATAAATTACTTATTAGGGCATAACATGCCTCTTTAAAATTCTATTTATATACAAGTTCACATAACTCACGGGGGGATCACTCAACACTTGGCCGAAGATGTATTTTAGTGAATCACTCGAGAGCGGCATGAAACTTACTCCTACCATAGGCTTGCCAAGCAATCAATCCTCCTCCTTTTTAACTATATACCTTTGTAAATATCAAGAGGACTTTTGGGTGAAGGGTTAGGCTTGGGTTAAAGGTAGGTGGTTGGGTTAGTGGTTAGTAGAAAAAGGGCGAAAAAGCGTAAAAAAGCGTCGGTTTTCGAAAGACATTTTATTTTTGCAATTTTTGTTTTGATGAAGCTATTATTCAAACAAAGTTATTTTTGATGAACTTGTTTGTTTATTTCTTTTGCTTCATCAATAATATATATATATATATATATATATATATATATATATATATATATATATATATATATATATATATATATATTTGGAAGACGAAAAACCGAGCTTGTTACTAAAACAACGGGTTAAAAATAAAAAGGTTTGAAAGGGTGTTTGGCTTGGGTTAAGAAATGAAAAGGTTTAGGCTCAAAGGGGTTAACTAGGGGGATTTTGGGTAGGTGGTAAAAAAAAATAATGGTGTAAAAATAAAAAGGGTTAGTCCTAATGCCTCTATCATTTACTTACTTGGGTTTAAGTTGGTAAGGACCGGGAATGTATCGTCGTGGCAAGTTCTAGAGTTGTAAGAACCAAGCGGCTATTCACACAAGAAACGAAAAATGAGCATTTAATTTAAAGATATGTATTTGTATGCTCAATAAAGGCTCAAAACTCACTTTTGTGGGAATGGGTTTTTATGTGATCAAGTATATATAATTAAATTTTAACTAAGCTTGTCATGCCTTTTCATAATTTTATTATGTTGGTTCTTTTTATCACGATGCTATCGGTTGTAAATTTGTAAAAATATAACCTTTTTAGAATTTTGAAATTCCCAAATTAAACCTAGACAAGTAAAAAAAATGAAAATTTTTGAAAAAATTTGTGGTGATTAGCGGTTCCAATAGAGTTTTGTGTAAGGCTTGTTATTAGGACTTGCAGGATTCAAGGTTTTAGCATCCCCCCCCCACACTTAAATTACACATTGTCCTCAATGTGTCCCAAAAATAAGTTTTTTAGGTTGATTGAATGTGTAAAAAGGTGTGAAAAAAACAAAAAATTGTGTTACTGGGCGCTGGACACGGCCCCGTGTTCGTTGGACACGACCCCGTGTTCAGGTGCCAGTAACGAAAACTTACAAAAGGTGGATACGGGGGCGTGTCGGCTGGACACGACCCCGTGTCTGGCAAAAAAAAGTATGCAGATTTAGACAAACAGCAGGTCTGGGGAAGTGGCCACGGGGGCGTGTCGGCTGGACACGACCCCGTGTAGACAATCTGCAGGGTTGAAAAACAGGTTTCTGGCTCTGGTTTTCCTGCCCCGGCTTTAGTAGCACTAAGGTTTAGTGCTCTAAGCTTCGTATGTACCTGTTTTAGCAATAAACACTACACCAAACCATAGCAAACATCCTAAATTACCAATGTTTAACATCCCATCCATCACAAAGTTAAAAAGATAAAGAAATGCAGAAAATAAAAGAGTCAAAAGAAAGTAAATTGTTCGACACACGGCACGCAGGCCGGAAATTGTTCAAGATAAAAGGGGGTTAACCTGTAAGATCACCAACCAACCACTTCTTCCTCCGCTCCTCCCGCCTAGTCCATGTCCTCGTCCTCATCATCATCATCTCCACCGTGCCCCGCAATTTACTCCCGGATATTTCCAATATCATCTTGGATATCGGATATGTTTCTCTCGATTGCTCCAACCCGGTTGTACGTGTTGCTTGCCATATTATAGGTGTTCCTGGTGCACATGAGGTTTTCCTGCAATAAATCATGTGAACTTTGGAAGTTAGGAAAACCGCCTCCTGAGGAGGACTGGCCTGGATCACCATGGGGCAGGTACTGCTACTGATGATGTTGTGGAGCGTGAAGGACAAGTGCCTCTTGCGGGTTCCATGCATGCCCCTACATCCTTTTGAAGCTAACCGTCCCGTCTTCAGCCTCATAAATTAGGTTTATTGAGCGGCAAATGTGTATATCTACCCTTCCCGACCATGGGCTCCTTTCGAATGACCTAGGTATGTTGGTGAAGTGCTTGAAGAGACGGTATACCCATCCCCCAAAGAAGATAGGGGTTGGTGCAGTAGCAATTCGGTTCAGATGCATGTTTCTGAGCAGGAGGAAAGGAACATCAAGGTGTCTGCGGTTATGGATGCAGTGGAGGACAACCAAATCTCTTAACCCAACAATGCCACCGCTATCATGCCTTTGGCTAAGAGAGTAGCCGAGGAGCCTATGGATGTATCGGTAGAGCGGATCCCTCAACTTTGTGCTCTTAGTGCTGCTCGGATTGTAGTGCCCTTCACCAATCTGAGCCCATGCGGCTTGGCGATCGTTCTCATCTGTCTCTCGCATCCCTCCAGTATTTTCCTCGTTACCTGCATCTTCCTTCGCATACAACCCGACAATCGACCCAAATTGTGCCATAGAAATCGAATACCTAGTTCCACCACATCGGAATGCTACCCTATCATTGTCAAATGGGTCACACCTTGAGTTGAACGTGAAGGTGCTATAGAATTCCAATGTGCACTCGTGGACGGAACGAAGTCGAGTTGTTAAAGCGACTCTTAGCGGGCTTGTGACAAAGTTGTGGAAACGGTCGAGTTGGTTTACCAATGCTAACAAATCCGTGCATGCTTGCCTTGGGTATTCCTCGGTCTTGTTTGAAGTATTTCGTATCTAGCCCTAGCATCGAGCTCATTTGCGTTAAACCTTATGAACTTCCTTGCCATCTGAAAGAATACACCAAGAGTTAGCACGAAACATTAGGATTTTCGGACAAAGCTGCAAACAGCGTGCTGGACACGACCCCGTGTTCAGCGGACACGGCCCCGTGTCCAAGCGTCTGTTACTCAAAAACATCATTTTTCAACCCGGTTTCGAAAACTTGAAAATTTTTGGTCAAATAGGTGCGGTTTCCCCCCGAAAATGAAACCCCAAGTGCCGTTTTTCCCAAAACAACCCGTTTACCCATTCAATTTTATCTTTTTTGGTTCAAAAACAAGGGTTTGGGGGTTTTGTGAGAAATCGGGCGAATCTATGAACAATACAAGTGGATTTACTTCCTTTAACACTAATCTAACTAAATGCTAACAGATTAAAGCAAAAATTTGAGGTTCGATCCAGGTGTAGTTCAAGAACCCTAGATTTTCCCCAAATTTTTGAAGTTTTAGCTACATGCAAATGCTTAATCTAACTAATAATAGTGATAGAATCATACCTTGATGTTGTTAGAATGATAGGAGACGTCGAAAATTTGTGGAAAATCGCCTGGAACCAGAGCGTTTTCGGGGAAACGGGGCGTGTGGAATGAAGTAATTGATATGAAAAAGGGGGTTTATCCCGACAGTAGCGCAGACACGGCCCCGTGCCGAGCAAAGTTTTTTTTGTGCTCGTGTGAGTGCCCCTTGTTGCCCAAAAACTTTGTTGGAAGACTTACCGATTAAGATGTCATCCCGTTGATTCGTAACTTACCAGGTATGATGTTGTTGCCTTTACTCATCGACTGTTTGAAGCGAGATTTCTTCCTCTTCATCCTCAATAAATCCTTGATAGAGTTTCAGCCGTTGGCCATTGACTTTGAATGGAGGTCCATTCCGAGATTTAATTTCTACTGCACCATGTGGGAAAATATGGGTGATGGAAAAAGGTCCTGACCACCTACACTTTAATTTACCAGGAAACAATCGAAGTCGTGAATTAAACAAAAGAACTAGATCTCCCACTCGAAATTCATTAGGTTTAATATGTTTGTCATGCAAGTTTTTCATTCTTTCCTTGTAAATTTCTGAGTTTGAGTATGCATAATTCCTAAGCTCGTCTAATTCATTTAGTTGACAAAATCGATTTTTACCAGCAAATTCTAAGTCTAAGTTTACATTTTTAATTGCCCAGTAGGCTTTGTGTGCAATTTCTACTGGCAAGTGACAACTTTTTCCATATACAAGCTTATATGGGGTTGTACCTATTGTTGTTTTATAAGCAGTTCGAAAAGCCCATAAAGCATCATCTAATTTATCTGCCCAATCTTTTTTATTTAACCCTACGGTTTTTTCGAGTATTCGTTTTAAACCTCTATTAGTCACTTCGGCTTGTCCGTTGGTTTGAGGGTGATATGCTGTTGAGACCCGGTGATAGACCCCATCTCTTGTTAAAATTTTCTCAAGTTGATGGTTGCAAAAATGGGTACCTCTATCACTAATTAATGCTTTAGTTGTGCCAAAACGAGAGAATAATTTTTTCAGAAATCTTACCATGACTCTTCCATCATTTGTTGGAAGTGCCTCGGCCTCGGCCCATTTAGACAAGTAGTCTACTGCCACAAGTATATATTTGTTTCCTCTTGACGGTGGGAAAGGTCCCATAAAGTCGAGTCCCCACACATCAAAAATTTCACAAACAAGAATGCCATTTTGTGGCATTTCATTTTCGGAAGAAATATTACTTGTTCTTTGGCAAGCATCGCAAGCCTTGACAAGACTTTGGGCGTCTTTGTAAATGGTTGGCCAATAAAATCCTGAATCAAATACCTTTCGTGTGGTACTCGCGGCACCATGATGTCCTCCATATGGACCTTCGTGACAATGGCGGAGAATCCTTCGTGCTTCACTACCATGTACGCATCGTCGGATGAGTTGGTCGGCACACATTTTGAAAAGATATGGATCTTCCCAAAAATAGTGTTTCACATTGGCAAAGAATTTTTTTCTTTGATGATGTGGCCAACCCTTGGCGACTATACCGCTAGCTAGGTAGTTAGCATAGTCGGCATACCATGGTTCTTCCTTGTATTCCACCATTTCTAGGGACTCCGGTGGAAATTTTTCGTTGATTTGCTCGTCCCTGGTTGCCTCCAAAGCTGGGTCTTCTAAGCGTGAAAGATGATCCGCTGCGGTGTTTTCTGCTCCTCTTTTATCTTTGATTTCAATATCAAATTCTTGGAGGAGTAGAATCCACCGAATCAAACGTGGTTTTGCGTCCTGCTTTTTGAAGAGATATCGAATGGCTGCATGATCTGTGTAGACTATAGTTTTAGAAAGAACAAGATAAGAACGGAATTTATCAAAAGCGAATACCACAGCTAGTAATTCTTTTTCAGTGGTTGTGTAATTTTCTTGTGCATCGTTAAGTGTTTTACTAGCATAATAAATTGGGTGGAAATGCTTTTCTTTTCTTTGTCCCAAGACAGCTCCAACTGCAAAGTCACTAGCATCACACATGATTTCGAAAGGAAATTTCCAATTAGGCGCTATCATGATAGGTGCATTAACTAGCATTTCCTTTAAGGTTAGAAATGCTTGATTGCAATGCTTGTCAAAGATGAAAGGAGCATCTTTTTCAAGTAATTTTGTTAGAGGCCTTGAGATTTTTGAAAAGTCTTTGATAAACCGCCTATAAAATCCGGCATGCCCTAGGAAACTTCTGATAGCTCTAACGGAGGATGGGGCGGTAGTCGAGAAATGGTATCTATTTTGGTTCGATCCACCTCCATCCCTTCGCGTGAGATTTTATGACCGAGTACTATTCCCTCCGTTACTATGAAATGACATTTTCCCAGTTAAGGGCGAGGTTAGTTTCCTCACATCGGGATAGCATTCGTTCAAGGTTATCGAGGCATTGGTCGTATGGATCCCCAAAGATAGAAAAGTCTTCCATGAAGACTTCCATTGTCTTTTCTATGATGTCATGGAAGATGGCTACCATGCAACGTTGGAATGTTGCGGGGGCATTACATAGACCAAACGGTATGCGTCGATAAACAAAAGTTCCATAGGGGCATGTAAAGGTTGTCTTTTCTTGGTCTTCGGGTGCTATCGAGATTTGAAAGTAACCTGAAAAACCATCCAAGAAACAATAAAATTCATGACCGGATAATCTTTCTAACATTTGGTCAATGAAGGGTAAAGGAAAGTGATCTTTTCTTGTTGCTTCATTTAATCGTCTATAATCTATACATACTCTCCATCCTGTGACGGTTCTCTTTGGTATAAATTCATTCTTTTCGTTAGTTATTACCGTCATACCTCCTTTCTTTGGAACAACTTGGACGGGACTTACCCAAGGACTATCAGAGATAGGATAAATAAGCCCGGCATCAAGTAATTTGATGACTTCATTTTTAACCATTTCTTGAACATTTGGATTTACTCGACGTTGTGGTTGTATTACTGATTTGTAGTCATCATTCATTAAAATTTTATGCATGCACATAGAAGGACTTATTCCTTTTATGTCTACAAGTTTCCAAGCAATCACATTTTTATGTTTTTTTCAAAAGACTAATTAATTTTTCTTTTTCTAAACTATCTAATTTAGATGAAATAATTACAGGTAATTTACCATCTTTGTCTAGAAAAGCATATTCCAAACCTTTTGGAAGTTCTTTGAGCTCAAGAGGTGGGTCTTTAGGAGACTCCTTATTTGGTTGCTCATTTTGATCAAGAACCTTAAAAGTTTGTTCTATGGCGACCTCTTCTTCAACAAAGTGGTCAAACTTTTCACTTGTATCGGGTGGTTCATCTTCATCTTCAATTAGGGGGTCATTATTTCCGAATGGATATTTCATTGACCGCTCAAGATCGACACACTTTTTAAATGCCCCTAATTGAAGAGGTAGATTGTTGTACTTCCGGTTTTTCAAAGCTTCGTGAGTTTTTACAAATGGTCGTCCCAACACTAGAGGAGCGTCATCGAGGATGACAAAGTCGGTGGGGACTATTATTTGATTTGTTTGAACCAAGACATCCTCAACTATACCGATTGATTTTATTACTTTCCGATTAGATAGAAAAATGGGTATTTGAAGTGGAGAAAAATCACTAATACTTAATTTTTCGAAAATGTAGTTGGGCATTATATTAACACAGAGATCTTTATCGATTGTGACATTACTAATAAATGAATTTTGAAAGAAACATGGAACCGGTGTAATGTTAATTTCAAATGGGTCTTCTTTTATTAGTGAGGTTTGATCAATAGTTAACTTAACACTTACCGTTTCGTCAATTTTAGTGTTAGTGTTTAACTCTTTTAAAAACTTAGCATGAGTTGTAACTAAACAATGATTTTCAAAAGAAGGTGACAAGAGATTAATTTCTTCAAAATTAGACTCTTCTTGAATTTTAACGTTGTCGGAGTCAGCTTTTTCATTGTCTAACTCATGTGTCAGTTTTTCACTCATTTGTTCTTCCATTTTTACACCTTTAGCTATCTCTTCTTTATTTAATTGTTCTCTTGCGCGGGACTCCTCTTCCCTTGCGCGAGATTCTTTTATATAGCGATCGATAACTCTAAGGTGTTCTAATATCCTATTGGTCACTTCGGTTATAGAAAAAGGATCAGGATTTTCAAAGCTTGAATCCGGTTGTTCGATCCTTTATTCCTCATAATACCCATATGAAGTAGATGGTTCACACCATTGTTCTTCATTGTACGCATATGATGGAGAAGGGTCGTAATTTTGTTCTTCATAATACTCATTTGAGGTGGGTTGTTCACGCCATGGTTCCTCATAATAAGCATACGGAGGTTGTGGCTCATATCTTGGTTCCTCAAAGTATGAGTAAGAGGGCTCATACCTTGGTTCATCAAAATATGAGTATCAGGGAGGAGGTTCATACCTTTGGTCTTCATAGTAGGTTTATGAAGTGGATGGCTCGTACCTGGGCCCCTCATAGTAGGTGTATGAATTGGATGGTTGATATGAGTGACAATATTGAACCGAGTGCGGATTGCTACAATTAGTGCAATCGTTACTCCTATGATCATCCTCCTCATAGGTGTAGTTGTAACCTCCTGAGTATTGATCCATAAGAATCACTCAACAGACCACAACTAAGTCTCGAGATCAGAAAACAAATAAAAACGGAAACAGAGGCTGGACACGGCCCCGTGTTCAGTGGACACGGCCCCATGTACAGAATCTGTATCTGGGCGTTTTAATTAAAGTTACTGATTTTGTTGAGCACGGGGCGTGTTCAGTGAGCACGGCCCGTGTTCAAGCTACTGTTACTGAGTGTTTTATGAAAAATGTGCAGCACGGCCCCGTATTCAGTTACTGTAATGCAAAACTAAACTAAAATGCAGAAAAATGTGGGCACGTTTTAAAAAGGTTTTGAAAAACTAATTAGGCCATCGATTTTAAGCTTTCTTAAAATCCTTGTGTCCCCGGCAGCGGCGCCAAAAACTTGATGCGTGTGAAGTGTGTATATAAGTTTAAGTATATTTTAAGCCATTTTACACTTTCTTTAGCCAAGTTTTAAATTTATAAAACACGATATTTACTAACACTAAACACACATGTGGGCAAGTGCATCCATCGTGAGCGTAGTATAGTGTTGGCAAGATACCGAGGTCGTCCAAGGACACAAGAGCTTTTAGTACCGGTTTATCATCAACGTCTAATCAAATCAAAAGTTTAGAAAAATGTTTTAAACTAAGAAAATAAAAACTAACTAAAATGCTGAAAAATAAAAATAAAAGTAAAAACAGATAGACAAGATGAGTCACTTGTCTCCGACTCGTGTTTAGTGTAACCTTTGATTATTTCCGCACTTTTGCACTATTTAAGAGATTATCTTAGTTATTGTAGTAGGCCCCTCTTTTGGAGGTGACGTTACCCTCAACCCAGTAGTTTGTGTCAGCAAGGATACAATCCTAAAGGGTCGGATTATTGAAAGATAATTAATTAAGTTATTAATGCATATTGTGGTAGGCCCCTCTTTTGAAGGCGACGTTACCCTCGGCTAAGTAGTCTGAGTCAGTAGGGATACAGTCCTAAGTAGCCGGGTTAAAGTTTTAATAGTAGTTTAACTTATGAGGGGATAAAAGAGTCTGGACCTCCGCCATCCAATACCGTTAAGTATAGAAGGAGGTCCTACTAAATTTGACCCAGGTCCTTTGCAGGATCGATACACTGAACAATGACAAGACTCTTACCAAACTGTTCCCTTAACCCCTGACCAGGTAGCCAACATACCTCTATATAGACCGTGGAGATATGAATGGTGAAAATTTTTTATTTTATATATACAGTAAAATAATGCCAAGACACCACGGACAAACGATAAGGAAGAATCACCTTCAACATAAGAAACTAGTTATTAAAGTCATTAATACATAACCAATTAAAAAGTGAGAAAAGATTAAAAATAAAAAGTATTACACTAGACACTTTGTCTTCACCAAGTGATGTAAGAGACTTAGGCAAACATGGCCTTGATTGTCAAGAACTCTTACGATAAATCTTGGATCCCGAGACGACTCGCACACTCTATGATGGACAATGGATGATGGTGGTGGATGATGGTGTTATGGTGGTGGTGGGTGGTGGGTGAAGTGTGAGAGAGGTGGTGTGCCAAGGCATGGTTTGAGCTTGAGCCAAGCACTCATATTTATAGGCTGAACAGAAGCTCGGGCACGGCCCCGTGTCCACATCCTTCTCTTTCTTCATTAAATGCGATTGTCTTTATTAGTTGACCACGACCCCGTATCCGCTGGGCACGACCCCGTGTGCAGAAGCATATCTGTACTATCAACATTTGCCTGGATTCTGCGAATCTTATAGTTAACCATGGCCCCGTGTTCGCTGAGCACGGCCCCGTGGTGGCCGATGGAAGCTTCTACAACTTTGTCTTTTATGCTGACACTTGGGCACGCCCCCGTGCTCACTGAGCACGGGGCGTGTTCAGCCTTCTGTTCTCTTGTTTTGCTTGGGAAGATGCTTTCGGGGAAGTCGGGCATGCCACGTTTGTTCCTTTTTGTAACACCTCGAAAATTTACGTCCTATAATGTGTTGACACGTGTCACAGGTTTGAACGTGTGAAAGTATGTTCTTGAAGGACTAAAGTTGACAAACAGTGAAACTGTGTAAATATAAGGGTTCAAAGTGTCAACAATGAATAAATATACCTTACAATAACCCTACATGATGTTTATAACCTTAAACGAATGGATCATGGATCATACGAAGCGAATTGTGAAAGAAAGTGAGAGATTACAAACTACAGGGGTTAAATGTGTCAACATGTTTAAGATATACCTCTGAGTGACCTTTTAGCAAACCCGAAGCCTTGTAACGATTAAATATGCTCACTAGAATGTACCATAAAAATTTCACCAAGTTTCGTTACCGTATGAGAAAGTTGTGATAAAATTCGTTTGTGAGGGTTAGAATCGTTAACATTGGAATTTAGGGCTTTTCGGGTGATCACAAAGTTACCCGAGGACTTAACAAAGTGGGTATAAGTCTTAAAGCCCCCATATGTTAATATTATAGGATAAGAACTCTGGAAAACAAGTGAAAACGACCTTTCGGGGGACCAAGGACCAAAATGCAATAACGAAAATCATGTGTGACCTGACCAGAAGGGCCACGCGGCCCGCCTCACAGATAACAGAAGGCCACGCGGGCCGCCTACGACTGCCAGTTGCAGAAAAAACAAGCAGCTGCCTGTTGATGCTTGTAACCGACTCAAATCTCATTTTTTCGATACCTTGGGCTGCCTAAGGTGGTTTTTAGCATGCAGGGCACTTGTGGTTGATATTGTAACACTCCTAGACTTAGGTGTTGATGATCCAAGTATGTTTGAAGTTGTTTATAAGACCCACATGTTACTACATTGATCATTCGTCAAACCCTGAGCATTTCTGGAGCATTCAAGCAGGTCACAAGCATTCCAAATCATCCATTAGTCGTGTGTAAGTATGCCTAACCTTCTCTAATTCATTTATACTTAGTTTATAGCCTAGAAATCAAACCGTCGTAACTACGGTTTGATTTAGCGATAAATCACAATCGGTCCAGAGTTTAGTCGAATCAAAAGTTGTTATAAGTTGGTATTTATATGGTTAATAAACCCCTAAAAGGGCACTCACTGATTCGAATCCTAACTAGGTCGTTTGTCGAGTCAAAGGTTGTCCGAAAAAGTCAACAGAAACATTAATCGCATATTTAACGATACGGAAGGCGTGTAACCTGTTTTATCAGTCATACAACTTGAAAATAAGTATAAAAACTTGTCTAAGCTTGTTTGATTCGACAACTTTATGTTTTGAACCGATTCGGAACCGAGAGACGCAAAAGTTTGACTTTTTCTTTGACCTCAGTTCTGACCCGATTTATATAGGTTTAGACATGCCTTAAGGTTCCATTAGGACCTAGTTACATGTGTGTATAAGCCTCTGCGTTTATACCACTCGAATCCCTAATCGTCCGACGTTTCCGTTAATTGCCTAAATATTGACCGTAATGCCCTTATGACCATAAAACGAGATTTTTGGAAATGTGAAAGTGCCATAATCTTAGTTACTGATTATTAAACTTGTACCTAAAATTTCACATCAGTTGGAGGTCTAGATTAGGAGTTATGCTTAATGACGTAATTTGAAAGCTTTTAAGTAATTAAACGGCGTCATTAGCGTAAAGCCTATCTAAACCCAATTTTTGAAACCAAAACTTTTACCCACTGATGTGATATAATATTTTGGGATTTTTAAAGATTTTTAATTATTTTTAAACTGATCATAAGCTAGGTTTATCGCCTTGATTCGGTTAATACCAAAAATACCCTTTTCGGCCATAAAATGAGTTTTACAAATCCTTTTAACGCCAATCCAATTGGTATTGATTTTAAATAATAAATGGAGTATTTTGAGCCTGTTTATATGATCAGAAAACTCAGAATCGTATTTTAACCCGTACATCGCTTAAAACGACTTTATACGCGTATTTAACGCATAGTTTGGGTTTAAAACTATTTTAGTATATAAGACTTATTACCAAAGGTTATAACCTGTTAAAATAAGCTATTTTACTGAACAACTCAGACCCGGATCACAGGTGTCTAATTAAACCCTTTTATAATCTTTAAAATGACCAAAATACCCCTACGGGGCTTATTAAGAGATTAAACTCGTTTGGGGCGTCATGGGTGATATCCTACTGATGTCACAACTTATTTAAGGCATGTTAACTTAGGAAACCTGTTTAGGACTCTTACGGATACCCGTTACGCTTCATGCGCGTTCGGTTCGGTTTATGTAACTAGTTTACATAAATTAGCCGAAACGGGTCAAACCTTATCGGTTTTATCTCAAAATCCAGAATGTGTATCATATACCCATATTAAGCAAGTCTTCAAACTTGTCGGGTCTAAATCACATTCTATCCAGTCTTCGCTTAATCGTGCGTACGAACCGTATCTTTAAAAACTAACCGGTCTAAGCGTAAGCTTAACTAAAGACCCGTTAGGATTCTAATAGGTTATTATAAACCTTCGTTCCAGATTAGGAGAACCAGTAAAAGATACTTGCACTCGCTGATTTTGATCTATACTTACTCAGGTAAATACTTTTAACTTATTTCCCTATACGGGCTTGGGTAAGGTATATAAAATACCGCTTGGTCGGACATTGAATCTTTAATTGTATATGGTTAAAGTATTGAGATGTTTCGTTTAAATTGTTTTGTTTGCTTAAAGCCTTTGGGGGTTAATGACCGTGTCCCGGATATCCCTGGCATCATTTTATGAAATGGCCACGACCTTAGCACTCAGGTGTAGGCGTACACCTGTCAGTGTCTCATAAATAAAGTGGTGTGTTTATTGATCTTTAACCCGGCTCGATCCGGGCTACTGAACGCATAAGGAACATGTAAATCCTTTACAAGTTTATATATTTAAATAATTATCCCAAGTTATAAAAATATTATTTGTGCCTTGTGCCTTAAATGCATTTTCTTAAACTCTTTTTAAAATGAGTCGGTTGATTGTATTTATCAGTGTAAACTGACGTATTTTTCCTAAAAAGGTTAAGTGCAGGTACTACGCGAAATAGGCTGGCTTGTCTCCTAGCATCCACAATAAGTCTCGCCAGCTTGGATGTCATAAACTGTTGAACATTTGTTTTCTTTTTATTTTGATCTACCTGTGGATTTATATTCGACTATTTGTGATACTTAATATTACAATATCGTTTGGTTGAATTAAATCTATACTTTGCTTCCGCTGTGCATTTAAATATTGTGTTGTTTGACTATTATGTTGCCAACCACGTCACGATACTCCCCTACCGGGCCCACCGGTAACACGTGGAAATTCGGGGTGTGCCACTTTTCTTGTATTTATGTTAGATTTAGTTGCCTTTTTGCTTCTTTTGTTAATTTGAGCTCATTTAATCCTGAAAATGCAAAAGGAAGACAAAAACACACTTTTTCCATCATTAGTACTAAAAAATGGTTAGTTTTATGCCACAATTGATGTAATTTATATGTTGCATTTTGCACACATCACAGACATGACCAAGATGGTAAAACCTTTTCAAAAGGTTTCAATCCTTGTTAACATCTGAAAACAAGTTAACACTCTGGACAAAATGTGATTCGATAAAATTGCCTCAGTCATCACTATATTGGATTCTCCCAAATACTTTTTATTAAATTAAAATATCCATTAGGGATATAATGCCTACGGGCTATACTCATTGTCATATAAGACAAAAGACAGCCGTGGTCTTCGACCCCCTGTTAAGAAGAGGTAATGAATTAGAAATTAAAACCTCAATACCTTGATCCTATAAGATCATGAAAAAAAAAATTTGAAACCGTCCACGTGACTAGGCCTTTTTGCCATTAGTATATTTTAATTATAACTAAGGATTCTTATAATATCCTGAATATATATATGATTAACAAATTAATCGCAGTGGTTCTTAAATACCATGATTAATAAATCTTCTAGAATAATAAAAACTATTATAGACCTCTGAATGAATTAAAATCATTATTTTATGTAGCAATCAAGCTACATGGCCGAGTCAGACGAAGCCACCGCAGAGATAATCATGACACCTCCAGAGTCAACGTAGCAGGAACAGAGTTACAAGCATTAATAGATAATGCTGTCACACGAGCTTTGGAGAGACAGTTCAATGAATCCAGTGGTACCCACGTAAGGACCCAGTCTGTGCCACACTCTAAACCACCCTCTAGAACTTATACCGCTCACAAAAGTGATTCTCATCACTCAACAAACCAGAGGAGTGTTCCATCTAAGAGAGTTGTGCTGAACCAAGAACCACGTACTACAGGTTGCACCTATAAGTACTTTGTTTCCTGCAAACCTTACGAGCTTGAAAAGATTGAAGCTGATTTCTTGTCGCTAGTTATGAAAAACCTAGATTGTCAAGCCTACCTTACGAGCTTCAACACGATGTCAAGACTGGTTCCGTATCTGGTAACTCCGGAACCCAAGAGAATAGCTCGTTTCATTGGGGGTTTGGCCCCAGAAATCAAGGCAAGTGTGAAGGCCTCTAGACCAGCCACTTTCAGGTCTGCAGCTGATATATCATTGTCCCTTACTTTGGACGCGGTCAGGGAGAGATCGCTGAGAAACACAGACGCTGAGAAGAGAAAGTGTGAGGATGACAACTCACGACGTTCAGACAAGAAGCGTAAGGGAAACAATGACCACAAGAAGAGTTCTAGAACTAAGAAGGATGGTCATCAGTCAGGTGATATGCCCAAGTGTAAGGTCTGTAAGAAGCACCATTTTGGGAGGTGCAGATATGAATCGAAATCCCAGTCACAGCCAAGAGTTTGTGGGATTTGTAAATCCTCTGAGCACAAGACCCTAGACTGTAAGAAAATCAAGGATGCTACATGTTATAGCTGCAATGAAAAAGGGCATATCAAGTCCAACTTCCCAAAGTTTGCTAAGAAAGATGAGGAAGGGAAAAAGACCAATGCTAGGGTCTTCCAGATGAACACACAAGAGGCAATCCAGAATGATAATGTCATAACAGGTACCTTCCTTATTAATGATGTTTATGCAAGGGTGTTATTTGATTCTGTAGCAGATAAGTCATTTGTTGATGATAAGTTTTGTAAGTTGTTAAACCTACCTGTTATAACCCTAAGCATAAAATATAAGGTTGAATTAGCCGATGGCACCTTAGAAACCGCATCAACCGTGTTAGATGGATGTTTCATATCCATTAGGAACTACTCTTTTCCTTTGTCCTTACTTCCTTTGAAGTTAGCCGGTTTCGATATAGTTATAGGCATGGACTGGTTATCTCATAGCCAGGCCCAGATTGTTTGCAACAAGAAGCAAGTGGTGGTCAAGACTCCGTCTGGTGAACCACTTACCATTCAGGGATATACCCAATATGGACTGCCTGAGCAAGTGTCTATGCTCAAGGCATCTAGGTGATTGAAGAAGGGTTGTGTCATTTATATGGCACAGGTAACTATTGATGAGCAGAAGCCTAAGATTGAAGATATTCCCGTCATTTCTGAGTACCCAGAAGTTTTCCCTGAAGAACTACCTGGTTTGCCACCAGATAGGCAAGTAGAATTCAAAATTGACATTATTCCAGGAGCAGCACCTGTTGCAAGGGCACCTTACAGGTTGGCACCAACAGAGATGAAAGAGTTGAGGACTCAGCTAGACGATTTATTGGCAAAAGGTTTCATTCGTCCTAGTTCATATCCTTGGGAGCACCAATCCTGTTTGTGAGGAAGAAGGATGGATTGATGCGTCTATGCATCGACTATCGTGAGCTTAACAAGGTCACTATCAAGAATAGATATCCATTGCCCAGGATCAACGACCTGTTCAATCAATTGCAAGGGGCAAGTTACTTCTCGAAGATCGACTTGAGGTCAGGCTATCATCAGCTGAAGGTTAAAGATGAAGATGTACACAAGACTGCATTTAGGACTCGTTATGGTCATTACGAGTTCTCAGTGATGCCTTTTGGGCTCACTAATGCACCTGCCACATTCATGGACCTCATGAATCGCGTCTGTAAGCCCTACCTAGATAAATTCATCATCGTCTTCATCGATGATATTCTTATTTACTCGAAGAGTCAAGATGACCATGAGAAGCACCTTTGTTGTATTCTTAAGCTACTTCAGTAGGAGAAGCTCTATGCCAAGTTTTCAAAATGTGAATTCTGGCTTCGTGAAGTCCAATTCCTTGGACATGTGGTTAGTGAGCGTGGTATCCAAGTAGATCCCGCTAAGGTTGAAGCTGTTATGAATTGGCGAGAGCCAAAGACGCCTACAAAGATTCGTAGCTTTCTAGGTTTGGCAGGATATTATAGGCGATTTATTGAAAACTTCTCAAGGATTGCTGTGCCCCTAACTTCGTTGACACGTAAGAATATTAAGTTTGACTGGGGCCCTAAGCAGCAGGAATCCTTTGACATCCTTAAGCAAAAGTTGAGCAATGCACCTGTGTTAACATTGCCTGATGGAATAGAGGAATTTTTAGTATATTGTGATGAATTACACACAGGTATGGGTTGTGTGCTTATGCAGAAAGGCAAAGTCATTGCCTACGCTTCTCGACAATTAAAAGTGCATGAAAAGAATTACACCACCCATGACTTGGAGTTGGGTGCCGTGGTATTTGCACTAAAACTGTGGAGGCATTATTTGTATGGAACTAAGTGTGTGATCTACTCTGATCACAAAAGCCTTCAACATATGTTCAATCAGAAGGATTTGAACATGAGGTAGCGACGATGGATGGAAACTTTGAATGATTATGACTGTGAGATAAGATACCATCCAGGCATGGCAAATGTGGTTGCCGATGCCTTAAGTAGAAAGGAAAGAGTGAAGCCTATAAGAATCAATGCCAAGAGCATTGAGTTAAAGAATTGTTTGATTGAAAGGTTGTTAGCTGCGCAGAAGGAAGCTGTACTAGAAGCTAACTATCCTAATGAAAAGCTAGGAGTAACTGAAGAACAGTTATCCTATGGCAAGGACGGAATTCTGAGGTTAAATAGACGAATATGGGTTCCAATTTATGGAGGAGTTCGGGATGTTATCCTCCAGGAAGCCCACAGTTCTAAGTACTCCGTTCATCCTGGAGCTGATAAGATGTACCAGGATCTAAAGACAAATTTTTGGTGGATAGGCTTGAAGAAGTCTATAGCTACCTATGTAGCCAAGTGTTTGACGTGCGCGTAAGTTAAAGCTGAACACCAAAAGCCGTCAGGTTTGTTACAACAACCTGAACTTCCCACCTGGAAGTGGGAAATGGTGACAATGGATTTTATCACCAAGTTACCAAAGACAAAGAGAGGAAATGATACTATTTGGGTGATAGTGGATAGATTGACTAAGTCAGCTCACTTCCTACCTATTAAGGAAACACATAGCTCAGATAAGTTAGCTCAGCTGTACGTGGATGAGATTGTATCTCTCCACGGAGTGCCAGTGTCTATCATTTCTGATAGGGATACAAGGTATACATCGCAATTCTGGAAAAGTTTTCAACAATCGCTAGGCACTCGATTAAACTTCAGCACAACATATAATCCTCAAACGGATGGTCAGAGGAGCGTACAATTCAAACGCTAGAAGATATGTTAAGAGCTTGTGTTATTGACCTAGGTAGAAGTTGGGATGAACATCTTCCACTAATTGAATTTTCGTACAATAATAGCTATCACTCAAGTATCCAAGCTGCACCATTTGAAGCTTTGTATGGAAGAAGATGCAGAACGCCCGTTTGCTGGGCAGAAGTTGGAGATGTCCAACTAACAGGACCTGATATAGTCCTGGAGATGACAAATAAGATTGTGCAGATAAGAGATCGTCTCAAAGCTGCCAGAGATAGGCAGAAAAGCTACGCAGATTTAAGGCGTAAACCTCTAAAGTTTGAGGTTGGTGACAAAGTGTTGCTTAAAGTATCACCCTGGAAAGGAGTGATGCATTTTGGTAAGAAAGGCAAATTAAGCCCAAGATATATAGGACCATTCGAGATCATCGAATGTGTCGGAACAGTGGCTTATAAGTTAAATTTGCCTGAAGAGCTTAGTGGTATTCACAACGTGTTCCACATATGCAATCTGAAGAAATGCCTAGCTGATGAGTCACTAGTCATGTCACATAAGGATGTGCACATAGATGAAAGCTTAAAGTTTGTTGAAAAACCCTTGTCGATCGAGGATCGACAGGTCAAGAAGCTTCGAAGGAAGCAAGTGCCGATTGTAAAAGTTAAATGGGATGCCCGCAGAGGTCACGAGTACACGTGGGAGGTAGAGTCCACAATGAAAGAAAAATACCCTCATTTATTTTAGTAAATCTCGAGGTCGAGATTTCTTTTAAGGGGGGGGTGAGGATGTAACACCTCGAAAATTTATGTCCAATAATGTATCGACACGTGTCATGAGCTTTAAAAGTGTAAAGGATTACTTTAGAGGGACTAAAGTTGACAAACAAGGAAAGTATGTGAATATAAGGGTTCAAAGTATCAACAATGGATAAATATACTTTACTGTAACCCTACACGATGTTTATACCCTTAAACGAATGAATCATGGATCATACGAAGCTAATTGTGGAAGAAAGTGAGGAATTATAAACTATAGGGGTTAAATGTGTCAACATGTTTAAAGTATACCTCTGAGTGACCTTTTAGCGAACCCGAAGCGTCGTAACGATAAATTATACTCACTAGAAGATGTGGTAAAAATTTCACCAAGTTTCGTTATCGTATGAGAAAGTTATGATAAAATTCGTATACGAAGGGTTAAAAGCGTCAACGTTGAAATTTATGACTTATCGGGCGATCACAAAGTTAACCGAGGACTTAACGGTGTTTGGTTATGTCATGGAGCCCTTAAAAGTCAAGTTAGAGGGCCAAAAGTGCAAGAAATAAACTCAAAACCACGTTTAAAAGGACCAAGGGCTGAATTGCAATTTAATAAACTTGTTTGGCATGTTCTGCGACTTTTAGACGCCCCGCGAGGGACCTTACACGGCCCGCGAACAAGCGCCAGCGACAGAATTGTTTGGCAGCTGCCAGTTTCAGTTGTGTAACAGCCTTTAGGACCTATAAACTGATACCAGGGGGCTGCACAAACGGATTTACATGCAGTAGGGGCACCTGCAAACATCTGGTTGCAACCATAGACTTGCTTGGCATTATCTTAATCAATTGAATTCACTATATAAGAAGAACACTTGTTGCAACTTTGGATATTCACTTGAAAACTCTCACAACTCAACTTCTGGAGATTTTTGGAGCTCAAGTTCACTTCCTAGGGATTCTTAGTCGTGCATAGGACCTCAGTAAGTGCTCTTACCCTTCCTTAATTCAGTTTTGCCTAGTTAATTAGCTTAAAGTCAAACCGTCATAATTAGAGTTTGACTTCATAATTAATCATAATTTATCTAGTCAAATTTCAAATTGAAAGTACCTATGAGTTGGTAATTGTATGGGTAATAAACCCTTAAAAGGGCACCCTCTGATTCCCACTCTAACTAGGTCAATTGTCGGGTCAAAGTTAATCTTAAAAAGTCAGCAGAAAGCTTATTTTCAAATTAATGCATAATTAGCAATGTAGGAGCCATGCAACCTGATTTATCATTAATATAACTTGGTAATTAATGTAAGAACATGTCTAAACATGTTCAACCCGACAATTTTCATTTTAGGCTCGGTTCGGAACCGAAAGTCGCATAATTTGACTTTTGCTTTGACTTTCAGTTCTGACCCATTGTAGCATGTTTTAGAAATGCCTTAGAGCCTTATTAGGACCAGGTTTCATGTTAGTATAACCCTCTGTGATTATACAACTTGGTTCATTAGTTATCCGATTCATATGCATGTTTCCGTTAAATACTTAAATGTTGACTATTATGCCCTTTTGACCTTAAAATGAGATTTTTGAAAATGTAAAATAATAGAAACCTTAGTTACTGATTATTAGACTTATCCTAAAATTTGACATCAGTTTGAGGTCTAGATTAGGAGTTATGTTCATTAGCGTAAATGAAAAGCTTTTTATTAATTAAACGACATAATTAGCATATAGCCTATCTAAACCCAATTTTGATATCAAACTTTTTACCCACTGATGTAAAATAATATTTTGGGATTTTTGAAGATATTTATTTATTTTTAGGTTGAGCATAACATAGAGTTCTAAGCTTGATTCGGTAATTGACGGTTTTGCCCTTTTGGGCTATAAAATGAGTTTTACAAATATTTTTGATACCAAACCTTTTTCTACTGATCTAATATGATAAATAAAATATTTTGAGCCTTCTGGAATAATAAAAATATCAGCTTTCCTGTAAAAACCCGGAAATAGCTCAAAATCGCCTTTTTAAGCGTTTTTAACGCATTGTATGCATTAAAACTATTTTAAACATATAAGGTGTGATACCTACTGATATTTTTAGTAAATTTTTATATTTTAACAGTAAGCAAAATTTTTAAACTCAGATTTCCAGTTTTGACCTTTTAGGCCTATGTGAAATTATCAAAATGCCCCTAAGGTGCATAGTTTGGTTTTAAATGATAAATTTCACATATATGTAATACCCTACTATTATAACTTATTAAATAAAGTATTTTTACTGATTATATAAGACCTGAAACTCAAATTATTATTTAAACTCTTTTATACCCTTTAAAATGACCAAAATGCCCCTACGGGGCATAGTTGGAGTTTAAATCCATTTCGGGCATAATAAAAGATATCTTACTGATGTCACAACATATTTAAGGCATATTAACTTAGGAAACCTGTATATGGCTCTTATGGTTACCCGTTACGCACCTTTCGCGTTCGGTTCGGTTTATGTAACTAGTTTGCATAGATTAGCCGAAATGGGTCAAACCTTATCATTTTTGTCTCAAAATCCAGAATGTGTTTAGTTTACCCATATTACACAAGTCTCCAAACTTGTCGGGTCTAAAACATATTCTATTCTGGTCTTCGCTTAATCGTGCGTTTGAACCGTATCTTCTTTTAAAAACTAACTGGTCTAAGTTTAGGCTTAATTAAAGACCCGTTAGGAATCTAATAGGTTATTAAAAACCTTTGTTCCAGAATAGGAGACCCGGTAAAAGCTACACGCACTTGCTATTTGTGATTAATACTTGCAAAGGTAAATACTTTTAACTTATTTTCCCTATACGGGCTTGGGGTACGGTATATAAAATACCGCTTGGTCGGGCATCGAATTTTTAATTGTATGAAGGTTAAATTATTGAAATGTCCCGTTTGAATTGTTTTGTTTGCTTAAAGCCTTTGGGGGGGGGGGTTAATGACCATGTCCCGGATATCCTTGGCATCATTTTACGAAATGGCCACGACCTAAGCACGGGGTGTAGGCGTACACCCGACAATGCATAAGTAAATAATAAGGTATAACCGCCGGTTTCGGGAATAACCCGCCACGGGACTATATCATGTGGTGTGTCTATTAATCTTTAACCCGGTGTCAATCCGGGCTACTGAACGTATAACAAACATGTAATTCTTTTACAAGTTTATATATAAATAATTATCCCAAGTTATAAAATAATTTTGTGCCATGTGCATTCAAATCAATTTTCTAAAAAACATTTTCAAAATGAGTCAGTTAATTGTATTTACCAGTGTAAACTGACGTATTTTCCCAAAAAGGTTAAGTGCAGGTACTACTCGAAATAGGCTGGTCTCTCCTTAGCATCAATAAGAGTCTCGCAAGCTTGGATGCATTAGAGTCTGTTGAACTACGTTTTTCTGTTTATTTGATCCGCCTGTGGATCCGTTTCAACTACGTTGTGATACTTAATATTACAATTTTATTCAGTTAAAATAAATCTATCTTTTGCTTCCGCTGTGCATTTAAAATTGTGTTGTTTGACTATGATGATATCAACTATGTCACGATACTCCCCACCGGACCCACCGGTAATACGTGGAAACATTGGGGTGTGACAATAATTATAACATAATGTATTCTTTTTTCTTACGCATTTCCTACGAAACTATCGTTTTTTCCTATAGAATTCCTATGGAATCTGATGAAACCTTTTTAGTCTTTTTCCTATACATTTCTGGTGGATACATTTAAAAAATAATAGAAAAAAAAACAGCTTTTTCCTGCTGAAAGATGCGAAATAATTAAAAAAACTACTGCTAATGACTAACGGGTGCCTAAAATTTTTTCATAAACTCTTCAAATTGTTTTTGCCTCTTTTCTTTATTTTCTTTTATGTCTTTTTCCATCTGTTGCACTCTTTGCTCCAACTCTTGTCTAGCATCCTTTTCGTTTGCAAGTTCATTTTCCATTTCAACTCAAACTTTTTCAACCTAAATTGTTAAAACGAATCAATAATTTAAGTTATTTTTTTCTACTAATTAATTGTTAAAAACTATATAATTTATAGAATTGCAATACTTTGATGAGAAGTAAACAATACCTACTCTTGTGACCTTATGGCATCAAAATATAATTTAGACTAGGTTAATGCCCGCGTAATACGCGGGCTTCAACCAAAACCATATTATTTACATTGAAATGAAATATTCTGTACAAATACATACATTGGAAGAAAAATACAGAAACTATTCAAATGCCGGAAAAAACTTCCTTGTAGACTACATTTGTTGTTTTACTCGTTACCTTCCCATCTTTGTCTTGTTAAACGCGGCTTCAACAAATGTAAATAATGACATCAGCCTCCACCTCTATCATAGTTTCGTCCCTATCTGCTGCCACTGCCATGGGCGAGGCTCCATTTTCCATGACAGTATCAGATTGTTGCATGTTCGGGTTTGAAGCCTTGGTTACTTTGTTAACCCCGTTATGTCATCAATGATGATGGATAAGGGTTAGTAGAGATGGTCAAGGTTGATGTCACCGACAAATTATGTAAAAACAATGTTTACAATAAATCATCATTGTTAGCAAAATCAGCTACTCTGCAAGTTCAATTGTATAATGGTGCGGTTTTAATATTGTAAAAGGCCACAAATCACAATGTGTCGATTGAATTACCTTTTCTAAGGCCAGGGCAAGCTTTGAAAGATTTAGAATCAAGATTCGTGCATCAAGAATAATCTGTTCATCCAAAACAAAAAAAACAAAAAACAAAAGCTAATCAGAAATTCGAGCGTGCAGTTTAACACTTACCTCACATAGCCTTTGTAGTTTACCAAGTGGGATCAAATCATCATCACAAATAATATTAACACTTACCTCACATAGCCTTTGTAGGGTAAACGGTGGGGCATCAATGAAACTACGAAGAGTTGCACGACATAATCAAACGAATGTAAGTTCGTCATTAGTCAAAAGAAAATTTTACAAAGAACAAAATATAATGATGTTATAAATCGTTGAAAGGCTGGCTTAAAAATAAATTCTTCAAAAATAAATTTTACAAAGAACTGAATATAATGAGTGCGGAAGTATAATCATCCAACCTTTTTTGCCAACTCAGCGTATGTCTCTCCTAGTGATATCTTTTGTTCCAATCTGCTCATTTTTGCCTGAGGATCCTAGGAAATGACCTATAATAAAAAACGACTAAACGAAGAATAAGACATAAAAATGACCTATAATAAAAAATGATTAAAAGAAGAATAAGACTTATGAACATAAATTAATATGGAAAAAGGTGTTTTTGGATGATCCAACCCAACCTTCTCCGACCCATAACAAAAGATTACCCAATCTGGTCTTTACACTGATCTTTACACTATAGGTTGCTTAAAGTACCATCAGTGTATGAGCTATGAGCTGAGGTAAATGTTATAGTTTATTTAATAAAACATTATGATTAAAATCATGGTTTTTCAAAAAAAAAGTGAGGCGCATTGAGGCGATAGGGTCCCCAAAGCCTAGGCAAAGGTGCATGCATCACGTACGTGAGGCGCAAGGTATTTATATAACATTTTTTTTATATATTTCTCAAATGTTTCTATGGTCGCTTACCCAAAATTGAGGTACCTCATGCTGCTGTTGCCAAAATGAAGCGATACTTTTCTCTTGTTCATTAAGGTTACTATGCGAATCCACAAGTATGTCACCAACTTTGACTAAAGCTACTCTAATCAGCTGCATAAACATCAATACATTTTAAAAAAATAAATCCTTTATTCTTTTAAGAAACATAAACCATTAAACATTTAATCTCTCGCAACGTTGAAGTAAATTTAACTTACACTTTTTAAGGGTCAACAACTTTAGAATATATATTGTCCAATGATGCCTCTGAATGGTCACTAAACCCTTAGCTAGATCAAATATAGATTCAATTCCATCATTATGTACATCCTTTATCTTTTTACCTTCATTTGAAGCTCTTTATTGGCCTATCCAAACATAAAGCAAGCTCCATATCCTGTTCGATTGCTTAATTTTGTGAACGAAGTGCTTGAACCTGTTGCTCAATGGACTGCATCGATGATAGCTTCTTCTGTAGATCCAAGATCTGCGCCTGAGTTAAACTTTATGAAGACGTAACAAATGGAATTTTATTTAACATACACATTATCAATTAAGATAAGGCTACCAATATAGATATATAAAAAAATAGAGTTCAAATATTCCCATGCGAAAGAAACTTACAATGTTGCCACATATCTCCAGCATATTCTTGCCCCTTCTTTGTTGCTTGGCGGCCTTCTTTGCCCCTTCTTGAAGGTGTCAAAGTGTTGAATCCACCAGGCTTACATTGGTCAAAATCACTGCATACTATGAAAATAAAAAAAAGTGGTTAGGCAATTGGTTCGGCGTATATAAGTGAGTTCAAAGTTCCAAATCATAGCCTGAATCGTTAAACCGTCAAACCTCCAAAACCAAACCGTGAACCAAAACTATACATATTTAAAATTGGCCGAACCTGCTGACCTGCTTCAGTTAGGCAGTTTGATCAACTTTAATGGTTTAGTAGGACCTTTACATACTATTGACTTAAAAACTCGATTGTGTAATGCTAAAATTTTGCGCAAGTTAAAAGATAAATTATATAACACAAAGAGAAAATTAAAGGCAGTTGGTGTATTTTTATGTACGTAGGCCAAATACATCGGGACATCAAGAGCATATTCAACGTATTGCTCAAATCTGATGCTATCAAACCGAGGGAGTATTAGTATACACTATAAAGTTTTAACTTTATTGGATATGCAAATAAAATAAAATCATAGCAAACTTACCCAAAAGAATCATCAAAGACAAAAGGAAGCATTCCGGCACGATTGTTATCAGTATCCGTGCAAGTTTGGCTGGTAAAAAAATTAGCATTCTCTATATCTTTAAATATTTATTAAACGAATAAATTATTTAGGAGGTAGCAGAAAATAACCTCCTCATGCTGAGATAACCGTTTGGCTTTCCTTTTGTAAACAGTGAATTAGCAAATAGTGCTGTAGCAATCTGATTCATTGTAAAGTAGTGAGATACACAATCCCACATATCATTGTAAATAATATGGTTTTTTTATTAAAACGATTTAGGAGACTTAATCATTAAAAATTCACTTTTGGCGACTTTCGACCCATTTTCAGTTTGATCAGTTAGAGATACATGACCCGAGTTTGACCCATTATAAAAAAAACTACAGCGACAAATGAACATGTCAAGACATACTCATGGGTTGTAAAGCGAGTCCAGCACGAAATTTTTGTGTCATGTCAGCTTCAGAAGAAAAATCAAGATTAACCTATCAAATACAAAGATTAAATCAAGAATTATTTCCCGAAAAAGAACATGCAGCTTTTGACCATTGACCTAACATGTAGTCGAAACCAGAAGAGCTCACCTGAACGGTACATGTCCTGAACATCATGTCAAGTCCAAGAGAACCGACTTTAGGCATGTAATTCCTCATAATCTTCGTATCTTCCCTGAGCCAACATAAAACGTTAGCATATTTAACTTTTTACTAATTATTAATATATTAGCATTACCATTGAACTTATGATCCAAGTTGGATATATAAGAAGTCAACTCATAGCATTACAAAATTATCAATAGATATATTTGTAGCTTTTTACCTTGGGCATTATAGGTATATCTTTTCGTTCCCATTTTGGCTGGAAACCAATTCCTATAAACCCAATTCCCATCTCTTCTGCAACAACTTTAAACTGTAAAGTAAGACATCTATCAATCTCAAGACATGGTAAATCGTACATGACTCTGCATAAGGTGCAAATAATAAAAAAAAAATACATTCCCATCTAAATGGAAGAATTGGATTATGGTTTCATACCCTTTATCACCTGGCCAATGCCAAGCTCGAATTCAATTAGGTCACCCCTCTCATAACTGGAATAAAAAAATAGTTCCATTTATAAGTTTTCTCAGCAAAATGGGTGACAACAAAAGTATATATATCCTATAATTAGTAATCCATGACGTTAAAAACGTTCTTTATAATCAGCACCAAGCTCCACCAAATTCAGACCGCAAAATAAGATCAAATTCCATTTCAATTTCCCAAGCAAAAAATAAAAGAAGCATTTTAACAAACACATGGCGTGCATACAGATTCTAAGTACCAAAATACAAAAACTCACAAGCAAAATCATTCCATCGATTCGAGTGAATTTCACAAATTTAAACCTCTTTCTAAGAACAAAAACGATAATAGAGATCAAAATCATACCTTGAAACAACAATTGACTTGAAGCTGTAATTGAAACGTCTTTTAATCGTTTTGCAAATGTAAGAAAAAAACGTGATTGTTAGTGTATTAGATTTACCTCCAGACTCCTTTGTAGCAGCAGTAATAACAGACGATACGTTAGGATTTGCAACTGAAACATAGGTACATCTTCTAGTCTATATATATAAGGGTTTCGAGTTCCTAACTTTCTTCAGCACATCATCTATTAATGATCTACTTGTCAAATTCTGCAAAAGAACATCATAACTCCATACAAGATCACACTCATGGCAAAATGTTTCAAGATATCGACTATCATTATCATCATTATCAATAAATAAAGCAGTTAGGAAAATCAAACGGAAATAACATATGAAGTTTTGAACACACGGGCTGCGAATCCGTACACCATCTCTGCTTCAAACGATATACACAGACTGATTAGTAAAAAAAATAAACAACAAAACTCTGCGTATCAATTTCAATATTGAGTATCAACAATCAATGTGTTCTCCTAAAACAAAAAAACAACACATCCATATGAAGAGACTTTTCAAATAACATTCAAGATGTAAACAAAAAAAAAACATCAATCAAGGTTTAATCATCAACAATAACTAACAACAAAGGATGTGTTCATCAAAAGATGGAACCAAAATCATACAATCAAACCAAAAGAAATCTTCTGCATAAAAAAAAAAAAACCAAGCAGACAACATAAATCCAATATCTAACAAACATTCACTAACTAACTCAACATTTAACCCTAATATCGCCGATTAAAACCATAACTATAATCATAATAAATCAATCATTCAAAAAAAAAAAAAAAAACTCAATCAGTAAACAAAAATCAAAACAGCATTTTTCACAACCCTAAATAACATCGCCGTCGACTAAAAAACCTAAGTATCATTAAACTGTTATCGAAAACAGACAAATCAAACTACAAAATAATAGAATCAAACCACAAAATCACGATTACCGTCGAGTTTAGAGTCTTGAAATCCGTTGAATGATGAACGAAAGATCCGATTGAAGGTTCGACTAAAAACCTAAATATCATTAGAGTGTTAACGAAAACAGAAAAATCGAACTACAAAATAATAGAATCAAACCACAAAATCACGATTACCGTCGAGTGTAGAGTCTTGAAATCCGTTGAATGATGAACGAAAGATCCGATTGAAGGTTGTCGCCGATGGTATTGAGAGAGAGAGAGGCAGAGGATTTTTTATTAGGGTTTAATTGAAGAGAGAGAGAGACAATAACGAATCGCATGAGAGAAGCTTGCCCAATCCTTCAATTCTAGCTATGCCACATGTATTGCCACATAGGCTGCTTATTTGGCTTAAACCAATGGGTGACATGTGTCCCCCAATGGTTTTGTTTATTATATATATAGATGTTATATTATTATTTTCAAAAAAAAAATAATAATAATTCCACTTAAAAATAACTTAAGTGATGGTCTAACAACGAAGATATGCGCCCAATAGAAGGACTTCAAATCACGTATCTTTGACCATGAAGATCTGAATATATTTGTGGACTAATTATATTGGATTACATGATTGTTAATCATATCTATTTAATAAATAAAACCCACATAATGAGCAATAGGGTCCATTTTGCTTCCAAACGAAACATACTTTGGTTTCGTTTTATTAATGTAATAAAACTGAAATCACCTTATTACCTCATGTAACGCTAAATTTCAACACGTAGAAAGTACATACAAACTTCCGCAATCAGCATACCTTAGATCAGCCGTTGCTTCCCTATAATCAATATACACATACCCCAGTAAGCTTAGTTTATCATGAAGCATAACATGATCAAGAAATGACATACTTTCGCCCTGAACGCTTATTTTGAGTGATGTGTATGAATAGAGCCACTCCTTCCGGTAACTGAACCTTAGAACACAATGTTCATTGTGTTAGTTGAAAAGAACATAATACATATAGCAATATAAAAAATCATAGTGGATTGAGGTGAAACTTATCACAAAATTGTGTACAATTCTAACACCTATAAATGTGAATCATAATAACATCAAAGGCACTAAGTGATGCACGCAAATCTCTTCAAACAATAAAGAAAAAGGAACACTACAAATGTCCTAGATGTACAGCATATTCAAAAATGGTTAGATGAGGTCAACAACTCAGTTTACTTTTATTTAAAAAGCACACCACATAACATAAATATTAGTATTCACATTTCAATAGTATATAGTAATACATTAAAAAATGCAATTCCAGTTGCAAACCAGGTTAACTTACTTCAGCGTTAAGGTCAAAAGTAAAAAAATTGCATGGAAATTGGAATTAGTGTAATGTATTGTTGTTCTCATTCCAACATGTTTTCATATACATATCTTCAAAACCTAATGCATATGATTAGTTTCACAAATCAAACCTTTTACAATAATCATGATTGTTTCATTGGAGCATTTAATCAAACAACTTATGTACATAAAATTTAAGAACCATTATCAAATGTGAATCTTTTTCAATAAACCTAATCTTTCCAATTCATTCACATCATATCATGAAAATATCAATAATGATTGTTGGTGCACTTGTGTCTGTACTTTGTCTGTATACAAAACGATGTCTTTGTTAGTCTTGTAAGTTTGACCAAGTCAACCATCCTCCTGGTTTGACTTGGCAAAACAGTCAACACTTTGGTTGTAATGTGTTTGAGTCGAAGGATGGTCATCGAAGGATCACTTATATCCTTCGATGATGATGAGCTCGAAAGATGGACCTTCGATGGATGGACCACGAAAGATCACATCTTTCGTGGTACATTCTGATCCTTCGAGCTGTTTCTAGTCGATAGATGATCCTTCGATCATCTGTCTGATCCTTCGACCAGACCTGCTGTGTTCGGGTATAAATACCCGTGTGTTGTGTTCATTTCGACAGTTAGACAGACGAGTTGGACAGATAGGGAAAACAGAGAACACACACACTGAGAGAGTTTACAGAACAGATTTGTAAACCTTGTGCTTGTAATCGGACCTTTCATACGTTTAATACAAGTGGTGTTAATCGTTGAACTTTGCGTGTCGTGTTCTTACGTGTTCTATCTCGGTTTGCTATCTCGGTTGGATTCCGCACAACCGGGTTGGTTTGTACACAAGGATTAGGCGACTAGATCCTCCCCTAGCCGGACCTACAAGTGGTATCAGAGCCTTGGCTCTTCTCCTTGTTAAAACCGAGTGTTTTCGGGTGTTTTCCGGGTGTTTGAAGTTTATATTTTCTGGAATATCTTGTTATTTTGCTTGGTGTTTTGTTAAAAACCTTGTTATTCTTCTTTGTCACATGTTAAACATTGGTTTTTAGTGAAGTTTCGGCCAAAATCGGGTTTCGGAAAACCTTCGGTTCATCAGAAATCTCATATTTCTGGGCTGTGTTCTTGATAAAAATACACATTTGATCTTAAAAATTTTGAATTACAAAGTGTTTGTGTGTTGAAAGTTGTATTTTGATTAAAATATTGGACATTACCCGGTTGGTGAAAGACCTGCATATTCAGACATGAAAGATATGGTCTGAACATACTTTCTGCCGAAAGTTCTCACCAACCCGTCAACTTTTCACCAACCTGTCACCCATTGTCAACTGTGTCAGAGCAAGTTCGAAAGATATCCTTCGAAGTCGAAAGATCATCTTTCGACCAAAGGAGGTTCGACAGATAGTTATCCTTCGAGCATCCTTCGAAGTGTGAGACTTATCCTTCGTTCCAAGGAATATTTTCGAAACATATATCCTTCGGCCTACAGTTCTTTATCGAAAGACCAGGATCCTTCGATTGGGGAGTCTTTCGAAGTCATCTTTCGTGTTCATCTTTCGGTCTACAGTCCTTTTTCGAAAGATAAGGATCCTTCGGTTGGAGAATCTTTCGAAAACTTTGTTCGAAACTCAACAGTGATCTTTCGAACACTGTTGATCCTTCGAACAGGTGTTGATCTTTCGATCCTTAGTCTGTTTGTGTTTAACAGTTTGTGTTGTTCAAGTCTTTCGACAGGTATCCTTCGGCTGATCAAAAATGAATTCGATGTGGGGTGTTCCGGTAAATGCAGAGATGTATTTTGGTACTCCAGCTCCGGATTCGGGTTCGCAAGCTAATGCTACATCTACCGGTCAATGGGCATTTGTATCAAATCAAGCTCCAAGTGTTCAAAGCATTTTGCTAAGCGAAAGTGAAACAGGAAGTTTGAATAGGCCTCCAAAGTTGATGCACTTAAGTGAATATCCGGGATGGTTTGGTAGATTTCATACATACGTTCTTGGTCAAAATACAGAATTGTGGTTGCGGTTCATTACAGATTTCGATCAAACAATAGAGGTTGCCGCATCATCTGCTGCCACGTTTGTAGATCTTACGGAAGATCAGAAGAAAGTCTATGATCTAGAAAAGAAGGCATACGCCATTCTCACTCAGGCTTTAAGTAAGGATATATATCATCAATTTGTCAGTTACAAGACGACAAAGAGGTTGTGGGACGCATTGAAGACAAGGGGCGTAGGAAATGAAGCGACACGACAATTGAGAAAAGAACTGCTGAAGAAAGAGTTTGATGGTTTTATTTGTATGCAAAATGAATCTCTAGGAGATTTGACAAGTCGATTTACTCATTTGCTAACTGAATTGGCAAATACTGGGGTGGTAACGACTTCAGCAGAGATAGTGAAGAAGTTTGCAGATGCACTGCCACCTCAATGGAATAATTTCTTAGAAATCATGAGGTACAATGGCACTTTGGATACAACAAGCTTCAGTGATTTTGCTCAACTCCTGGAAAACAAGAACCAGGAAGAAACTCTCAAGGCAAAAAGAGTTGCAGTGCCACAAAATCCTGAGATTTATTATGGAACTTCTAGCACTTCTACAAAACCTTCTTCACACGCTCCAATTCAAACAGCATTTGTGTCTAGCACGAGCTTGTATGGCACTCCTCCTCCAACAACAGATATGTTTGGAAATCTGCTTAATCCAGCTCCTCAACCAGCACCACAACAGCAACAGCAAATCAGAACAACTGATATATTCGGAAATCCACTTCCTCCTCAACAGCAACAGCAAGCTTGTTATGGAAGTACATCATCTGCTGGTCAACAATCAAAGCCAAATACAGTACGGCTCGACACCTCAAGCTTTTCTAAAGTCAGTGTTGAAGTAGCAAAAGAACATATGGAGCTGCTAAACACTGTGGTGAGCGCATACTGTGGATTAGTGGAGGGTCAGATTGGTAATATTAATCTGACACAAGAAGACTATCAGCAGATAGATAAAGAGGAGATGGAGATGATGGATATTAAGTGGGCCTTTGCCAGTGCTGTTAGGCGAGCAAAGGATTTCATGGAAAGAACAGGCCGAACCAGCTTGGAAAGCAAGAAAGACACCAAGTATGGGTTTGATAAGCAGGCCGTCAAGTGCTTCAATTGTGGTGAACGTGGTCATTTTAAAAGGGAATGTACAAGGCCATCTCAGCATGGGAACCAGAATCCTTTCCGAGGTCAAGGCAACAGGACAAATCAGAACCAAGGAAGGAACAACGAACGAACACTGGTGCCTGTCAACAACCAGAGTCAAGCAGGACCATCTAATGCCAACCAGACACTTGTGGTTCAGGTAGATGAAGGTTGTGATTGGTCAATCCAGTTGGGAAATGATGCACCTGATGGAACAGCTTGTTTTGCTGAAGTGGTTAATGATCTTAAACACGCCAGTGGTGGAGAATCTTCCACCAATGGTAGTGAATCTTCTGAAGATGAAGACTCCTCCGGTTATAGTGGAAGTTCAGATGAAGAGTCATCCGCTTCAGGGAATGATCAGGAAGATGACACATCAGCTGCGTCAGTCGATGCTAATATTGATGAGCTATTGGAGGAAGCTGCAGCAGGAATTCAAAGAAGATCTATTTTGGTGGATCAAGCTGCTTATTCTTCGTCTTCTCTCCATTCAGCCTTTATGGCGAATGTCGATAGTTCATCAAGTCAGGTATGTGTCGATGAACCCACTTCTGTTAGCTGTGATAATTGTGATAGATTGCATGCTAGATGTGCTGATTTGGAAGCAAACATGTCTGAGTTGCAAGGCAAACACGATGCTTTACAAGCTAGTTTGTTTGAATTGCAAGACAAACATGTTTTAGTGAATGATAAGTGGTGTGAATTGCAAAGCAAGCATGAGGCTTTGCAAGAGAAATATGATGTGACATTTATTCACAATCAGAAATTGACAGTTGATCTTTCTAAGTGCACTGAAGCCAACATGTTTTATGAAAACCATGAAAAAGGATTTAAGTCAATGATTGAAACGTTAAACAAAGATAAAACAGAGTTGACTAAAATGGTTTCCAGAAAACAAACTGACATTAATTTGTATATAACTCGTCTTGAGGTAATGCAAAAAGAAATGGCTTGTGTTAAAACAGAAAGTGAGGCGATCCGACTCAAGTTAGACAGTTATTTGAGTTCTAGCTATGTGTTGGATCACATCATTGATGTACAGAAAGAGAAAAAGGATGTCACATGCATAGGTTATAAGAAATGTCCACCACCCGTGAGAAACAACTTTGATGCACTGCCTGATGAGGAGTATAGAACTCATTTTGAACCCTCTGTTCCTTTGGACGTTGAGGAATTTGCTACAGGACTCGGATACAAGAAAGAAGTATCGTCAGATTCAGATGTGTCAGCAGATACCTTTGTAGCTGCTGAACCAAATCAGGATCCTCCAGTTGTGATTGAGGATACTGATTCTTCTGATGATGAATCCGATGATACTGATTCAGCAAAGTCTGATGCGGTGATAAAAGATGAGGACATACCTCTTGAGAATCACATCCTGTGTGATCCTCCAGCAAAACCCGCTAAGACTATTGCAACTGAGTCCTCGTCTGAGAAAGAGTCGGAGAGTGTGGATTTGCTGTACACTCTTGTTGGTGATGATAAAATCTATTCAGACAAAGATTTTCCTATTAAAAATGTTAATCAATCTTTAATCAGTAAAGTCTTTGAAAATTCTACAAGTAAGTTTTTGGGAAAGACAGGACCACATGTTACAGTCACACAGTGTCCTCCTATCCCAAAGGCTGAAGTTAGAAAACAGTTTGGGAACAAGAAATTACCAACAGTGCCAAAACAGCAAAACCATACCAAAACAAATGGTAAGGCACCGGCTCAAAATCAAAAGAAGCCGAATCAGAAGAAGAAGAAGAATGTGAACTTTGTGAAATCGAAGGGAACGGACAAAATTGAAAAGTTTGCAAATCAATCTAACTTAGATTTTGTCCAGAAAGTAACAGTAATGAAAAGGAATGAACCGAATAGTTCAAAACCTAGTACCTCGAGATCACAAAGTTCATCATCGGCAAGACGATCACATGATACTTCGGGGTTTGTTGAACGAAGATCATGTTTTGAATGTGGTACAATCGGGCATATCATTCGAAATTGCCCGTATCTTCATAAGTTGAAAGCAAAGGTTGATGATCCCCGTGGCCCAACTGACCGCAAGCAATCTGTTTCTGTAAAGCAAGATCCTCGACTCATAAGAGAAAGGGAAAAGAAACAGAAGCGCCAACAGGTCAAGAAAATTGAAAAGGCGATTAAGAATGATGTGGTTCAAAAACAATCTGTTCCAGTTAAACCAGAAAGTTCAAAAGCTTCAAACAATCACGAAGTTAAATTTTCAAACAATCAAACTGGTAAAACTCAACAGACCTGGAAACCAAAATCTGTTATTGAATCAGGGGGACCATCACAATTTCCGAATCATCAAAAAGTGGAAGTTATTGTTGTTGATAAAAATGGAAGACCCAAGACCACAATGGCTTGGGTCCCCATCTCCAACTAATCGATTGAGTTTATGTGCAGGGTGTTCCAGGAGGAACTATCAGTAGTCATTGGATTGTTGATAGTGGGGCATCCAGGCACATGACAGGCGACATGAAGCTTCTCAACGACGTCAAATCTATTAGAGGAGGTTATGTTGCTTTTGCTGGAGATAAGGGCGGATACATTACTGGTGAAGGAATGATTTCCAACGGGGTTGTTAGCTTTGACAAGATCAACTTTGTGCAACAACTTGATCACAATCTTCTTAGTGTTTCTCAAATTTGTGATAAGCAGTTCTCAGTACACTTTGATGCTAATGGATGTTATGTGCTGAAACCCGGCTTCAAAATTCCAAAAGAATGGATTCTCTTGTCGGCTCCAAGGATAAATGATCTGTATGTCCTTGATATGAGCCAAGCTATCACAACGTCTGCACAAGCAACATGTTTCGTTTCCAAAGCCACAGAAAAAGACACAATCTCTTGGCACAGACGAATGGGTCACATTCACTTACGCAAAATGAATCATTTGGTTTCAAATGAATTGGTGAATGGTGTCCCTCTTAAAAATTTCCATCTTCAAGACGTCTGTGTCTCGTGCCAAAAAGGAAAACAAACGAAGAAGCGACACCCTACAAAGAAAGTCAACACGGTGGCTGTTCCTCTTGAACGTTTGCACATGGATTTGTTCGGTCCAGTCAAGCACAAAAGCATTAGGAATGATCAATATTGCCTCGTGATAACTGATGATTATTCAAGATTTTCTTGGGTGGCGTTCATGGCACATAAGAGTGAAACCTTCGGTATTATCAAAAACTTGATCATTCAGATTGAGAATCTCTATAACTTGAAGGTTAGGCGGATACGTAGCGACAATGGTACTGAATTCAAAAATCATGCCATGGCGGAGTTTTGCACTTCAAAAGGTATTCTTCACGAATTTAGCGCAGCTTATACTCCTCAGCAGAATGGCGTCGCTGAACGTAAGAACCGCACATTGATCGAGACTGCTAGGACTATGTTGGTAGAATCGCAGCTGCCCATTCCATTCTGGACTGAAGCTGTGTCCTCTGCATGCTATACGTTGAACCGAGTCCTTACAGTAAAAAGGCACAACAAGACCTGCTTTGAGCTTATTAACAAACGGAAACCAGACTTGTCCTATCTTGAACCGTTTGGAGCTCCATGCACAATTATCGATCCTAATGGAAAGTTTGGGGCTAGAGCCATTGAGGGATACTTTCTTGGGTATTCCACCCCGAACTTAAGAGTCTGGAATCTAGAGACTAAAAGGGTCGAGGAATGGTCTGAAGTCAGAGTACAAAGGCACACTTTACCAGTTAGAAATCCTGGTCAGCCTTGGATGTTTGAGTACGATGACTTTTTCAATTCGATCAATGTTGAAGCCGTTGAAGAAAATGCTGCGGCAAGGATGTTTTTCGAGAGTGATAATGCAACAGATTCACTGTTGGTTCGTCCCATTATTGTCAATCAAGAACCATCGTCAGTGAACAATAATGCTCTCGACAATGAGGATTTTCAAGATGCTACCGAATTGAACGAATCTTCAGAGGATGATGAATTTCTAGATGCAGATCAAGAAGCTCCAACAGCAGTTCATGGTATTTCAGAGGGTACTCCTCCAGTGGATGTCCCTAGAACAGCTGAAGCTACTGCATCATCCTCTTCGTCAATTCCGGGCCTTGAATTGATTGTTGATCTCAATCTCAACAATCTGGGTACAAATATTCCAGTTCAAGATAATCCAGAAACAAGGATTCATAATACCCATCCTCAACAAAACATCATAGGAAATGTACAAAGTGGCGTTCAAACAAGAAACATGTTGCGAAACAACAACAATGCAGGCTTGTATGCAACTATCCGAGAATCTGGTCAACAGAATGATTGGTCTTTCGCGTGTTATGTCTCACAGGAAGAGCCAAGAACTTGGAAAGATGCTTTGAAAGATAGCTCATGGGTTGAGGCAATGCAGGAAGAACTGCAACAATTCCAGAAGCTTGGTGTCTGGAAACTGGTAGAGAAACCTGCTGGTTACAAGAAGATTGGTACCCGTTGGGTGTTTAAATGCAAAAAGGATGACCGTGGGATCGTTATCCGGAACAAAGCAAGGCTAGTCGTTCAAGGTTTTCGTCAGATTGAAGGGATCGACTACAACGAAGTATATGCACCTGTTGCACGTCTAGAAGCCATTCGGATTTTTCTGGCTTATGCCTCATTCAAAGGTTTCAAGGTATACCAGATGGACGTGAAAAGTGCATTCTTACATGGTGTGGTGGAAGAAGAGGTGTACGTCGAACAGCCTCCAGGTTTTGAAGATCCTATCCATCCCGATCGGGTTTGGTTGCTCAACAAAGCTCTCTATGGTCTACATCAAGCACCGCGAGCTTGGTACGCAACCTTATCTAATTATCTGCTGGAGAACGGTTTTCGCAGAGGTCTTATCGACTATACTCTTTTCATCAAAGAACAAGATGGAGATCTTCTACTGGTACAGGTATACGTTGATGATATTATTTTTGGTTCTACTAATGATGTTTTGTGTAGGGATTTCGAGCGTGTTATGCAGGATAAATTCGAGATGAGTGCTATGGGGGAAATGACTTTCTTTTTGGGCCTACAAGTACAACAAACCGAGTCTGGGATTTTCATCCATCAGACTAAATATGTTGGTGACATCTTGAGCCGGTTCCAGATGTCTGATGCAACGCCCATCGGTACCCTATTGCCGCAAAATCACGGAATTACTCCAGACTTGAAGGGTCAAGATGTTAGCCCCTCATACTACCGCGCGATGATAGGATCTCTTATGTACCTCACAGCATCAAGACCAGATATAATGTACCCAACGTGCCTGCTTGCCAGATATCAAGTGAACCCGAAGGCCTCACATCTTGCAGCTGTAAAAAGGATTTTTCGTTATTTGAAGGGTTACCCTGACACCGGTCTGTGGTACCCTAGGGATAATAACTTTGACTTGATCGCATTCAGTGATTCTGATTTTGGCGGATGCAAAATCGACGGCAAATCCACAACGGCTGGATGTCAGTTTTTGGGAAATCGCCTAATCACATGGCAGTGCAAGAAGCAGACGTGCGTTGCTACATCAACATGCGAAGCTGAATACATTGCTGCCTCAAGTTGTTGCTCCCAAGTCCTATGGATCCAACAACAAATGCGTGATTACGGTTTTGAATTCCTAACTACTCCTATTTACGTTGATAATTCTGCTGCCTTACAGATCACTAAAAATCCTGTGCAGCACTCAAAGACTAAGCACATCGACATTAAGTATCACTTCATACGTGATTGCTTTGAGAAAAGGCTAATCGATGTTGCTTACGTCCACACCGATGACCAACGTGCCGACCTTTTTACCAAAGCATTTGACAAATCAAGATTTGACTATTTATTATTGGTAAACGGCATTAAGGTCAAGCAAGAGTAAAACCAACATCGGAAAATCATTTTTGTAAATACCTTGTGTTTTAAATTTATTTTGGTTTGTTGATTTTAGGGGGAGTAAATCCAAAATTTGAAAATCCAAAAACATTGAAAATTTCAAAAACACAAAAACAATAGAAAAGCAAAAATGAGTTTCCTGGCGAGCAAAAGAGAAAATGATAGTACATCAGTGGTCTGTCTAAACCTCTTTAAACCTTAAATGAAAAGCGATAAGCAGCTCTATATAAGATGTATCGGTAGGCTCACATTCATTTTAAAGTGTGCAGGGTGATATAAATCTTAAATCGACTGAAGACCAGGTGGGAACCATTCATTGGCATATGGTCTTAGTACCGAAATTTCGTTTGAGAGATTGCCGAGGTTCTGAGATATTCGGTCTTTATGCTGCTTATCATCTGGGTATCATGGTTGTATCTTTTACCGAAAGATAACGGGGACGCAAGTCTAGATCTTCCATGATACTATACATACGTGTACATACTGCATACGACCTCAATAAGTGATCAACAATCACATGTCCAAACAAATAAGTGATAAAATATCACAAATTCTTTCCGGGTGTCAAGTTCGTCTCTCTGCTGTACGAAAGTACTGACCTGTTCACAGACTTGCTCCTGTGCCCTCATGCATATGAAAACCAAGTTCCTCATCAATAAGTGATTCTATCACATAGGGCTTGTTTTCAATCAAAATAAGTGAGAATCTCACATCATATACGGTCAAACAGATGATAATCGGTATACTCACCGGTAAGATGAACCCTCGTGCATACCTTGATACGGGAATGTGTCGTGATGTGGATGAACACCGGTCGGTAAGTATAAATCATACCTTAACGTATCCCCTCGCCATGATTACATCTGATAAGTTGAGCTTATGTGGACAACAATACCGATAATTGTTATAGGATGCTTATCTTAATGTTAACTAATTGAACAAAGAGAGCGTTTTGGCATGACCGTACACTGATATGATTCTCTTACCCTCGAAACTCGCAAAAAGAATGTCTGTAAATATTTATTTACTGCTTTCAGTCTTTACATTTGAAATATTCAAAAATTCCAAAAAGATTTTAGGTGTGTTTTAATGTAAACTTTATAAAAGCCAAAAAGATTTTATTTCTATTTTATTTTCGATCGTACGATGTTGGAGCTTAAGTCTTCGTTACCTGAAACCTGAACGAAAACCAAAACGACTATATCTTCATAAACGGTCGAAATTTACAAGTTTTGAAAGTTAAATTGAAATTGATAAAATTGTTAAACTTTCAAACTGTCGGACGGTGTTTGTTTGAACAATGGTCACACGTGTGTCGTTTGTTTATGTTTACTATATTACAGGCGGTTGTTCTCATTACGCGTTTAGATTTCTTGCATGTGCAGATTCTAAAGGCTAGGAGAACATGGTCGATGACAAGCTTCGGAATGAAGACACGACGTGAAGGCACTCAAATGATGAAGATGATCGAGTTGCCGCTGACCATCATCAACACCACAAGGATCTCACTTCATAAAGATCAAGACATTCACGAGCATAACTCAAGGGGGAGCTTATGTTAAGGGGGAGTTTGTCAACACACTTCCTACATGATACGGGGAGTTTGTTGATACACTTTCTGCTTTCAAGACGTGAAGACTTTAAAGATCCTCCAACATTGAAGACGTGAAGAGACGTCAAAGACTTGAAGACACGAGAGACTTACAAGAATGAAGATCAAGACAAAGCTACAGCCAAGGGGGAGTTTGTTGGTGCACTTGTGTCTGTACTTTGTCTGTATACAAAACGATGTCTTTGTTAGTCTTGTAAGTTTGACCAAGTCAACCATCCTCCTGGTTTGACTTGGCAAAACAGTCAACACTTTGGTTGTAATGTGTTTGAGTCGAAGGATGGTCATCGAAGGATCACTTATATCCTTCGATGATGATGAGCTCGAAAGATGGACCTTCGATGGATGGACCACGAAAGATCACATCTTTCGTGGTACATTCTGATCCTTCGAGCTGTTTCTAGTCGATAGATGATCCTTCGATCATCTGTCTGATCCTTCGACCAGACCTGCTGTGTTCGGGTATAAATACCCGTGTGTTGTGTTCATTTCGACAGTTAGACAGACGAGTTGGACAGATAGGGAAAACAGAGAACACACACACTGAGAGAGTTTACAGAACAGATTTGTAAACCTTGTGCTTGTAATCGGACCTTTCATACGTTTAATACAAGTGGTGTTAATCGTTGAACTTTGCGTGTCGTGTTCTTACGTGTTCTATCTCGGTTTGCTATCTCGGTTGGATTCCGCACAACCGGGTTGGTTTGTATACAAGGATTAGGCGACTAGATCCTCCCCTAGCCGGACCTACAATGATCCATACATATATCTATTAAAAATAATGCCACAACTTTTTTTTTCATTACATTTTCTAAAACTAATTGGGTTTCTTAATCCCGAGTAAATACTTTCTTGAATCCCCTGGAACATCAAGTATAACTAATTATTCACGTATTTAGGAAAATACTCTACTCAACTATGTAATATCGTAAAAATTCTTTTTGACCAGTTAATGAATAGGGTATACCTGCAAACTTCAAGCAAAACCCTAAATAACATTCAGATCCAGCCGTCACCCAAGCACACCTTCATTCTTCTTCCGCGTTCAAATAAAAAAACACCACCAACAATAAAAAAAACCCTACCTTGATTAAAAAACTGCATCGGATAAAAGAAAACGAAATCCTATGTAAAAGATGGGGATACCGGAATCACGAATCAATACCGTCGAGGAAGACTATTATCTAATGAAGATTGATTATATCTCTTCACTAAATCGCCGATTTGATCTCGAAGATTTGATTTCCTGTAAAAAAAACCTCAAATCAATTCTATAATCGATCATGAAATAGTCAAATTAGAGAGTACCGTAGAGTTAGATCTTCAAATACGTTGATTCTTGATCAAAATTATTTGATGTTCGGTCGCCGTGTTCGCCAGAGAAGAGAAGAGAGAGACTTTGATTAGGGTTATGAGAGAATGAGAGAGAGAGTAGCGTATGTTAGAAGCCAGATTCAATCTTCTCCTATGAGCTATGCCAAGTGTATGATGACATGGTTGCTTATTTGGCATCAACCATTGGGTGACATGTGTCCCCCAATGGTTTTGTTTATTATATATATAGATTCAGTAGATGTAGACAACTTCCAAGTTATCACTTAACTAGGATCCAAAGATCCTACCCTGAACATCCGGCCCTTTTTATCTCCTGCCACTCTCTCCCACACATCAAGATCATCCAAATGTTGGTGGAGATCCGATCCATGCAACTTTATCATATCACTTCTGTACCGTAACTACAATTTATGGAAACAGATTGTTAGTTGTTGTGCTAAAACTTAATACGCTAATGTTCTAATTATTCAAAAACGATAAAGATAACTTGCATATAATTTTTAGAAAACAACACATATATAATACAATATGTATTACAAATTTTTTTATCCATTTCGTGGGTAATTTGTCGGTAATTTCCGACACACTTCCTACGGATAGTAATAAATTAATTTAAAAATAACATACATTTTTATAAATAATAAAACTTTATATTTTAATATCATTAATTTCATTTTATTATGAATGTTTTTTTACAATAAATTGGATTCCTACGCATTTCCTACCGATGATTAAAATAAAAACGGATTCCGTAGAAATTCCGTTAGAAATTGACGACACTTTTCTTACACATAATGATTCCTACAAATTTCAAACTAATGGTTAAAATAAATACGGATAGTTATCTATTTAAATATATAATTAAAGAGTTTGAAAAATACAATGTTAATTATTTTTTCATATTTATTTCTCTTCCTCCATGAATAATATTACGGGGAACAGGCACATTTTGGGATGGGGATTTAGGTTCATCCGATTGCACAGGATGGGCATCACAAATGGCACGGGATGGGATTTGGTATGAGATTTCTTGAAGGCGAACCAGAGATGGATGCCGAAGAGATGATCGTCACCAATAATCTAAGAATTCTAGATGGGATTCGAGTTCATTTTGAGAGTGTCCTTATGATTTTGGTTCTTCGAATTTAAATTAGATAAAAATGAGAAGGCACTCTTTCGTTTGTGGGTTTATTAGGTCTGGGTGCCCCAAAGTGATTTGGATCCCAGTTTGAAATAGTAAACAAAATAAATGGTAAATACATGTAGAGATGGGCATAATAATCGGTTCCAAACCTGACCCAGAAGATTCGATCTGGAACCGGTTCCAGTTCCTACCCGTTTATTGAAGAACCGGTTTCGGGTTCAAAAAATCCGTAGGTTCTTACCCGGTTCCACCTTTAAAAAAAAACTGGTATGTACCCGGTTCCTACCCGGAACCAGTTCCTCCGTAACCAATTCCGATCAGGTGCGTTAAATTCTTGATGATGTTACCGTGGAATCGATTCCTATCCGTTGCAACCAAGCAATATGTTTGTCTTTTTCTTAAAATTACATAAAACATACATAAAATTAGATAAAACATACATAAAATTAGAACCGGTTACATTACATAAAACACTAAACATTTATTTAACAACTAAACATAACTTAAGTCCTAAACAGTCGAAGAACCGGTTCCGGATGCTTCACCGACTTCATTTTTCTTCGCCTTTGTAACCGGACAATGACGATCGGTGTGGTTTTTTAACGTTGAGTTGGCCGTAGCCTTCATGAATTTGCCACATACTTTGCACCGTGCCATCTCGTGGTTATCGCCCATTAAGCACAAATCAAAGTGCTTCCAAACTGGAGTTTCTCTTTGTTTCCAAAACCATAACGACCTCATCGTTGCACGCCATTTTAATTGTGGAGCTTTGAAAATATAGATTTGAAGGTGTGAGTTATGTATTTTTGGAGTAGGTTTTTGAAAATGAAAGGTGTAAGTGAATATATATAGAAAAAAACTGATCATAATAGCCATTAATCGGTTCTAACGACATTATAGCCATTGGAATCGATTCCTACAGGTTTTGCAGCTTTTTCATTTGAGTTACCCGAAGGAACCGGTTCTTCCGAGGAACTGGTTACAACCCTACCGGAATCGGTTACTATCGGTTCTAGTATTAATGGTCTAAAACCGGGTAGGTACCGGAACCGGTTCCTTAAAGAACCAGTTCCATTCACACTTATTCAAAAACCGGGTACGGTTAGAAACTGGTTCCGAGTATAAAAAAACCGATATGCCCATCTTTAAATACATGACAAAACTCTATGTTTCCTAACAATTAACATGTATGGACTTATTCTTCTTCCTAACAAAAATTGGGTTATAAAAAATGCTCTCTAGAATCTGAAACGTCCGCTTCGTCGGTGTGATTGTTCTCCTGTCTGGTATAACATCCTGTGATTGCTTGTTCAGTCTGTCCGAATCGAGCATAACGAGCCTTGTTAGCCGGATTGGATTTCATTGCTCTCGGCCTTCTTTTCGTCTCCTTTCGCTGATACGTTTGTTCTCCGGTCTGGTATAACAACCTGTGATTGCTTGTCTGGTTTTTGCCAGTCCGAGCATAACGAGCCTTGTTAGCCGGATTGGATTCTTTCATTCTCGGTTTCCTTTTATTACGGTGTGTGGTGATGGCGGATTTTCGCGGCGATCTCACGAAATTTTTTGTCTCCAACCTTCCTCCTGGATGTACACCCTAGGAACTGTCGTCTTTCTTGGGAGTATTTGGTGAGATTGTCGGTTCGTACATTGCGAAAAAAGTGGATAAACAAGGGAACAAATTTGGATTTGTGAGCTTTAAGAATTTTAGGGATTAGGCAGAGATTGAAAGGAATTTGGTTAATATTAAGATGGGCTGGTACAAGCTTATCATTAACATTGCAAGGTATGCAGCTGAGAATGCCGTTTACCTTGCCTTGAAGATTTCAAAAAAGTCAGCTTCTGGTGGCTCCGACTCCGGCAATCGGGATCAGAATCAGACTAAGCAGGCAGGTCAAGTACCAGGGCAGGCTTGGAGGAGTAATGTTTCTTACAAAGACTCAGTGTTATCGGGATTAGGAGGATCGGGCAATCAAATGCAACAAGGGGTCTCGGTAAAGTTATTAACATAGCCAATGATGTCTCAGCTTTCGGAGTCTTTATCGGTAAGGCGGTAGTAGGTAGAGTGATCAATATGGACGTGATGGTTTCTCTTAGGAGACTGTTTTGTAACTCATGGATTGAATTTATGTCCATTCATTATATCGGAGGCCTTACGATTCTCCTGAACTTCGAAAATATTAAAGCGGCAGGTGACTTTGTTTGTAACCATGGTGTTTGGAAAGACTGGTTCGGTCACCTGGATTTATGGCAAGGTCAGTCGTTGCCATATGATAGGATTGCTTGGCTCAAGGTTACCGGTGTTCCGATCAACCTGGCCACGGTGGAGGTTTTTAGACAAATCGGAGATTCATTCGGGAAGTTGGTCCATATTGTTGGGCTGGGTACGGATGACGAGGACCTGTCTTTTAATCGAATAGGGGTTCTAGTTGGAGATGGTAATCGTATCTCCGATGAAGTTAACTTGGTTTCGAAAGATAAATGTTTTAGAATCTGGATATACAAGGACACGGATGATTGGATTCTGGAGTGCATCAGGGTGGAGGAGGAGGACGATGTCGCGTCAGAGGAAGTGACGTTGGACGACGACTCTTTGATTTCGGAACCGGTTAGCGAAGAGTCACATAGTAATAATCAAGTTCCTTCACACACGATGCATATTCCCATGCAAGAAGAAGTAGTAGGCGGCGGTGAGGTTCCCAAAGAAGTGGGTATTGATGTTCCTGGGAAATTGGAACAAGAGAACCCTTTAGTCGTTCAAGTGGGTCCCAGTTTTAATTCGGTGGATGTTGAGGACAATAATAATATTTTCAGGTTTAACGTTGGGCTCTCCAAATCTGTTAGGCCCAATAGTTTTAGAATGGCTTCCCCACCTTTTAAATCAACAACCCAATGTGTGTCCAGTACTTCTCCGGTTGAAGATAGGCCCAAGAAGGGGACAAGAGTCCAAATGGAAGGCTGTAATTAGGTCAGTGGGCAGACGAGTGCAGATAACGCTCCGGTGGTTCCAGCAGAGGAGGGCTTCGAAAGATTTTTCTTTGATCTAAATAGTGCGGCGTCCCAAGAGAACCTTGAGGTCAATAGATCTCTTGACACCTCTGTGGTGGATATGGCGTCAGAAGAGAGGCATGTTGAGTTTAGGGGTGATGAAGGTGAAGATGGGGGCGGCCGACCGGAAATTGATAAGGAAATTGCTGATACGGTTATTATTGGGTCAAAACTGGGAATTGACGTCACCGAGCATGAGGAGCTTATCAGGGAATCGATCTTGGCTTCATGTATTATTAATGGAGGTAATCAATGAATTTTTTGACTTTGAATATAAGGGGGTATTGGGGGTCCGAACAAGTCCTTTTGTGTAAGGCCCGTCATGATAAACCATTTTGTTGATTCGTCGTCGCGTAGCGCGATGACCTATTTTTCACAGCAGGTTTGTTTTTTTGTTGCTGCAAATGCCCAGCTCAAAATTTAACCCAAATTATCTACTTAAAACTTGCATAACTTTTGTTATACAAATCCGTTTTTCGTAATTCTTTTTCCTACGCGACCGTAATTAAATTACGGACCCGTCTAACAACATTGTTCACATAAAAATCCGTTTTATAATCAGTTGGCTTACAATTCCGCTATTTGATTGTTCGACCCGTTTGTCTACAAGTCCTAAAATTAGTTTTGTTACCTTCACTTGTTTTATTTTACCCATTCCCAGGTTTACCTAACATTAGCGTTTCGCTCTTCTACCGGGGGCTACTTACGCATTTACTTCATGCTTTATTTTCAAAGATTCAAACATGCTCTTTTTAACAATTTGACAAGTATAAATTTCTAAACTTTAGACCCAATACCAAGGGTTCAATTGTAACAAGTTTAGCGTGTTCGCTTCACGGCTTACGCATTCAATATTATTTAATCATTGAGTGATGACCCATTCGCTGCAATATTTCAATTCGATATTGTTTTGACCCGTTTGGTTGTCTAATGGAAACCACCATATCAAGGACTTACCAAACTTTACTCCAACCAATATTTTGACCCGTTTTGTTTATCTAGTGAACTTCATCACTTCAGCAACATAACGAGTTTGCAATTTGTGCTAATTTCAATTTTCAACAAGCTAGAATTAACAAATAAACATAATGTACGATACTACGGTTACATACTTGCATAATTCATCAACGTTGGTTTCTAACCATAATTATCCATTCCCGGGCTTGTCAACCTTAGCGTATCACTTCCATTCCATGGTTTACGTTTTATAACCCAATTTAATGAGTGATGTTTAAGTCATTTAAAACACTACCAATTCGACCAATTTTTGACCCGTTTGGTTTGTCGAGTGAGTTACATCACTTCATTGGCATACCAAACGCCATCATTTTCGCTATATCAATATTAAACATATCTACAACTAGGTTTATCTACATAAGTGTAACGAGACAACAAGTCACGTACCTTTAAAGCGCTCATTTCAAACGCGTGTCTCCACCGGCTTGTCCACTTGACGATCCGGATTCCTTGCCTATAGAGTTCCACCAAATATTATTTAGAACTCTTTCACAACGTTTCACGCGTAATTTTCCATATTGTTCAAGTATGCGTTTTTATCTCCAATTTTGCTATGTTAGCTCTCTCTTAAGCATTTTAACAAACACTTCAAAAGCGTGGTTTTTAAATAACCATTATCAAGTTCATATCTCAACTATTTAACCGAACTTTAGTATTTTTTTTGCAAATTCTTTACTTCTAGCATGTATATTATTATCACATTTGCTTCATGCAAGTCGTTAACATCAGTTTTTCTGATTTCATTATTAGGATTCCTTAATATTCACAAAACCCATTTAACACCTACATGGGTAAATATACATATTCATAATTTGAGATCAATCTCACAAATTATTAGCTAGGGTTTACATCTAAACTTGTTTTTATTACAAGTTTCATCTAAACATCCCTAATCAAGCCCCAAATTTTCGATTTTTATCATATACTAGGAATCTGAGTTGAATCAAAACAACATAATTTAGCATACCTTATGATCCCTTCAACGAGGTGATCACGAATTTGTTCTTGAAAATTGACTTAGAGCTGATTAGGACCTTCAATTTGGAGGAAAGCTGCATAAACTAGGGTTTGTGGGGAACCCTTGTGTCGCCCCTGTGTTTTGATCGACCAGACACACACCTTTGTGTGTGTTCGGTGTGATTTATTTTGTTTTATTATTTTAAGTTTCAAATTTAACAAGTTTAGTCCCTCAACAATTACTTGGTTCTTATTTTAGGTATTTTAACCCACTTACTTGTTATTACAAGACTCATAACTAACTGGGTTATTTATTTCCTAGTTAGCTTATTCTTGTTTATTTTATACTTTATAATTCTAATATAAAGTTTATATTTTCGGGGTGTTACAAGTCTACCCCCGTTAAAGAGGTTTCGTCCCCGAAACCTTCATTAAGTAGTTCTTTGGTTTGGACCAAACTACTTTAGTTTCATTTTTTTCATACCTTATTTCTTTTAGTCAAAAGTTATCATTTGCCTCCACGTATGCATTTTCCACATGTAAGTCCTCGTGGACGTTAAGTTGTGTCTTGTGTTTCTTATTTTATCAGTTATTTGTCCCAATTGTCATTCGACCACTCAATAGTATGAGCTTGCCCACATGTTTACTTTATACTAACTCTATATTGACCAGGGTTTTGCATAATTCCCAACACTAATTTGACTTCGAACGGACCCATCAGCTAGACTGATTTGTCACCGTCACTTAATGCCCCGTTAATTTCGGGTCTACCCCTCTTTGCCATAATCGAACTTAGGTAAGTTTATGATCTTCAATCCCGTAACTCATGCTACAACATGACTATATTCTGTATCACTTTTCTTAACCGTGATCGTATCACGTTGTGTTTAAGTTTAGATAATATTTTCATTATCAATATCTTCTTTCTAATGTATCGTCTTACACCCATCAGTGTTAAGACCTATGTCCTTTATTATTAACTGTTTTCTAATTTGTCTCGTAACATTCATTTTTGTTAAACATTGTTCCTCACTAACGTTGAATTTCTGTTTAACGTTTATCTCTTTTAACTTATGTCAATTACCCATATCCGGGAATTGACGACAAGAATTTATTCTTATCTGCTATTATATTACGCGGGGAGTCATATCCAGTCCTCTTACTGTACCCCGAGTGACCCGAAGGTTCTTTTACTTAGCCTCATAGGTTATTTCTTAGGCTTTCATCCCTTTTGGTTCATTTCATTCTATTGCTGATGCTAGATTTATTTAGTCCTTTAAACCTTTACTATGTTTGTAATTCCAAGGGTTATGACGATCCCGTAGATCATCTTTGCTTGTGTAGTTTTCGTATACTTAGAAATTCATTCCTGGTGTCATGGCACCCCTTTCAAGCCTAAAATTCATTTATTTTTCGAATTTTATTGATTCGACGGAGTCCAAGGCTACACCCGCTTTCTATCAGATTATCTTTCCGACTCTATGACTTCTTATGTCACTTTCGCGTCAGTTTATTTCTCACATACCGTCATTTGAGTTACGCCCCTATTCCTTTCAACCCGTTACCCAGGTTCTTTATCTTAATGTTATTAACGCTCCGGTTTTATTGGTTTGCGTTTTCCTTTCCATACTCTTTTACGACCTATCGCATAGATTCAGTAATATTTTCGCACTTTCACTATTCTAGTTGCGCTTACTTGGAATTTCAAGTATTATACTTGTTATGGGTGGAATTTCGAGCTTATATCCTGAAGCATATCCTGGTATTATATGCTTGATGCTGCGGCCAGGATACTGAACCAGGATATTGCTAACATCCTCTGGGGGTATCCTGGTTGCAGCTAACGATTTTCTTTGGATGCAAGGTACCAACGTTAAAGGACTTGATCTACCTGAAGATTCGCTCAAGGTGGTTGAAAAATGGACGTTGATGGTGGAAGAATGGGTCTTGTAACGGTCAGAATAGAAGAAAGGCATATTCCGCAAGAATATCGGATGTTGGTCAATGTTATTGATGTTGTAACGGTCATATGAGCTGAAGACCCGGTTTTATGGTTAATATGCACGTGGAAAACAAGTTAATAGAGTCCCCCCAACGTTCAGAATGGAATATTCCAAAGTATCCCGGAATAATAGGATAGTTTGTTAGTTTTTGTTACTATAAATAGGGACGATCGGATCATAGGTAAACACAACTTTTCCACACACTCTTTTTCGCACACTTTGCTCTCTAGCTTCTAGCAATCACTACACACCAACACTTGTAATCAAATCACGTTGTAACACCTAGTTGATCCGCATCATATCCTGCACTGTATCCTGATATTTGAAGTAATAGAAGAACAAGGCAGCTGCGATTGTCAGCTCCTGAGGTTTTATGCCGGCGATCTAGATTGATCAAGGGCTTTCCTCGTATATCCGGTGTCACCCTTTACCTTTTTTGCTCATTGTTTGATCATAGATACAGCTCTATATCCTGAGCCGTATCCTGCAACTGTTTTTACAATTAATTTGATTAACATATTTTCAACACTCGTCTCTAGCACACTACCTCACTTAACTAATTTGATCACTTAATTGCTTCGGTAATTTTTGACCAAAACAATTTGGCGCCCACCGTGGGGCAAGTGGTGCTCTCTTTACTAAAATTTTTTGTCAAATCGCTAATCGGTTTTCTATTTTCAAAACTTTTTGCCACATTGTCCATAATGGCCTCAAGATCAAACATGAGTTCCTCTACTGTGTCTGCTGTGACTTCTGCTACTACTGGTTCGGTGCTTCCACCACCTCCTCCAAGGATGCCAGCCTCTTCACGACCTCAGGATATTATCCCTACTCGCAGTGTTCAGGAATCTGCTCCCGTTCTAGCTTCTAATGATGAAATTCTTACTTTATTTGGAAGTGTACAGGAACAAATGAGGCAGCAACAGGAAACAAACCAAATGCTTTTAAGAGAAATACAACTCCTGAAGTCTGGCTCGAGCAGATCTGCTGAGGATAATGTCACTCCATTACATCCCAGAGCGTTGAACTTTAGTTCAGCTGTATATACTGAGGATAACAGGGGGAATATTGTGCCCAACCTTCCTCAGAATCATACTCCTGAAATACCCTCCTCGGTCAGGATGTCAACCGTGAGGAGCTTAGGATATGCTTCAGGATATGGGCAAAATCCTCCAACGGGTAACGCGTCAAATAATAATAATACTCATGCTACTAACAATAGTGGATCTTTGCATGATACAGGTGTAACATCAGCACTTACTAGGGAACTTCAAAAGTTGAAGGACATGATATCCAGTGTACCTGGGGTGGTCCAGCCGATCCCGGAAGTGTCCCAAGACAGCCATAAGATATCTCGTTTTACGCATCCTATCTGTGATGCTGAGATCCCAAAGAGATTTCAAACCCTCAACATGAAGCTTTACGACGGAACTACGGATCCTGAGGAGCATATTGCTCAGTATAGGGAAAGAATGGAGATCAACCCTATCCCTCCGGATCTCAAGGAAGCATGCTTGTGCAAGGGTTTTGGTTCAACCTTAACAGGATCAGCCTTGAAATGGCTGTTAAACGTTCCTCCTCACTCAATTACTTCGTTTGCTCATTTGGTTAATTTATTTAACAGTCAATTTTCTTGTAGTCGGAGTTTTGAGAAGCTAACCAGTGATCTTTACAGGATAACTCAAGGGCCTCAGGAATCCTTGAGGGATTATGTGAACAAATTCAGTCGAGAATCCTTGGATATCCCACATCTTGATGTTGCAACAGCTGTGCAAGCTTTTAAGATGGGATTACAAAAGGATTCTCAGTTTTATCAGGATCTTGTAATGAATCCCTGCAGGAATCTCGACGAAGCTCGTAACAGGGCTTTGAGATATATCCGTCTGGAAGATGACAGGAAGATGCAAGAAAGGATGAACTCATCTAACACTTATGAGTCAACTAACAGGAAGTCAGAATCCTCATTCAAGTCATATCGGCCTAAGCCATATGGTAGAAATGAAAACAAGAGAGTGAATGCTGTCGAAGATGAGGATCCTGAAGAGTATCCTGAGTTATCTGAATATTGCTTTTCTGTTAACATTCCTGAATTGATGTATGCCATGCAGGGTCTAGGAGACAAGGCTAGGTGGCCTCGAAAGAATCAACAAAAGGCTGACTGGAAAGATAAGTCAAAATGGTGTGCTTTCCACGAAGATTTCGGACATGTGACTGAGGATTGCATTGCTCTAAGGAAAGAAATAAGCTATCTTTTGAGCAAGGGATATCTGAAAGATCTCTTGGGGAGAAAGAAGAATAAGGGTCAGGATACTGAGAAGGATCCTGAGCGAGCAGCATCACCTCCCGCGGATGCCAAGATAATCAACTTCATTTCGGGAGGATCCGACATTTGTGGAACTTCGTATTCGGCAGCAAAGAGACATGCAAAGGAAGCTAAGGCCGAAAGGGGAGACAAACCTGTCAGGATGACTACCCTCACAACTGACAAGGTGATCACTTTTGATGTTGATGACAGGGATACTGTCCAGGATCCTCACCATGATGCTCTGGTAATAACGTTATATGTGGCTAACCATTTTGTACGCAGGATACTGGTTGATAATGGCAGCTCCGTCAACATAATCCAACTTGAAACTCTGAAGAGAATGAATGTATCTCCAATGGATATCACTTCAAAGTCTACCGTGCTTGTTGGGTTCAGTGGAGAGGCTAGAAACACAGTGGGAGAAATAAAGTTGCCAGTGTACGTTGAAGGAGTCAACTCGATACAACGTTTCTGTGTGATGGATTCTCTATCCTGCTATAACATCATACTGGGAAGACCGTGGATTCACGATATGAAGGCTGTGCCATCAATATATCACCAATGCATCAAGATACCTACCCCTTGGGGAGTTGTCAAAGTTGATAGTGATCAGCAGGAGGTGAAAGAATGCTACTCATCCTCGATGAAATCCTCAACCAAACCTAGTGCAGCATAGCAATTAAAGATGCGGGCCCAGGATATCGTGGAGGATTCAGAGCAGGATGTGAAGAAAATTATCCTGGAACAGGATAATCCTGATATCTCGGTGCTCGTAGGAAGCAATATCCCTCAGGATATCCCTCAGGATATTGAAGAACAGTTAACTAACTTTTTGAAATGCAGGATGTCAACGTTTGCATGGAAGCATGAGGATATGACAGGCATATCCAAAGACATTATCACTCACAAGCTTGGAATTGACAAATCATTCAAGCTTGTTCAGCAAAAAAGAAGAAAATTCGCCCCTGAGCGGAATGCGATTATCCAAGAGGAAGTTGAATGATTGTTGAAGTCCAGGATGATCAGAGAAGTCAAGTTTCCAAAATGGCTAGCAAACGTAGTTGTGGTACAGAAGAAAAGCGGGAAATGGAGAGTCTGTGTAGATTACACGGACTTGAACAAGGCTTGTCCTAAAGATCCATTTCCTCTCCCTCATATCGATGCAATGGTAGATGCTACTGCTGGACATGAAATGTTAACATTCATGGACGCATCCTCAGGATTTCAGCAGATTCAAATGGAGCCTTCGGATCAGGAGGATACTGCTTTCATGACACCAACAGGTATATATTGCTACACTGCTATGCCTTTCGGTTTGAAAAATGCAGGTACAACGTACCAGAGATTGGTAAACATGATGTTCAAAGATAAGCTGGGGGACACCATGGAGGTATATATTGACGATATGGTGGTGAAATCTAAAAAGGCTGAGGATCACCTCCAAGATATCAAGTGTAGGATCGGATTGCGACCTAGACGAGTCGTTTGGAAGAGTTCTAGTCCATTTCAGAGGCGGAAACTAAGAAACGGACAATGAAACAACTTGTATCACACTTTAATCTTCTTGTATATTGATTTGACAACCTTTACATTCAGAAGAATCACCGGCAGCACTTCGGTATAATTCTCAGACAATTGTTACAACTGAAATGCACTCATGCCTATATATAAGAATCATGATTTCGCTTGAAGACTTCAAGCGAAATCCTCTAGACCTTTGAAGCGAAATATACATGTTGACTTTTATAATCTTCTTCAAGCGAAATCCATGCACATAACAATCTGATTTGTAAATTCTTTGTCTTTTGTGATGTGATGCAGTGGTGATGTCATTAGTGTGATGTCATCATCAAGGATGATGACATCATGCTTGATTATATCCACACCGAACCCGCACCGAACCCGAGACTCGATACAAGACGAAGTCTACAGATGTGTGCACCAACAGACTCCCCCTCAGATGTTGACGAGTCTTAAGTGTCGAGTCTTCTCAATCTTTAGTCTTTATCAGTCTTTGAGCTTTCTTCAGGATCTCTACCTGGCTCTATTCTATCTCCAATTCTCTCTCTCTCTAACAGACTCCCCCTCAAAACATGCTGGGATCGTAGTCTGGCTTTTACAGAATTTCAGAATCCTCAGGTATCGGAACCTGGCACTCTATCTGCTATCCTGCACATCCTCTACCCAAAAATAAGATTCACAAGAATTTAACATTTTATCAAATTTCATGCACCAACACTGACTCTCCCTCAGATCACATACACATGATGAACCACTTAATGATTTAAAAACATATTTTGACAATTAAGACATACTCCCCCTCACATCAATGTCATCATGTTCAGCACTTGGAACTTTGAAAATCAGCTTTCCAACATCAGTTGCCGAAAATCTTTTTGAATTTTTCAAAATTTTATGCTAAAACACACCGAAAATCTTTTTGGATTTTTGACATAACAGAAAAAAAATGCAGTAAAGAAAAATATACAAACAATATTTTTGTGAGTTCGTGTAAGAGGATCATATCAGTTTTTGAGACAAGTCACTAACACCGTTAAGCTTCATTTCATTTTAAGTTCTAAACAATTCACCTAGATTGTTAGTATATTTGTCCACTTAAATTTTCACACAAAGTTCAATTGATCCGAGATACAATGTTAATGTTTTAAGCAACTTAAACTTATCCGTGTGTCCCACTACTTGAATATACTCCCGTATCCAGATCCCAATATTCAGTCTTACAGGTGAATATACCACAGATGATATCTGTCAGGGGAATAAATTATGCAACCGTGATAGCTCAGGTCAGAACTTCCGTTCAGCAGAGAGCCTAGTTGACTTTTAGGTGTGTCCCCTTTAGAGGATCTTTTGAATTACAACAGCCATGATTAGCATTTTTCAATGTTTCATCATTTTTTAGCTAAGGGTGATGCTATTTTTCAAGCAAGCAGAAAGTATTCTCCGGGGACTAGGCCATTGCTTCCGCAAAATCAGAAGTCCCGGGATAATACCCCAGATATCACTGAGCATAAAGACCTAGTATCTCAGAATAAGGGACCTTTCAAACAAGATTTCAGGGGTTACCTATATATCCAAGTTTGTGTTAACCCACAAAACAAGCAAGTTTGAAATTTAGGTTTATATCTCGTCACAATCTACTAAATGTGCAAAAACCTACTGACATATCCGCAGTAAGATTGTTTATCACATTTTTATTTTACATATCTTTAGCATGTTGTGATAGTCCACTGATGTACTATCATTTCCTCTATTCACAACGAAACTCATTTTTGAATTTTATCATTTTTTGGTCTTTTTCAAATTTTCAAATGTTTTTGGATTTTCTGAAATTTTTACTCCCCCTAAAATGCAAACACATTTTAGGAAATTTGAAAATAAACTATACAATAACATTATAACTGATATCAAATTGCTTCAACTCGCCATTCACTAGGCATAAACAATCAGAACTCCCCCTATCACAAAACTATTTTCTCATTATGATTTCAAAACACTTAAGTTTGTTTTAACCAAAATGATTTTTCCGGAAAATAGGTTTTGTTGATTTTACCACTTGTAAAGTTAGGGGTTCATCATATCGTTCCTCAATCATTTGTAGAAAATCAAGTACAATTTAATGTCCTTGATTTACCACTTGACGTTGAAAACCTCTTTCAACCACTTGTAAATAAACACAATCAAAATCTGATATAAAGAATGATGCCGATTCCTGCTCCACTCTTACCAACCTGGAAGCTCCGGCAATTCCTGCAGTATGGCTTGCCAAAATTTAACTATTACAAGATTCATTCACAAAAACAATTTTCAAGAAAGATGCCGATTCCTGATCCACGATATAAACTTGGGATCTCCGGCAAGTCAGGTTTTTCAGTGAAAGAAAATATCCACCCAAGCCTGACCAGCCTTGGGTGTAACCTTCTCAACTTCACTAGGGGTTGGGCTATAAGTTGCCTTCTTTGTAGCATAAAACTCCTTTACCCCTTTAACCTTCCCATTAATCATTTTACCAATCATCCTTTTTACGTTTCCATTAAAAACTTTCTCAACATCAAATTCATTCTGTTCAGAATAGAATTGATTTGAGATCTCAAGTTTCCCAACTTTTGATTTAAAATATTCAGTCCTCAATGATGGAAAATTCTCATCATCCATTGGAGGAACTGAGTTTTCACTTTTTACCTCAACCTGTGGCTCCTCTGACTTTGTGGAATCAGATTCATCGCCAGATTGTACCTCTGATTTCTTAACAACCCAAGCTTGGTTGTCAAGATTTCCCCTTTTCTTGTAAAATCTTTTTGAACATTCACCAACTTCATATGTAGAATTTTTAAACACTTTGAACTTTTCAGTTGGTGGTTCAGTTTTGTCAACAATAACTTCTTTCAGTTTTTGTGAGACTCCCTGTTTTGTTTTTGTTGCTTGGGGACAGTTCCATGCAATATGACCAACTTCATTGCATCTGTAACAGGTTCTTGTCTCCTTTCTTTGATAAGCTTCATTCTTCACTTTCTTTGCAAGAAATTCTGTGTTTGATTGCTTCCAGAATGAGCTTTTTGATTCTTCTTCATGGCTAGTTCCTGCAACATATGTCATTTATGATTTATAATCTCGAACATATTTTTCATTTTTATAGTTTTTAGAAGGAATAAAACCAAGTCCTTTCTTTTTGAGCTTACTATTGTGGTTTGGTTTCTTTTGAAAACCAGAACCAGAATTGTAACCTTTTTTCTTGTTTAACCGTTGTTGAACTCTTGAAGTGTATTTTTTAGGTTTTCCAGTAGGATTTAAATCTTTAATTTCAGAAATATTAATTTCTGTCATTTTGAAAACCTTTTTAATCATGTCAAACCGAACACTTCTAATTGGAAATTCTTTATCAAAATATAATTTGTCAGAATCATTCAAAGTATATGCAACTTCAAATATTTCGTCATTCAAATTAGATTTTGACAACAAAAATTCTTTACTATAAACCCGTTTTCCCGACGACTTTGAATTCTTTTCGGATGAACTCGAACTCCCGACTGACTGACACGAATTTTCGGACTCGGACTTTGACTCTGACTCCTCATTCTTATCCAACACCTGATCAACCATTCTTTTAATTAATTCGGACTCATGATCTGTATCGGACGCTGTGAACGTGACATCAATGTTGTCTGGTAACACATCGGTTAACTCGGACTCTAACTTTAGATTGACTGCCTTTTGGACTTGTTCCTCATTCGGTTTTCTAGGCGAATACCCTTCCCAAATTGGAGGCGGACACTTGTTATAACAGACGTTCTGTTTCTTACCAGTATCCGTTTTCTTCTTTGATTTCTTGTCTTTATCTTCATATTTAAACGCCTCGAAACCTGCAACAGTAGGGTAAATTCTATCAATTATGTAATCACAACTTGTATAACTTTTCAGCAATCGTCTAATTCTTTCATTTTCTACTTTTTCACCATCTAACTCTTGCTTCCATTTAGCACATTCTTCGATGTAAAAATTTATCTCTTTTTGCTTCGACATCATTGTTGCATTCAACATCTTCAAAGCAGCTTCTCTTTCTGAATTAGTTTTCTGCAAACTATTCACTGTTCTGTTCAATACATCATATGATTCTTTCACATTCTTTAAATCAAACACCAACTTTTCTTTCATCTTCTCTGAATCACTAAACCTCTCGTCCTTTTCTTCACATTGTTTGCAAGATTCCAAACATGTGAGACATGGTTTTGTGACTTCAACAATTTTTTCAATCTCCACAATCTTTTCAACTTCAACCACTTTTTCCACTTCAACTATTTTTTCAATAACCTTGACTTCTTTCATAACTTTTGCAGCTTTCTCCTCTTTCAATTTCTTCAATTTTTCTGCAAAATAAAATTCAAAAGCATCAGAAGATAAATGAGTTTTTTCAATATTAATCTGTTCAATTTCTTCATCACTATCACTTGTCTCTGACAAAACGTTTTCAGATGAAACAGATCCTTCATCTTCACTTTTCTCTTCATCAGATAACACTTCCACCCATTCCTTCAGCATTTCCGGCTTTCGAATAATATGAGCAATAAACGTTCCAACATTTGAATCAGCTGGAATGTACTTGTCCCAGCTAAAACCTTTAGCCAATTTCTCGTCATCTTGATCCATGATGCCATAGTAAGCTTTCTTGTTTGCATCTTCGATCATTTTTCCATGTGCCGTTTGAGGTTCCTTTTGTTGATGTGGTTGATGAGTGATTTGCTGATAAATGGTCTTTCGATAATAATCATCTTTTCCAGCAGACTCCTTTGCTCCTCTCGGCTCCTGATTCTTGCACTCTCTTTTAAAATGGCCTTTCTCCCTGCAATGAAAACAAACAACTTTAGATTTATCAAATCCAAGATTAGAAAGATTTGCATCCAAGAAATCAGTTCTTCCTGTAACCAATCTAAATTTTTCTGCTCTCCTCAAAACGCTAGCTAAAGCCCATTTAATATCCATTAGTTCTAGCTCTTCTGCATCAATTTGGTCATAATCTTCCTTTGTGAGCATAGGATTTCCAATTCTTCCAGCAATTAATCCTTCATAAGACTCTAGTGCAGTGACCAATAATCCCATATGATGCTTAACAACTTCTTCAGAATAATTTTGACCGTTTTGAAGATGTAGAGCTACATTGCACTGAATCAAATGACCATTTCCAGCAGATGAACTTTGAACATTTGGAGGATTCACCGTTGAGAACCCACTTGTGTTGACTGATCCTTGACTACTTGGAGTAGATTGATTTCCAGCACTAAATGCAGTCTGGATCTTTGGACTTGCTTCAGCAGTTTGAATATTTCCTTTGTAATACAGTTTGACGTCTTGTTGATTGCTTGAACTATTCATTCTTGCAATCTTCTGTTGTTCAAGATCTTGTGCCTCCAGTTTTTCAATAAACTGACCAATCGACAATCTGCTAAACTGTCCAGAATTCTTCAGAATCATGAGATATGTACCCCATTCCTTTTGAGGTAAAGCGTCAGCAAGCTTTTCAACCCATTCTGCTGGGGTTTTAGTAATCTTCAACTGAGACATGGTGCGTACAAGATGGCAGTATCTCTCAATGAGAGTCTTTGTAGTCTCACCAGGCATGCTTGTAAACAACTCAAACTCTTTCTTCAGTAACGCTGCTTTACTTTGGAGCATCTCTGTACTTCCTTCAAACTTCTTTTCAAGAGCTTTCCAGATCGAAAACGCATTTCCATCATGCTGAAGCAAAACAAATATATCCTCTGTTATAGCTTGCTGCAACAGACTTATCATCATTTTCTCTCCTTTATAACTTTCTCTCTCTTGATCTGAAAACTCCGAGATAATTTTATCAACATTCATAGCAGTCTGTGGTCTGATGTATGCTGTTTCAATGCTTTCCCAAGCTCTCAGATGATTTGCCTGAACCCAATTCTCAAAGCGATTCTTCCATCCATGATACTCCTCAATTCCCATAAGCTTCGGGGGTTTTTGCATTGTTCCTGTTTCGTTTTCTGCTTTCATGTTTTGAGCAATTGAAGCTGGAGTAGTCGAGGGTGTAGCAAATGCGTTGTAGAACTCGGAATCCATTTTTAGCAACTTGAATCTCTTGTAAAAATCGACAAGTACCTTTACAAATAGACAAACAAAACACAATCAGTTTAACTGTTTATCAATTAACTGAATAAAACTGGTACTCGAACTGATGATTTTCTGTGCGGACAGAACGTTGACCAACTGTGCAGACTGAATGACCCGAATCGAATTCAATTGACTTTGACCCTTTGAAACTTTTGAACTCCAACCCATACGAACTGAACTATATCACTTGACTTGACCACACAAACCAACTTGACTGAACCCGCGACTTGACAGACAAAAACGACTGATCGAACCATGCGAACCGACTAAAAACTCCAAACCTGTGACCTCATTACTCAAACGTCTTGAATTCACACAAACACTATGAACTAAAAATGCATATAACCTGATCAACTAGCACATATAGCCCAAGTATCACAAAAAATTTTAATCACACAACACTTAACCGACAATATCAACTTTCACTTAAATCTAACTGAACCGCAACTATGATATTTCAACAATTAAAATTCAACAATTTAAACTGATTGGGTCGAGTCACTTTAAGTCACATGGGCCGTGAATTATGACTTTTTCAAAATGTATGACAAGTTTCTCAAATTGATGAACAATTATGCTATGGGCTTAACAACAGTACACTATAATTGGACCTCAAATTACAAATTGTTACACGATTGGATCAAATACTTTTGGATCAAAACAAATCTCAAACTTGTTGACAACAACTAGTGGCTTTACAAATTTAATGGCAGACAAACACTTTAACAAGTCATCACATGTATCGACAAATTTATATATGCATTAAATCTGATAACATCGATACAACCAAAGCCACTTTCATGCAATTATATTACTATGAATATTACTATGAACTTCAATTTTTGAGACCTTTTGATTAAAATCACAAGACCCGATATATTCTAATCAACACCACTACCACTTACATACAATTCTAGAACTTCACACCCACATGTGACTGACATAATTCAGATCCATAAACTCACATAATTCGATGAACTATCACATGCAAAATGATTAACATACATGCAAAACTATGATTTCAAATATCAATGAGTGACAGACAACTTTAAATGTAATCACATGGGTTGATTATATCTAGAACCAATTCCTTTTTCAATAAAATTTGGTTATACCTCACACTAAATTTTTAATTGAACCACACACGCAAACTTTAATTTTTTTACAACTAGTGTTTTTGATACATTTCACATGATCATACAAACCGACAAACAATTAATCCTATCACATGAATTCTTGTGTAAACCAACAACTTACTGAACAATATGATCAAACGCAATACGTGGTCTGACAATCTCACATGTATCAACTTAACATGACTTGACTTCACATAGATCAGTGATGATTACACATGCAACTAACACATTCAATACACATGAAATGATGACAATTATCACTGCATTTAAACAATTTTCGTGATTATATGTTTCAATCAAATGACAGTCTCGAACAGAATGTTATACCTCGAACATTATTCACAATTTTTAACTATTCAAACGGTTCACTCAACCCAATTTACTGACACCTCGAAATCAATATACTTTCACAATACACTATGAATTTTCAATCGGTGGGTCGGTTTCACAATACACGAGGTAAACTTCAAGTGAAACAGTTTCGCTTCAAACACCGCCAAACTTCAAGCGAAATCTAACAGATCGATTTCGCTTCAACTATTTAAGCAAAATCCTTAGTTCTTCAAGCGAAATCGTGTGCAAATATGATGTTTTCAAGCGAAATCTAGTCTAAACAGTTATGATTTTTCAAGCGAAATCAAATACACAATGTTGCTGATGTCATCATGTTACCGAGCAGTTGAAGCGAAATCACAGAAATTTACAAGTTTTAGATTGAATTTTAACTTGAAACTTTCAAGGATTGATTAAACCATGTATGCGCACAATATATGTGAATTTTGTCCGATTTTGAACGTAAAAAGTTTTGATTTTCGAAAAAGAAAGGTGTAGAAACAGATTTTACAGATGAATCAACAAGAACTCTTCTTCACTGGCTCTGATACCAATTGTAGGATCGGATTGCGACCTAGACGAGTCGTTTGGAAGAGTTCTAGTCCATTTCAGAGGCGGAAACTAAGAAACGGACAATGAAACAACTTGTATCACACTTTAATCTTCTTGTATATTGATTTGACAACCTTTACATTCAGAAGAATCACCGGCAGCACTTCGGTATAATTCTCAGACAACTGTTACAACTGAAATGCACTCATGCCTATATATAAGAATCATGATTTCGCTTGAAGACTTCAAGCGAAATCCTCTAGACCTTTGAAGCGAAATATACATGTTGACTTTTATAATCTTCTTCAAGCGAAATCCATGCACATAACAATCTGATTTGTAAATTCTTTGTCTTTTGTGATGTGATGCAGTGGTGATGTCATTAGTGTGATGTCATCATCAAGGATGATGACATCATGCTTGATTATATCCACACCGAACCCGCACCGAACCCGAGACTCGATACAAGACGAAGTCTACAGATGTGTGCACCAACATCAAGGGAGCATTTGATATCCTGGATCAGTATAACATGAAGCTGAATCCTGCTAAGTGCCATTTCGGAGTAGGGGCAGGAAAGTTTCTTGGATATATGGTGACGAAAAGGGGGATAGAGGCAAGCCCGGAGCAGATTAAAGCTATCCTGGATATAAAATCACCCTCGAATATGAAGGACGTACAACGGTTAACAGGCCGAGTAGCAGCTTTGAATAGATTTATTTCAAGATCCTCGGAAAAATGCAAGGAATTCTATGATATCCTCAAGAAGAATAAGAAATTTGAATGGGGAGCAAAGCATGAAGCAGCCTTGCAGGATTTGAAGCGATATCTCTCAACTGCACCTCTATTGATGAAGCCTGAAAATGGTGAACCACTATCCGTATACCTCGCTGTATCAGGGAATGCTGTAAGTGCCGTTCTTATAAAAGACCATGAAGGTCAGCAATATCCTGTTTATTATGTTAGTAAAAGTTTGTTAGATGCTGAAACTAGGTATTCTCATTTAGAAAAACTGATATTAGCTCTAGTCATGGCATCGACAGAGCTTAGACATTATTTTGAGACACATAGGATCCATGTTAAAACGAATTATCCTGTCAAAAATGTGCTTAGGAAACCAGAGATGTCAGGCAGGATGGCCAAGTGGTCAGTAAAGTTAAGTGCTTATGATTTAGTATATGAACCTAGAAATGCCATAAAGTCTCAGGCTTTAGCTGACTTTGTGGCTGATTTCAGTAGTGACATTCAGGACGAGGTAGACTTAGAAGTTCAATAGTTAAGAGAATCTTCAGGATCCTGGACATTATATACTGATGGTGCATCCAATGTAAGAGGTGTAGGTTTAGGTATACTACTAAAATCGCCACAGGGGGACATATTACCCCAGGCTATTAGATGTGAATTTCCTGCTACTAATAATGAGGCAGAATATGAAGCTTTAATTGCAGGATTAGAATTGGCTAAGAATATGAGAATTTGCAAGTATATGTTGACTCCTTGTTAATTACTAACCATTTTAATGGATCATATGCAGTTAAGGGTGAGAAATTAATCGAATACCTCGATATTCTAAAAAAATTAGCAGGATATTTCGATGTTTTTACACTTGAACAGGTACCAAGAGAGGATAACGCTGAAGCAGATGCCTTAGCAAATCTGGGATGATCGATCAGGATACCAGAAGGAACCCAAATACCAATAATACATGTCTTGTATCCTGCAACGAATCCTTGGGATAAAGAAGTAGCGGGTATTCAGGATCCTGGAGCAGAGTATCCTGACGAGGATCCTAAGTCTTGGACGGCTCCGATCAGGAGATATCTCAAGGAAGGACACATCCCCGAAAATGAAAATCCTAAGGCATTTAGGATGAAGGTATCACGATTCACTATTATAAATAATGTTTTATACAAGAAATCTCTTGCAGGACCGTATTTGAGGTGTTTGAAGGATCCTGAAGCCAAAGAAGTACTTCAGGATATACATGAAGGGGATTGTGGTAACCATACTGGGGGCAGGTCATTATTCTCAAAAGTATTAAGGACAGGATATTATTGGCCGACAATGAGAAAAGATGCCGCAGAATATGCTTGAAGATGTGACGCATGTCAAAGACATAGTAACATATTACATCAGCCTGCTGAACCGCTGTATCCTATTGTTTCTCCTTGGCCGTTTATGAAGTGGGGTATGGATATAGTGGGAAAGCTTCCAAAAGCTCCAGGAGGAAAGGTTTTCATGTTGGCAATGACGGATTATTTCTCCAAGTGGGTTGAAGCAGAAGCATTTGCTCAAGTTAGAGATCAGGAAGTAGTATCCTTCATAAAGAGAAATATCCTGACCAGATTTGGAGTACCAGCCGAGATAATCTGTGATAATGGTTCTCAGTTGATAAGCAAGAGAACTACTGACTTTTGCAAAAGTTGGGGAATCAAAATAATAACATCTACTCCGGTACATCCTCAAGCGAATGGACAAGCAGAATCCTCAAACAAGATAATTGTCAATAACTTAAAGAAGAGGCTTGGAGCCAAAAAAAGGAAGATGGGCAGAAGAATTACCCTTTCTTTTGTGGGCTAATAGGACAACGGTAAAGAACGCGATAGGCCAAACCCCATTTTCCTTGGTATTTGGAGCAGAAGCAATGATTCCAACGGAAATGACAATACCTACTGCAAGATCTACCCTAAGTGATCCTGAACAGAATCCTGAAGCCTTGAGTCAGGATTTGGATACTATAGATGAAAAGAGAGATGCAGCAAGGCTAAGGATGGCAACATATCAACAAAGAATATCCAGAGCATATAACAAGAATATTAGGACCAGAAGATTTAAGGTTGGAGATTGGATGTTAAGAAAGGCTTTTCAGAATACCACTAATCCTGCCGATGGCAAGCTAGCTCCAAAATGGGAAGGACCATATGAAGTTGAATCAGAAGCAGGGAAAGGAGCATATAGACTCAAGAATATGAAAGGGGATATGCTACCGAGATCTTGGAATGCTATACACCTTAAGCTTTATTTCAAGTGAGTTTAGAATTTAATTTCTAACTCAGGATGGTATGAATTCTATCTTTTTTAAATATGTTTGGTTTAATTTATTCTTTGAAACCCAATACTAACTTAAGCATCGGAGGGGTGTTAGCCAAGCTAACACCCACCTTAGTGTAAGGATGTTTTGCAGTATATGCTTCGGGATATAGCTCCAGGATGCTCACTCAGGATACTTCAGAAGATTAGAGGATTGGCCCCCTCTCTCACGTACAAGGGATCCTGATCCCTTCACAGGTTTAAAGGTATTCACCTTTCTTCCGAATTGGGTTTAAACACCCCGCCTGGAGCGCAAGTTATCCAGGGATAGTTCAAGGTGGCGGGACCAGTTCATGTAAAAGTGGCTGACAATTTCGTTACTGTTGGCTATACCCTGGATCCTTAAGGTATATGAGGATTGATCACCCCCTCTCACGAAAGGGTATTTTCATACTCTCTAAGGTTTAAAGGTTATCACCTTTCTAAGTCTTGGAGTTTATACATTCCCGCCTGTAGCGCATGAAAATTTGGGATTTTCCCCAGGATTAAAGGTTTTCACCTTTCTAAGTTTTGGGGTTTCCACACCCTCGCCTGTAGCGCACGAAACGTGGGTAAAATCCCCAGTAAAACTCAAAGACTTAAAGGTTTTCACCTTTTCAAGTCTTGAGGTTCTTATACTCCGGCTTAAATGCCTGGAAAATGGGTTTAGTCCCAATAAAATACAAAGTTTTTGGATAATCCCAAAGTATATTTTCAGAAAACATAATGATTTACAAGTCTACATAAATTTTTGAAAAAAGATTGCTAAGTTTAAACAACTGGTTGAAGAATTGCTAAAGGATCATATCCTGGTACAACATACTGGTCCTGCACAGACAGGGGACATCCGTGATGGAACATGACGTATGCTGATACTATATCCTACTGGGGACATTTATGCTGGAGCAAGAAGGAAACCTATGCCAACACTATATCCCACTAAGGCATTGTGAGGAACTCAAAGGATCAAGTTTGGGCATAATTCGCCAAGTATCCTGGACTGGGGACACCTTCGGTGGAATGGTTGCGAAAGGACTGGAATGAAAGGATTGAGATATCTTCTGTTTCGGTATGATCTTTCCTATTTTTGTTCTTTAAAAAACCTTATCCAGATTGTCTAAATTTCTGAAGCTATATTATAACACTTATGAGTAACCTGATCGGGATATGTTCTCAGGATATATTCTCAAGATGTATTCTCAGGATATATTTCAGGATACTTGGATTAAAAACTGAAACTGTGTTCTAGTCAAACAAGTGTTCTTAAAACCAACTTTGTAAAATAAAAATGAACTGTCCTCTTTATCTGAAAACTTTATCTGAATTGCTTGAGTTATAAAAACCCTATTTGACGGAAGTCTTAATAGGATATTTGCGAGTATACTGATCAAGATATTTTCATAAAAAGTAATAATTGCACTAAGTTTGGAACATTGGAATTCAGACTAAGCAATGCATAACAAATAACAACATGTGAGGTTAAAAGGTTAGTTTATTATTAATTGTATTCTTGGTTTCATCTCAAAAAGAGACCCATCCACCAAGAACACAATTAAGTTTTTAAAGCATATTTACATAAACAGTTGAAGGCTTCATCCTGAAAACACGAGATCCCTCCACCTCCAACTGTTAAATTGTTCTAAAGCTTGCAGGAAATTAAAATTGTTCTAAGTACAGGACGACCAGATGATTCAGACCCTACAAAGCAAAATACAGGTATCGTTAAAGACAAACTAACCAGGATACAGGTTCAGTATATGTGTACGGGATACAGGATTTGGGTATTTACCTTATTAAGGAAGGAGGTCATGGGCTCGATGGATTCCATGAAGCCAAGGTCATCATAAGGGAAACCTTCGGCAGCAACAGTGGAGGGCTTAGAGCAGGTGGCAACAGATGATTCTTTTTTTACCAGGACAGGCTTGGAGTAACTGTCAAGCTCCTCAAGATCGAAGACAACAGGGACCTTAGCAGAGTCTACAGAAAAGGGAGTAGTTTCAGTCTTATCATATTATGTGCTGATTAACCAAACATATGCAGGAATGTTCAAAATAGATATCCTTACCAGACGTGCCAGAAGATTACCTAGTTATGAGAAAGTATAACCATGGAAGTTGCGTGAAGTCACATCAACATCTACATCCCATTAAGTGCATCGAACAACACAACGAAAAATATACCCGTTTGGATTTCAAGATCCTAACAGATATATTTTTGGGGACAATTGTTATGGGTGGAATTTCGAGCTTATATCCTGAAGCATATCCTGATATTATATGCTTGATGCTGCGGCCAGGATACTGAACCAGGATATTGCTAACATCCTCTGGGGGTATCCTGGTTGCAGCTAACGATTTTCTTTGGATGCAAGGTACCAACGTTAAAGGACTTGATCTACCTGAAGATTCGCTCAAGGTGGTTGAAAAATGGACGTTGATGGTGGAAGAATGGGTCTTGTAACGGTCAGAATAGAAGAAAGGCATATTCCGCAAGAATATCGGATGTTGGTCAATGTTATTGACGTTGTAACGGTCATATGAACTGAAGACCCGGTTTTATGGTTAATATGCACGTGGAAAACAAGTTAAAAGAGTCCCCCAACGTTCAGAATGGAATATTCCAAAGTATCCCGGAATAATAGGATAGTTTGTTAGTTTTTGTTACTATAAATAGGGACGATCGGATCATAGGTAAACACAACTTTTCCACACACTCTTTTTCGCACACTTTGCTCTCTAGCTTCTAGCAATCACTACACACCAACACTTGTAATCAAATCACGTTGTAACACCTAGTTGATCCGTATCATATCCTGCACTGTATCCTAATATTTGAAGTAATAGAAGAACAAGGCAGCTGCGATTGTCAGCTCCCGAGGTTTTATGCCGGCGATCTAGATTGATCAAGGGTTTTCCTCGTATATCCGGTGTCACCCTTTACCTTTTTTGCTCATTGTTTGATCATAGATACAGCTCTATATCCTGAGCCGTATCCTGCAACTGTTTTTACAATTAATTTGATTAACATATTTTCAACACTCGTCTCTAGCACACTACCTCACTTAACTAATTTGATCACTTAATTGCTTCGGTAATTTTTGACCAAAACAATACTTTATTCAGCCCGTCCAACATTGAAATAGTTAAACATAACTATCGGAATTTCTGTTTTGCAAAATTTTATCGTCTTCTTAGTCATAACTCTTAATCCGAGTCGTTTGACTTTTAATCCGCATTCCCGGCTATTGGTTTACGTATATATCTGATAACCTACCTATCAAGTGGGTATTTTACCGAGATTATTCTCATAGCAACCATTCCGGCATGCATTAAGACTTTGTTCCTCGATTTTTTTTGTCACATTTAGCGAAATCCATCGCTTTTACTTAACCAAGTCTTTTATTCATTCGTTCATCTCGTTTGTCTTGTTCATGTGAATTTCATCACTTATGACAGTCAACTTTGCCCTTATGCCTTGACCTTCTAAATTGTCAATTTCGATTTTTGTTTACTTTGATTCAAACACCATATTTCTTTTGTTAATGACCCCTAGATCCATCTCTTTTATCAATATCCCGAGGGTTTATTTCTTAAGCTTTATTTGGTAAAACTATTACTATTGTTATATGTTTTTTGGGGTTTACCCGTTTTCGTTCCATCACTTTTAAAATGTTAATTTTACTACTCTCTTATACAATCACACCCATCGATGTGATCATTGTTTTTTTTCCTCATAAGGATTTAATTAAGAACATATTACTTGGATGGTTACCCATACCCAAGTTTCTAAATTTGCATTTATTGATACTTTAGTATTCATAGTAGCGAATAATACGTATCATCCATTTAGCTTCTTTCTCGAGGATATTTTTGGTCTGAGTCTTAATTTCTCGTCTTTAACCTTAATCCTATTGTAACAATAACAAAATCAATTCATTTCGTTTTATTATTCCATATTATTGTATGAAATTTATCCACATCGTTCATTGATATAACGAAGTTTCTGCATGTTTTAATTGGTTTGGCCAAGTCTATAACCTTGTCCTTGTCATCTATTACTATTACAAATTTCTGGGTTCGGGTGTTATTACACTCTTTCCCAATACATCAGTTATTCACTTTATTAAGTTCCCGGGTTTGAGTGTACGCACACTCCCTCCCACGGCAATATTGATCGTGATTACTTTTGCCTTGGTTTCACATGCTCACCATTGTTTATTTTCTTATGCATATATGTTTCTTTTGCATAATTCGCATGTTTCACTACTCATGTATGCCCCTATGCAGCTATTGTTCACACTAGTATTCGAATAAAATTTATAGGTGAAATTAAATTTGTAATAAACATGCCTGAAACAACATCAGGTTCAGCTTTAGCCTCTGCGGCTGTCATGTGGGAAGACCTTGCCTTCTCTTTCATGGTATCAGACTTCGCGTCAACTGTATCTTCGGTTCCAACCAATTCCGGGCATTCAGACTTTTTATGTCCCGGATTATAACACTTATAACACACTAACACATTTCCCGTGCAATTTGCAACAACATGTCCCACTTTTCTACAAATGGGACATGGTTTGTTTCTAAAGTAGCATTTGCCCCGGTGAGCTTTTCCCCATATTTCACACTGAGGTGATCCCCTTATTGTAACTCCTTTCCTAGAAGCCTTTTTAGGCTTCAATTTCTTTACAGGACTTGGGTTCACATCCAACACTTTTACGTCTTCTTTTTCTTGTGCGAGACTGTCTTTTAATTCGGTCATCAAATCCTTCACCACTAGCAGGATTGTGGTTTGCAGTCTCTCTACAAACTGGGGTAAACTGGCTTCTACTGCCTTTCCGACTTCCTTGGAAATTTTAGCTTCCATCTCTTTAGTTAATTAAGATGTTAATTCGCCCCCAGTTACACCGGACATTTCTTTCATTTGTTCAGTGACTATTGGCACCGTATCATCATTACCTTTATCCATTATTGTGAATCTGAAATGTTTATACTCATTATTGAACATTTCATTTTATAACATATGCGTCATTCATTTTGTTTTAGCCAAGTTCACCACTTGCTTAAACCATTTATGTTTAGTGCACTTTCCGGGTTTAAGTGTGTTAACACACAATTCCCGTGCACATTTAATCAAATTTCATTTTTCTAATATTCTAATAAGTCTACTAAAGCAATTAATTCTTACAGGATGTTTGATTAAGCTTGAACCGAACACACTTTGTTGACAACCTGGCTCTGATTACCAACTTGTAACGCCCGTCATGATAAATCACATTTATAATATTTATGCACACATTTTATACAAAAATGCTAGCTTACAAAAACTTTGCTTGGAAAAACGATCACATATGATCAAAGTATTTGAGTTATCATTCTATCCATTTTAAACATTCAAATGAAATTCTTAGTGTTTACATATTAACTAAAACAAAATAAATCAATGTGGAAGCTTGTTCGGTGTGTTCGGTTCCTGAAAGTCGCATGATCTTCATCCAGAAATCTTGTGAGCATTCACCTAATGTCAAAACCACATGAACGGTTAGTTTTGACAACCTTTAAATACGTATAATCAAGTTCTAAGGCCCAATAATGAAAACAAAACAAAATTCTGAGATACAAGTCGGTCGCACCCCGCGATCGGTTTCGACTCATCTATCGCGGCCCGCGACAAGTGTCGCGTCGCGCGACCATTTTGTTGATTCGCCGTCGCGTAGCGTAACAGCCTATTTTTCACAGCAGGTTTGTTTTTTTGTTGCTGCAAATGCCCAGCTCAAAATTTAACCCAAATTATCTACTTAAAACTTGCATAACTTTTGTTATACAAATCCTTTTTTCGTAATTCTTTTTCCTACGCGACTGTAATTAAATTACGGACCCGTCTAACAACATTGTTCACATAAAAATCCGGTTTATAATCAGTTGGCTTACATTTCCGCTATTTGATTGTTCGACCCGTTTGTCTACAAGTCGTAAAATTTGTTTTGTTACCTTCATTTGTTTTCAACTATTTTACCCATTCCCGGGTTTACCTAACATTAGCGTTCCGCTCTTCTACCGGGGGCTACTTACGCATTTACGTAATGCTTTATTTTCAAAGATTCAAACATGCTCTTTTTAACAATTTGACAAGTATAAATTTCTGAACTTTAGACCCAATACCAAGGGTTCAATTGTAACAAGTTTAGCGTGTTCGCTTCACGGCTTACGCATTCAATATTATTTAATCATTGAGTGATGACCCATTCTCTGCAATATTTCAATTCGATATTGTTTTGACCCGTTTGGTTGTCTAATGGAAATCACCATATCAAGGACTTACCAAACTTTACTCTAACCAATATTTTGACCCGTTTTGTTTGTCTAGTGAGCTTCGTCACTTCAGCGACATAACGAGTTTGCAATTTGCGCTAATTTCAATTTTCAACAAGCTAGAATTAATAAATAAACATAATGTTTGATACTACGGTTACATACTTGCATAATTCATCAACGTTGGTTTCTAACCATAATTACCCATTCCCGGGCTTGTCAACCTTAGCGTATCACTTCCATTCCATAGTTTACGCTTTATAACTCAATTTAATGAGTGATGTTTAAGTCATTTAAAACACTACCAATTCGACCAATTTTTGACCCGTTTGGTTTGTCGAGTGAGTTACATCACTTCATTGACGTTCCAATACGGCTATTTTAAACATTATCATCAACATACATATTTATTTAACTATTTTGACCCGTTTGGTTGTCGAGTGAGTTACATCACTTCATTGGCATACGAAATGCCATCATTTTCTCTATATCAATATTAAACATATCTACGACTAGGTTTATCTTCATAAGTCTAATGAGACGACAAGTCACGTACCTTTAAAGCGCTCCTTTCAAACGCGTGTCTCCACCGGCTTGTCCACTTGACGATCCGGATTCCTTGCCTATAGAGTTCAACCAAATATTATTTAGAACTCTTTCACAACGTTTCACGCGTAATTTGCCATATTGTTCAAATATGCGTTTTTATCTCCAATTTTGCTATGTTAGCTTTCTCTTAAGCATTTTAACAAACACTTCAAAAGCGTGGATTTTAAATAACCATTATCAAGTTCATGTCTCAACTATTTAGCCAAACTTTTGTATTTTTTTGAAAATTCTTTACTTCTAGCATGTGTATTATTATCACATTTGCTTCATGCAAGCCGTTAACATCAGTTTTTCTGATTTCATTATTAGGATTCCTTAATATTCACAAAACCCATTTAACACCTACATGGGTAAACATGAATATTCATAATTTGAGCATCAATCTCACAAATTATTAGCTAGGGTTTACATCTAAACTTGTTTTTATTACAAGTTTCATCTAAACATCCCTAATCAAGCCCCAAATTTTCAATTTTTATCATATACTAGGAATCTGAGTTGAATCAAAACAACATAATTTAGCATACCTTATGATCCCTTCAACGAGGTGATCACGAATTTGTGCTTGAAAATTGATTTAGAGCTGATTAGGACCTTCAATTTGGGGGAATGCTGCATGAACTAAGGTTTGTGGGGAACCCTTGTGTCGCCCCTGTGTTTTGATCGACCAGACACACACCTTTGTGTGTCTTTGGTGTGATTTATTTTGTTTTATTATTTTAAGTTTCAAATTTAACAAGTTTAGTCCCTCAACAATTACTTGGTTCTTATTTTTGGTATTTTAACCCACTTACTTGTTATTAGAAGACTCATAACTAACTGGGTTATTTATTTCTTAGTTAGCTTATTCTTGTTTATTTTATACTTTATAATTCTAATATAAAGTTTATATTTTCGGGTTGTTACATTTTGGGTGAAAGATTTGGTTCGCGAACACGGTATTGGCTTTAAAGCTTTAGAGGAATCGAAGGTAGACAGTGTCTCTCGTGTCGAGATGGCTAAATTTTGGAATAATAATAATTTTGGCTTTGAGTTTGCTGAATCTGTTGGTCAATCTGGGAGTTTAATATGTATCTGGGACGATAAGTTGTTCCGATATACGGGAGGTTCTAGCACCAGACACTTTTTACATGTTCAAGGGTGTCTTCTTGGCTGTAACTCTTCTGTTAATGTTATTAACGTCTACGCCCCGCAGGGGGTGGCGGGTAAGAAGGCTCTGTGGGACGAGTTGAAATCGGTTATTGTTGCAAATGAAGGTTATTGGGTTATCCTGGGCGATTTTAACGCGGTCCGGTTTAGAGAGGAGAGGAGAAATTGCACTTTCAAACAAACATGTGCCAATTATTTTAACAACTTCATCTTTGATTCTGAATTAATAGAGTATGGTATGAAAGGAAGGCAGTTCTCGTTTTGTAAAGGGAACAAACTAAGTAAGCTCGACCGCTTGTTAGTCAATTCGGAGTTTTTTAATGCTTGCCCAACGACGTGTTATCGGGTCCTTCCGAGACTTTGGTCTGATCACCATCCTATTATGTTGGAATGTCATGTTAAAAATTTTGGGTCGTGGCCGCTTCGAGTCTTCAACTCATGGTTCGAGAAACAAGACTTCGAGGAGACTGTCTTTAAGGCTGTTAATGATTTTACTCAGGTGGTCGGGCATCCAGACATGATTCTTATTAGGAAGTTGGGTTTTATTCGGGATCGTTTGAGAGAATGGAGGGAGAGTATGACGCGAAAGGAAGGTGAGGAAGTGGCAACCGCCAATGAAGAAGTTGAGCTTCTTGAAGTGGCCCTTGAATCTAGAGACATTACCGAGGAAGAGTGGATTCTTTAGGAAAACAAAAACATCATTCGAACCATGGAAGAGGCGAAAATTATGGATTTGAGGCAAAGGTCTCGCATTAGCATTAGATGGGCGAAAGATGGAGATGAAAAATTCCAAATTCTTCCACGCCATGATTAACTGTCGGAGAACTAGTAATACTATCCACGGTCTCGATGTGAATGGCGTTTGGATTTCTAAACCTTCCTTGGTTAAGAAAGAGGTTTATAGCTTTTTCCGTGATAGGTTTGTCGAGGATTGTGCTAGCCGCCCTCAATTGGTTAATCCTGGTGTTTGTCGGATTTCCTCGTCCGAGGCTTTAAACCTTGAGATGCGGTTTTTGAAGGAAGAGATAAAGGTTGCGGTTTTTGGGTGTGGTGAGAATCGGGCCCCCGGTCTTGATGGTTTTCATTTTAGATTTTTTAAACACTTCTAGGACCTTTTTGAGGAGGATTTTTGTAAGATTCTCAATTATTTCTTCGATGCGGGCAAGTTAAATATGGGGTGCGGTTCGGCTTTTATTGCTCTTATTCCTAAAATTAGGGATCCGGTTAACCTTTCTGACTATCGTCCTATCAGTCTGGTAGGGGTTATCAACAAAGTGGTGTCGAAAGTCCTCGCGAATAGACTTAAACCGGTCCTTAGTAATGTGATTTCCAGTTCTCAATCTGCTTTCCTTGGGGGTAGGTTTATCCTAGACGGGCCTCTTATCATTAATGAGTTGTTGTCATGGTCCAGAAAAAGCAAGAAACATGTGTTTTGTCTAAAGATTGATTTTGAGAAAGCTTATGACAACGTTAATTGGGGTTTCGTTACAGACATTCTCTATTAGATGGGATTCGGTTCTAAATGGTGCGGTTGGATTTCCGGTATTTTAGCTTCAGCCAGGGCATCGGTGTTGGTGAATGGCTCGCCAACCTTTGAGTTTGGGTGTAGTAAAGGTATGAGACAAGGGGACCCATTATCGCATTTCCTCTTTGTTGTGGTTATGGAGGCGCTCTTGTGTTTGTTTTGTAAGGCTAGCGAGTTAAGCGTATTTCAAGGTATTAAGCTTCCTGTTGGAGATTTATGTGTCTCTCACCTATTCTATGCGGATGACGTTGTGATTCTGGGAGAGTGGAGTAGAGATAATATTTCAACTGTTATCAGAATTCTGCGGTTTTTCCATGCGTGCTCGGGTTTAAAAATAAATCTTAATAAATCTAGCATCTTTGGTTTTGGTGCTAATGGTATTGAAGTGGAGGATGTGGCGAATTGGATTGGATGTAGAGCCGAGTCTGTCCCGTTTAAATACCTCGGTTTGATGGTGGGAGCCAATATGAACCGCATCAACAATTGGCATCCGGTTTACGAAATTTTCAAGAAAAGGCTCGCTCTTTGGAAGGCTTCGCTATTGTCTATTGGTGGGAGAGTTACTTTAATTCGGTCGGTGCTTGAAAGTCTTCCAACTTATTATATGTCGTTGTACAAAGCGCCGGTGAAGGTTATTAAAGATTTGGAAAGTATCATAAAAAGATTCTTATGGGGCGGTTCGAGTGAAGTGAGGAAGACTCGTTGGGTGGCTTGGGATAGGGTGTCGATTCCTAAGAAAGCGGGAGGTTTGGGGCTTTGCAAGCTAGGAGATGTCAATGTGGCTTTGCTAAGCAATTGGGGATGGAGGTTTAAATGCGAACCAGACAACTTATGGGTTAAAATCATTAAAGTTGTTCACTCGGGTCAGATGGGGTGGTCCTTTCTTCCGTGTAATAGATCGATCAGAGGAGCTTGGGCTAACATTTGTAATGCTTTGAATAAAACATTCATCGACATTAAACCGATTAGGAGTTTTTTTAGAGGTGAGGTTGTTTCCGGTTCGGATATTCTTTTTTGGTTAGACCCTTGGGTTGACGAGCGTCCTTTAAAAGAAATTTTCCCAATTTGTTTCTCTTGGAGGTTGTGAAAAATTGCTCGGTTAAAGATCGGCTTGAAGATGGTGGTTCTTGGCTTTGGAGATATGATCCGGATACGGCTACCGAGCTAGCCGAATTGGTTGGTTTAGCGGGTAAGATTTCTGCTGTCACGCTTGGGTCCGGTAGAGATAAATGGAAATGCTTGGGGGATGATGCGGGGTCTTTTTCTGTGTCTTCGGTCAAGAGTCTCTTGGTTCGGGGTAGGCTCGATTCGTCTTTTTGTGTGCTCGATTAGTGTAAGTTGGTTCCAGCGAAATGTAATATCTTTGTTTGGAGATTGGAGCTGAATCGCATCCCTTCCTCGGATGCTCTCGTCGCGAGAGGTATTTTGCTTGAGGTAGGGGTGTGCCCTCTTGGCGGTTTTGAAGACGAAACAGTGGAGCATCTCTTTATTTCTTGTCAGTTCGCTTCTCTTCTTTCGCTGAAGGTTAGTAGTTGGTGCCATATTTCAGATATCTTCGCTTTTTCTATCAAAGATCTCCTGGAAATCCACAAGTTTGTTAGTTTGGGGTCTCGGGATAAGAAGATTTTGCAAGGTATTATAGTTTCGACGTGTTGGTGTCTTTGGTTGGCAAGAAATAAAAAGGTTTTCACGGGCTCCCGGGTTAGTGTGGAAGATGTTTTTAGTGAAGTTAGGTCTTTGGGTTTCTTCTGGTTGAAGTTTAGATCGTCCTTTCGTTCTTTAGCTTGGAGCGATTGGTGTAATTTTGTAAGTATGTAATTCTGTTTTTTTTTTTGGTCCGTCCCGGTCTTCGGGTTCGGCAAGTTCGTAATGATAGTCTATTTTCAAAAAAAAAAAAACATGTATGGACTTTTATTTTAAAAGATCTAAAATATCAAAGTCGATTTGAAAGTCAATGACTTTCAACCTCATTTATTAAACATATTGACCCAAGTGGCCTTTGTGTTCAGGTGCCATGATATATAATAAAAAGTCGATTTGAAAGTCAATGACTTTTTAAATCATTTATGAGAAAACCTTTTCTATAAACAAATTTTTTTACTGTCTGCATTTCTGTTAAATTTGAATTCAACTTTCTCTTATATGCAACTTCATTTTGTTTAATTTCTTTGTTAAATCGTAAGACATTTTCTTTTTCTCTAATGAGTGCTCGGTTACGGATTTGTAATGGGTCATGAGACTGACACACTGAGATGTGCGGAGTTTATTTTTGAATTCGTAAGGTATGCTATATACCAAATCATTTTCTTCCTTCTCCTTGCTAGACTCCACCTTCATTGCTACAGCAGGAGCCTTTTCCTTTTTTTTTATTTTGCCTTAACACTGCTTTCAACTTTTGACTTTTCCATCACCTTCTCTTCTTTGACCTCCACAACAGCTCCCTTTCCTTTGTCAGCAGTTGGCTTGTTTTCATAGAACATTAGCCCGGTGTCTATAGCTTCAACACCTTTGGGAATACTTGCATTTTTGTTACTAAGAAAACACGAGAGAAGGGGTGCAGAGCTGGTAGCTATCTTTTCCATCAATGTTTTGTTGACATTAGCTCTCGCTTCGGTAATCTCATCTGCCCAATCATAGTCTTCTACCACCAAAGCTTTCGGTCCTTCATTTGTTGCGGTATCAGTTCCTTTAATATCGATTGGCCTTCTAGCATGAGCAGCTTCAAGAGGTTCACTTTTTAGTAAAGGACATTCCCTTTTGAAATGACTAAGGGTCTTGTTGTTGTAGCACCAAAGCTCTGATACCAAATGATAGTCCGTGTAGATCCAGTTTCAATCTCGGTTAGGAAAAAAGTGTGAGACAGGTGAATTTGAGCCAAGAACAAAGAAATAAACAAAGAAATATATATATTTGAATGGTAGATTACAACGAAGATCTTATTGATGGTGATAAAAGATTACAAGATTATCATCCACCCCGGGTGAGCTCCCTTGGGGTGGTGGCTCCCAAAATACACACCCTACAAGTGAGGTATAGTACACTATTTATATATCCGGAGACTTGTCCTCCAAACAAACCTCCTCTTGTTTGTAAAAACCTACCAAACTCACTAAAACACGCTAACTATAATAACTAAAATTACCACCAATACGAACAATAAAATCGCTTAATTAAAGTCGACGTAGTTGATAATATAATTCTCCATTTTGACCCAACATTAGGAATATAATTATTTAATTATTTTATGTGGAATATTTTATAATATGTTATTTTTACAAATGTAATGACTTTTTATATTTTTTAAGAGTTAAATATAGAGATAGTCTTTGTGGTTTACTGAATGTAACACCTTTGAGTGCTAACAAAAAATTATATAAGTGTATTTTAGTCATTTTAATGAGAGTTAGTCTTAATATTTAAAAAAGTTACAAAATTATAACCATAGAACGTCAATATGTTACAAAAGAAAAGTTAAAGTTGTTTCTTTCAATAAACCATAAAATTATTTGTGTAATTAACTAAAAAAATTTAAGAAAAAATAGTTTTCAACTTTGTATAAGTGAACTTGAATTCATTACAATTACCTTTCATGTGAGATTATATAAAAACGACAGAGTGAGTTGCCTATTACAATTAGCAAGCACACTATTTTTGAAATAAATTTGAAAAACACATTATCTGTACAAACCAATATCTGGATCTCATAATTTTTTTTAAATCAAGGGAGATAAGAACTTAGTTTCAATTATATAAATATATATATTATAAGGCTCCAAAAACAAAAGAATTTGACATATTAAACACCCTTAACTTCCTATCATTACCAATTTATTTAACTGTTTATTTTAGGAAAAAAAATCAAAAGCATAACAAATACTGAACTTTCTTCTACACATCTTAAAGAGGTGTAGAGAAAACGGGTATACTTTGTGGGTGTTTAAAGAAATTATAAGGATCAACTTTAGCCTTGATTCGAATCAACTTCTTAAAATTCTCTCTTTTCCAGTACCTCTCTCCCCAAACACTTGCTTCTTCATATGTAGCACTTCCAACGCCCAAATCAAGATCATTGTAGTTCGAATAAGCCTCCCTCGGGTTCTTCGATACGTACGGTTCCAAAGTCTTATCAAAACTTCGGATCCAAGCTAACCGTCTGCGTGATATCGCAGTCTTGTCCGAAGGCTGATCTATAAAGTCCACCCTCCTGAAAACTTGGTACAACACTCCAGCTCTATGAGGATACGGGATTGCTGTTTCCGAGTACTCCTCCATCTTTCCCCCAAACGTGTACATGAACAGAGTCTCTGACTTGTCATTTTGTAAAATCTTTCTCCATATCTTTCTGAGCCCGCTTTTGGGAATTGGAGTCCGGACATAGTCTGATTTGCCTTTGTAGCTCAGCCTGGGGATGGCTGATCGGTTCGCAAGAACCTCGGGCGGGGTGGAGGTGGTGAAGCCTCCAAATTGAAGGGTGGTCTGGACCATTCGTACTTCTTTACAAACTTCTCGTGTCACATTGAGCTCCGGAAAACTTTGGTTCAACAACGGAAGCAGCGTGTCAATATTGCCCTGATAAAGACCGTCAAACAATAGTCTTACGGTTTTCTTGGTGGTGTTGCCTATATTTTCACTGTTAATTTGAACTCTGATGATTAAATCACGATCAAATTTTGGTAACACGTATTGATATTTATGGAAAATATCCGTAGCACCTTGCTCCAGAGTAATATTCACCGTGAAAAGAGTAACTCTTTCCGGGACTGCAACCAACCTCAGCTTCCATGCAAGAACAATTCCGAAGCTAGAAGCACCACCGCCACGAATCGCCCAAAACAAATCTTCGCCCATCGATTTTCTATCAAGAATATTTCCATTGACATCCATGAAACGAACATCCAAAACATTATCAGCACCGAGCCCATATTTCCTCAACAGGTTTCCATACCCACCACCGCTCAAGAACCCGCTAACACCCACGCCAGCCCAAATACCAGCTGGAAAATACAAGGTGTCGGTTTTCTGAGAAATAGTGTAGTAGAGTTCACCAAGCAAAGCGCCACCCTGGACCCATGCAGTCCTGTTTGCAACGTTGACGTCTATAGCCCTCATGTTGACGAGATCAAGCATGACAAACGGAACATCCGCGGTGTAGGAGAGGCCCTCGAAGTCATGGCCCCCATCCCGGATCCGCATTTCGTACCCGTGTTTCTTGGCGCAGAAAAGAGCAGCTTGGATCTGCGTTTCGGTGGTGGGAGTAACAATGACTGACGGTTTACGAATGTTGGGGTTGTCGAACCGAATGCTGTCGGCTGCAGCTTGCCAAACCGGTAAGTAAGTAGAGTTAACCGGGGTGAAGATGAGTTGAGAAAAGGTGGTGACATTGTTTTATGAAATCTTGGGAATACAGGAAATCTTGGGAAATGTAGGGTAATGCACCCCGTGAAACACAAAAGGAAAGAGAGAGAACCAGGAGGAACACTGAACAATTTAGTCGAGAGTTAATCATGTTTTATGTTTTGGTGAGTTTATGGCAATACATAGACGTCCTATTTATATATATAGAATGAAGAAACAACCTGTTTGACCAAACCATTAGTGGCAAGACCCCTGAAAACTCTACAAACATACGCAGGTTCAACCTCTCCTAGATAAACATCTTCATTCAAAGAGAATAAGTCTTTTCAACCAGAAATTATCATTCTAACTTTTGACATTGGATGTGGTCAGATGTCGTTTACCAAAACACAATGCGGAAATAACTTGTATATTTTCTTAAAAAACAATAGTTTAAAACATAATTTTCCAGAAACTTTCCAAACAAATTCTGTAATTTTCTGTTTGACCAAACCATTACAATATGGCCATTCTAGCTTTTGACAATGGATAACGCGGAAATAATCTTGAATATTTTTTTTTTAATATATATGCATTTTTTTTTCTTTGTAACGCAGCGGTTCAAGGATTAAGTTTGAAAATCAATCACTTTCATCCCTAAATATTATCTGCATCGCTGATTAACATCTTCCCAATGGAGAATGTTTGTAAATTAATTAATCATATGTTTTTTTAAACTACGATTGGAGTCGCGCTTCACGGCAGGGTTGTATTTGTTACATGATATATTAATGTGTTATTATAGACCATGCAGTCTTTAATTTAAACGACGGTAGAAATAAGCAATCAACATTATTAAGTAAACACGTCTAGAGTTTAAAGTTAGATTTTACTGGCGTTTAGAATAAAGTTAATATAGACTATGTAGACTTTATTCTAAACGGCGGTGAAAATTGGCAAGCAACACAATTAACTAAACATGTATAGAGTTAAAAGTTAGTTTTTTACTTATAATAAGTTAAACAAATATAATAAGTTAATTTACAAAAGAATTAAACTTATAAAAAAGATAAAGAGTGAATTTCAAGGATTGTCCTTTATCTTTATACCTATTTTCAGGTGTTGTCCTTTATGTTCAAAATTGACGAGTTTTGTCCTTTAGGCATAACCCAGATAGTTTTTTCATTTAAATTTGGTCATATGCTTTGTACATGAGAGCATTTTTATCCAACAACATGCTTTCACTATTCCCGCCGGCCACTTTCATTTGTATGTATTGGAAATGAAATATTTTTTTGGTTGAAAAGAAAACCCCAAGACCGAGCGGCAGCAAAACACAACAAAAATGCCTACATAACTGGTTAGCAACTTATGTAAGATATTTAACGAGATATTTAACGCGTGTAATATACAAGTTTCTAATCTAGTTATTATCAATAAATACAATAAGGTAATGTTTGGTATGCAGGAATGGGAGGCGGAATGTTTAAATTAATTAATCAAATGTTTTTTTTTAAACTACGATTGGAGCCGCGCTTTGCGACATGGTTGTAGGAGGATGCTGACAAGGATGTACTTGTTACATGATATATTAATGAGTTATTATAGACCATGGGGTCTTTAATTTAAACAACGGTAGAAATAAGCAATCAACATGGTTAAGTAAACATGACTAGAGTTTAAAGTTAGATTTTACTATGATAAGGGAAATAAAAGAAAATTAAATTTGCTATACCTGGTATATTGAAGAGTTAATATATATAGACCATCTAGACTTTATTCTAAACAGCGGTGAAAATTGGCAAGCAACACAATTAAGTAAACATGTATAGAGTTAAAAGTTAGTTTTTACTTATAATCAGTTAAATAAATAATAAGTTAAATAAGAAAAGAATTAAACTTATAAAAAGATAAAAGAACAAATATTTGTATAAAATAAAAAAAATACAATTTTAAAAACTTTAAAGACCATATGATAACTCTATTAATGTTGTGGGGTCGAAATGTAATTCATTTATAGAAAAATAATTACTACTAAATTCGTATAATAAGTCTATTAAATATCAGAGGTATAAACGTAAATCGTTTAAAAAATGAATTTTAGAGTTCGTGGGTCTTATAATAACTCTACTAAAGTTTAAGATTATAAATGTAAATTAATTAATTTAAAGTAAAAAAATTACATAAATGATATTATAACATAGATTAAGTGGGTGTGGTTCGGCTACAAAGTCAATTTTTCCTACAACGTGTACAAAGACATAAAACACCACAATTTCAGCCATAAAACACACTCAAAACCCACAAATAACAGAGTGGATATCACTAAAACACAATATCCAAACTCTAACAGTCCATAAGAACTTCAAATACACCATCATAGAACTATGCATATAAAACACAACCTGATAATCAATATAAAACACACTAATATTAGTCATTTAATAATCAAAGCCTTATAATCCAAAATACAACACAAAACCCACAAATATGGCGTTTTAGTAATCTTCACTTTGTTATTGGTGGGTTTTGAGTGTGTTTTATGGTTGATATTACGGTGTTTTATGACTTTTTACACATTGTAAGAAAAATGGACTTTGTAGCCAACTCCCACCCTAGATTAAGTAATGAATATCACTATTCACAATTCATTTTGTTATTGTATAGAATATTTTTTTATTTGAAGATTTATATTTAATAATTAAATAAGTAATTGTGTCACGCGTTACAATTCTGTGAGTTCAAGATTCTTGTTCTCACTATGATGTTTAACCCTTTGTAATCTATTTTTTAATTTAAGAAAGTTGATTAAAAAACAATAGGTTAAAACATAATATATTACGTTAACTGGTTAGTAACTTATGTAAGATATTTAACGAGATATTTAACGTGTGTAATACACAAGTTTCTAATCTAGTTATTATCAATAAATACAATAAGGTAGTGTTTGGTAAGCAGGAATGGGAGGCGGAATGGAATGAGCTATTGCGAGTGATTGAAAAAAAGTGTGTTTGGTTGGTTAAGGAAATGGAATCACCCATTACATAAGTCATTCCATCCACTCCCCTTGTTTTGATTAAAAAAATAGGTTAAAACATAATATATTACGTTACTAGTTAGTAACTTATGTAAGATATTTAACGTGTGTCATACACAAGTTTCTAATCTAGTTATTATCAATAAATACAATAATTTTCCAAACAAATTATGTAATTTCCATCGAATTTTAATAATAAGAATAATTAAGATTACAAATATTGATTTTTTTAAGAATGCACTTCGCACACTATTTAATTATACTAGTAAACTACACTTTTTTCGTCCTTTACGGGACTTAAACCCTCATAGCTTGGAAAGACAAAGTTTTATCTAGCACCTTGGTACCACCAAAGGCATTTAATAATTACACATATTGATAATTCAGTTAGTTTTGGGTTGTGCTAATCGACTTAACCCTCATTCATTTTTTAGTGAATGTGCCCCTTATCAAACAAGTCGTTATAGTGGTTCTATAAAAGCTCATCGATCGTATGCTACATCTTATATGAGGTGTATAGAAGAACGACTTTCGTATGTTATATATTATATATGAGACACATGGAATTTTCTAAAATAACAATAATAACTAAAATAACTCAAAGCAATAGGTAGTGCACTAGTAATATTTATTTTTTAAACGGTTACTTTCATAAAACACAAACAAACAACTCCAACCCAAAAAAGGCAAGGCGCAAAAACTGACCTACAATTCGACCTATGCTTAAATCAAAGAAAATCAAACGGCCGAATATTTACAATGTCTTAAATCTTTACCTATTTTTGTCTAAATTTCAATTCATTCCTAGCCTTCCGTATCCATATGCACCAACAAGCCACAACGATAATCCCGTGGAACATGCTCTTCTTTAGCACAGTAGTAGTATATGCGTGATACGTTTTGTCAACACCTCTTTGTTATTGATCATAAATAATCATAGTTATGTAAGTGATAGTTATCTGTTTGAATTATATAATTAAAGAGTACGAAAATACAATGTTAATTATTTTTATTTCATACGTATTTCACATCCTCCGTATTAATATTACGGTGAAGGGACATCTTCGAGGTGGGGGAGTCGGGTTCATCGGGTGGTTGGATGGGATGGCGTCGCATATGGCACGGGATGGGATTTGGGATGAAAATTCTTGATGTTTCCTGAGATGGATGCAAAGAGATTATCGTTGCCCAACAATTTTAGAATTCTAGATGGGATTCAGGTTCATTCTTAAAGTATCCTTTCAATTTTGGGTCATCGTATTTAATTTAGCCAGATATAAGATGACACTCCCTTATTAGGCCACCGTTAGTGGAGCCGTATATGGCGCCATATACCACCATCCAGCCCCATAGCGTCGGGTACCCCCCCCCCCCCGGGCAATATGGGTAAAAAATTTTTCCCTCCGTGATATGCATAGCATCGTGTCATGGTGGTTTCTCTCTCTCACACACACAGATACATATATATATATATATATATATATATGTGTGTGTGTGTGTGTGTGTGTGTGCGTGCGTGCGTGCGTGCGTGTGTGTGTGAGTGTAATTAAAGGGGTACAACCCCACTACTTATATAACTCTTCATAACCCTCATTTCTTACACATTTATCGTGTGTCATATAACCCTACATTTATGAGGATTATGAGGCTTGACCACTCCACATGGTTTTAATGGTTCATTAAATTTATTTTTGAGTGATACCAAAGTGATATGGTCAACAATGTGAAACGGTAAATAAAATAAATGGTAAATACATCTAAGTCAAAATTCTAAGTTTCCTAATAATAAACACTAGGATTTCGGCCTGCCGCGCGTTGCGGCGGCGTCGAAAGTCAAAGTGACTCAAATTTATACCGTATATATGACCCGACTTGTTTCCGTAAAAATTATGTGGTTGTCGAATGAAAAAGTATTATATTTGACCGGACTCTCTTTCGAACACGGTTTACGATTGTACACAAAGTAAGTATAAAAACGTATTATATTTGACCAGACTCGTTTCAGAAAAAAATTATGTCAAAATGTGAGTCGTTTACGTTGAAACCTGAATTTAAACCGATAGGTACTTCAAAACTGCCATACGCCGCGCTATGGTGACGACACCTTAGTTGTTTATAGTTGGCGACACGTTGTGTTTATATCATAAATGATAATGGAGATGATATGATTTAAGAAAATGGAGAATTTGCTCATGAAGCTTTGGAAGTGGTTTCCAAAACAAATAACAACTAACGAGAAGTCAAATAAGTCACCTTTTTCAATAGTTGTAAATCAATTACTAAGGAGTGGTAATTGCATGTTTTAAATAAACGGTGTATGTGATAAGCTATGTAAATAAATTATAATGAATAAAAGAAAAGGTAAGGGAAAAATATAACTATGTAATTGTATAGCTTACTATTTCATATTCATTGGTACAATTTAAAATTTAAAATATTAAGAGAGAACAAAAGCATAAATAATCTGGGCCTGGCCGAGAAAAGAGGAAGTTGGTGTAAGAGAAAAAAAAACACAAATGAACCAGGTCTAGAAAAAATCGAACTCACACCATTACTGTTAACAAACAAAGTGCCGACCAAGAAGACAGAGTCCAACTTTGTTTAAATATTGGCTAAACTTTCATATATATTGAAAAAACCGAAGAGATTGGTTGGTGGCAAAAACCACCGATCTTTCTTTTTAGAGTAAATTGCCATTTTAGTCCCTGAGTTTTGACCAAAATTGCCACTTTAGTCCAAATAGTTTTTTTCTTGCCATTTTAGTCCAAATAGTTTTGTTTTTTTGCCATTTTAGTCCAAATAGTTTTGTTTTCTGCCATTTTAGTCCCTGAGTTTTGTCATTTGTTGCCATTTTCATCCAACCCACTAACTCCATTCAAAAAAAAATTATTTAACTTAGGTGAATTTTGGTCGAACCACATTTTTCTTTCTTTTTTTGCAGGTGCGATGGTATGGGGATGGTGTTGTGCCAGTTTACAGTGAAGATGATGGCGGTGGTTGTTGGTTTTACGATGATGACGGTGATGTTGGTTAATGACGTGGGTGGCGTAAAAGTACCCGGTGGTGGTGGAAATGGTGGGTGGTGATGGTGGTGGGGTGGGTGGGTGGGTGGTGACGGTGCAGGCAGGTGGTGGCGATGATAGAAGGTTATGATGGGGTGGATGGTGGGAGGTGGTAGTGGTGGTCGATGAAAATGGCAACAAATGACAAAACTCAGGGACTAAAATGGCAAGAAAACAAAACTATTTGGACTAAAATGGCAAGAAAAAAACTATTTGGACTAAAGTGGCAATTTTGGTTAAAACTCAGGGACTAAAATGGCAATTTACTCTTCTTTTTAATATAGATATAATAAACATGTGTGGACTTTTATTATTAAAAGTTATCTAAAAAAGTAAAGTCAATTTGAGAATCAATCACTTTCAATCTCATTTATTGAACATATTGACCTAACTCCCAAATGCCCTTTGTGTTTAGAGTGAAGGGAGTGGTTAAACAGGTGAAAGTGGCAAACTTTAAAATGGACCAATCAGAGAGTGCCACGTCAGAGAGGGTAAAAAGTTTAAACTTTGCTGAAAAGTGTTGGCAATGGTTTAGACACTTGAAAGTGGCAAACTTTTTTTTTTTTGTTTTTTTTTTTTAAATTATATGTTAAATAAAAACAAATAAAACATTACATTAATAAAAAAACAATTACATTAAAATGAAACTTAAAAAAAAAAAACTTAAAATTCATAAAAATTACACGACATTAAAACAACGCAACCCCTAAAAAAATTAAAAATTACACTACTTTTCGTCAGAATCAACCAACAGGTGGGGCAAATCTTGACTTGCGAGATGAATCGTGAGATCGTGTTTAAGTCTCCAATGCGTATCTTCATCCATTAGCTCGCCCAACACCCTATCATCAAACGCGGGCTCGACCGGAGGATCCCGAATGTGTACCGGTGCAATCGCGTTTCCGTCGTCCTTTAAAATCATGTTGTGTAAAATAATACACGTGTACACAACATTCCTAATTTTTTTAACCGTCCTTGCTCGCATCGGCCGATTCAAGACACCCCATTTTGACTTCAAAACCCCAAAAGCTCTTTCGACGTCTTTTCTTGCCGCCTCGTGTTGCCTTTTGAACATCTTTTCGTCTACTTCTTGAGGGTATGAGATCGATTTCACAAACACGGACCATTTTGGGTAAATTCCATCCACTAGCAAATAACCACATTTGTAATAATGGTTGTAGACGTAAAATGGACATTTTGGCGCGGTTCCATTTCGTTCCGTTAAGAATAACGGCGATTGTCCTAGCACATTGATATCGTTCTGCGAACCCGGTGGACCGCAAAAAACATGCCAAATCCATAAATCTTGAGACGCCACTGCTTCAAGCATAACAGTCAGGTATCGGTGATCTCCTCTCAAATACTGCCCTCGAAGCTCGGTGGGTGTAACACCCTTAAAATTTACTTGAATATAAGTATAATTTTATACAAAAGATAATAGTTTAACATAATTTTTAGGAGTATCATAAGCCTTAGTCGACAAATGACTAAGTTAGAACATACAAAAATTGTTTGAGAATTTGTTTGCAACCCAAGAACAAAGATTAAGTATGATTAAAACATAGCGGAAGCTTCAAAAATCGTGTTCGGTTCTTGTTAAGTTGCTTGATCGTCATCCACAAACTTTGAGTACCTAGACTGCAATGTTTACATAAACATTTATGTTAGTATGGTCAGAATATTACTTATTCAAAACTACGATCGAAATGAAATTAGAATTTTTAAGTTTCACAAAATTTTACAAAAGTTCAGACCCTACCGTAACTTACGGTTCCACCGTAAGTTACGGTGGTCAATGTTTAAATTGTGTCCACCGTAAATCAGTTGATCCACACCGTAAACACATCACACCCACCGTAAATTACGGTACTACCGTAATTTATGGTAGTACCTGGAATGTTATGTTTTGTTTTGTTTGTTCATTACACCAAGACCCAACTCTCGGGTTTCAGTTTTCTATGATACCAATTCATTAAAACCTCGTATTTCTAATATGTTATATAATATTCAATTCAACAATCAAACTATCATAGTCCGAAACAATAACCATGCCTTACTTGATTATCCGACCCGTTTGGCTCGTCTACGGAATTCCTTCCTTTTTGACGACTACCAACGAGTTCTAAACAACTTTTGACCAAATATTCAATATAGCGATATCATCGCTTAATTTCATAGTAGCTTTTATTCTAAAATTCAACTATGCATATCACAATGATCTAAATTTACTTAATGTAACGAGTCAAGTTACATACCTTAGCGTACGCCCTTCAACCGCGAATCACCACCAGCTTGTCCACTCGACGTCCCGGTATCTTTTCCTATAGAGTTCAATTCAAGACATGTTTAGAACTCTCTTTAGACTTCACTTCGCATAATATACCGAAACATCATAATTATGCGTTAAAGCTTTAAATTTCTATTTTTAAGCCTTCTTTGAGGCATTTTCACAAACACTTTAAAGGCAAATTTATCACAAGAATATATGACAAGTTCCTAGCTTATCATTTAGCCCCAATTTCACTTCAATCAACATTTTACATGATGGTTAGCTTCTAGATTTCTGAATTCACTTCCAAATCGTCAAATTACACAAAATCAACAATCTATTTCCTAGTGTTCATCAAATTACACATAATTCACAAATCACCTACAATGGTGTTCATAGGTTTCACTAAAATTTCTTATGATTTCAACTTATATTGGTCTAGGGTTTGTCCCTAAACACTATAGTTGTTTCTTAATCATCATAACACATACATGCAAGTCTAATTTCAGATTTTTCCCAATTCATGAGAATTTCAAATTCAGAGTTTTCCTTGAATTTTACATACCTTGGAATCCTCTTGTGATGAGGATCAATAATCTATGCTTGGATTTTGATTTGGGACAGGATTTAACCTTCAATTTGAGAGTTCTAGTGATTTTAGGTTTTGTGAGAGTGGGGTGTCGCCCCTGCTCTTCTCTTGTGCGACCAGACTTTCAAAAAATGGGGGTTTTGTTTAATTTTTTTATTAAAAACAATGTTATAGTTTCAATTTTTAACAACTAAGGCCCCTCTACTATGTTCAACATATAGTTTGGTAACTTTTAACCTTGTAATAAGTCATTTCAAAGAAATTAACTAACTAGGTTAAAATTCCTAATTAGTAAATTCTCGTTATTTATACTTTATAATTTTAATATAAAGTTTTATATTTTCGGTGTGTTACAAGTCCACCCCCCTTAAAAGGGTTTCGTCCCCGAAACCGTAATTCGTACCAAATAATGTAGGGTGGAGACGCCATATCTCCTCTTCGGACTCCCACGTAGTGTCCGAACCTTTCCTATGTTCCCATTTGACTTTGACTTGGTCAATTTGTTTATTTCGTAGATGTTTGACCTTTCGGTCTAAAATCTCCACCGGTCTCACCGCATAATTCAGACTATTATCCACTTCGATATCATCGTAATGGATATAGGCCGTTTCGTCTGCTAGGCACTTTCTTAATTGTGACACGTGGAACGTGCCATGAATTCCACTTAGCTCCTCCGGTAATTCAAGACGGTAAGCTACCTTGCCAACTCTCCCGATAATTTTAAATGGCCCAATAAACCTTGGGCTTAGCTTCCCCTTTTTCTGAATCTAATAACGCCCTTCCATGGGGAAACTTTTAGCATGACCATGTCACCAACTTGGAATTCGATTGGCCTTTTCCTTTTATCAGCATACGCCTTTTGCCTGTCTTGAGCCGCTTTCAAGTGTGCCCGAACTATATCGATCTTTTCATTCGTGGCTCGTACTATATCTTGGTGGGCGAGTTCACGTGGTCCCACTTCACCCCAACATACCGGGGTTCGACACTTCCTACCGTAAAGCATTTCGTATGGTGCCATCTTAATACTAGATTGGTAACTGTTGTTATACGAAAACTCGACTAACGGTAGGTGAACATCCCAACTTCCTCCAAAGTCGATTATACACGCCCGAAGCATGTCCCCCAATGTTTGTATCGTTCTTTCACTCTGTCCATCCGTTTGGGGATGGTACGCAGTGCTAATGAACAATTTGGTTCCCATTTGCTCTTGGAAATCTCGCCAGAAATTTGAAGTAAACCGGGTATCCGTATCAGACACAATGGATACCGGCACCCCATGACGTGCTATTATTTCATTCGTGTAAACCTCTGACATCTTTTCTGACGTAAAAGTCTCACGGATCGGAATAAAGTGAGCACTTTTCGTCAATCTATCTACCACCTCCCATATGGCATCGAAACCACGATTTGTTTTAGGCAACTTGGTCAGTAGGTCCATTGTGATATGTTCCCATTTCCAAACCGGAATATCTAACGGTTGGAGTTTGCCGTATGGTTTCTGATGCTCCGCCTTGACTTGTAAACATGTCAAGCATTTTTCCACATACTTTGCCACATCCCTCTTCATTCCGGGCCACCAATAATTTTGTTTCAAATCATTGTACATCTTGGTCGCACCCGGATGAATTGAATAACGAGATTTATGAGCTTCATCAAGCAGAAGCGCCTTCACTCCACAAGTATGTGGGACCCATATCCTTCCGGATCGAGTCTTCAACCCGTGATTCCCATCCGACAAATCTTTCAATTGACCGATTATTCTTTCTTTCTTCCAATTTTCTTCTTTTACTGCTTTTAACTGCGCCTCTCGAATACGTTCAAGTATACCCGAGGTCACTACGAGTTGCATCGACCTTACCCGTATCGGGACGTAGTCCGCTTTTCTACTTAGAGCATCCGCCACTACATTAGCCTTTCCGGGGTGGTAATGTATTTCACAATCGAAGTCTTTCACCGTTTCTAGCCATCTTCTTTGTCGCATATTTAACTCCTTCTGATCGAAGAAGTATTTTAAGCTCTTGTGATCGGTGAATATGGTGCACTTTACCCCATATAAGTAATGCCTCCATATTTTTAAGGCAAATACCACCGCAGCCAACTCAAGATCATGCGTGGGGTATTTCTTCTCGTGTATTTTCAGTTGTCTCGAGGCATAAGCTATAAATTTGCCCCGTTGCATCAAAACACAACCGAGCCCCGATAGTGAAGCATCAGAATAAACCACCATGTCTTCTACTCCGTCCGGCAATGTCAATACCGGAGCTTGAGTTAACTTTTCTTTTAGCGTTTGAAACGCTTTCTCTTGATCAGCACCCCAAATGAACTTTTCTTTCTTTCGTGTTTGCTTTGTTAGCGGCGTCGCAATCTTGGAGAAATCTTGAATGAATCTCCTATAATATCCCGCAAGCCCCAAAAAGCTTCTAATTTCCAAAGGGTTCTTCGGAGAATTCCATTTTGACACAGCCTCTATCTTTGACGGATCCACCAATACTCCGTCGGCACTTATGACATGGCCAAGAAATTGTACCTCTCGTAACCAGAAGGCACATTTAGAGAATTTTGCATATAACTTCTCTCGTCTAAGGGTCTCTAACACTTCTTGTAAGTGATGTGCGTGCTCAGCTTCACTTTTCGAATACACCAAGATATCATCGATAAACACGATGACCGACTTATCCAGCATTGGCTTGCAAACCCGGTTCATGAGGTCCATGAAGGCCGCGGGTGCGTTTGTTAGTCCAAATGACATCACGAGGAATTCGTAATGTCCGTATCTCGTGCGGAAAGCCGTCTTCGGCACATCTTCTTCTTTAACCTTTAGTTGGTGATACCCCGATCTAAGGTCAATTTTTGAAAACCAATTCGCACCTTGTAGTTGATAGAATAAATCATCTATTCTCGGGAGCGGGTATCGGTTCTTTACCGTGAGTTTGTTTAACTCCCGGTAATCGATACACATGCGCATGCTCCCGTCTTTCTTTCTCACGAACAATACCGGTGCACCACAAGGAGACGCACTCGGCCTTATAAATCCCTTGTCAAGCAGGTCTTGGATTTGAGACATCAACTCTTGTAATTCCGACGGTGCAAGTCGGTACGGGGCTTTTGCTACGGGTTTCGCGCCCGGAATCAATTCGATCCCAAACTCTATTTCCCGTTCAGGCGGTATCCCCGGTAAATCCTCCGGAAACACATCTTCATAATCTCGTACTACCGGTACATCTCCAATCTTTCGTGATTCTTTTTCGGGTTCATTAGCGTATATCATGAATGCCCTGCATCCTCGCTTCATAAGCTTGTGAGCTTTCAACATTGAGCATACTATGGGGTTGCCTCCTTTTTTGCCATAAATGGTGACGTGTTTCCCGTTCGGAGATGTTAGTTTTATCTCTTTACGAAAACACACGATCTTTGCATGGTGTTGAGATAGCCAATCCATCCCAACGACTACTTGAAATTCTCCCATTGACATCGGGATTAGGTTTATCAAATATTCTTCGTCGTCAATGCTCAGTTACAGTTTTTACATACATCACAAACAATAAAGCTTTTGTTATTACCTATCTCTACTTCTAAGGGCACAGGTAATTTTGTTAAAACAAATGAAGGATGTCGAATAAATCCATATGAAACAAAAGGATTTATTCGCACCCGTATCAAATAACACGCGTGCAGGAATCGAATTTATAGCAAATATACCTGAGACCACGTCAGGCTCAACCTTTGCTTCTGCGGCAGTTAGTTGAAAAGATCTTGCCTTTGCTTTCGGGGCTTCACCTTTCGGTTCCTGCCCATCCTTCTTTCCAACCAGTTCCGGGCATTCTGACTTTTTGTGACCCGTTCGATAACAATTGTAACAAACCGTCACTTTCTCCGGGCACGATATAGCCATATGTCCCGTTTTCTTGCATATGGGACAAGGCTTATCCTTGTAACGGCATTCGCCTTTATGACCCTTCCCGCAGATTCTGCAACTTGGCGACCCGCCTTTCGTATCAGATTTCTTTGCGCTTTCGTTTGTTCGTGCTTTCTTAGTAGGGCTTAGATTCACATCTTGTGCCCTTCATTCACCCCGTTCTATGCTCTTTTTCAGTTCGATCTCCCTTTCCCGAGCAGCATTGACAATCTCGGTAAGGGTCTCGTATTTTGAAGGGGTTATGAACTCTCTATACTCCGCACTTAGCATGTTATGGTAGTAATAGACCTTTTGTTCTTCATTTGTCACCAAATCATCACAGGACTTTATCTTGTCCATAAACATCCCCGTGATCTTGTCTATGGATTCACCCTTGTGTCTGAGTTGCATGAACTCTTCCTTGATTCTATTTATGACCGCTTTGGGACTATGGTGTTTAAGAAACGGCGTCTTAAACTCCTCCCATGTCATGGCCTTAGCCACTTCACTTCCAATCTCCTTCTTTTTGTTATCCCACCAGTCTTTCGCTTGACCTCTTAATTGACCCGTACCATAAGCTACGTAGTCATTTTAATCACAATGAGTTCTCTCGAATACTCCTTCGATATCACTTAGCCATCGTTGGCACACAATTGGATCAACCTCCCCATTATATATTGGTGGTTTACAGGCCATGAATTCCTTGTATGAACAAGGCTTTCGTCCACCATGCTTTTCCTTTGCTGAATTGGAATCATCTTCCAATTTCTTGATTCTCTCTTCTACTATTGATAAAACTGTGTTTTAAATTTTATCAATAAAGCCCGACAAACTGTTTTCGATCGCCTTTCCAACCTCTTCGGCAATCACTTCTCTCATTTATTCGGTGATTCTTGGCACCGCATTATCGTTACCTCCATCAGCCATCTCTATTTCTGAAATGTTTACATAGATTGTTAAACATTTCATTTATAACACATGCTTTACTTGTTTTGATTTAATCAAGTTCATAACTCGATTTAATCATTCTTGTTTCAATTCAATCAAGTTCGTGACTTGATTTAATCGTTCTTGTTTCAATTCAATCAAGTTCGTGACTTGATTTAATCGTTCTTGTTTCAATTCAATCAAGTTCGTGACTTGATTTAATAATTCTTGTTTCATGCATTTCTTGTTTTTGAGTGAGCTTACACACTCTTTTCATGCATATTTGTTCATTTCTCATTTTCTACGTAGTACATAATTTATTAACAAAATAAGTTAGTTCTTACCGGACGATCGATCAAGCTTGAACCGAACACTTATTAACAACCCTGAGCTCTGATTACCAACTTGTAACACCCTTAAAATTTACTTGAATATAAGTATAATTTTATACAAAAGATAATAGTTTAACATAAGTTTCAGGAGTATCATAAGCCTTAGTCGACAAATGACTAAGTTAGAACACACAAAAATTGTTTGAGAATTTGTTTGCAACCCAAGAACAAAGATTAAGTATGATTAAAACATAGCGGAAGCTTCAAAAATCGTGTTCGGTTCTTGTTAAGTTGCTTGATCGTCATCCATAAACTTTGAGTACCTAGACTGCAATGTTTACATAAACATTTATGTTTGTATGGTCAGAATATTACTTATTCAAAACTACGATGGAAATAAAATTAGAATTTTTAAGTTTCACAAAATTTTACAAAAGTTCAGACCCTACCATAACTTACGGTTCCACCGTAAGTTACGGTGGTCAATGTTTAAATTGTGTCCACCGTAAATCAGTTGATCCACACCGTAAACACATCACACCCACCGTAAATTACGGTACTACCGTAATTTACGGTAGTACCTGGAATGTTATGTTTTGTTTTGTTTGTTCATTACACCAAGACCCAACTCTCGGGTTTCAGTTTTCTATGATACCAATTCATTAAAACCTCGTATTTCTAATATGTTATATAATATTCAATTCAACAATCAAACTATCATAGTCCGAAACAATAACCATGCCTTACTTGATTATCCGACCCGTTTGGCTCGTCTACGGAATTCCTTCCTTTTTGACGACTACCAACGAGTTCTAAACAACTTTTGACCAAATATTCAATATAGCGATATCATCGCTTAATTTCATAGTAGCTTTTATTCTAAAATTCAACTATGCATATCACAATGATCTAAATTTACTTAATGTAACGAGTCAAGTTACATACCTTAGCGTACGCCCTTCAACCGCGAATCACCACCAGCTTGTCCACTCGACGTCCCAGTATCTTTTCCTATAGAGTTCAATTCAAGACATGTTTAGAACTCTCTTTAGACTTCACTTCACATAATATACCGAAACATCATAATTATGCGTTAAAGCTTTAAATTTCTATTTTTAAGCCTTCTTTGAGGCATTTTCACAAACACCTTAAAGGCAGATTTATCACAAGAATATATGACAAGTTCCTAGCTTATCATTTAGCCCCAATTTCACTTCAATCAACATTTTACATGATGGTTAGCTTCTAGATTTCTGAATTCACTTCCAAATCGTCAAATTACACAAAATCAACAATCTATTTCCTAGTGTTCATCAAATTACACATAATTCACAAATCACCTACAATGATGTTCATAGGTTTCACTAAAATTTCTTATGATTTCAACTTATATTGGTCTAGGGTTTGTCCCTAAACACTATAGTTGTTTCTTAATCATCATAACACATACATGCAAGCCTAATTTCAGATTTTTCCCAATTCATGATAATTTCAAATTCAGAGTTTTCCTTGAATTTTACATACCTTGGAATCCTCTTGTGATGAGGATCAATAATCTATGCTTGGATTTTGATTTGGGACAGGATTTAACCTTCAATTTGAGAGTTCTAGTGATTTTAGGTTTTGTGAGAGTGGGGTGTCGCCCCTGCTCTTCTCTTGTGTGACCAGACTTTCAAAAATGGGGGTTTTGTTTAAGTTTTTTTATTAAAAACAATGTTATAGTTTCAATTTTTAACAACTAAGGCCCCTCTACTATGTTCAACATATAGTTTGGTAACTTTTAACCTTGTAATAAGTCATTTCAAAGAAATTAACTAACTAGGTTAAAATTCCTAATTAGTAAATTCTCGTTATTTATACTTTATAATTTTAATATAAAGTTTTATATTTTCGGGGTGTTACAGTGGGACACATTCGCCAGACGAAATGGGTGCAATCAAGGCTACCGAACATACCTGGAAGGTGATGTTGTTCTTCATGTGCGTCATATAACAGTGTCATGTCGTGGCTTGTCGGCCTACGTAAGAACTCCGAACCATATATTCTGCAATCCGTTTCGCAAAAATATTCTAGGCACTCGCGGGAAGTTCTTGCGGCCATATGCAAGTACTCGTCTCCTTCGTCTGGAGGGTTACCGGTTGCGAGCTGTTTAACAGCTCATGTAACCTTTTGCAGCGGCGTAAAGCTCCTCCGACCTCGCGCATCGTAGGCCTCTTGAAAGTATGCGTCATTCGCTTCCACGGCGGTCACAATATTTAAAAACAACCGTTTTGACATACGGAACCTTTGCCGAAAAATTGCGTCGTTGTATTTCGGGTCTTCGACAAAATAATCCGCCATGAGGGTCTCGTGCCCAACCTCCCGCTGACGTTCAATGTATCTCCTTTGGTTTGATGTACCGGTGTCTTGTAGTTCGGCTTCTTCGAGTAGATTTTGGAAAAAAAGAATGCTATCATCAGACGAGTCGTCGCTACTATCGGGTGGAAACCACAACGGGAAATCATCCGCCATTTTGCGTGGCAATACTTGGGTTAGTGTTTTGTATTTTTTGGTTTGATTTGGGGGTGATTTTGTAGAATATATAGGATTAAAATTGGTTTGTTTTGAATATATAGGGTAAAACTTGAAAAATTAATTTTTTTTTTATTTTGAACGGCATTATAGCCGTTAAAGTGGCAACGGTCAACATGCAAAGCATGTTTGTCGATCGGTGAGGTTTAGCCGATGTCCTTAGTTTGCCGCGCGGGATAAAGGGGTGGCGGCGGTGTTGCCGCTCGGCAATCGGCTTTGTCGATGCCTTTGCCGCCCCACTCCCTTCACCCTTAGGCGCCATGATGTGACCCGTTCGTTGATGACAATTTTTTCGTATGTTACCATTTTTGTTTTAACTAGCAATAATACTCGCGCGCGTTGTAGCACGAGAACATCGCAAACATCGAATGGATTAGTCCAAACAACGTGTGATGCGTTAGCCATATGAAAACGCGTGTTTTAACGTATCCGATTGAACCCGAAGTAACCTATATAAACATTGCGATTGGATCAAAACGTAAAGTAAATCAAATTTATATGTGATCCGACTCATATGTTGAAAGGAAACTACAATTTGACTCCACATGGTTCGAAACAAAATTTGCAAAACATACATAAAATACGCACGAATACATATTATATTTGTCTGGACTCATCTCCCAAATCAGAACGTAAACCAACTCAAATTTATACTACATCAAAATATGCATGTAAAAATATTTTTTTTAATGAAAAAGTATTAACCTTACTAGTTTTCTATGAAAAGTTTATGTCTACATCGAAACATAGAGCAAGTCATATTTATACCGACACGTAAATAAAAACATGTACGTAAAAATTGTGTTTTTTTAAGTAAAGGAAGTACAAGGGTAAACTCGAAACAAATTATAGGTAAAAAACTTAATAGGTTAAAAAGGTTCGTAAAACCGTGCCAAGTAGCACCAATGCCACACCATTGCCAGCGACACCAACATCGGAAAAGTTCGTAAAAATAAAATAAATAAAAAAGGATAAAAACAACACCGAACAAAAAGAAGACGTAAAATCGTTGAACCACGCACGTTCATTGTTGTATGTTAATGCGAAGAAATTAGACCGAAACGTACAGTGTAGAAAATAATAACTAAGTCGAACGGGAAAATAACGTGTTGCGACGAACCTCTCAAAAGGGAAGAAAATATACCAGAAAACGGTGAACCTCACACGCATGTTACGGCGTGCTAATTTACAAAATTTAGAATGAAACGTAAAACGAATAATTTGTGAAAGATGAAACTTATGAGGGGCCAAAGATGAAAATAAAAAGGCGTTAGGATTAAATTGCAAAAGAAGAAAAACAATTGGTTAGAAATGAAAAATCAATTTTTTTTTTGAAAATCTCCCCATGCATAGGGTACAACTCCATAAAACAACATTTTGTTGCTAATTTATAGTTTGTAATTAGAATTTAATTAGAAGGATAAACCAACCATACCAATGGACTTGGAGTGGTGGTCTATCGGCCAAGGCAAAACTTTTAAACACGTGAGTTTGAGAGAGAGAGGTCTTGGGTTCAAGGCCCACAATCGACAAGGATTTAAAGAAATTCACCGTTCAAAAAAGGGATAAACCAAACATTAGTCGATTAGTCACACATATTATTTGATCTTAATTAAGTTCTTAAGACCAATCCTTAATTAACATCTACGGATAAAACAGTCCATAGGGGAGATGAGGGGAAACTGGAAGGTTGGCATCACGTGGAATACATGAAAATTTAGTATTACTGTTAACATTCAATCCAATATGCTATTCGAATATGGGTTGCAAACATTTTGTTTTATATTTTAGTATTACTGTTAACATTCAATCCAATATGCTATTCGAATATGGGTTGCAAACATTTTGTTTTATATTTATGATTTAGTTTGATATGGGTCAAAACTTATAGTTGTTAATGTTGGAAAAATAGGTGAAAATAGCATTTTTCACAAATATAGGAAAATGATTTTTTCCTATTTTAGACTAGAAATAAATATAATAAAATGAGCGGGTTTTATATATTTATTTGTGGGTTTGTGTTCTATGTTGGAAGAGCTTCGCAACGAACTAAACCATGTCCAAAACGGAGCTAAGATGAATGAGATATCGATGCTCAAAGTTGGGTGTTTGAAACATTCAATGCTGAAACAAAAGGGAAAGTAGCACCTTGTCCCACATCGGAGGAAAGATGGAACTTAAATGGGTATTTAAGTGGGATCTCTCCATCCTTATTGTTTCATGGAAGCACACACTAAGTGTCCTCGCGAAGGGTTCGTTGCACCCTAACCCACACTCACACTCGTACACACTCGCGGGCGTGGCGTGGCGTGGGCGATTAGGCGCAATGTGGCGCTTTGATGGCACACTCGCATCACCGCGAGCCGCCTTTGTATTTTTGAATTGGCATGCAGGTTCGTGGCACGAAGGCGCGCGGTTGCGTATGGTGAATGGGTTCCGATGTGACGTGCGCGGCGCACCAGAGTGAGCCAAAACGACGCGACTGTGTGGCGTGCTCGTAGAGGCTCACAGGTGACGTGGCACACGCGCGCATGGACCTGAGTAAGTGAGGCGCACGCGCGCATGGCAGTGAGTCAAGAGGACGCACCGCGCATGGGCGTGCAGACCTGGGCGCGCGCGCACCAGTGTGGCTTGCGCGCACGCGCGCGCAGAAGCTTCAAGCATTGAATGACAGTGCAGTTTCAGTCCAGCTTCGTAACTGACGAGTTAACGGACTTTGACTGAGAATTAAATGACGTATTAAATTGCATTGAAAACGTTTAATGCAATTTAAACCTCTCTTTAATTCGTTTTTGACTGTTTCAACCTATGAACTGTATAAATACAGCCTCAAACCCACAGCAGAGGGACACCAGATTCACAACAACCAATTCAACTTTCTCTCTAGAATTTCCTGATCTCTTTCTTGCAGCTTTCAAGGTAACCTTCGGGTTGTAGGCGAACTCTGGCAGTACTACTGCTCCGGCTGTTGTACCCTGGGAAACAAAACGAGTACTCCTGGGAGACTCGGAATTTGTTTTAAGGGAAGCGTGTGTTCACGTGACTCAGCCACTCTTCTTCTACTCCATTCTTGTATTTTTCGTTTATTTCAGTTGTAATTGTACCAGTATTTTGTTTTCTTATTTCTGTATTGTAATCATAATAATAAAGAATTTGTTTATTTTTATTTTATTACGCGAACGGTTCCTACAATCTTAAAACAAATTTTTAAACATCATTCGTGTAATCAAAACCATTCTGTTTAGTGATTCAAACCAGTTTTGTTTTCACTCAGTTTGTGTTTAAAAACAGATTTTTTTTTTGGTTTTCATCTTCAAAGGAGCGACTTTGGTTGAAAACTTTTCTGGTTACTTTCAGAATTTGTCCTAAACTTGCTAAAACTTTCTGACTTGGTCTTCAAAGTTGGACTTAGAAGCCGATCAGTAAGTTCTATTTATTAAATTTTCTATTTTTGGTCTTCAAAGTTGGACTTCGAAGCCTAAACAGTAAATTTGTGGTAAAATTAAAATTTAATAGTTTACTTCTGGTTTTTGCGTATATCAGAATTTTTGACTAAACTTTAAAATTTTAATTTTTTTTTCAGCATGTCGAACGAAAACGTCAACGTTAACAACACCACAAATGTTGTGACGGGAACCCTCTTAACGCCACCACTGTGGGAGCGTCCACAGTGGCCAATCACGCTGAACGACCCGAGAAGTTCTTGGGTCTACACTTCAAAAGGTGGCAGCAGAAGATGTTCTTCTACCTGACCACCATGAACCTTGCGAGGTTCTTGACGGAAACCGCTCCCCAACATGTGGAAGGGGAGACCGACGCACAAAGACAGTGCGCGGTAGATGCGTGGAAGCATTCGAATTTCATATGTCGTGGCTATGTGTTAAGCGGCCTATCGGATGCGTTGTATAATGTGTACTACAACGTCAAGACTTCCAAAGACCTTTGGGATGCCTTGGACAAGAAGTACAAAACGGAGGATGCTGGCACAAAGAAATTTGTGGTAGCCCATTTCTTGGATTTCAAAATGGTTGATAACAAGACTGTTATGAACCAAGTCCAAGAGTTACAGATTATACTTCATGACATCCACGCTGAGGGAATGGTACTCAGCAAGACATTCCAAGTGGCAGGGATGATTGTAAAGTTACCTCCTGGTTGGGTGGATTTTAAGAATTATCTTAAACACAAACGAAAGGAGATGACTTTAGAGGACCTTATTGTTCGTCTTCGGATTGAAGAGGGCAATAGAATTGCCCTAAAAGGAAGCCATGCGCAAACTTCTGCCAGCGCAAACGTCGAGCATGGGCAATCCTCTAAGGGCGCGAAGGGCAAGGGGAAAAAGGACAAAGAGAAAGCAAAGGCTAGCAAACTTGGACCAAAGAAAGGGGTTGTGAAAAAGAAACCACAAACGTTCCAAGGAACTTGTTATAACTGTGACGAGCCGGGGCATCGGGCTAACCAATGCAAGAAACCAAAGCGTGAGCGTGCGCACATGGTGGATGAAGACGGAATGCCTTTCGTGGCAATGATTTCCGACAAAAGCGCGATGATGGATGAGGTCAATACTGTGACCAACACTCCAAAAGGATGGTGGGTTGATACGGGCGCGACCCGTGATGTTTGCGCAGACAGAAGCCTCTTTACCACCTTCAAGGCGCTTTCTGGAGAGGAGAAGCTGTATATGGGAAATGCAGCCACCGCCGACATCATGGGTGAAGGAACGGTGATCTTGAAGTGGACTTTGGGGAAGGAGCTCACTCTAAGCAACGTGTTGTATGTCCTTGACTTGCGCAAGAATCTAGTCTCGGGTTGGTTGCTTAACAAGTTTGGATTTCGTTTAGTGTTTGAAAGTGACAACTTTGTTCTTACTAAACGAGGAATGTATGTGGGAAAGGGCTATGCCCAAAATGGTATGTTTAAATTGAATGTAATAGCAGTCAAGAAGAACATGAATAAAATTGCTACTACTTCTAATTATATGCTTGAGTTTTCTGAATCTAATAAATGGCATGGTAGATTAGGTCACGTAAATTTTAATTCAATACGCCGTTTAATCAATTTAAATTGTATACCAACATTCCATATTGATTCACACTATAAATGTGAAACTTGCGTTGAATCCAAACTTACAAGATCTTCATCGAAATCGGTTGAACGAATAACCGAACCCCTTGATTTAATTCACACCGATATTTGTGATTTAAAAGCGGTACCCACAAGAGGTGGAAATAAGTACTTCATCACGTTTATTGACGATAGTACTAAATATTGCTATGTATATTTACTAAAAAGTAAAGATGAAGCAATAAGTAAATTTATCTTGTATAAGAATGAAGTTGAGAATCAACTTCAAAAGAAGATAAAAGCTTTGCGAAGCGACCGAGGAGGCGAATATGTTGCACCTTTTGCTGATTTATGCGCAAAAAGTGGCATTATACATGAGTGTACACCTCCTTATTCTCCACAATCAAATAGCCTGGCGGAACGAAAGAACCGCACATTGAAAGAAATGATGAACGCCATGTTGATAAGTTCTGGGGTGAGCCAGGAAATGTGGGGGGAAGCCATTCTCTCAGCCAATTATCTTTTGAACAAGAAACCATTGAAAAAGAGGGACGAGACTCCATATGAGTTATGGAAAAGGTAGAAGCCTTCATACAAATATTTGAAAGTGTGGGGGTGCCTAGCAAAGGTGATTGTACCACCTCCTAAGGCTCTTAGGATAGGACCCAAAACTGTTGATTGCATATTTATTGGGTATGCGCATCAAAGTAGTGCACATCGCTTTCTTGTACATGAGTCCAAGAATCCTGATGTACACGTAAACACTATCATGGAGGTGAATCCTAACGTTGTGTCTTACTTTGAAAATGTGTTTCCTTTGAGAAGACAAACACATGCAACGTCATCAACACCTAATTTTGAAGTAGGTGAGAGCTCATCTAGACCTGTTGATGAGGTAGTTCATGATAAGACACATGAACAACCTGAGGTTGAAGAAAGTGACCGTAGGCGAAGCAAAAGGCCAAGGGTTGAAAAATCCTTCGGTCCAGACTTCGTTAGCTATATGGTTGAGGGCGAGCCCAATACATATCGCGAAGCGGTTTCCTCTTCAGAAGGACCTCAATGGAAAGAAGCAATAAGGAATGAAATTGATTCTATATTGCAAAATCATACTTGGGAGTTAGTAGATCTTCCACCTGGTTGCAAATCACTTGGATATCGTTGGATATTCAAAAGGAAGATGAAAACTGATGGAAGTATTGATAAATACAAGGCTAGGTTGGTGATTAAAGGATTTAGACAAAAGGAAGGTCTAGATTACTTTGATACCTACTCGCCTGTGACGCGCATAACCTCGATTAGATTGGTTTTGGCTATAGCGGCTTTAAGAAATTTGGAAGTTCACCAAATGGACGTTAAAACCGCATTTCTAAATGGCGATTTAGAAGAAGAGATTTACATGGAGCAACCTGAAGGTTTCCCTGCCCCAGGTCAAGAGGGTAAAGTATGTAAACTAGTCAAGTCTTTGTATGGCTTGAAGCAAGCACCAAAACAATGGCACCAAAAGTTTGATCATGTCATGATTGACAATGGTTTCAAAATAAATAAGTGCGACAAATGTGTTTATTTCAAAGACACAAATGAAGGTTATGTGATTTTATGCCTTTATGTAGACGATATGCTTATCATTGGGAGTAATGATAAAATTATCAAAGCTACTAAAAGCATGTTGAAAGCGAGATTTGACATGAAAGACATGGGTTTAGCTGATGTGATTCTTGGAGTAAAGATCATAAGAACCCAAGAAGGTCTTGTGTTTTGTCAATCTCACTATGTGGATAAAATTCTTGAAAAATTCAACTCGGGAGATACGACGGTAGCTCGAACTCCAGTTGATACCTCCCAACACCTCAAGAAAAATAAAGGAGAGGGAGTTGCTCAGTTAGAGTATTCAAGAATTATTGGCAGTCTAATGTATCTAATGACATGTACTAGACCCGACTTGGCTTACGCGGTGACTAGGCTAAGTAGATACACCAGCAATCCGTGCGCGGATCATTGGAAAGCTATCACGAGGGTACTTAGATACATAAGATACACAAGAGATTATGGACTGCATTATACCCGACAACCAGCAGTGATCGAAGGATACACTGATGCAAACTGGATATCGGATAACAAAGATTCCGAATCAACAAGTGGTTACGTGTTTACACTTGGAGGAGCTGCTATTGCTTGGAAGTCTTCTAAGCAAACGGTCATAGCAAGATCCACACTTGGAGGAGCTGCTACTCTCAACGGGTGTTATCACAATTGATTATGTGAGATCAACGGATAACATTGCGGACCCGTTAACAAAAGGCTTAAGCAGAGAGTTAGTAGAAACGTCGTCAAGAGGAATGGGACTAAAGCCCGTGATAAATGGGAATATGAGGGAAACCTAACCTAGTTGACTGGAGATCCCAAGATCTAGGTTCAATAGGCAAACTTAATCATACTACCTAAACGGAGTCACTGTGGGGGAGTACCCCAAACTAAATAAAAGGGAGTTATATATACTTCCTAGTCCATTCCAATCAGTGACATTGATGTGAGGATAAGCATATTAAGGTTAACGATTTCGGGAAATCAAATAACCATGATGCTTTTAATGATTCAGAGGAATCACCTATGTTAGAGAGAAGTAGGGTCACTTCAAATGGATTTGTGGGGTGCGCAAATCCTAGAGCTCTCACAGAACCAGGCTAGTGTTCCAGGACCATAATAGGACACGACAATGAGGGGTTGGCCAAACCAGGGAGAGTATTGTGTGAAGTGTAATGTCGTTTACACAAATGGGGGTATGTTCAAGGACATCGCGTCTACAAACCGCTAGTAAGCTAAGTATGCTTCACAAAAGAAGGTTCAAAGGGTAAAACCTACCCATCTTCCAATACTCAACTGTCGAAGTTTATTGTTGAAAAGTGTAAGGAAAAGATCGATTTCCATACATGTGGGGGATTGTTGGGAATTTGATGAAAATAGCATTTTTCATGTGGGGGATTGTTGGAAAAATAGGTGAAAATAGCATTTTTCACAAATATAGGAAAATGATTTTTTCCTATTTTGGACTAGAAATAAATATAATAAAATGAGCGGGTTTTATATATTTATTTGTGGGTTTGTGTTCTATGTTGGAAGAGCTTCGCAACGAACTAAACCATGTCCAAAACGGAGCTAAGATAAATGAGATATCGATGCTCAAAGTTGGGTGTTTGAAACATTCAATGCTGAAACAAAAGGGAAAGTAGCACCTTGTCCCACATCGGAGGAAAGATGGAACTTAAATGGGTATTTAAGTGGGATCTCTCCATCCTTATTGTTTCATGGAAGCACACACTAAGTGTCCTCGCGAAGGGTGCGTAGCACCCTAACTCGCACTCGCACACGCACGCTCACGCGCGCGCGTGGCGTGGGCGATGAGGCGCAATGTGGCGCTTTGATGGCACACTTTGCACTTCGCACACCGCGAGCCGCCTTTGTATTTTTGACCATATGCGCGTGGTGGATCACAGAGGCTGCAAGGGCCAAGTGGTGAAGTGGCATGCAGGTTCGTGGCACGAAGGCGCACGGTTGCGCATGGTGCATGGGTTCTGATGTGACGTGCGCGGCGCACCAGAGTGAGCCAAAACGACGCGACTGTGTGGCGTGCTCGTAGAGGCTCACAGGTGACGTGGCACACACGCGCATGGACCTGAGTAAGAGAGGCGCACGCGCGCATGGCAGTGAGTCAAGAGGACGCACCGCGCATGGGCGTGCAGACCTGGGCGCGCGCGCACCAGTGTGGCTTGTGCGCACGCGCGCGCAGAAGCCTCCAGCATTGAATGACAGTGCAGTTTCAGTCCAACTTCGTAACTGACGAGTTAACGGGCTTTGACTGAGAATTAAATGACGTATTAAATTGTATTGAAGACGTTTAATGCAATTTAAACCTCTCTTTAATTCGTTTTTGACTGTTTCAACCTAAGAACTGTATAAATACAACATCAAACCCACAGCAGAGGGACACCAGATACACAACAACCAATTCAACTTTCTCTCTAGAATTTCCTGATCTCTTTCTTGCAGCTTTCAAGGTAACCTTCGGGTTATAGGCGAACTCCGGCAGTACTACTGCTCTGGCTGTTGTACCCTGGGAAACAAAACGAGTACTCCTGGGAGACTCGGAATTTGTTTTAAGGGAAGCGTGTGTTCACGTGACTCAGCCACTCTTCTTCTACTCCATTCTTGTATTTTTCGTTTATTTCGGTTGTAATTGGACCAGTATTTTGTTTTCTTATTTCTGTATTGTAATCATAATAATAAAGAATTTGTTTATTTTTATTTTATTACGCAAACTGTTAATACGTTCAGCCCATGCATAATGATGTATTAATAGGTCATAGGTTAAACGTTGTGTCATACCAATAATCATCGATCAGTCTAGTCTAAAAATCTCGTTTGTTTCTTCACCATTAATCTTTCAGTTTATTTCGATTGTTTGTTTTGTTTTTCTACTTCTATCTGAACTCCATGGAATAGTGACAACAGGAGGAAGAACTCAACGGTAGGAGACTAGAAATTTCTCCGGAAGCCACTGGAAGTATAGGGTGAAGAGGATATCCAACAACGCGAAAGTTCGGGGTCTACGTCCCAAGTGTGTTTTCAACTAAAAAGAAAAGGTTGGCTAGAAGTCATGTTTCATGGCAGACATAGGACTGAACCGAGGGACTCACACGATACTCTCTGATGTCTTTTTTCATCTGTTGCACTCTTTGCTCCAACTCTTGTGTAGGTCCACTCGGATGTTCAAGTTAACCTACTTCCTTGTTATCGAACACATCCGCAAGTGCGGAATCCAAGTGGGTATGCAACCAAGCCAAAGAACACAAACACAAGAAGAAGATTCAACGTTTAAAGCTTCAAAGTGTATTAATATCAGCAGAGTTTTGATACAAGAATGATACAATAAAGTGCTCTCAAACTCTCTGATGTGTTCCCTTGGTTAACAGTTTGCTGCAAGTGACTATTTATAGCCAAAGTAACAGATCCTATACGAAAGATACTGGGCCCAATAAGAAATCCCACGAAATACTTTAACCAACGAAGAATATTGGTTCTTCGTGGAAAGCCTCCTGCGAACAATCAGACCCACGAAAGATGGGTTTTTCGTTAGAGTCATGGGACCAATCATCAAGGCCCACGAAGAATGATCTTTCGTGGGAATTCATGCAGGTTCTTCGTCCATAACATTATTCGTGGACTTCAATGAATGGACATGGTCTTTCGTGGGATCAGCTGCACCATGCAGAACTTGCATAAACTAGTACAAACAGCAAACACTACATTCACACACTAACAGACTGCACGCGCGCAGTTGTTTTACATTAAACACAATCTAAGCGTCGAACCGAGTCAAGATAGGAGGATATCTTGACCTCGGTCTTCATTTGGTAACGATAAAGATAACTTACATATAATTCTCTTGATTACAAAAATTTATTTTAAAAAACAATATATATAATACAATATGTATTACAAATTTTTTTATCCATTTCGTGAGTAATTTGTGAGTAATTTCCGACACACTTCCTACGGATAGTAATAAATTAATTTAAAAATAACATATATTCTTATAAATAATAAAACTTTATATTTTAATATCATTAATTCATTTTATTATAAATGTTTTTTTATGATAAGTTGGATTCCTAGGCATTTCCTACCGATGATTAAAATGAAAACGGACTCCGTAGGAATTCTGTCGGAAATTGCCGACACTTTTCCTACGCATAACGTTCCTACTAATTTCCGACTAATGGTTAAAATGAAAACGGATTTCGTCGGAGATATGTCAGAATTTTCCGACACTTCTCCTACGCAAACCAATTTTTCGTTTTTTTAGTTTTTTTGTCACAAAACTAAGACCCTTTTTTTATACGTCGGAATTTCGTAGGAAATGTGTCGACATTTTCGTTCGTAAAAAATGCGTAGGAAATTTAGGTAGGAATCAAATTATCATTCAAAGAGAATAAGTCTTTTCTACTAGAAAATTATCATTCTAACTTTTGACATTGGATGTGGTCAGATGTCGTTTACCAACACACAATGCGGAAATAACTTGTATATTTTCTTGTTATCTATATTTTATGTCTTTGTATGCAGCGGTTCAAGGATTGAGTTTGAAAATTAATCACTTTCACCTAATCCCTGATAACATCTTCACATAGAGTGTTTGTAAATTAATTAATTCAGATGCTTTTAAATAAATTTTTGTCACCACTAAACTTTTAAAGACTTATTTCTTACAAATCAGTAATTAGTTGTGTCTCAAGATTTTTGTTTTCGCTCTCATGATTAACTCTTTAGTATTCTATTTCTTAGTTTAAGAAAGTAGATTAAAAAACAATAGTTTAAAACATAATTTTCCAAACAAATTAATTTGTATCAAAATTTAATAATAAGAATAATTATTATTACCGGGGTAAACACGCTTGTGTTGATCTTACCGGGGTTTCCCCCCTTGTAGGCTTTCGGGATACAGGTTTTGTCCCTGGTCAGGCGATTGCAAGGGCGGCAGCAAAGAAAATGGACAAACACGCAAAAGCCTGCGAGGATAATCAACATTCCTTTATCCCTTTTGCCTTTGATACCTTTGGCTCGCTAGCCCCAGAAGCCATCCGATTTCTTGAACGGGTCCAACGGGTTGTTCACAGCAACATTTCGTCTCCTAGAGATCGGGGTTTCGTTTTTACTAGGTTAGGTTTCGCTATTCAAAAGGGGGTAGCGGCGCAGCTTGTTGCCCGCTTACCGGCTATCTTGGTGTAATTTGTTTGGCCTTATATATATGTTATTATTATATTCCAAAAAAAAAAAAAAAATTCGAAGTTCAAATAAAAGAATAATTAAGATTCCAATTTTTTTTTTTTGTTCCTTTTCCAAACGCACGTTACCCACTAACTATACTAGTTAACAACACTTGTTATTCCCACCACGGGGCTTGAACTCTCACCGCTTGAAAAGACAAGGTTCTATCTAACATATTGGTACCGTTAGACCAGAGGCCTTTGATGATTACAAATATTGATAACTCAATTAGTTTTGGGTTGTGCCAATTGACTTAACCCCAATTCATTTTTTGGGAATGTGCTCCTTATCAAATAAGTCGTAGTGATTTTGCAAAAGCCCACTGTTCGCTACATCTTATATGAGTTGTGTAGATGGACAACTTCGGTATGCTACATATTATATGAGCCATTTATAGAGTTTTTTTTTTTTTTCATTGGTAACATGTGATATGTTTTGTAAACCCCTCTTTGTTATGGATAAACAAATCATCATCATCATCATATTCTATAAATCTCACCAATAGCAAATCAAAAGTAGGGACTGAGTAGGGTAAGATGTAGACAACCTTACCTCTACCCCGTAGGAATAGAGAAGCTGCTTCCAGTGAGACCCCCGGCTCGATAGTAGTTTTGCATCAAGCTTTCGACATAAGGCACATAACACTCAGCAATCGGGACAAAGACCAATTAGTGCATGTACCCTTTTGTTTTTCAGCTATCAACGCCACCACATGATGCATGAATAACCGTCCTCAGCTTTTAAAGTTATTTTAACGAAATTAGTAAAATAACGTTAAAATTAGTGCACTTTCACTTTTTGCCCCCGATGGCCCACACATATACACATTATATGCGCATACTGCAAAAAATAATGAAAGCATAAATACGGATAGTTATCCATTTAAATATATAATTAAAGAGTTTGAAAAATACAATGATAATTATTTTTTTCATATTTATTTATCTTCCTCCGTGAATAACGTTACGGGGAACAGGCACATTTTGGGATGAGGATTTAGGTTCATCCGGTTGCATAGGATGGGCATCGCAAATGGCACGGGATGGGATTTGGTATGAGAATTCTTGAAGGCAAACCAGAGATAGATGCCGAAGAGTGATCGTCACCAACAATCTAAGAATTCTAGATGGGATTCGGGTTCATTTTGAGAGTGTCCTTATGATTTTGGTTCTTCGAATTTAAATTAGATAAAAATGAGAAGGCACTCTTTTGTTTGTGGGTTTATTAGGTATGGGGTGCCCCAAAGTGATTTGGTCCACAGTTTGAAATAGTAAACAAAATAAATGGTAAATACATGTAGAGATGGGCATAATAACCGGTTCCAAACCTGACTCAGTAAATCCGACCTGGAACGGTTCAGTTTCTACCCGCTTTATTGAAGAACCGGTTTCGGGTTCAAAAAACCCGTAGGTTCTTACCCGGTTCCACCATTTTTTTAAAAATTGGTCCGTACCAGGTTCAGGTAGGAACCGGTTCCTCCGTAACCAATTCCGACCCGGTGCGTTAAATTCCTGATGATGTTACCGTGGAATCGATTCCTAGCCGTTGCAACCAAGCAATATGTTTGTCTTTTTTTTTCAAAAGTACATAAAACATATATAAAATTAGATAAAACATACATAAAATTAGAACCGGTTACATTATATAAAACACTAAATATTTATTTAACAACTAAACATAACTTAACTCCTAAATAGTCAAAGAACCGGTTCCGGATGCTTCACCGACTTCATTTTTCTTCTCCTTTGTAACCGGACAATGACGATGAGTGTGTTTTTTTAACGTGGAGTTGGCCGTAGCCTTCATGAATTTGCCACATGCATGCTTTGCACCTTGCCATCTCGTGGCTATTGCCCATTAAGCACAAATCAAAGTGCTTCCAAACTGCGGAGTTTCTCTTTATTTCCAAAACCGTTACGACCTCATCGTTGTACGCCATTTTAATTGTGAAGCTTTGAAAGTATAGATTTGAAGGTTTGAGTTATGTATTTTTGGAGTAGGTTTTTGAAAATGAAAGGTGTAAGTGAATATATATAGAAAAAAAACCAATCATAATAGCCATTAATCGGTTCTAACGACATTATAGCCGTTGGAATCGATTCCTACAGGTTTTGCAGCTTTTTCATTTGAGTTACCCGAAGGAACCGATTCTTCCGAGGAACTGGTTACAACCCTACCCGGAATCGGTTACTATCGGTTCTAGTATTAATGGTCTAAAACCGGGTAGGAACTCGAACCAGTTCCTACAACAACCGGTTCCATTCACACTTATTCAAGAACCGGGTACAGTTAGGAACTGGTTCAGGTATAAAAAAACCTGATATACCCATCATTAAATACATGACAAAACTGTACGTTTCCTAACAATAAACATGTATGGACTTTTATATTTAAAAGATCTAATATAGCAAAGTCCATTTGAAAGTTAATGACTTTCAACCTCATTTATTGAACATATTGACCCAAGTGCCCTTTGTGTTTTTTTTTTTTTGAACGGCAAATTTTGGATCACTGACGGACCACTGGAGTATCATTGTGCTACCAGCAGAACCACCCGAACATATCTATCTCCACTAGGCAATAATGCCTATACACCAATTCAGGAGGAAACCCAATAAATCTGGGAAAACCCCCTTTGTGGGAATCGAACCCATGACCTAATGGTCATAAGTCTTATCCCACCCCCAAGATACCACTAGGCTATAATGCCATGGGTAAGTGCCCTTTGTGTTTAGGTGCCATGATATATAATAAAAAGTCGATTTGAAAGTTAATGACTTTTTAACCATTTATTGAGAAAATCTTTTCTGTAAACAAATTCTTTTACTGTTTGCATTTCAGTTAAATTTGAATTCAACTTTCTCTTATATGCAGCTTCATTTTGTTTAATTTCTTTGTTAAATCGTAAAACATTTTCTTTTTCTCTAATGAGTGCTCGGTTACGGATTCGTAATGGGTCATGAGACTAACACACTGAGATGTGCAGAGTTTATTTTTGAATTCGTAAGGTATGCTATTTGCCAAATCATTTTCTTCCTTCTCCTTGCTAGACTCCACCTTCATTGCTTCAGGAGGAGCCTTTTCCTTTTTTTTCTTTAGCCTTTACACTGCTTTCAGCTTTTGACTTTTCCATCACCTTCTCTTCTTTGACCTCCACAATAGCTCCCTTTCCTTTGTCAGCAGTTGGCTTGTTTTCATAGAAAATTCCTTTTAGCCCGGTGTCTATAGCTTCAGCACCTTTGGGAATACTTGCATTTTTATTACTAAGAAAACTCGAGAGAAGGGGTTCCATCAATGCTTTGTTGACAATTTCTCTCGCTTCGGTAATCTCATCTGCCCAATCATAGTCTTCTACCACCAAAGCTTTCGGTACTTCATTTGTCGCAGTATCAGTTCCTTCAATATCGATTGGCCTTCTAGCATGAGCAGCTTCAAGAGGTTCATTTTTTTAGTAAAGGACATTCCCTTTTGAAATGACTAAGGGTCTTATTGTAGCACCAAAGCTCTGATACCAAATGATAGTCCGCGTAGATCCGGTTTCAATCTCGGTTCGAAAAAAAGTGGGAGACAGGTGAATTTGAGCCAAGAACAAAGAAATAAACAAAGAAATATATATTTGAATGGTAGATTACAACGAAGAAGATCTTATTGATGGTGATAAAAGATTACACGATAATCATCCACCCCAGGTGAGCTCCCCTGGTGGCTCACAAAATACACACCCTACAAGTGAGGTATAGTACACTATTTATATATCCGGAGGCTTGTCCTCCAAACAAACCTCCTCTTGTTTGGAAAACCTACTAAACTTGCAAAACACTCTAACTATAATAACTAAAATTACCACCATACGAACAATAAAATCGCTAAATTAAAGTCAACGTAGTTGATAATATCATTCTCCATTTTGACCCAACATTAGGAATATAATTATTTAATTTTTTTATGTAGCATATTTTATAATATGTTATTTTTACAAATATAATGACTTTTTATATTTTTTAAGAGTTAAATATAGAGATAGTCTTTGTGGTTTACTGAATATAACACCTTTGAGTGCTAACAAAAAATTATATAAGTATATTTTAGTCATTTTAACTAGAGTTAGTCTTAATATTTAAAAATATTACAAAATTAAAACCATAGACCCTCAATCTGTTACAAAAGAAAAGTTAATACTCAAAGATGTTTCTTTCAATAAACCATAAAATTATTTGTGTAATTAACTAAAACATTTCAAGGAAAAATAGTTTTCAACTTTGTATAAGTGAACACGAATTCATTCCAATTACCTTTCATGTGAGATTATATAAAAACAACAGAGTGAGTTCCCTATTACAATCAACAGGCACACAATTTTTGAAATAAATTTGAAAAACACATTATCTGTACAAACCAATATCTGGATCTCATAATTTTTTTTTTTAAATCAAGGGAGATAAGAACTTAGTTTCAATTATATAAATATATACTATAAGGCTCCAAAAACAAAAGAATTTGACAAATTAAACACCCTTAGCTTCCTATCATTACCAATTTATTTAAGAGTTTATTTTAGGAAAAAAAATCAAAAGGATAACAAATACAATAATTTTCCAAACAAATTCTGTAATTTCCATCGAATTTTAATAATAAAAATAATTAAGATTACAAATATTGATAATTCAGTTAGTTTGGATTGTGCTAATCGCAGGCCGGACCTAGAGGCTTTCAAATTTAGGCAACGGTCTAAGGCCTCCAAAAAATAGGGTCTCAATTTTGTTTAAAAAAAAATTATATAGTATATGTGTATTACTATATTAGGCCCAAATGAACAAAACAAAAATTATATTTATTGCAATGCTCCGTAGAAAAACCGAATTTAAAATAAAAGAGGCCCAATTCTAACTTCAAGCAATATGTAATTCGTAATTAATTTAGGCCGACATCGTCATTCTAGCTAACTGTAACGTCGCATATGATAATTCCGCTCAATTGTGTCGCTGACTAGGGAGAAATTTGAGGTGAAATTAGGAGAGATTATTATTGTCGCAATGGTCAACGGCTACTATTTTTATAATAATATCTATATATAATTTGAGGTGAAATTAGGAGAAATGATTGGGGAGAAATCACTGTTTTCCCTAAAATCCTAATTGATACCTTGAATCTTTGAGTTATGAATTGTGCTTGGGATTGAGACTTCCGATGTTTTCTTTATACCAATTCAATGAACCCCCGCCTTTGTAGTTTCTTAGGGCCTCTAGAAACGTTGGAACGGCCTTGGCTAATCGACTTAACCCCTATTCATTTTTAGTGAATGTGCCCCTTATCAAATAAGTCGTTATATAGTGGTTCTATAAAAGCACATCGTTCGTATGCCACATCTTATATGAGGTGTATAGAAGGAAAACTTTCGTATGTTACATATTATATATGAACCACATGGAATTCTTTAAAAAATAACTGAAAGCAACAGGGAGTGCACTAGTAATATATGTTTTTTAAACCGTTACTTTCATAAAACACAAACAAACAACTCCTGGCCAAAAAAGGCAAGGCGCAAAATAACCCAAACTTACATGAGATCAAAAGAGCACCAATCCGTCAATAGGATTGACCTACAATTCGACCTATGCTTAAATCAAAGAAAATCAAACGGCCTATATTTACAATAATGTCTTAAATCTTTACCTATTTTTGTCTAAATTTTAATTCATTCCTAGCCTTCCGTATCCATATGCACCAACAAGCCACAATGATAATCCCGTGGAACATGCTCTTCTTTAGCATAGTAGTAATATATGCGTGATACGTTTTGTCAACACATTTTTCTTATTGATCATAAATAATGAAAGTATCATAGTTATGTAAGTGATAGTTATCTATTTAAATTATATAATTAAAGAGTACGAAAATACAATGTGAATTATTTTTTCATATGTATTTTACATCCTCCGTATTAATACTATGGTGAAGAGACATCTTCGGGGTGGGGGATTCGGGTTCATCGAGTGGTTGGACGGGATGGCGTCGCACATGGCACGGGATGGGATGGGATTTGGGATGAAAATTCTGGATGTTGCATGAGAAGGTTGCGAAGTGATTATCGTTGCCCAACAATTTTAGAATTTTAGATGGGATTCGGGTTCATTCTTAAAGTATCCTTTCAATTTTGGTTCATCCTATTTAATTTAGAGAGATATAATATGACACTCCCTTATTAGGCCACCCATAGTGGAGCCTTATATGGCCCTATATACCACCATCCAGCCCCATAGCTCCGGGTACAACCCCCCCTCCCCGGGCGATATGGGCAAAAAAGTTTTCCCTCCGTGATATGCATAGCGGCGTGTCATGGTGGCTTCTCTCACACACACACACACACACATATATATATATATATATATATAAACGGGATCAGAAGAAAACGCTCAAAAGTGTGAGAATGGTGAGAATGCATCATGGTCCAACACGTGTCCCGCGTCATAGAGAAGGGCGGATGGGCTTTTTTGTCTTTTCATTCTTCTTTTTATTTTCCCTACACGGTATGATATTTTATGGCGTCTAAGTTTTTTTTTGGCCTTAATTGTATTTTTTAAACTTTTTGGCGTTGAATTAATTGTTTTTGTGTCACATATATAACTTTTTGACGTTATAGCATAATCTGGTTAATTTTTTGGCTTTTTGGCCTTTTGTATAAAAATTCATTACGAGTAATTAAAATTTGCATAAGATTACAGAAGACCAATTTTTTTTTTGGCGTTTAGTGAATTTTTTGGCGTTTAATACCCCTTTTTTACAAGGTGCTTTTGCCAGCAGCTGTTCTCCCAGTTTTCATACTACCGGCGTTTTGGTGTTTGTAGTTTTTGGCGTTTTATATAATAATGTATTTTATTTATAATAATGTATTTTATTTATATAACAAAACAACATATTTCTTGATATCAAAACAATATAAAATGAAAACAAAAATAATACAAAATGGTAATCTAATTTTTCTTCCGAATCTTCAATGTCATCAGCCTCTTCGTTTCTTGAATTTGTTTTTGGCGTTTTGAACATTTTTGAATACTTTAGCTAGATGCCAACTTTCCTTCATAAACCCCGTTTTTTTAGTAGTAGCTGCTTAGTGGCAACCTGTTTTTTTGGTGTGATATTCTTGTTTGGTGGCATGTCATTAAAGATCAACTCTTGCTTGATGCTATTTGTAATAATGGAGTCCAAAATAGCATTTTATCCTTGTGTTGATCTGTTTATTCCATTCAAATAATCATCAAGAACATAGCTTACATGATGGCATATCAATGTCATCAGTCTATTTTTCTTGAATATTTGTCCATCTCATTTAGCAAAATATTATTGAGTTAACCCCCTCAGAAAAAGGATGTATTTCAGTGAAAGTATATATTTTCTTGTTATCTATATTTTATTATTTTATGTCTTTGTATGCAGCGGTTCAAAGGTTTAGTTTGAAAATTAATCACTTTCACCCAATCCCTTATAACATCTTCCCATAGAGAATGTTTGTAAATTAATTAAGATGTTTTTAAATAAATTTTTGTCACCACTAAACTTTTAAAGACTTATTTCTTACAAATCAGTAATTAGTTGTGTCTCAAGATTTTTGTTTTCACTCTCATGATTAACTCTTTAGTATTCCATTTCTTAGTTTAAGAAAGTAAATTAAAAAAAACAATAGTTTAAAACATAATTTTCGAATAACTTTCCAGACAAATTCTGTAATTTCTATCGAAATGTAATAATAAGCATAATAAAGATTCCAAATATTTTTTACCTTTTCCAAAAGCACATTACACACTAACTATACTAGTTAACAACACTTGTTATTCTCATCACTGGGCTTGAACCCTCACCACTTGAAAAGACAAGGTTCTATCTAACACATTGGTACCGTTAGACCAGAGGCCTTTGATGATTACAAATATTGATAACTCAATTAGTTTTGGGTTGTGCCAATTGACTTAACACCAGTTCATTTTTAGGGAATATGCTCCTTGTAACATATGTCTTGTGATTTTGCAAAAGCTCATTGTTCGCTACATCTTATATGAGTTGTGTAGAAGGACGACTTTCGTATGCTACATATTATATGAGCCATGTATAGAGTTTTTTTTGTCATTAGTAACATTGTGATATGTTTTGTCAACCCTTCTTTATTATTGATAAAAAAAATCATCATCATCATCATCATACTTAGTAAATTTTACCAATAGCAAAGCAAAGTTAGGGTCTGAGAGGGTAAGATGTAGACAACCTTACCTCTACCCCGAAGAAATAGAGAGGCTGCTTCCAGTGAGACCCCCGGCTCGATAGTAGTTTTGCATCAAGGCTTGGACATAAGGCACGTAACACTCAGCAATCGGGAGTGATCCTTGTACTTAGCTCGCTATCATCCGAAGTTGTAACAGATTGTTTGTTTAATTTGAGTTGGTGATCGGTAGTTTCCATCACCCGGGGTTTTTGTGCCGGAGATCAACTTTTGATCAAGGGCTTTTTCCCCGTATAAATCTTCGTGTCATTTGTTCATTACACTTCATAGTGATCCTTATTATTGTTTATCAATTCAAGCATCATACCTCACAACAGAAATTTTGGTTACATTGTCATTGCTTGATTTTTGACAAAAACAGTTTGGCGCCCACCGTGGGGCAATTGGTGCTTCATTCTTAGAAAGATTCGTGTTTTCGTGGTTATTTCGGTTCGCTACAACCAAACAAATGGCTTCCTCAGTGAAGAGTACTTCAAGTTTGATGCCCTCATTCAGTTCCTCACAAGGCGTTCCTCCTTTGCCTCCACCACCTTCTGGATCCCAGAAGAATGCTGAGAATGCTGCGAAGAAACCAACTCCTATTTGACAAAAACCACCTACTTCTTCTGTTTCAACTAATCCTACTACTAATGATCTCTATACCTTGATTTTGCAGATGAGGAATCATGCACAAGAGCAGGATAAGACCAACGAAAGGATCCTCCAGGAAATCGATGAAATCAAGAAACAGAAGAAATCAGTGGAGGATCACTCCCCTCTGATGCCAAGATCGCTGAACTTCGACACTCCGGTCATAACCTCACAATACTCAGCAGTTCCGGACGTGCAATACTTGGGTGAACTATCAGGAAGGCGTTATGGGACGACAACAATGAGTCAGGCATTTGGCTCTTGCTTCCAGCCTCAGGGATCCTCTTCCAAACCATTAGGATCCTCTTCTCAGCATCAGGGATACTTCACGTCAGGAGGATATGTGGGAATGCATGCAGTACAAGGATCCTCCCAGGTCCAAGGATCCTCCCAGGTCCAAGGATCCTCCCAGGTCCAAGGATCCTCCCAGTTCCAAGGATCCTCCCTGGTCCCAGGATTCTCCCTTGTTCAAGGATCCTCCCTGGTCCCAGGATCCTTTCAGGTTCAAGGATCATCGCAATTGCAAGGATCCAACCCCCTTCAATTCCAAGGATCCTCGAGAAACATGCAACCTCAGAACTCAGACGTCCATCAAGGAGACTTCATACCAATGCAGACCATTGCCTCCTCTGGTCCTTCAATCATGCCAGAATCTCGACAAGATGGATTCACATCCGCAATTCCAAACTCGAATCCTGTGGGAGGTAACACTTTTAATAATTTATATAACACTAACCATGGCTTTATGCAGGATACAGGTATCAATCAGGCCATGGCTAGGGAACTGCAAAAGCTTAAGGATATGATATCCAGTGTACCAGGAGTGGTTAAACCCATTCCTGAGATTGCGGATGGTAGCCATAGGATATCTCGTTTTGCACCACCTTTGTGTGATGCTGAGATACCTAAAAGATTCCAGATACCATCAATGAAGCTATATGATGGTTCAACGGATCCAGAAGAGCATGTAGCTCAATACATGGAGAGGATGGAGATCAACCAAATTCCGGAAAGGTTGAAAGAACCATGTCTATGCAAGGGATTTGGGTCCACACTTACAGGATCTGCTCTTAAATGGCTGCTAAGTCTTCCCCCTTACTCTATTACTTCATTTGCTAATTTAGTTAACTTGTTCAATAGTCAATTCTCTTGTAGCAGAAAGTTTGAACGATTAACTAGTGATCTATATAGGGTAACACAAGGTCAAAATGAATCACTTAGAGATTATATCACTAAGTTTAGTAAAGAATCCTTAGACATTCCCAATTTGGACATAGCTACGGCTGTTGAAGCCTTTAAAATAGGATTGCTTAGGGATTCATTATTCTATGATGATCTTGTTATGACACCTTGCAGGAATCTTGATGAAGTAAGGACTAGGGCCCTTAGGTTCATCCGCCTAGAGGATGACAAAAGGATCCAGGACAGATTGACAGGATCCTCCAAACAGGATAAGCAAGGATCCTACTTCAGGAACAACAAATCCAAGTCCTATAACAGATCTGATAATCAGAATGTGCACGCAGTGGAACAAGAAGAGGATGATGAGAATTATCCTCCTATTTCTGAATATTGTTTCTCTGTTGATAACAATGAACTAATCCTTGCAATGCAGAATCTAGGTGAGAAAGCTAGGTGGCCAAGGAAAAGTGATAAACCAGCTGCTACAAAGGATAAATCCAAGTGGTGTGCATATCATGAGGATTTTGGGCATCTAACTGAAGAATGTATTGCACTTAGAAAGGAGATTGGTTATTTGTTGAGCAAGGGGCATTTAAAGGAACTCTTGGGACGAAAGAAGTCAAGAACCCAGGATCCTGAAAGGCTCCCGGAAAGGGCTCCTGCTCCTCCGGCAGATGCACAAGTCATAAATTTCATATCCGGTGGATCAGACATCTGTGGTACATCCTTCTCAGCAGCAAAAAGACACGCTAAGGAAACCAAGATGGATAATGGAGACAGACCCGTCAGGACCTCCGTTGACACCCAGGATAAAATCATTACTTTTGATGAGGATGATCGTGTTGACATCCAGGATCCTCACCATGACGGTCTCGTAATTACATTGTTTATTTCTAACCACTTTGTTCGCAAGATCCTTATAGATGGAGGAAGCTCTGTGAACATCATTCAGCTGGATGTTCTCAAGAAAATGAATATCCCAGAGTCCGATATTATCCCAAGATCCTCAGTACTTGTGGGATTCAGTGGAGAAACAAAGAATACATTGGGGGACATCAAACTCCCAATCTATATTGAAGGATTGCATTCTTATCAAAAGTTTTGTGTTATTGATTGCTTATCGTGTTGTAACGTTATCCTTGGCACGCCATGGATACATGATATGAAGGCAGTTCCATCCACCTATCATCAGTGTGTAAAGCTTCCAAGCCCATGGGGAGTGGTGAAAATTGAGAGTGATCAACAGGAGGCTAAGAATTGCTATACCTCATCAATGAAACCAGCCTCAAGACCAAGGGAGCAATAGCAATTAAAGTATCCTTCAAGAGACGTCTTGGAGGCAAGAGAACAGGATTTGAAAGAAATCCTCATGGATCCTGATGATCCTGAATCCAAGATCTTCATAGGGCCAGGGATCCTTAGAGATATTGAACAAGAGCTAGTATCCTTTCTTAAAAGAAGGAAGACCACCTTTGCCTGGAAACATGAAGACATGACAGGTATATCTAAGGATATAATTACTCATAAACTTGGCATTGACAGGTCATTCAAGCCAATTCATTAAAAGAGGAGGAAGTTTGCACCTGAAAGAAATGCTATTATCCAGGAAGAGGTAGATAAGCTACTTCGAGCAGGTATGATTAGAGAGGTTAAGTATCCAAGATGGTTAGCCAATGTGGTTGTTGTTCAAAAGAAAAATGGAAAGTGGAGGGTATGTGTCGATTTTACAGATTTAAACAAGGCATGTCCCAAGGATCCTTTCCCATTACCCCACATTGACTCCATGGTGGATGCTACCGCGGGTCATGAGTTGTTAACTTTTATGGATGCTTCATCTGGATTTCAACAAATTCAGATGGAACCATCCGATCAAGAGGATACAGCCTTCATGACCCCAATTGGTATATACTGTTATATTGTTATGCCATTTGGATTAAGGAATGCAGGTGCTACTTACCAAAGGCTTGTCAATATGATGTTCAAAGAACAAATTGGGTACACTATGGAAGTCTATATTGATGACATGGTGGTTAAGTCCAAAAGAGCTGAGGATCACCTTAAAGACTTGGAGGAAGCATTCAATATCCTTGATAAATTTAATATGAAACTAAATCCTTCTAAGTGTCATTTTGGTGTAAAGGCAGGTAAATTCTTAGGGTATATGGTAACAAAGAGGGGCATTGAAGCAAGTCCAGAGCAAATTAAGGCCATCGTGAATATCAAATCTCCTGCCAATGCTAAGGATGTGCAAAGGTTGACTGGCAGGATCGCAACCTTGAACAGATTCATATCCAAATCCTCAGAAAAGTGCAAGGAGTTCTATGACATCCTGAGTAAAAACAAGAAATTTGAATGGACTGAGAAGCATGAAAGTGCCCTTAAAGCTCTTAAAGATTACCTATCCTCAGCCCCAGCCTTAATGAAACCAGAAAAGGGAGATGTGTTATCCTTATATTTGGCGGTATCCTCAAATGCAGTAAGTGTGGTCCTTGTTAAGGATCACCAAGGTACACAACATCCTGTTTATTATGTAAGTAAGAGCTTACTTGATGCTGAATCCAGGTATTCACATTTAGAAAAACTTATCCTTGCATTTAATTATGGCATCTACTAAATTAAGACATTATTTTGATACTCATGCCATAATTGTTAAAACTAATTTCCCAATTAAGAATGTTCTCAGGAAACCTGAAATGTCAGGAAGGATGGCTAAGTGGGCAGTGAAGTTGAGTGCATACGATATAAGATATGAGCCTAGGACAGCCATTAAATCCCAAGCATTAGCTGACTTTGTGCCAGATTTCAGTAGTGATTTGCAAAAGGAAGCTGAACTAGAAGTCCAACAGCTTGAAGAAAACAAGGATCCTTGGATACTGTTTACTGATGGATCCTCCAATGTGAATGGAACAGGGCTTGGAATACTACTAAAATTGCCACAAGGGGGACATAATACCCCACTCCATAGCTTGTGAATTTCAAACTACCAACAATGAGGCTGAATATGAAGCCTTGATAGCTGGTTTGCAAATTGCAAAGCATATGAGTATCAGGTATCTTGAGGTACATGTAGATTCTTTATTGATCACTAATCACTTTAATGGATCCTATGCTGTTAAAGGTGAAAAGCTAATCAAATATTTGGAGATAGTCAAAGAATTGGCACTCTCTTTTGTATCCTTTAGTTTGACACAGGTACCAAGGGATGAGAATGCAGAAGCTGATGCATTAGCCATTCTAGGATCATCTTTGAAGATTCCTGAGGATATTGAGATCCCTATTATCCATATCCTGACCCCTGCTATCAAGGATCATGTAACTATAGAGATAGGAGAAGATTCTGCAATCATCCCTAGTGATGATACCCAATCTCATTCAGGATCATGGATACTTCCAATCATGAGATACATACAACATGGAGAAATCCCTACAGGAGAAAACCCAAGGGCTTTTAAAATTAAGGTATCTCAATTTACAATATTAAATAATATGTTGTATAAACGATCTCTTGCAGGACCATATTTGAGATGCATTGAGGATCCTGAAATTCAAGAAGTCCTAAAGGATTTCCATGAAGGAGATTGTGGAAACCACACTGGGGGCAGGGCATTATTCTCAAGGATCCGGAGAACAGGATACTATTGGCCCACTATGAAGAAGGACGCTGTGGAATATGCCAAGAAGTGTGATCCTTGTCAGAGGCATAGTAATATCCTTCACCAACCAGCAGAGCTCTTGCATCCTATATCTTCTTCTTGGCCATTCATGAGATGGGGAATGGATATAGTTGGAAAGCTTCCTAAGGCACCAGGTGGAAAAGTATTCATGCTTGCTATGACTGATTACTTCTCTAAGTGGATAGAGGCTGAAGCCTTTGCTCAAGTCAGAGAAAAGGAAGTTATATCCTTTATTAAAAGGAATATTATTACTAGATTTGGCATCCCTTCTGAAATTATTTGTGATAATGGATCCCAATTTATTGGGAATAGAACCACTAACTTTTGTGACAGTTGGGGAATTAAGATGATAACATCAACACCAGTCCATCCACAAGCTAATGGTCAGGCAGAATCATCTAACAAGATCATCATCAACAATTTGAAGAAGAAGCTTGGATCCAAGAAAGGAAAGTGGGCAGAAGAACTACCTTATGTGCTGTGGGCTGATAGAACAACTCCCAAGAATGCTACAGGCCAAACTCCATTTTCTTTGGTATTTGGGGCAGAGTCAGTGATCCCTACAGAGATGGTGGTTCCAACTGCAAGAACAAGCGTTCGTGATCCCGAAGAAAATGCTGAAAACTTGATTCAAGACTTGGATACTATAGAAGAAATCAGGGATTTAGCAAGGATAAGGATGGCCAGTTATCAACAAAGGATGGCTAGAGCTTACAACAAAAATGTCAGGCTCAGGAAATTCCAAGTTGGGGATATGGTATTAAGGAAAGCATTTCAAAACACCACCAATCCTGCTGATGGAAAGTTAGCACCAAAGTGGGAAGGACCTTATTTGATTGAAGCTGAAGCAGGAAAGGGGGCATATCGATTGCTAACAATGGAGGGTGATTTGCTACCTAGAGCTTGGAATGCTGTCCATTTGAAGAAATATTTCATGTGATCATGATCCATGATCCTTACCTGACAAGTATCCTTGAAGGATCCCCGCTGATAGATGATCCTCTTTCTGGTAACATTCCAATCTTAAACTATTTCATTCTTTTATTCTTACAAGGATAAGGATCCTGCGTCCTTTATCCTCCTTTTACTTGATTTCTGAGTTTTGAAGGTTCAGGTATCTTTAACTAAGCATTGAGTATCCACAGAAGTATCCAGTTGTTTGGGCTAGTCCCCAGTCTGGCCTGTCCCCAGTTTCGCCAGTAGCGCACGATGATCCTGGTATAGTTCATGGCAATGGGACCAGTACCCGCTTTAGGGGCTAACAATTTCATTGTACTGGCTATATTCAGGATCCTACGTATAATGGTAGACGTACCATACATCCGTTCCTAAGGTTTCTAACGTTTTCACGTTAGCTAAGGTTTTGGCATTTTCATGTCACTAAGTTTGGATAGTCGCCAGTAAGGGCCATACTCCAGTTTACATACGATCCTTTGGGCTTGTCCCCAGTTATCCTTTGGGCTTGTCCCCAGTTATCCTTTGAGCTTATCCCCAGCTATCCTTTGGGCTTGTCCCCAGTTATCCTTTGGGCTTGTCCCCAGTCACTAACATTCATCTTATGATGGCTCAGTTCCAAGCAATATCTTATTTCAGTTTGTGAAGATAAATGGCCAAATATTCTTGACCCTTACTTTCAACTAAGGTTTGTACCTTGGGTTATCCTAATTTTAAGTGTTGAAGGATAGGATCCTAACTTGGGTTCTCAGGTATGATCCTAAACTGTTTTGATTTTATTCATTATGTATTTAAGTGACACTTACCCTTTGACAACTGAAATTATGATCCTTCAATTATTTTTATGTGATCATTGATCATATCCTTAACTCTTAAGGGATATTTTTTAAATTTTTTCCTTACTTGATAAGTTTAAACGACAAGAACATCACAATAGATTGAAAAATAGAATAACAATAAGGATATCAACACAGGTTATAGCCAAAAAGTTAAAGTCATTTTATTCACAAAAGCTTAAACCCTTTTAAGGTGGTCAAAATTGCCAACCCACGTTTCTACCAGCAAAACGTGGCCCGTCCACATGGGTTGGCAAAGGGTGTCCATTGTTTATAGGTCTAACAAGTGCAGGAAATTAAAGAGGGCAGGATCACAATGGCTTCATCCCCCAAACAGAGGATCCCTCCATCATTTGTAATCCTACCTATTGTTCAAAGGATCATCCATGATCCTCAACCCTAATTACTATTGTTCAAATACAGACCAACCATTGTTTACCAAAACATCATCAAAACAAAAAACCATAACCAAACTAAAAAAATGGGCTCCGGCTACGTCTAGAAATGTCCATCATCGCCCATTGTTGCAGCCTACGCCTTCGCTGCATCACCATCTCCAGCTCCACTAGCTTCACCACCATGATCCTTGCCACTACCACTAGCCTCAATTGCCAGAACCTCATCAGCCTCATCCTCATCCTCCAATTCAACCAGCCTAGCCCTCTAGCCATCCACATCCCAGCTGCTCCTATCGAAGGCAGGATCCTGAGCTTCTTGAGCCATTTGTAGCTTGGTCTTGTACATGGCTATGGCGGCGGAGACTTTGGCGTCATCTGTGATCTCCTGCTTTTCATAATCAAAGTTGATCAGAATCTTGGCCGTTTCAGTTTTGGCATTTTGGAGGTCTTTTTGGAGGTCAGCAATCTTGAGATCCATAAGCAATGCGACTTGTTGGAGGTCGGCAATCTTCTTGTCCTGCTCCTTGACATGCCCAACATAGTCTTCAATCTCAGCAAATTTCTGCAAAAGAAGATAAAGAACAGTTTAGGAACAAGTGATCCTCAAGTAAGCTGGATACCTAAAGCAGGGATAAGGATCCTTACCTCGTTGAAGTATTCAAGGAACTGGTGGCGGATCAGGGGCAGACCTTGCAGATCCTCAGCTTCGGAGGCTTTTCTTTTCTTGCCACCCCTTCCTTTAGCGGGTGCCTTGGGGATCGAAGCAGTTGGGCTGGCAGGAAGCTTCTTCTTGGAGGATCGGACGGTGTCAAGCTCAGTGACACTAAATTTAGAAGCAGATCTTGATGATTTTCCAGCACCTACACACCCAAAACAGATAAGTGTCCTAATTGTATTCATATATAACTATTTATTTAAACATTTGAATATATAAAGAACAGGATACTTACTTGACATGGTGACAGAACCTGAGGATACCTCTTGTGAATCCTAGGTGATTGTCTTGAATGATCTTGTTTCAGGATCAAGCTTTCTAAAGGCAGCAAGTCTCTCCTTGGTGGCAGCTGAAGGAATGATATGCGAGAATATGATAGCTGTACAAAAAGAAACAAAAGCATATTAGTAAGCATTAGCAGAATGAGTTTACTTAGTGATCCTTCTAAGGATCCTCCAATCCTACCATCAGTGCTCCATTTCTTCGGCAAATCCTTTCTATCCGGGATAGAATCCCTTCTGACGAAGAAGAACCGCCGTTTCCAGTTGGTATCGTTTTTTGTAGCCTTAAAGATGGGATGTTCTTCTCCGGGTTTACGTTTGAACAAATATCGGTGGGATCCAAACGTTGTGAGATCATACATCTTAGCCAACTCTGACATTCCTAGGTCAATTCTTTCCTGCTCGATGATCCTTTCAAGGGTATATAGGACCCTCCAGATCATCGGCATAGCTTGGATGTAGCAGATGCCGGTAAGGGAGAAAAAGGATTGAGTAAAGTCCGGGAAAGGATAGGTGTATCCTATGGTGAAAGGTGTAACTGGGAAAGCTACCCAAGTTTCAGAGATGTTGTCACTGAGAGCAGTGGGATCAAAGGATCTGATAACAGTATTTGCTGGAAAACAGTGGCGGATTCTATCAGTTTGTGCATCGGTGAAACAACAGCGTTCTTTTGTGGAATCTTTGATGATCCCTTGACTTTTTAAGGGGCTGTTTTTCTTGTGATCCTTGCCCGGTGAGCTTCGGAGCATCATTTTTGAACAAGATAATGGTAAAGAAAGAAGAGCAGAATATGAGAAAGGAGAAAAGAAAAGAATTACCTGTTTGATCGTCGAAGCAGAATTTAAAGGGAGTTCTCTTGAACTTAAATGTGAAATGATCCCTATCTCTAACTCTTATTTATAATGATGATTCTGCAGGGTAGTCATCTCACTGACGTCATGATCGTAACGGCTAGTCCGCTTATAACGGCTAGTTATCCGTTGGTTAAATACGGATAAGATCGACAAAATATAACTCATTTATTGACATATTTACTCCTTATATTTTGGGGGCAATTGTTAGGGGTGGATTTCTAAATGACCAGTGATCCTTATTTGGTGTTGGATTTAGTAATCCTCAATTCTGTCTGAAGTAGTGATCCTCAGAAGTGTTGCAGGATCAGGATCATGGATCACTATAAGGATCCCAGTACTAACGATTGTCTACTTTGAATTCGTGAATGTTTTGCAGGAATATTAACTTGGACTTAGTCTTGGCGACATTCCTGGAGAATATTCTTAGTCTATTCCGCACGTGCTTGGCCAGAAATGGACGTTGTGGAGTCGTGGAAGACTTGCACCATTTGCGGAATGTTAGTTAGGCTTGATATTTTCTATATGTAAAGGGGTAGCGAGCTATTTTAGAGACACTTAGCTATTTTTGGCTAAACACACACTCATACAACCGCTCTCACTGGCTCTCGACAAAACACTTAGCGTTTTTCATACTTTTCTACACGTTACACTATAGTGATCCTTGTACTTAGCTCCCTATCATCCGAAGTTGTAACAGATTGTTTGTTTAATTTGAGTTGGTGATCGGTAGTTTCCATCACCCGGGGTTTTTTGTGCCGGAGATCAACTTTTGATCAAGGGCTTTTTCCCCGTATAAATCTTCGTGTCATTTGTTCATTACACTTCATAGTGATCCTTATTATTGTTTATCAATTCAAGCATCATACCTCACAACAGAAAGTTTGGTTACATTGTCATTGCTTGATTTTTGACCAAAACAGTTAGATATAAAGGTTAGGAAGCATTTAAATTCATGCGTTTCATCCTTTAAATCCTCATTCGAAGATTTGATCAGGTACTTCTCTTTCCTTTCTCTCTTCATCTTCTCATTCTGTTTCTTCTTCTTCACTATCATCATGACCAAGATGATGCTAAGATCCTCGCCGGCTAAGGATCACAAAAAGGACAGTCCCTTGAAGACCCAAGGGATCATCGAAGACTCTGCGAAGGAACGATGCTGCTTTTCTGATCCGCAGATAGACATGATTCGCCATTGTTTTCCAGCGAACACCGTTTTTAAAGCTTTTGATCCCACCGTCCTAAGCGACTTTGTTTCTGAAACCTGGGTAGCTTTTCCGGTCACCCCATTTACAATAGGATACTCGTATCCTTTTCCTGATTTCACCCAATCTTTTTTCTCTCTTACCGGCATCTCCTACATCCAAGCAATGCCAATGATGTGGAGGGTCTTGTATACCCTTGAAAGAATCATTGAGCATGAAGGTATTGATCTGGGAATGTCAGAGTTAGCAGAAATGTACGATATTGTGAGCCATGGATCTCATCGATATCTATTCAAACATAAACCCGGTGAAGAACACCCCATCTTCAAAGCCACTAAGAATGACACCAATTGGAAAAGGCGATTCTTCTTTGTCAGAAGGGATTCTATCCCTGATGGAAAGGATCTGCCTAGAAAATGGACCACTCATGGTAGGATAGAGGATCCTTAGAAGGATCACAGGATAACCTTGTTTCTGCTGAAGATCACTAACATCCTTTGTTTCTATTTTGCAGCTATTACTGTTTCACACCTTATTACAACACCTGCAACGAAGGAACGGCTTGCTGCTTTCCGGAGGCTTAATCCTGCAATAAGATCATTTCAAGCAAATACCCAGGATTCTCAAGAAGTATCCTCAGGCTCTGTTACGATGTCAAGTAAGTATCCCATTTTGTGCATAACTAAATGTTTAAATTAAAATGAAATAAGGATACTTATCTGTTTTGGACGTGTAGGCGCTGGAAAATCATCGAAGTCTACTACTCGTTTCAGTGTCACTGATCTGGATGTTGTCCGATCCGCAAAGAAGAAGCCTACTGCTAGTCCATCCGTCACAATCCCCAAGGCAACCACTTCTAAAGGAAGGGGTGGAAAGAAAAGGAAGACTGCTGATACCCTAGAAGGCCTGCCTCTGATCCAGCATCAGTTCGAGGAATACGTTGCTGAGGTGAGAATAACTGATCCTTAAATGTGATTCTTATATATGATCCTTCCATACTGAGGGTAAGGGATCCTGAATTGTATCCTTTCTTTTGCAGAAATTTGCTGAAATCAAAGATTACGTAGGGAATATTGAAGAGGTTGAGAAAAAGTGTTTGGACCTCCAGAAGATCATGCTGGCCAAGGATCAGAAGATTGCCTCCCTCGAAAATGATGTCAATCTGGTGAAGAGGGAACTTGTCCTGGCTCATATCACTGCTGACCAAGAGAAGGCTTAAATCACAAATGATGCCAAAGTCTCCGCTGTCATTGCTATGTACAAAACCAAGTTGCAGATGGCCCAAGAAGCTCAGGATCCTAACTTTGACAAGAGCAACTGGGACATAGAGGGTTGGAAGGCTAGGTTGGCTGAGCTGGATGACGAAGAAGAGGCTGGTGTGGTCCTAGCAATCGAGGCTGGCAGCAGTGGGGTTAAGGATCATGAGGGTGATGCCGGAGCTGGAGGAACTGGTGAAGGTGATGGTGATGCAGCAAAGGTGTAAGCTGCTGAAATGGGCGATGATGGATATTTCTAGACGTGGCCGGAGCCCATTTTTTAGGATTTGATAGTAGTTTTCCGGTTATGGTGTTTTTCTGAACAATGCTGGTCTGTAATAACTTAGACAATAGTTTCTAGGGTTGAGGATCATGGATCCTTAGACAATAGGTAGGATAATGGGTGGTGGATGGATCCTCTGTTTGGGGGATGAAGCCACTTGTTATCCTTCCGCCTTTATTTTCTGCACTCTCAAGACCCGTTAACAATGGACACCCTTTGCCAACCCATGTGGACGGGCCACGTTTTGCTGGTAGAAACGTGGGTTGGCAATTTTGACTACCTTGAAGGGTTTAACGTTTTGTGAATAAATAAAACCTTAACTTTTTGGCTATTTCCCGTGTTGCTATCCTTGTGAATACTTTACTTTTCAATTGTTGTGATATATATTTTGTCTGAACTTATCAAGTAAAGATAAAAAATTTAATAAATATTCTCAAAAGTTTAGGATATGATCAAGGATCACAAATCCTATGGTCGACAAGTTCTGAAAAGTAGTGTAGTTTAAGGATCATAAGTTCAGTTGTTAAGGGATAAGGGCCACTCATGTAAATAATAAATAAAATCAAAGTAATTAAGGATCATACCTGAGAATCCAAGTTAGGATCCTAACCTTTAACACCTATAATCAGGATAACCAAAAGACAAACCTTAGTAGAAGGTAAGGATCAAGGATCCTAGGTCGCTTAGCTTCAAAAACCTAAAATAGGATACAACTTGGGACTAAGCCAATATAGGATAAAAGTTAGTAACTAGGGACAAGCCCAAAGGATAACTGGGGACAAGCCCAAAGGATAACTGGGGACAAGCCCAAAGGATAACTGAGGACAAGCCCAAGGATAACTGGGGACAAGCCCAATGATAACTGGGGACAAGCCCAAGGAATCGTGTGTAAACTGGAGTATGGCCCTCACTGGCGACTATCCAAACTTAGTGACATGAAAATGCCAAAACCTTAGCTAACGTGAAAACGTTAGAAACCTTAGGAACGGATGTATGGTACGTCTACCATTATACGTAGGATCCTGAATACAGCCAGTACAATGAAAATGTCAGCCCCTAAAGCGAGTACTGGTCCCATTGCCATGAACTGTACCAGGATCATCGTGCGCTACTGGCGATAATGGGGACAGGCCCAAACTGGGGTCAAGCCTAAATAACTGGATACTTCTGTGGATACTTAATCCTTTGTTAAGGATACATGAACCTTCAAAACTCAGAATCAAGTGAAAGGAGGATAAAGGATGCAGGATCCATATCCTTATATAAGATAATTAAGGAATGAAATAGTTTGAGATCAGATCATTACCAAAATGAGGATCATATGTCCTGTAAGGATCCTTCAAGGATACTTGTCAGGTAAGGATCATGGATCCTTATCACATGAAATAATTCTTCAAGTGGACAGCATTCCAAGCTCATGGTAGCAAATCACCTTCCAATGTTAGCAATCGATATGCCCCCTTTCCTGCTTCAGCTTCAATCAAATAAGGGCCTTCCCACTTTGGTGCCAACTTTCCATCAGCAGGATTGGTGGTATTCTGAAATGCTTTCCTTAACACCATATCACCAACTTGGAATTTCCTGATTCTGACATTTTTGTTGTAAGCTCCAGCCATCCTTTGTTGATAACTAACCATCCTTATCCTTGCCAAATCCTTGAGTTCTTCTATAGTATCCAAATCTTGAACCAAGTTTTCAGCATTTTCTTTAGGATCACGGATGCTTGTTCCTGCAGTAGGAACCACCATCTCTGTAGGGATCACTGATTCTGCCCCAAATACCAAAGAAAATGGAGTTTGGCCAGTGGCATTCTTGGGAGTTGTCCTATCAGCCCATAGTACATACGGTAGTTCTTCTGCCCACTTTCCTTTCTTGGATCCAAGCTTCTTCTTCAAATTGTTGATGATGATCTTATTGGATGATTCTGCCTGACCATTAGCTTGTGGGTGGACTGGTGTTGATGTTATCATCTTAATCCCCCAGCTGCCACAAAAGTTAGTAGTTATATTCCCAATAAATTGGGATCCATTATCACAAACAATTTCAGAAGGGATACCAAATCTAGTAATAATGTTTCTCTAAATAAAGGATATCACTTCCTTTTCTCTGACTTGAGCAAAGGCTTCAGCCTCTATCCACTTGGAGAAGTAATCAGTCATAGCAAGCATGAATACTTTTCCACCAGGTGCCTTAGGAAGCTTGCCAACTATATCCATTCCCCATCTCATAAATGGCCAAGAAGAGGATATAGGATGCAAAAGTTCTGCTGGTTGGTGAAGGATATTACTGTGTCTCTGACAAGGATCACATTTCTTGGCATATTCCACAGCATCTTTCTTCATAGTAGGCCAATAGTATCCTGTCCTCAAGATCCTTGAGAATATTGCTCCGCCCCAGTGTGGTTCCCACAATCTCCTTCATGGAAATCCTTTAGGGCTTCATGAATTTCAGGATCCTCAATGCATCTCAGATATGGTCCTGCAAGAGATCGTTTATACAACATATTATTTAATATTGTAAATAGTGATACCTTAATTTTGAAAGCCTTGGGGTTTTCTCCCGTGGGAATCTCTCCATGTTGTATGTATCTCATGATTGGAAGGATCCATGATCCTGAATGAGGTTGAGTATCATCACTAGGGATGATTGCAGAATCCTCTCCTATCTCCATGGCTACATGATCCTCGATAGCAGGGGTCAGGATGTGGATAATAGGGATCTTGATATCCTTCGGGATCTTCAAGGATGATCCTAGATTGGCCAATGCATCAGCTTCTACATTCTCTTCCCTTGGTACCTGTGTCAAACTAAAGGAAACAAAAGAGAGTGCCAATTCTTTGACTATCTCTAAATATTTGATTAGCTTTTCACCTTTAACAGCATAGGATCCATTAAAGTGATTAGTGATCAATAATGAATCTACATGTACCTCAAGATACCTGATCCTCATGTGCTTAGCAATTTGCAAACCAGCTATCAAGGCTTCATACTCAGCCTCATTATTAGTAGTTTGAAATTCACAAGCTATGGAGTGGGGTATTATGTCCCCCTGTGGCGATTTTAGTAGTATTCCAAGCCCTGTTCCTTTGACATTAGAAGCACCATCAGTGAAGAGTATCCAAGGATCCTTAGTTTCTTCTAGTTGTTGGACTTCCAACTCAGCTTCCTTTTGCAAGTCACTACTAAAATCTGCCACAAAGTCAGCTAAGGCTTGGGATTTGATGGCAGTCCTTAGTTCATATCTTATATCATATGCACTAAGCTTCACTGCCCACTTAGCCATCCTTCCTGACATTTCAGGTTTCCTGAGAACATTCTTAATTGGAAAATTAGTCTTAACAATAATGGCATGAGTCTCAAAATAATGTCTTAATTTAGTAGATGCCATAATTAATGCAAGGATAAGTTTTTCTAAATGTGAATACCTGGATTCAGCATCAAGCAAACTCTTACTTACATAATAAGCAGGATGTTGTGTACCTTGGTGATCCTTAACAAGGACCGCACTTACTGCTTTTGAGGATACTACTAGGTATAAGGATAATATATCCCCCTTTTCTGGTTTCATCAAGGCGGGGGCTGAGGATAGGTAATCCTTAAGAGCTTTGAGGGCACTTTCATGCTTCTCAGTCCATTCAAATTTCTTGTTCTTCCTCAGGATGTCATAGAATTCCTTGCACTTTTCTGAGGATTTGGATATGAACCTGTTCAAGGCCGCGATCCTACCTGTCAATCTTTGCACATCCTTGGCATTGGCAGGAGATTTGATATTCACAATGGCCTTAATCTGCTCTGGACTTGCTTCAATGCCCCTCTTTGTCACCATATAGCCTAAGAATTTACCTGCTTTCACACCAAAATGACACTTGAAAGGATTTAGTTTCATATTAAATTTCTCAAGGATATTGAATGCTTCCTCCAAGTCTTTTAGGTGATCCTCAGCTTTCTTGGACTTAACCAACATGTCATCTATATAGACTTCCATAGTTTGTCCAATTTGTTCCTTGAACATCATATTGACTAGCCTTTGATAAGTAGCACCTGCATTCCTTAGTCCAAATGGCATAGCAATATAACAATATATACCAGTTGGGGTCATAAAGGCTGTATCCTCTTGATCAGATGGTTCCATCTGAATTTGTTGGAATCCAGATGAAGCATCCATAAAAGTCAACAACTCATGACCTGCGGTAGCATCCACAATGGAGTCAATGTGGGGTAATGGGAAAGGATCATGGGGACATGCCTTGTTTAGATCAGTAAAATCGACACATACCCTCCACTTTCCATTTTTCTTTTGAACAACAACCACATTGGCTAACCATCTTGGATACTTAACCTCTCTTATCATACCTGCCCGAAGTAGTTTATCTACCTCTTCCTGGATAATAGCATTCCTTTCAGGTGCAAACTTCCTCCTCTTCTGATGTATAGGCTTGAATGACCTGTCAATGCGAAGTTTATAAGTAATTATTGTTTTGGTCAAAAAAATCTGATGATGATAATGCAACCAAACTCTTTGTATAGGGGAATGATGCTTAAAATGTGTAACAACAATGAGGATCACTTCAATGTAGAATGCACAAACAACACAAGGATTTATACGGGGAAAAAGCCCTTGATCAAGAGTTGATCTCCGGCACAAAAAACCCCGGGTGATGGAAACTACCGATCACCAAGCTCAAATAAATGAATAAACGTTTACAACTTCGGATAGTAACGAGCTAGGTACAAGGATCACTACGGTGAAATGTGTAAAAAGTGTAAGTAATTGCTAAGTGTTTGAACGAGAGCTTGTATGAGAGTGTTCGCGAGTGTGTGTGTAACTGCAAAAAATGACTAAGTGTCACTAACTAGCTCGTTACCCCTTTAAAATAAGAAAAATATCTAGTTAACAAACTCTCCGACTTTCAAGCCAAGCCTCCACGTTCTCCATAACGTCTAGTTTTGATCTAGCACGTGCAGAATACTTCGGGAATATTCTCCAAGAATGCCGCTAAGACCTGGTCAAGCTTGTTAAACCTGCGAGATGTTTCAAAACATAAGTAAACAATCGTCAGTATGAGGATCCTTGAAGTGATCCATGATCCTGATCCTAAAGCCCTTCTGAGGATCACCACCTGTCACAGAAGTAAGGATCACTAGTTAGGATAACGAATAAGGATCACTAATTGTTAGAAAATCCTCCCCTAACAATTGCCCCAAAATATAAGGAGTGAAATTGTAAAATTAGCGAGTTATGTTTTCTCGATCTTATCCGTAACAAACTAACGGATATATAGCCGTTAAAATAGAACTAGCCGTTGCGATGATGATGTCACGGAAGTGACAATCCTGCAGAATCATAATTATAAATAGAGATATAGATAGGATCATTATGCATTCAAATTCGAAAGAGACTCCCTTTAAATTCTCAGTCGACGAACAACCAGGTAACTCTTTCTCTTCTTTCTTCCTTCTTACTCTGTTTCTCTATCTTTATCTCCGTTACTTCGAAATGTTGCTCCGAAGTTCACCAGCCAAGGATCACCCAAAGAACAGTTCTCCGAAAAGCCAGGGGATTATCGAAGACTCCATTAAAGAACGTTGTTTATTCAATGATGCTCAGATAGATAGGATCCGCCACTGCTTTCCGGCGAACACTGAATTCAGGCCTTTTAACCCCAATGCCTTGAGCGATCATATCTCCGATAAGTGGGTTGCTTTCCCCGTCACTCCTTTCACCATAGGCTATTCATATCCTTTTCCAGCCTTCACCCAATCTTTCTTTACCCTAACCGGCATCTCTTATATCCAAGCCATGCCGATGATTTGGAGGGTTTTGCACACCCTTGAAAGGATCATTGATGAGGAGGGAATAGATTTAGGAATGGCAGAGCTGGGAGAGCTATATGATCTTACCACCTTTGGCTCTCACCGTTATTTGTTTAAACGTAAACCTGGTGAAGAACACCCGATCTTCAAAGCCACCAAGAATGACACTAATTGGAAGCGACGTTTCTTTTTTGTCAAGAGAGATTCTATCCAGGATGGAAAGGATCTTCCTACAAAATGGGCTACCCATGGTAGGATGGAGGATCCTGAGAAGGATCATCAGGAACTTTCTTTTGATGTAAGGATAACTGATATTTTTGCTTTCTTGTTCTGCAGCTATCACCGTTTCACGCCTCAAACTGTCCCCTGCTGCTAAGGAAAGGCTCCTCGCTTTCAAAAGACTTGATCCTGAAACAAGAACTTTCAAGACAACAACCCAAGATTCACAGGAGGTATCCTCAGGCTCTGTCACAATGTCAAGTAAGTATCCTTGTTTAAAATTAAATATATAGTGAAATATGAACTAGGAAAAGATACTTATCTTGTTTTAATTGTGTAGGTGCTGGAAAATCTGTCAAGCCTATTTCCCAATTCAACGCAGCTGATCTTGATCTCGTACGACCCAGGAAGAAGAGGTCCACTACCAGTCCTAGCATCTCCATTCCAAGGGCACCCACTAAAGGAAAGGGTGTCAAGAAAAGGAAAACTTCTGATGCTGAAGATCTTCAAGGGCTGCCACTGATCCGCCACCAATTCCTTGAATACTTCAATGAAGTAAGGATCCTTAACTTTGCCTAGGTATCCTGCTCTTATGAGGATCACTTGACCTTGAACTGCCTTATCTTCTTTCTGCAGAAATTTGCTGAGATCGAGGATTACGTGGGCACCGTTGAGGAGCTGGACAAGAAAATAGCTGATCTCCAACAAGTTGCCGTGCTCAAAGATCTTGCACTTGCTGATGCTCGGAAGGAACTCCAGGATACCAAGCAGGAAATGGCCAAGGTGCTGGTCAACTTTGATTATGAAAAGCATGACCTCATCGAAAGTACCAAGCTCTCTGCTGCCATCACAATGTATCAGACTAAGTTGAAGATGGCCCAGGAAGCTCAGGATCCTAGTTTTGACAAAAGCAGCTGGGATGTTGAAGGCTGGAAGGCAAGGTTGGCAGATCTTGAGGACGATGAGGAGGAGGCGGCTGATGTCCTGGCAATTGAAGCAAGTGGCAGTGGGAAGGATCAGGCTGGTGGTGATGATGCTGGTGGTGATGCAGCCAAGGTGTGAGCTGCACAATTGGGCGATGATGGATATATGTGCCAAGGCCGGAGCCCAATTTTTTAGTTTGATGGTCGTTTTTTGATTGTTGATGTTTTTGAACAATGGTGGGTCTGTAATAACTCTAAACAATAGTTCTTAGGTTTAAGGATCATGTATGATCCTTTGGACAATAGGCAGGATTGCAATTGGTGGAGGGATCCTCTGTTTGGGGGATGAAGCCATTGTGATCCTGCCGCCTTTATATTCCTGCACTACTTTTGAACTCATTATCATGGACACCCTTTACCTACCCCAGCGGACGGGCCACGTTTTGCTGGTAGAAGCTCGGGTAGGTAATTTTGACAACCTTTAAAGGGTTAGCCTTATGTTAATAAATAAAACTTAACCTTTTGTCGCTTATCTTGTGTTGTTATCCTTTTTAGTATGTTACTCTCCAACTGTTGTAATGTTAATTCTTGTTTATATTTATCAAGCCTTGAAAAATTAGAAAAGATATCCAGAAAATTTAGGATATGAACAAGGATCACATATCCCATAACATGATTTAAAAATTGATAAGTTCAGTTGTCAAGTATAAGGGTTATTTAAAAGAATAATGAATAGAATCAGAAGAGTTAAGGATCATACCTGAGGATCCAAGTTAGAATCCTAACCATAATAAGGATAACTATAAGATAAACCTTAGAGTGAAATAAGGATGAAGGATCCCTAACTGCCTATCTTCAATGACCTGAAATAGAGCATAACTTGGGACTAAGCCAATATAAGAAAAGAGTTAGCAACTGGGGACAAGCCCAAGGATAACTGGGGACGAGCCCAAGGATAACTGGGGACGAGCCCAAGGATAACTGGGGACGAGCCCAAGGATAACTGGGGACAAGCCCAAGGATCGTATGTAAACTGGAGTATGGCCCTAACTGGCGACTATCCAAACTTAGTGACATGAAGATGCCAAAACCTTAGCTAACGTGAAAACGTTAGAAACCTTATGAACGGATGTATGGTACGTCTACCATTATACGTAGGATCCTAAGCATAGCCAGAACAATGGAATTATCAGCCCCTATAATGAGTACTGGTCCCAAAGCCTTGAACTATACCAGGATCATCGTGCGTTGCAGGCGAAATCTGGGGACAAGCCCAAATAACTGGGGTTATACCCAAAGACGGATTGCTTCTGTGGATAACCAACGTTGTGCTAAAGATACCTGAAGTTTCAAAACTTGAACTCACGTGAGAAATGGATAAAGGATCCATGATCCTTATCCTAATATGAGAAAATAAAGAAATGAAATAGTTCAAGATTAGGATATTACCTGAATAAGGATCACCGATACTTTGAGGATCCTTTAAGGATATCCCTTTCACTAGGATCACCTCTGCCACGAGGATCCTTGTCACATGAAATATTTCTTCAAGTGAACAGCATTCCAAGCTCTTGGTAGCAAATCACCTTCCATGGTTAGCAATCTATATGCCCCCTTTCCTGCTTCAGCTTCAATCAAATAAGGGCCTTCCCATTTTGGAGCCAATTTTCCATCAGCATGATTGGTGGTATTCTGAAATGCTTTCCTTAACACCATATCTCCAACTTGAAACCTCCTGATCCTGACATTTTTATTGTAAGCACCAGCCATTCTTTGTTGATAACTGGCCATCCTGATCCTAGCCATATCCCTGATTTCTTCAATAGTATCCAGGTCTTGAGCCAAGTTTTCATCATTTTCCTCAGGATCACGGGTACTTGTTCTAGCAGTAGGAACCACCATTTCTGTTGGGATCACTGATTCTGCCCCAAACACCAAAGAGAATGGTGTTTGACCAGTAGCATTCTTAGGGGTTGTCCTGTCAGCCCAGAGCACATAGGGTAGCTCTTCTGCCCATTTTCCTTTCTTGGATCCAAGCTTCTTCTTCAAGTTGTTGATGATGATCTTGTTGGATGATTCTGCTTGACCATTAGCTTGTGGGTGGACTGGTGTTGATGTTATCATCTTAATCCCCCAGCTGTCACAAAAGTTAGTGGTTCTGCCCCCAATAAATTGGGAACCATTATCACATATAATCTCAGAAGGAATTCCAAATCTAGTTATAATATTTCTTTTAATGAAGGATATAACTTCCTTTTCTCTGACTTGGGCAAAAGCTTCAGCCTCTATCCACTTGGAGAAGTAATCAGTCATAGCTAACATGAATACTTTCCCACCAGGTGCCTTAGTGAGCTTACCAACTATATCCATACCCCATCTCATAAATGGCCAAGAGGAGGATATAGGATGCAATAATTCAGCTGGTTGATGAAGGATATTGATGTGTCTCTGGCAAGGATCACATCTTCTGGCGTACTCCATAGCATCTTTCTTCATGGTTGGCCAATAATATCCTGTCCTCAGGATCCTTGAAAATAAAGCCCTGCCCCCAGTGTGGTTTCCACAATCTCCTTCATGGAAGTCTTTTAGAACTTCCTGAACTTCAGGATCCTCAATGCATCTCAAGTATGGTCCTGCAAGAGATCGTCTATACAACATATTATTCATAATTGTAAATTGAGATACCTTAGATTTGAAAGCCCTAGGGTTTTCTCCTGTAGGAATCTCTCCATGTTGTAAGTATCTCGTAATTGGTGAGATCCATGATCTGGATCCTGAATAGGATTGAATATCCTCACTAGGGATAACTGCAGAATCATCTCCTATCTCCATAGTCTGGTGATCCTCGATAGCCGGGGTCAGGATATGGATAATAGGAATCTTGATATCCTCTGGGATCTTCAAAGATGATCCTAAGTTAGCCAATGCATCAGCTTCTGTATTTTCTTCTCTTGGTACCTGTGACAAACTAAAGGAAACAAAAGAGAGTGCCAAACTTTTGACTATCTCCAAATATTTGGTTAGCTTTTCACCTTTAACAGCATACGATCCATTAAAGTGATTTGTAATTAACAAAGAATCTACGTGTACCTCAAGATACCTGATCCCCATATGCTTTGCAATTTGCAAACCAGCAATTAAGGCTTCATATTCAGCCTCATTATTAGTGGTTTGGAACTCACAAGCTATAGAATGGGGTATTATGTCCCCCTGTGGCGATTTTAGTAGTATTCCAAGCCCTGTGCCTTTGACATTTGAGGATCCATCAGTGTGGAGTATCCAAGGATCCTTGGTCTCTTCTAGCTGCTGGACTTCTAGCTCAGCTTCCTCTTGTAGATCACTACTGAAATCAGCCACAAAGTCGGCTAATGCTTGGGATTTGATAGCTGTCCTAGGCTCATATCTTATATCATAGGCACTCAGTTTTACTGCCCACTTAGCCATTCTTCCGGACATCTCTGGTTTCCTGAGGACATTCTTAATTGGAAAATTAGTTTTAACAACGATAACATGAGTTTCAAAATAATGTCTTAACTTGGTAGATGCCATTATTAATGCAAGGATAAGTTTTTCAAGGTGTGAGTACCTGGATTCGGCATCAAGTAAGCTTTTACTTACATAATAAACGGGATGTTGTGTACCTTGATGATCCTTAACAAGGACCGCACTTATTGCTTTTGAGGATACTGCGAGATACAAGGATAACACTTCACCTTTTTCTGGTTTCATTAAAGCCGGGGCCGAGGATAGGTAATCTTTGAGGGCTTTTAAAGCATTTTCATGCTTCTCCGTCCACTCAAATTTCTTGTTCTTCCTTAGGATATCATAGAACTCTTTACACTTCTCGGAGGACTTGGATATGAATCTGTTCAAGGCTGCTATCCTTCCTGTTAGCCTTTGAACATCCTTAGCATTGGACGGAGATTTGATGTTCACTATTGCTTGGATTTGTTCCGGGCTAGCTTCAATGCCTCTCTTAGTCACCATGTATCCTAAGAATTTACCTGCTTTAACACCAAAATGACATTTTGAAGGATTAAGCTTCATGTTATATTTGTCAAGGATATCAAATGCTTCCTCCAAGTCTCTTAGGTGATCCTCAGCTTTTAAGGATTTCACCACCATATCGTCTATGTAAACCTCCATAGTTTGTCCAATCTGATCCTTGAACATCATATTCACCAGCCTTTGGTACGTTGCACCTGCATTTCTCAATCCAAACGGCATAGCAATATAGCAATATATACCAGTTGGAGTCATGAAGGCTGTATCCTCTTGGTCGGATGGTTCCATTTGGATTTGTTGAAATCCAGATGAAGCATCCATAAAAGTTAACAGTTCATGACCCGCAGTTGCATCCACCATGGAGTCAATGTGGGGTAAAGGGAAAGGATCCTTGGGACATGCCTTATTTAAATCGGTAAAATCGACACATACCCTCCACTTTCCGTTTTTCTTTTGAACAACAACCACATTGGCCAACCATCTTGGATACTTGACCTCTCTAATCATACCTGCCCGGAGCAATTTTTCTACCTCTTCCTGGATAATGGCATTCCTTTCTGGTGCAAACTTCCTTCTTCTTTGATGTATTGGTTTGAAGGATCTGTCGATGCCGAGTTTATGGGTGATAACATCTTTGGATATACCAGTCATGTCTTCATGTTTCCATGCAAAGGTAGTCTTTCTCCTTTTGAGGAAGGATATGAGGTCTTCCTTCATTTCGCCAAGGATCCCTGACCCGATATAGATTTTGGACTCAGGATTATCAGGATCCATGAGGATTTCTACCACATCCTGCTCTCTGGCCTCCAAGACATTCCTTGGAGGATACCTTGATTGCTATTGCTCCCTTGACTTCAAAGCTGGTTTCATCGATGAAGTGTAGCAATTCTTAGCTTCCTGCTGATCACTATCGATCTTTACTATTCCCCAAGGACTAGGGAGCTTCACACATTGATGGTAAGTAGATGGGACTGCTTTCATATCGTGTATCCAGGGTCTGCCAAGGATAACATTACAACAAGATAAACAGTCAATAACACAAAATTTTTGATAAGAGTGTAAGCCTTCAATATATATTGGGAGTTTAATGTCCCCCAGGGTGTTCTTAGTTTCACCACTAAATCCCACGAGCACGGAGGATCTTGGTATGATCTCTGATTCAGGGATACCCATCTTTTTTAGAACGTCAAGCTGGATAATGTTCACTGAACTTCCTCCGTCTATTAGGATCCTGCGGACAAAACAGTTAGATATAAAAAGGGTAATAACTAAACCATCGTGATGAGGATCCTGGATATCAGTACGATCCTCTTCATCAAAGGTTATGACTTTTCCTTCGGAGACACTCGATGTTCGAACTGGCCTTTCTCCGTTATCCATTTTAGTTTCCTTCGCATGCCTCTTAGCTGCTGAGAAGGATGTGCCACAAATGTCGGATCCCCCAGAGATAAAGTTTATCACTTGTGCGTCTGCTGGAGGGGCTGGAGCCTTCTCAGGGATCCTTTCAGGATCCTGAGTCCTTGACTTTTTCCTACCCAACAACTCTTTTAGATGCCCTTTGCTCAACAAGTACCCAATCTCCTTTCTTAGTGCAATGCATTCTTCTGTGAGGTGCCCAAAATCTTCATGATATGCACACCACTTTGATTTATCCTTAGTTGCAGCTGGCCTTTCATTCTTTCTTGGCCATCTAGCTTTATCACCTAGGTTCTGCAAGGCAAGGATTAGTTCATTGTTATCAACACTAAAGCAATATTCAGAGATTGGAGGATAATCCTCATCATCCTCTTCTTGATCAATAGAATGCACGTTCTGATTATCAGATTTGTTGTAGGATCTGAACTTGTTGTTTCTGAATGAGGATCCTTGCTTATCCTGCTTTGAGGATCCTGTTACCCTCTCCTGAATCCTCTTGTCATCCTCTAGCCGGATGAACCTGAGGGCCCGGGTTCTTACCTCATCTAGGTTCCTGCACGGTGTCATAACAAGATCATCATAAAATAAGGAATCCCTAAGTAATCCCATTTTGAAGGCCTCAACAGCTGTGGCTATATCTAAGTTGGAAATGTCTAAGGATTCTTTACTAAATTTGGTAATGTAATCCCTTAATGATTCATTATGACCCTGGGTTATCCTATATAAATCACTAGTTAATCGTTCAAATTTTCTACTACAAGAAAACTGAGTATTAAACAAGTTAACTAGGTTTGCAAATGAGGTAATAGAATAGGGAGGAAGACTTAGCAGCCATTTGAGAGCTGATCCAGTAAGAGTGGATCCGAATCCTTTGCATAAGCATGCTTCCTTTAACTTTTCTGGGATTGGATTGATCTCCATCCTCTCCCTGTATTGTGCTATGTGTTCTTCAGGATCCGTCGAATCATCGTATAATTTCATTGTAGGCACATGGAACCTCTTGGGTATCTCAGCATCACAGATTGGTGGTGCAAAGCGAGATATCTTGTGGCTCCCATCTGCAATCTCTGGAATAGGTTTGACTACTCCCGGAACACTCGAGATCATATCCTTTAGCTTTTGCAATTCTCTGGCCATGGCATGATTGATACCTGGATCCTGCATAAAACCATGGTTAATAGTGTGAGAATTATTAAAAGTGTTACCTCCCATTGGATTCAAGTTAGGAAATATGGAGGTTAATCCATATTGTTGAGATTCTGGAATGATCGAGGGGCCGGCAGAGGCATTGGTCTGCATTGGAATAAAATCTCCTTGATGGACATCTGAACTCCCTGTTTGCAAGCTCCTCAAGGATCCTGGCATCTGGAAGGATCCCTGAAACTGGGATGATCCTGGAACAAAGGAGGATCCTTGAACCTGGGATGATCCTGGAACGAAGGAGGATCCTTGAACCTGGGATGATCCTGGAACGAAGGAGGATCCTTGAACCTGGGATGATCCTGGAACGAAGGAGGATCCTTGAACCTGGGATGATCCTGGAACGGAGGAGGATCCCTGAACCTGGAATGATCCTGGAACGAAGTAGGATCCTTGAACCTGGGATGATCCTGGATAACCTCCTGTACTCGTGAGGGATCCCATATGCTGGGGATAGGATCCTGCTGGCTGGAAATATGAACCTAGTGCCTGGGTCATAGCTGTTGTTCCATATTGCACTCCTTTTGGTCCACCCGCATATTGAATGTTTGGAACCACTGACGGCTGAGAAGTAACCACCGGAGTGTCAAAATTCAAAGATCTGGGCATCAGTGGAGAATGATCCTCTGCCGTTTTCTTCTGTTTCTTAATTTCATCAATCTCCCGGAGGATCCTTTCGTTGGTCTTATCCTGCTCTTGTGCGTGATTCCTCATCTGCAAAATCAAGGTATAGAGATCATTAGTAGTAGGATTAGTTGAAACAGAAGAAGTAGGTGGTTTTGAGAAAATGGGAGTCGGTTTCTTCGCAGCATTTTCTGTATTCTTCTGGGATCCAGAAGGTGGTGGAGGCAAAGGAGGAACGCCTTGTGAAGAAGTGAATGAGGGCATCAAGTTTGAAGCATTCTTCGATGAGGAAGCCATCTGCTTGGTAGTAATGAACCGGAATGAGCACAGAAATGCGAATTCTTCTAAGGACAAAGCACCAATAGCCCCACGGTGGGCGCCAAACTGTTTTGGTCAGAAAATCTGATGATGATAATGCAACCAAACTCTTTGTATAGGGGAATGATGCTTAAAATGTGTAACAACAATGAGGATCACTTCAATGTAGAATGCACAAACAACACAAGGATTTATACGGGGAAAAAGCCCTTGATCAAGAGTTGATCTCCGGCACAAAAAACCCCGGGTGATGGAAACTACCGATCACCAAGCTCAAATAAATGAATAAACGTTTACAACTTCGGATAGTAACGAGCTAGGTACAAGGATCACTACGGTGAAATGTGTAAAAAGTGTAAGTAATTGCTAAGTGTTTGAACGAGAGCTTGTATGAGAGTGTTCGCGAGTGTGTGTGTAACTGCAAAAAATGACTAAGTGTCACTAACTAGCTCGTTACCCCTTTAAAATAAGAAAAATATCTAGTTAACAAACTCTCCGACTTTCAAGCCAAGCCTCCACGTTCTCCATAACGTCTAGTTTTGATCTAGCACGTGCAGAATACTTCGGGAATATTCTCCAAGAATGCCGCTAAGACCTGGTCAAGCTTGTTAAACCTGCGAGATGTTACAAAACATAAGTAAACAATCGTCAGTATGAGGATCCTTGAAGTGATCCATGATCCTGATCCTAAAGCCCTTCTGAGGATCACCACCTGTCACAGAAGTAAGGATCACTAGTTAGGATAACGAATAAGGATCACTAATTGTTAGAAAATCCTCCCCTAACAATTATATCTTTAGATATACCTGTCATATCCTCATGCTTCCAGGAAAAGGTAGTTTTCCTTCTTTTAAGGAAGGATACTAGATCCTGTTCAATGTCGCGAAGGATCCCTGATCCTATGAAGATCTTGGATTCAGGATCATGAGGATCCATGAGGATTTCCTTTACATCCTGCTCTCTTGCCTCCAAGACATCTCTTGAAGGACACTTTAATTGCTATTGCTCCCTTGGTCTTGAGGCTGGCTTCATTGACGAGGTATAGCAATTCTTAGCTTCTTGTTGATCACTCTCAATTTTCACCACTCCCCATGGACTAGGAAGCTTTACGCATTGATGATATGTGGATGGGACTGCCTTCATGTCATGTATCCACGGCCTGCCAAGGATAACATTACAACACGATAAGCAATCTATAACACAAAATTTTTTATAAGAATGAAGTCCTTCAATATAGATGGGAAGTTTGATGTCCCCCAATGTATTCTTGGTTTCTCCACTGAATCCCACAAGGACTGAGGATCTTGGGACAATATCAGACTCCGGGATATTCATCTTCTTGAGGACATCAAGCTGAATGATGTTCACAGAGCTTCCTCCATCGATTAGGATCCTGCGAACAAAGTGGTTAGAAATAAATAAGGTAATAACAAGACCATCATGATGAGGATCCTGGACATCAACACGATCATCCTCATCAAAGGTTATGACTTTATCCTGGGTAACAATGGAGGTCCGGATGGGTCTGCCTCCATTATCCATCTTGGTTTCCTTAGCATGTCTTTTGGCTGCTGAAAAGGAGGTACCACAAATGTCTGATCCACCAGATATGAAGTTTATAACTTGTGCGTCTGCTGGAGGAGCATGAGCCCTTTCCGAGATCCTTTCAGGATCCTGGATCCTTGACTTCTTTCGTCCCAAAAGCTCCTTCAAATGCCCCTTGCTTAACAAGTAACCAATTTCCTTTCTAAGTGCAATGCACTCTTCAGTGAGATGCCCGAAATCCTCATGATATGCACACCACTTGGACTTATCCTTTGTAGCAGCTGGTTTATCACTTTTTCTCGGCCACATAGCTTTCTCACCTAGATTCTGCATTGCAAGAATTAGTTCATTGTTATCAATAGAAAAACAGTATTCAGAAATGGGAGGATAATCCTCACCATCCTCTTCCTGTTCCACTGCATGCACGTTCTGGTTATCAGATTTGTTGTAGGACTTTGATTTGTTGTTCCTGAAGTAGGATCCTTTCTTTTCCTATTTTGAGGATCCTGTCAGTCTTTCCTAGATCCCTTTATCATCAAGATTCCTGCAAGGGGTCATGACAAGATCATCATAGAATAAGGAATCCGTAAGCAATCCCATTTTAAAGGCTTCTACAGCCGTAGCTATATCCAGGTTAGGGATATCTAAGGATTCTTTACTAAACTTAGTGATGTAATCTCTAATTGATTCATTTTATCCTTGTGTTACCCTATATAGGTCACTAGTTAATCGTTCAAATTTTCTACTACAAGAGAATTGACTATTAAACAAATTAACTAGATTAGCAAATGAAGTAATAGAGTAAGGGGGAAGACTTAGCAGCCATTTAAGAGCAGATCCTGTGAGTGTGGATCCAAATCCCTTGCATAGACATGCTTCTTTTAACCTCTCAGGAATTGGATTGATCTCCATCCTCTCCCTATATTATGCTACATGCTCCTCTGTATCCGTTGAACCATCATACAGCTTCATGGATGGTATTTGGAACCTCTTGGGTATCTCAGGATCACAAATAGGTGGTGCAAAACGAGATATCCTATGGCTACCGTCTGCGATCTCAGGAATGGGCTTGACCACCCCTGGAACACTGGATATCATATCCTTAAGCTTCTGTAATTCCCTAGCCATAGCTTGATTGATACATGTATCTTGCATGGAGCCATGGTTAGTGTTATAAGAATTATTGAAAGTGTTACCTCCTAGAGGATTCGTGTTTGGAATTCCAGATGTGAATCCATATTGACGGGACTCTGGTATGATTGAAGGACCAGAGGAAGCAATGGTCTGCATCGGTATGAAGTCTCCTTGATGAACATCCGAGCTTGGAGGCTGCATACTTCTTAAGAATCCTTGATCCTGAAAGATGTTGGATCCTTGAAGCTGTGAGGATCCTTGAACCTGAAAGGATCCTGGAACCATAAAGGATCCTTAGACCTGGGAGGATCCTTGGACCTGGGAGGATCCTTGGACCTCGGAGGGTCCTTGGACTGTGTGCGTTCCCAAATATCCTCCTGAGCTGATGAAGGATCCCGATGGCTGAAAATAGGATCCCTGAGGCTGGGATTGAGATCCAAATGCTTGACTCATAGTTGCTATTCCATAACGCCTTTCTGATGGACCACTTTGATACTGGGTGCCTGGAACTGCCGATTGTAGGGTAGTTACAACTGGAGTGTCAAAATTCAATGATCTTGGTATCAGAGGAGAGTGATCCTCCACTGATTTCTTCTGTTTCTTGATCTCAGCGATCTCCCGGAGGATCCTTTCGTTGGTTTTGTCCTGCTCTTGTACGTGATCCCTCATCTGCAAAATCAGAGTAAAAAGATCATTAGTAGTAGGATTAGAGGAAATAGAAGAAATTGGTGGTTTTGAGAAAATGGGGGTTTGTCTCCTCGCAGCATTTTCAGCATTCTTCTGGGATCCAGAAGGTGGTGGAGGCAAAGGTGGAACGCCTTGTGAAGAACTGATTGCCGGCATTGAACTTGAAGTGTTCTTCGCTGAGGAAGCCATCTGCTTGGTTGTAACGAACCGAAATGACCACAAAAATATGAATCTTCTTAGGAATGAAGCACCAATGGCCCCACGGTGGGCGCCAAACTGTTTTGGTCAAAAATCACACAATGATAATGCAACCAAACGTTCTATTGTGAGGTGTGATGCTTGAATCAATGAACAATATTAAGGATCACTCAGAAATGTAATGAACAAGTGACACAATGATTTATACGAGGAAAAAGCCCTTGATCAAGAGTTGATCTCCGGCATAAAAAACCTCGGGTGATGGAAACTACCGATCACCAACTCAGATTAAACAAAAAATGTATTACAACTTTGGATGATAGCGAGCTTGTTACAAGGATCACTAGAGTGTAATGTGCACAAAAGTGTGTAATTGCCGAGCAAACTGTCGAGAGCTGATGAGAGCAGTTACGAGTGTGTGTGTTTAGCCAAAAATAACCAAGTGTTCTGATTTAGCTCGCTATCCCCTTATAAATTTGGAAAATATCTAAGCTAACTAACTATCCGCATTTCGTGCAAGTCTTCCACGACCTCCGCAACGTCCATATTAGTCAAGCACGTACGGAATAAAAAGAGAATATGCTCCAGGAATATCGCCAATACCAAGTCCAAGCACGTACTCCTGTGTAACACCCCGAAAATATAAAACTTTATATTAGAATTATAAAGTATAAATAAATGGGAATTTACTAACTAGGAATTTTAACCTAGTTAGTTACAAGTCTAGAAATAACTTATAATAGGGTTAAAAGCTACCAAACTATATGTTGAACAAAGTGGAGGGACCTAAGTTGTTAAAATTGGAACTAAAATTGATAAAACAAATAAAAAATAAACCAAACACCCCAAAAGAGGGTCTGGTCGATCAGAAGAAAGAGCGGGGCGACCCCCATGCTCCAAACCCTAGAAACTCACTAAAACTCTCAAATTGGAGGTGCAAATCTGGTCCAAAAAGAAATCCGAGCTTAGAATCGTGATCCTCATCGCAAGAGGATTACAAGGTATGTAAAATTTAATGAAAACTCTCAACTTGAAATTCTCATGAATTGGGAAAAATCTGAAATTATGGTTGCATGTGTGTATTATGATGATTTAGGAACAACTATAGTGTCTAGGGACAAACCCTAGACAAATACAAGTTGAAATCATATGAAATTTTAGTGAAACCTATGAACACCATTGTAGGTGATTAGTGGGTTATGTGTAATTTGATGAACACTAGGAAATAGATTGTTGAGCTAGTGTAAATTGATAATTTTGAAGTGATTTCAGAAAATTAGAAGTTAACAATCATGTAAAAAGGTTGAATGATGTGAAATTAGGGCTAAATGATAAACTAGAGATTTGTTGTTTAATCATGTAAAAATCTGCCCTTGAAGTGTTTGTTGAAATGCCTCTATGAAGGCTTAAAACTGAAATTCCAAGTTTAAACGCATAATTATGATGTTTTGGTGTATTATGCGAATTATGATATAAAGAGAGTTCTAAACATATCATAAATGAACTCTATAGGAACGGGCGCAGGAGCGTCAAGCGGACAAGCGGGTGGCGAACCACGTTTGAAAGGCCTACTTTGAAGGTATGTAACTTGATTCGTTGCATTCGATGAATTGTTGTTAAACTATGCGTTATTGATAAAAATTATGTTGGATGAAGCAATCTTGTACGTTACTTAAATTCGTAGGATAAGAATTGGTTAGTAGTTGTTTGGTAGTCATCAAAATGGAGGATTTTCCATAGATGGACCAAACGGGTCGAATAATGATACTTTGTAAGTATTAAAATTGTAAGTAGAAGGAATTGGCGGAAATGGTCACAAGAGCACGAAGCCATAAGTTTGGTAATGAAGTGCCAGTGATAACAAACCCCGGAGTTGGGTAATAAACGCCTTAGGTTTACTAGTTAAATGGTAATAAAATGGTTAAGTTAGAGTGGGTCGAATAATTGCAAATGGACATATAATATTTTGATCTGTAAACAAATTGTTCGGTATGAAATTTGTAATAGGCATGTCGGTAATGAATTTACAGACGCGTAGGAAAAAGAATCACCTAAAACGGACCTACGAGTCTAAAGATATGCACATTTTAAGTTAAAATCCGAGTTTTCCGGAGCTGGCAGAAAATGCAGCTCACAAAACATAAGCTGCTGGAAAACCCGATCCCCCGCGCCACGCGGAAGGAGACCCGACATGCGCCGCGACACGCGAGGGGTTCTCGCGGCCCGCGTACCATCTCTCGCGGGGCGCGAGCGACCCTGATCCGAAAATTTTAATTGTTTTCAATCGTTTTGATGCTATATTTCGATTATACGTATTTTATTATTGTCAAAATTAACCCTTGATGTGGTTTTGAAATTAGGTGATGTTGGTGAACTTACGGATGGCGATCAAGCTAATGACGAAGAACCGAACACTGTTTTTTTTTTTTTGAAGCTTCCGCAATGTTTTAAATCCTTAATAGACTATGTTTGTGAATTGTAAACAACTTTGAATGTTTTGATTTAGTCGTTAGTCGACTAAATGTTGTTACTTTTGAACCCTACTTATGAAATATTATTCACAACTTAGAAATTTTCATATAATATGGTATGAACAACTATTAAATCCTTGTAAAATTAGACGGGTGTTACATCCTGCAAAACAACATCATATTCAAAGCAGACAATCGTTAGTGTAAGGATCCTCATGATTATCCTGGATCTTGATCCTACAATACTCTCTGAGGATCACTAGTTCAAACAGAATTGAGGATCCCTAAGCCCTACAGTAATTGAGGATCACTGATCATTGGAAAATCCTCCCCTAACAGCCTTTGTAACCGGACAATGACGATCGGTGTGTTTTTTTAACGTTGAGTTGGTCGTAGCCTTAATGAATTTGCTACATCCTTTGCACCATGCCATCTCGTGGCTATCGCCCATTAAGCACAAATCAAAGTGCTTCCAAACTGCGGAGTTTCTCTTTGTTACCAAAACCATAACGACCTCATCGTTGCACGCCATTTTAATTGTGGAGCTTTGAAAATATAGATTTGAAGGTGTGAGTTATGTATTTTTGGAGTAGGTTTTTGAAAATGAAAGGTGTAAGTGAATATATATAGAAAAAAAACCGATCATAATAGCCATTAATCGGTTCTAACGACATTATAGTCATTTGAATTTGAATCGATTCCTACAGGTTTTGCAGCTTTTTCATTTGAGTTACCCGAAGGAACCGGTTCTTCCGAGAAACTGGTTGCAACCTTACCCGGAATCGGTTACTATCGGTTCTAGTATTAATGGTCTAAAACCGGGTAGGAACTAGAACCGGTTCCTACAAGAAACGGTTCCATTCACACTTATTCAAAAACCGGGTACAATTAGGAATTGGTTCCGGATATAAAAAAACCTACATGCCCATCTTTAAATACATGAAAAAACTGTGCGTTTCCTAACAATAAACATGTATGGACTTTTATTTTTAAAAGATCTAAAATAGCAAAGTCGATTTGAAAGTCAATGACTTTCAACCTCATTTATTGAACATATTGATCCAAGTGCCCTTTGTGTTTAGGTGCCATGATATATAATAAAAAGTCGATTTGAAAGTCAATGACTTTTTAAATCATTTATGAGAATAGCTTTTCTATAAACAAATTCTTTTACTGTCTACATTTCAATTAAATTTGAATTCAACTTTCTCTTATATGCAATTTCATTTTGTTAAATTTCTTTGTTAAATCGTAAAACATTTTCTTTTTCTCTAATGAGTGCTCGGTTACGGATTTGTAATGGGTCATGACACTGACACACTGAGATGTGCAGAGTTTATTTTTGAATTTGTAAGGTATACTATTTACCAAATCATTTTCTTCCTTCTCTTTGCTAGACTCCACCTTCATTGCTTCGGTAGGAGCCTTTTCCTTTTTTTTCTTTTGCCTTAACATTGCTTTCAGCTTTTGACTTTTCCATCACATTCTTTTTTTTAACCTCCACAACAGCTCCCTTTCCTTTGTCAGCAGTTGGCTTGTTTTCATAGAACATTCCTTTCAGCCCGGTGTCTGTAGCTTCAGCACCTTTGAGAATACTTGCATTTTTGTTACTAAGAAAACTCGAGAGAAGGGATGCAGAGCTGGTAGCTATCTTTTCCATCAATGCTTTGTTGACATTAGCTCTCGATTCGGTAATCACATCTGCCCAATCATAGTCTTCTACCACCAAAGGTTTCGGTCCTTCATTTGTTGCAGTATCAGTTCCTTCAATATCGATTGGCCTTCTAGCATGAGCAGCTTCAAGAGGTTCATTTTTTAGTAAAGGACATTCCCTTATGAAATGACTAAGGGTCTTGTTGTTGTAGCACCAAAGCTCTGATACCAAATGATGGTCCGCGTAGATCCAGTTTCAATCTCGGTTCGAAAAAAAGTGTGAGACAGGTGAATTTAAGCCAAGAACAAAGAAATAAACAAAGAAATATATATTTGAATGGTAGATTACAACGAAGAAGATCTTATTGATGGTGATAAAAGATTACAAGATAATCATCCACCCCGAGTGAGCTCCCCTGGGGTGGTGGCTCCCAAAATACACACCCTACAAGTGAGGTATAGTACACTATGTATATATCCGGAGGCTTGTCCTCCAAAAAAACCTCCTCTTGTTTGGAAAACCTACTAAACTCGCTAAAACACTCTAACTATAATAACTAAAATTACCACCAAGACGAACAATAAAATCGCTAAATTAAAGTCGAGTAGTTGATAATATCATTCTCCATTTTGACCCAACATTAGGAATATAATTATTTAATTTTTTAATGTAGCATATTTTATAATATGTTATTTTTACAAATATAATGACTTTTTATATTTTTTAAGAGTTAAATATAGAGATAGTCTTTGTGGTTTACTTAATGTAACATCTTTGAGTGCTAAAAAAATTATATAAGTGTATTTTAGTCATTTTAATGAGAGTTAGTCTTAATGTTTAAAAATGTTACAAAATTAAAACCATAGATCCTCAATCTGTTACAAAAGAAAAGTTAATACTCAAAGATGTTTCTTTCAACAAACCATAACATTATTTGTGTAATTAACTAAAAAATTGTATGAAAAAATAGTTTTCCACTTTGTATAAGTGAACATGAATTCATTCAAATTACCTTTCATGTGAGATTATATAAAAACAACAGAGTGAGTTCCCTATTACAATTAGCAAGCACACAATTTTTGAAATAAATTTGAAAAACACATTATCTGTACAAACCAACACATTATCTGTACAAACCAATATCTGGATCTCATAATTATTTTTTTTAAATCAAGGGAGATAAGAACTTAGTTTCAATTATATAAATATATATATATATATATTATAAGGCAGCAAAATCAAAAGAATTTGACAAATCAAACACACTTAACTTCCTATCATTACCAATTTATTTAACTGTTTATTTTAGGAAAAAAAATCAAAAGCATAACAAATACTGAACTTTCTTCTACACATCTTAAAGAGGTGTAGAGAAAACGGGTATACTTTGTGGGTGTTTAAAGAAATTATAAGGATCAACTTTAGCCTTGATTCGAATCAACTTCTTAAAATTCTCTCTTTTCCAATACCTCTCTCCCCAAACACTTGCTTCTTCATATGTAGCACTTCCAACGCCCAAATCAAGATCATTGTAGTTCGAATAAGCCTCCCTCGGGTTCTTGGATACGTACGGTTCCAAAGTCTTATCAAAACTTCGGATCCAAGCTAACCGTCTGCGTGATATCGCGGTCTTGTCCGAAGGCTAATCTATAAAGTCCACCCTCCTGAAAACTTGGTACAACACTCCAGCTCTATGAGGATACGGGATTGCTGTTTCCGAGTACTCCTCCATCTTTCCCCCAAACGTGTACATGAACAGAGTCTCTGACTTGTCATTTTGTAAAATCTTTCTCCATATCTTTCTGAGCCCGCTTTTGGGAATTGGAGTCCGGACATAGTCTGATTTGCCTTTGTAGCTCAGCCTGGGGATGGCTGATCGGTTCGCAAGAACCTCGGGCGGGGTGGAGGTGGTGAAGCCTCCAAATTGAAGGGTGGTCTGGACCATTCGTACTTCTTTACAAACTTCTCGTGTCACATTGAGCTCCGGAAAACTTTGGTTCAACAACGGAAGCAGCGTGTCAATATTGCCCTGATAAAGACCGTCAAACAATAGTCTTACGGTTTTCTTGGTGGTGTTGCCTATATTTTCACTGTTAATTTGAACTCTGATGATTAAATCACGATCAAATTTTGGTAACACGTATTGATATTTATGGAAAATATCCGTAGCACCTTGCTCCAGAGTAATATTCACCGTGAAAAGAGTAACTCTTTCCGGGACTGGAACCAACCTCAGCTTCCATGCAAGAACAATTCCGAAGCTAGAAGCACCACCGCCACGAATCGCCCAAAACAAATCTTCGCCCATCGATTTTCTATCAAGAATATTTCCATTGACATCCATGAAACGAACATCCAAAACATTATCAGCACCGAGCCCATATTTCCTCAACAGGTTTCCATACCCACCACCGCTCAAGAACCCGCTAACACCCACGCCAGCCCAAATACCAGCCGGAAAATACAAGGTGTCGGTTTTCTGAGAAATAGTGTAGTAGAGTTCACCAAGCAAAGCGCCACCCTGGACCCATGCAGTCCTGTTTGCAACGTTGACGTCTATAGCCCTCATGTTGACGAGATCAAGCATGACAAACGGAACATCCGCGGTGTAGGAGAGGCCCTCGAAGTCATGGCCCCCATCCCGGATCCGCATTTCGTACCCGTGTTTCTTGGCGCAGAAAAGAGCAGCTTGGATCTGCGTTTCGGTGGTGGGAGTAACAATGACTGACGGTTTACGAATGTTGGGGTTGTCGAACCGAATGCTGTCGGCTGCAGCTTGCCAAACCGGTAAGTAAGTAGAGTTAACCGGGGTGAAGATGAGTTGAGAAAAGGTGGTGACATTGTTGGTTTTGGATTGAAGACAGGTTATGAAATCTTGGGAAATGTAGGGTAATGCACCCCGTGAAACACAAAAGGAAAGAGAGAGAACCAGGAGGAACACTGAACAATTTAGTCGAGAGTTCATCATGTTTTATGTTTTGGTGAGTTTATGGCAATACATAGACGTCCTATTTATATATATAGAATGAAGAAACAACCTGTTTGACCAAACCATTAGTGGCAAGACCCCTGAAAACTCTACAAACATACGCAGGTTCAACCTCTCCTAGATGAACATCTTCATTCAAAGAGAATAAGTCTTTTCAACCAGAAAATTATCATTCTAACTTTTGACATTGGATGTGGTCAGATGTCGTTTACCAAAACACAATGCGGAAATAACTTGTATATTTTCTTAAAAAACAATAGTTTAAAACATAATTTTCCAGAAACTTTCCAAACAAATTCTGTAATTTTCTGTTTGACCAAACCATTACAATATGGCCATTCTAGCTTTTGACAATGGATAACGCGGAAATAATCTTGAATATTTTTTTTTTAATATATATGCATTTTTTTTTTCTTTGTAACGCAGCGGTTCAAGGATTAAGTTTGAAAATCAATCACTTTCATCCCTAAATATTATCTGCATCGCTGATTAACATCTTCCCAATGGAGAATGTTTGTAAATTAATTAATCATATGTTTTTTTAAACTACGATTGGAGTCGCGCTTCACGGCAGGGTTGTATTTGTTACATGATATATTAATGAGTTATTATAGACCATGCAGTCTTTAATTTAAACGACGGTAGAAATAAGCAATCAACATTATTAAGTAAACACGTCTAGAGTTTAAAGTTAGATTTTACTGCCGTTTAGAATAAAGTTAATATAGACTATGTAGACTTTATTCTAAACGGCGGTGAAAATTGGCAAGCAACACAATTAACTAAACATGTATAGAGTTAAAATTTAGTTTTTTACTTATAATAAGTTAAACAAATATAATAAGTTAATTTACAAAAGAATTAAACTTATAAAAAAGATAAAGAGTGAATTTCAAGAATTGTCCTTTATCTTTATACCTATTTTCAGGTGTTGTCCTTTATGTTCAAAATTGACGAGTTTTGTCCTTTATGTTTTCATATCATACACGTTTTGTCCTTTAGGCCTAACCCAGATAGTTTTTTCAGTTAAATTTGGTCATATGCTTTCTACATGAGAGCATTTTTATCCAACAACATGCTTTCACTATCCCGCCGGCCACTTTCGTTTGTATGTATTGGAAATGAAATATTTTTTTGTTTGAAAAGAAAACCCCAAGACCGAGCGGCAGCAAAACACAACAAAAATGCCTACATAACTGGTTAGTAACTTATGTAAGATATTTAACGAGATATTTAACGCGTGTAATACACAAGTTTCTAATCTAATTATTATCAATAAATACAATAAGGTAATGTTTGGTATGCAGGAATGGGAGGCGGAATGTTTAAATTAATTAATCAAATGTTTTTTTTAAACTACGATTGGAGCCGCGCTTCGCAACATGGTTGTCGGAGGATGCTGACAAGGATGTACTTGTTACATCATATATTAATGAGTTATTATAGACCATGGGGTCTTTAATTTAAACGGCGGTAGAAATAAGCAATCAACATGGTTAAGTAAACATGACTAGAGTTTAAAGTTAGATTTTACTATGATAAGGGAAATAAAAAGAAAATTAAATTTGCTATACCTGGTATATTGAAGAGTTAATATATATAGACCATCTAGACTTTATTCTAAATGGCGTTGAAAATTGGCAAGCAACACAATTAAGTAAACATGTATAGAGTTAAAAGTTAGTTTTTTACTTATAATCAGTTAAATAAATAATAAGTTAAATAAGAAAATAATTAAACTTATAAAAAGATAAAAGAACAAATATTTGTATAAAACAAAAAAAAAATACATTTTTAAAAACTTTAAAGACCATATGATAACTCTATTAATGTTGTGGGGTCGAAATGTAAATCATTTATAGAAAAATAATTACTACTAAATTCGTATAATAAATCTATTAAAGATCAGAGGTATAAACGTAAATCGTTTAAAAAATGAATTTTAGAGTTCGTGGGTCTTATAATAACTCTACTAAAGTTTAAGATTATAAATGTAAATTAATTAATTTAAAGTAAAAAAATTACATAAATGATATTATAACATAGATTAAGTGGGTGTGGTTCGGCTACAAAGTCAATTTTTTCTACAACGTGTACAAAGACATAAAACACCACAATTTCAGCCATAAAACACACTCAAACCTCATAAATAACAGAGTGGATATCACTAAAACACAATATCCAAACTCTAACAGTCCATAAAAACTTCAAACACACCATCGTAGAACTATGCATATAAAACACAACATGATAATCAATATAAAACACACTAATGTTAGTCATTTGATAATCAAAGCCTTATAATCCAAAAAAACAACACAAAACCCACAAATATGGCGTTTTAGTAATCTTCACTTTGTTATTGATGGGTTTTGAGTGTGTTTTATGGTTGATATTACAGTGTTTTATGACTTTTTACACTTTGTAAGAAAAATGGACTTTGTAGCCAACTCCCACCCTAGATTAAGTAATGAATATCACTATTCACAATTCATTTTGTTATTGTATAGAATATTTTTTTTATTTGAAGATTTATATTTAATAATTAAATAACTAATTGTGTCACGTGTTACAATTCTGTGAGTTCAAGATTCTTTTTCTCACTCTGATGTTTAACCCTTTGTCTTCTATTTTTTAATTTAAGAAAGTTGATTAAAAAACAATAGGTTAAAACATAATATATTACGTTAACTGGTTAGTAACTTATATAAGAAATTTAACGAGATATTTAACGCGTGTAATACACAAGTTTCTAATCTAGTTATTATCAATAAATACAATAAGGTAGTGTTTGGTAAGCAGGAATGGGAGGCGGAATGGAATGAGCTATTGCGAGTGATTGAAAAAAAGTGTGTTTGGTTGGTTAAGGTACTAGAATCACCCATTACATAAGTCATTCCATCCACTCCCCTTGTTTTGATTAAAAAATAGGTTAAAACATAATATATTACGTTACTAGTTAGTAACTTATGTAAGATATTTAACGAGATATTTAACGTGTGTCATACACAAGTTTCTAATCTAGTTATTATCAATAAATACAATAATTTTCCAAACAAATTTTGTAATTTCCATCGAATTTTAATAATAAGAATAATTAAGATTACAAATATTGATTTTTTTTAAGAATGCACCTCGCACACTATTTAATTATACTAGTAAACTACACTTTTTTTCGTCCTTTTCGGGACTTAAACCCTCATAGCTTGGAAAGACAAAGTTTTATCTAGCACCTTGGTACCACCAAAGGCATTTAATAATTACACATATTGATAATTCAGTTAGTTTTGGGTTGTGCTAATCGACTTAACCCTCATTCATTTTTTAGTGAATGTGCCCCTTATCAAACAAGCCGTTATAGTGGTTCTATAAAAGCTCATCGTTCGTATGCTACATCTTATATGAGGTGTATAGAAGAACGACTTTCGTATGTTATATATTATATAAGAGACACATGGAATTTTCTAAAATAACAATAATAACTAAAATAACTCAAAGGAATAGGGAGTGCACTAGTAATATATGTTTTTTAAACGGTTACTTTCATAAAACACAAACAAACAACTCCAACCCAAAAAAGGCAAGACGCAAAAACTGACCTACAATTCGACCTATGCTTAAATCAAAGAAAATCAAACGGCCGAATATTTACAATGTCTTAAATCTTTACCTATTTTTGTCTAAATTTCAATTCATTCCTAGCCTTCCGTATCCATATGCACCAACAAGCCACAACGATAATCCCGTGGAACATACTCTTCTTTAGCACAGTAGTAGTATATGCGTGATACGTTTTGTCAACACCTCTTTGTTATTGATCATAAATAATCATAGTTATGTAAGTGATAGTTATCTGTTTGAATTATATAATTAAAGAGTACGAAAATACAATGTTAATTATTTTTATTTCATACGTATTTCACATCCTCCATATTAATATTACGGTGAAGGGACATCTTCGAGGTGGGGGATTCGGGTTCATCGGGTGGTTGGATGGGATGGCGTTGCAAATGGCACGGGATGGGATTTGGGATGAAAATTCTTGATGTTGCCTGAGATGGATGCAAAGAGATTACCGTTGCCCAACAATTTTAGAATTCTAGATGGGATTCAGGTTCATTCTTAAAGTATCCTTTCAATTTTGGGTCATCGTATTTAATTTAGCCAGATATAAGATGACACTCCCTTATTAGGCCACCGTTAGTGGAGCCGTATATGGCGCCATATACCACCATCCAGCCCCATAGCGTCGGGTACCCCCCCCCCCCCCCCCGGCAATATGGGTAAAAAAGTTTTCCCTTCGTGATATGCATAGCATCGTGTCATGGTGGTTTCTCTCTCTCACACACACACAGATACATATATATATATATATATATATATATATGTGTGTGTGTGTGTGTGTGTAATTAAAGGGGTACAACCCCACTACTTATATAACTCTTCATAACCCTCATTTCTTACACATTTATCGTGTGTCATATAACCCTACATTTATGAGGATTATGAGGCTTGACCACTCCACATGGTTTTAATGGTTCATTAAATTTATTTTAGAGTGATACCAAAGTGATATGGTCAACAATGTGAAACGGTAAATAAAATAAATGGTAAATACATCTAAGTCAAAATTCTAAGTTTCCTAATAATAAACACTAGCCTAAGACCCCGCGAGCTTCGCGGGTGGCTAAACACCAACTAAAGACATAAAATAATTTAAACATAAAAGCGTTAAAGTGTGATTTGTTAAGCCTAATATTTTGAGAGATTTGAGCACGTCCCAATAGTACATCTACATGATGTTCGTTACACATTAAGTTTTTGTATATGAAACCTTCATTATGATGTTTTTATGCTTTTTGTCAAAATGACTTGCACCGACAGTGTGAACATAAAAAAATACATTAAGAAATGAAGGTAGAGTAATACATAATACAAACGAATTCATCTACGTAAAGGTACTAACGAACATTGTGTCACAAAAGTTGTAAACGAAATGCGTAAATGCTATGCATGATATGATTAATATTTAGTAGAAACAGATTACATTAGTTGATGCTCAGACACTCGACAGATTACAAATAGCACTTCATTAAAAAACCATTACCTGTTCGGTTTTTGAGGAGTCTGCAATAACCCCCAAAACCGAACAGAGTGATCACTTCCCTCTCCAAAAACCTGTTACCAGCGAATCTTTAATAGATCAACAAAAGGTCATGGTTTTCATATTTTGACTGACATCAAGTTTATATAAATTTCAATATCTAAATTCTTATTTAAATTCATATTAATATAACCAGGGATGATACCCAAACAGGCACAACACCATAGTCAAAACTATGCCAGGGAGCTAAGAAATATTTAAATATTGAAGAAGAAACAAATTATAACCAATATAATAACAGAAGTAAGTATTGAGCCCCAAATAGCACACCAAGTACCTAAATTCATAACCAATATAATAACTATCTGTAAACCTTAAAATTAAGTTAAAACGATGTAGTAGAAACAGAAGTAAGTATCAAGCAATGACTAAAGAAACATATAATCGGATGCATCAGAGAATGTTTGGAAGTCATACATATCTTTTAGTATACATGATTCATTTGTTGATGTTGCTTTGAGAGCCTAGTCTTCAACTGTTCGGTAAAGTTTTTTTCTCCGGACCACTCGTCAACAACGTCCTTTGGAAAGCTGATTTCATGTGCTTTCTCTACACAAATGGGTTCACTCACAAGAGGACCAAATTCATTTTCACCGACATGCGCATTTTCAACATTTTCTTCATCATCCTCTTCCAATGGAGCAGCTTCTAAGTACTCCTAAAAAGATAAAAACCCAGTATCAAACCCATTGCAACTGATACCTTTGTAACGGTACAGACTAAAACCCATTAGTTTTTTTTATGATTACTCAAAACTAAGTATAATAAGGTATAAAACTAATTTAGCTCTATTCTAGTTTATACCCATGCGTTGTCTAGATAGTTCAATATAATAAAAATAAAACCAAAGATCAACAGAGACAGACATGCTGGATGATTATAAATCTGGCCCATCACAAATTCATTCTCCATTGTACACAACTGAAAATGAAATATCATAAAACAATATGATTTACCAGAGGAGCAAGTGCTGCTTGAGAATAACTTCTAGTCCCAGATGAATCTTTTTTCTTATTTATAAATGTAAAGACAATTGTTGGCGCTTTGTGACCCAGCCCAAAATTAAAAACTTATAACACACAAATTCACACACTCCAAAGGTATTCAAAAGTTCTACTTACCTACGTTGTCTTTTTAAATTTTTAACTTTCATTGTCTACTCAAAAGATATTATGTGAATACCAGGTATGCAATTCTATAAGAGTCGAAAAAAACCTTGATAAACAAAAATTAATTCAAACAAAGAACAAATCAATGATATTCAACCAATGACAATCGTACAAAGATATCCACTTGTAAGCGACATTAAACCTATTCAACCTGTTTGACTCGTTTCTTTTTTAGTTAGCTTTTTTTAATTGTTAAATCAACCCATTAAAGATGAAACAAAATCGACCCATTACTAACTGGTCGAAGTTTAATACACATGTAGATCTAAACATCTAGATACATACAGCTAGATACATTAAAAAATATGCAGAAGGGATTTAATTTATCACCTCAGCTAGATAAATCAAGTGTTGGATCTTCATTTTCTCTTTTTCTCCTCTTCTCACTGCGTGGATATAATTTAGAACGCCATTGCTTGAACAAATATAGATACAGTTGCAGCCATAGAAATGGATAGCAAATGAGGACCACCTGGATTCAAAAGTTAAAAAAGAACTAAATTATAAAAAAAAACATATCAGTAACTAATAGTTAAATATAACCATTGTGACTCGTTACCCAAGCTGCTCGCAACTCGACCCGTCCCTTGCTTCGCCTTTACCCATGATAGATACAAATAGATACAGATATAATATACCTAAGTGAAATGGGTCCTCTGGCAGCAAGAAGTGGAAGCATGGCAGATCAAGCAGGTTGGACAAACGTTATTCTGGTAGTTGTGCCTTCAACATTTTTTTTTTGAAAAAAAAATTAGACGAAAATTATTCAATATATTAACTTTATAGCTGGAATAAGTTAAACTCGCTGCCTGCTTTACTCCACCGAAGAACACCATACTCATGCCCAACCATAAGATGGTTTACCTTTAAATGCATAAAAAGTGAAGCATTGTCATTGGGAGGAAAAAAAATGCTTACCTTCCACAGTATTTACAAAACACCAGCATCAACTTTTCCAGGGACTTCAGTAGCAAATATTCTTGCAATTTCAAACAATGTAACTCCCATATCTGGAGTAGACTATAAAGAAGTATGAATCAGCAAAAGAAGAATACAATAAGATTAAATAAATAAATAAACGAATAAAATAAAACATGTTCGACTTGTTTGACCCATTTCACTTAAATTCCTTTTACAACTTGTTTAAACCGGTGGTTGTGGCCCCGCTTCAACAACGCTTCCGGAAAAATGGCCATCGTTAGCTTTTTAAATTCTTAAGTGTAGGCACTAAGTATGGAGTCGAAGCTTTATGATAATAAACATAAAATATAAAAATAATTTTACGTGTGAGCATTAGTAAGAATAAAGAGTATGTGGAATAGAGGTGGCAAAACCAACAGGTTGGTCGTGGGTAAATCTTGGTAGCTTTTAGCATCGGATCAGATGAGGTCTTTTTGTGAAGTTAATATAAATTTTCATAGATGAACTGTGATACTGGTTTTTTATGGTATAACCCTTACAATAATAGTTAAACGCTTTAAATAAAATGATTTAGAACCTTTTTGTGCCTTATCCTGTTTCCATTTCCATAGCAGCTACCTTTATTGTGGCCCATATGACCCGCTAAATAAAAATATATAACCCATACTAATTCTCAAATAAATAGGTCAAAATTGACAACTCTAGGAAAAAGTAGCAGTTAACTTACCTTATATCCTTGCATCTTGTACTCAAATGTAGTAACATTTGGAAGTAGGTGTTTGTTAGGCCAGCTATGACATCATGGGCTTTTTTTCTTTGTAAAATTGGTACTAACAACATAACGTAAACACCTTCCAGCCATAGTAGTGAAATCTGCCATTCAAGAACCATCTTAATTAACCGGGATACAAAAAAGTTATCTTTAAGAAAAAAATATAGTTTTAAAAATGTCAGCAAGTAGAAGTGCATTTAGTGCAGAATATGAGCAATTATATGAATAGCGCATTCAAAAGGTCTTTTTTCTATGCAATGATAAACATGAGAAAGAAATAGAGCAATTATATGAAACTTTTGTAACTCCAAAAAACATGATAATTAGTCTGAATTCGTTAAACCCTAAATTAAACCAATATGAAAGAAATAAGTGCCCATAAGAATAACCAACAGAACAATGACATATGATGATCTGATGATGTTGTTACTTCTCTAAGCCACCTTAAATCTATCATGCACCGAATTTGCATTCCAATCAAAACCCTGTTCCAAAAAAATTAAATCAAACATCTCGACTTGCATTAATAACTTAATTAAATGCAACATTTACACATCACCATTGTTTATCAAGAAGCCTGTTCCTCCAATGCCCAGTGATTCGATAACGGAATCTTGAGCATGTATGGTGCTCAGAAAAGGATTCAATTCCTTGATATAGAAAGCCATAATCTTATAATTAATACCCTACTCCAAACAATTTAATGGAACTAAAAAATAAACACATTATGAAATCATGCGTGAATGGAAAACTTGCGTATTAGGATGTGCCATATTAAGTCAGAAATGTTGTTGACCAAAGATTTTTTTACCTTCGGTGTTGTCACTGAATTCATGAACCACCAACACATGGATGGGCTTGCATGCTTTGATCAATGATCCCTATAATATTGTTTCACAAAAGCATGAGAAACATCACGTGCAGAGTAGGATAGCTTCACAACAGTGCGGAATATCCACATTACTGAAATTACACATTGATTAAGAGTTTCAGAATATCTACATGTTTAAAAAATAGATATATAAAAAAGTAAAAAACACATGTCACATTTAACCTAAAAATTGTGAGATGAATACCTGATTAAGATGAGATTATGATCAACAAAGAGGTCTGGTTGTTTCCAATAGCCATTGAAGATGAGTATATCTCTTCTTTTTTGAACAGAAGATATCTAGGGTTGAGATTGCAAAAACGATGCGCGTGGATTATCGTATATTTAGGCGAAAATAACCCTATACACCAATCTGTCTTCCTAGAAACCAGCAAGAATAAATCACTGGGTTTAGATGATTGCATAGAAACACCATTCTGTCTTCCTAGAAACTGTTGAGGAGTCGAACCCCAAACCAAAAACCTCTGTAAAATATTATAATTCCTCTGTTTTCCCTCTTATCTATCTCAATAATAGCCGGTCACAATTGACGCTAAAAACCCAATACCCACAAAATCCGAAGCCCGTAAAATCATAACAAAATTCAAAATCAAAACCATTATCGCAAACCCTAGCGTAAAATAATTAACCACAATCCCCAAAAATCACACTTATATACAGAATCAATATACAAAAATTAACAAAATTAAATAGGAACATAGTAAGACCAAAGCTCCAAAAATTATGATGATATGTGAAACTGAAAATATCATAGTAGAAACAACCATAGTCCCTAACTTATCATTCCAAAATTTACCTTTTCCCTGTCGTCAACACCATATCGGAAAGAGTAGATAAATTATCAAACATCAATCAATCATTGGCACCTACTTCAAGTGTTGACGAATGAGTTTCTAATAGTTTTGGAGACTGCAAGATAATCAATCATTGCATGTTAGCTTCTCTACAGCTTTATTGGTCTTTTATAGAACCAATTTATTGTCTATATGACAATAATACACACCGATTTCACTCGTATTGATGACATTTAGATTAGGAACATGATTTAAAAACCTAAAAATGGACGAATATAGAGAAGAAGACGATCATTTCCTGCCTGCAGCATGGTTGAACTTGAGCACATCTGAACTTGCGGAATCAAATCTCTTCATAATATCCTGCTTCATCGCCGGCCTAACCAAATCAATAGATACCGCTGTCGAATCTGTATCAGTGAGTAATTTGTGAGTAATTTCCGACATACTTCCTACGGATAGTAATAAATTAATTTAAAAATAACATATATTTTTATAAATAATAAAACTTTATATTTTAATATCATTAATTCATTTTATTATAAATGTTTTTTATGATAAGTTGGATTCCTAGGCATTTCCTACCGATGATTAAAATGAAAACGGACTCCGTAGGAATTCTGTCGGAAATTGCCGACACTTTTCCTACGCATAACGTTCCTACTAATTTCCGACTAATGGTTAAAATGAAAACGGATTTCGTCGGAGATCTGTCAGAATTTTCCGACACTTCTCCTACGCAAACCAATTTTTCGTTTTTTTAGTTTTTTTTGTCACAAAACTAAGACCCTTTTTTATACGTCGGAATTTCGTAGGAAATATGTTGACATTTTCGTTCGTAAGAAATGCGTAGGAAATTTAGGTAGGAATCAAATTATCTTCAAAGAGAATAAGTCTTTTCTACTAGAAAATTATCATTCTAACTTTTGACATTGGATGTGGTCAGATGTCGTTTACCAACACACAATGCGGAAATAACTTGTATATTTTCTTGTTATCTATATTTTATGTCTTTGTATGCAGCGGTTCAAGGATTGAGTTTGAAAATTAATCACTTTCACCTAATCCCTGATAACATCTTCACATAGAGAATGTTTGTAAATTAATTAATTCAGATGCTTTTAAATAAATTTTTGTCACCACTAAACTTTTAAAGACTTATTTCTTACAAATCAGTAATTAGTTATGTGATTTGTGCAAAATGCAACATATAAATTACATCAATTGTGGCATAAAACTAACTCTTTTTTAGTACTAATGTTGGAAAAAGTGTGCTTTTGTCTTTCATTTGTATTTTCAGTATTAAATGAGCTCAAATTAACAAAAGAAGCAAAATGACGGCAAAATCTAACATAAATACAAGAAAAGGAACAAACGTGATATGCCCAACCCCACAACAGCATCTTCCCAAGCAAAACAAGAAGACAGAAGACTGAACACGCCCCGTGCTCAGCCAGCACGGGGGCGTGCCCAAGTGTCAGCAGAAAAGACAAAGTGGTAGAAGCTTCTATTGCCCACCACGGGGCCGTGCTCAGCGGGCACGGGGCCGTGCTCAGCGGGCACGGGGCCGTGGCCAGGCAAATCTTCATAGTACAGATATTCTTCTGCACACGGGGTCGTGCTCAGCGAACACGGAGGCGTGGTCAACTAATAAAGACAAGAGCAATTAATGAAGAAAGAGAAGGATCTGGACACGGGGCCGTGCCCACTGGACACGGGGCCGTGCCCGAGCTTCTGTTCAGCCTATAAATAGGAGTGCTTGGCTCAAGCTCAAACCATCCCTTGGCACACCACCTCTCTCACACTTCACCCACCACCCACCACCACCATAACACCATCATCCACCACCATCATCCATTGCCCATCATAGAGTGTGTGAGTCGTCTCGGGATCCAAGATTGATCGTAAGAGTTCTTGACAATCAAGGCAATGTTTGCCTAAGTCTCTTACATCACTTGGTGAAGACAAGTGTCTAGTGTAATACTTTTTATTTTTAATATTTTCACACTTTTTAATTGGTTATGTATTAATGACTTTAATAACTAGTTTCTTATGTTGAAGGTGATTCTTCCTTATCGTTTGTCCGTTGTGTCTTGGCATTATTTTACTGTCTATATAAAATAAAAGATTTTCACCATTCATATCTCCACGGTCTATATGGAGGTATATTGGCTACCTGGTCGGGGGTTAAGGGAACGGTTTGGTAAGAGTCTTGCCGTTGTTCAGCGTTTAGAGATCCTGCAAGGGACCTGAGTCAAATTTAGTAGGACCTCCTTCAATACTTAACGGTATTTGTCACGGCCCCCGACCCACCCTAGACGGAATCGGGAGCCGCGAACAGCCCAGTGGTACCGGTGATTATTTTGAAAAATATTGCAGCGGAAATTTCATCAGGACCGTGAGTTAGGATAAATATCAGAGTTTAGAAAACACCGGATTTTATTTATTAAATAGATGGGATAAACCCATGTTTTTACAAAGGTAGCGTTAATAAGGGATAAACCCAATTACATAAAACAATATTTCTTAATTTGATTTAATTAATAAAATAAGCCACTTCTTGAAGCCTTCCAGTGCCGTTATCCATCTCTTACCCCAATCTACTGTAATTACCTGAAACATGTTTGAAAAAGGTTTTGTCAGCGGGAAATACTGAGTGAGTTCATTCATTTTTACTAAAACGACACGTTTGTTATAATTTACAGTATTAAGAGCGATTACAATGTTTTTATATCAACCAACTACCCTCGGTATTTGTCACTCGACTCGTTTCTGTGACTATGGTCATATCACCCATTGGCTAACTCGTTGTCCAATGGTGAAGATTATCAAGTAATGTATACAAAACCCCACATACCGGCTGTAATATGGAGATTACATAGACTTAATCCCGGTAATTATAACTTTTGAAAATAAACATGATTTTGAAATTAAATTTGATAAAAAGAGAATGACTCACATTATAAGCATGCAGATTCATACGGCAAAGTGTAGCCTACTGATAAGCCTTGATATATTGTAGATTTATACAGGCAGAGCTTAGCCTATTTATTTAGCCTTGTAACCTTAGTGCACACGAACTAGGTAGGTAACTTAATACAGCAATTACGATAATTCACGAGATTAAAACCTCCCAACGAATGACAAAGTGCAATCACTTAAACATCCATCGGATTCACAACGAATGACAGAGTATTCCCCGAGTTCGGGTGGTACTCAAACATCCTGTCGGAATCACGATTAATGACAAAGGATAGCGCTTAAACATCCGGTCGGATAGTTTCAATCAATCGGACATTGAATCGTAGCAGCGATCGAGTTAATACCCGGTATCGTAGCAGAATTCGAGCTAGTGTGTGTTTGGTAGTATTTGGATCATATCTCAGTGTATGAATCGAATTTTATCGTCGTTCAAACGCCAGAATTCAAGTCCCAAACTCTACTATTAATACACAAATTTGACCCAAGCTTACGGACCGTAAGCCTCATCCCTTACGGCCCGTAAGGGACACGAAAGGGTCATAGGTTTGCCACGTGTGTATGTAGGCTTGCTGAGTCGACGAAATCTTAAAATTCAAAATTGACAACAATTTATTTAGATAATCGTAACTAGGGTTTTACCCCCCCCTGAGTTTTAGGGGCCCTGATCATGATTCTGATTGTTCTGAAAATTTTAGGGTTTGTGCAGAATCATTTGGGTGTCTCAATTAGGGTTTCTTTTTAGACAAAATATAAATAATAATAATAAAAATATAATAGTTTTGGTGAGAGTTGTTATGGTTTGGAACAAAAGGGAATCAAACGGTGAGAAAAGAGAATGAACCCACTTTGTAACTTTAGGGTTCAACTAGAAAATCTCCTGGTAGAATTTTGGGTATAATTTCTGAGCTATATATAAAAATATATATTGCACTCGTGTTAAGTATAATACCCCTCATTCAACCTTATCCCGATGTCCGGAGACCGAATCCCAACAACTTAGTCGGGCAGAGCCCTGACATAAGTTATGAGGCTCAGATCAATCGAAAAAGGTAGCGGTGATCGGGAGTTAAAACACTTAAAACAGAGCAGGGCATTATTATTATTATTAAAAAAATCATCTATATATATGAATATAAAATACAGGGAAACGAAAGAAGAGTAGAAAATATTCAATGTATGTACCTATTTATACAAACTGAAATTCTTAAAGTGTAAAGAATGCTAGCCACATATACCCCTGTTAGACACACACGTATACTACTGTGAATGCACACATGTCAACATTTTGATTGATTTTTATTTTAAGTGTACACGTATACTTTGATATGTAAATTTTTAGATGGATATTATTTTAATATATATTATTTTAACTACTTTACTTATTTGACGCTTATAACTTCTAAAATATGATGTTTTGTAAAATAATGAATATGTCATCAGAACGAGAATATTTTTGTCTACATTTGGGTCTAAGTTTCATTAAAAATAGAGTATGTTCAAAATACAATTTATTTTTATATTTAAAATTATTATAAGGTTCCTAGGCCTGTCTAGGAACTTCATATTTCTAACATTCAACTTACCCGTAATCTACCCGTCTAATACTATAAGTTTTTATTGACTTTTATTTTATTAGAAAGGCCACTCATATACAAGCCAATTAATTAGTATAATATTTCAACCAACTATAAAAAATAGTGTTTAAAACTATTTGGGTTGAATATTTATATTAAAAATAAACTAGTTACTAGTTACTAGTGGTTAATAAATTTAACAAAACTTATAATTCTTATATAAAAATAGGGATGTTACATTCTCCCCACCTTGTTTTAAATCTCGTCCTCGAGATTTGGGTTACGATATTTCTTTTAGACTTATGTCATATTTTAGTCAAATAAAAACAATATTTAAGGTAGATGACACATAATTTAAAATATCAAATTTTGTGAATACGAGTTGTACCATAAGTAGGATTCAATGGTTCAACTGAATTAGTTTATGAAATTGATGAAAAAAGAATGAGATGAAATGATACAATTTCCAAAGTGACTAGGTTCAAGCCAAAAGATATATTATCAATAGATATTTTAAAATGAATGTGAAGGACTTTTAGAATCAATAAAAATTCTTTATCAAAAGAAAGCTTACTTTGATTGGCAACTGAGGAAAACTTAGAATCGACAGGTTCAAAATAAAAAAAAACATAAAAATGATTTTTCAAATATTGAATTTAAGATATGAGAAAATCAATGTGCTGAGATGAGTGAATTGCAAAGATACACCAAAAGACAATAGAGTTGGTGTATCATTGTTTAGAGTTCCAAGTTGTTTTAATTACGAAACAATGTGATAGTACACTATTAGTGACCATATTTTTATACTATGTCCTAGAGATCGAAATATAATAAAAACAAGTTGTTTTGGTATGACCAATCATTATATTATATTTGTAAAGCAAATGTAATATATATTATTTGTGTTCCTGTCTGAATCGTATCTTACATATTAAATATAAATACTATGTAATATATATTATTTGTTACGCATTTTTACTATATGTAAATGGTCATAACTTTTAAATAAATATTATTTTAGTATTTTACTATACTATGTAAAATAACTTATATTTACTATGTAATATATATTACAAAACACCGCAATAAAGTTATTACATTACAAAATATTTTAGTATTATTATTTTGTAAAAGCAATCACTATTATTTATAACGTTAATGGAAGTTGTAAATAAAGGTGTAAATATATTTATTGTACAAAAATATTTTGTAAATATATAACACTTAATGGGTCGATTTTATGTGATTACTTATTTTCATTTTTAAAACCATATAACGTTGTTAATGTATTTACAAATGTTGTAAATAAGTGAAAACGGGGACAATTCTTATATATTACAATGTTTCCCTAACCCAACGTAGTTGATGACTACCATATTATTCCTATATAGTCATTTTCTTGCCAGGTACATAATTACCACAAAATATGTGATAGACAATTATTTATATAATTTTATTCGTCCCTCTAATTCTTGTATAAAATATGTCTTCTCCTTATAGTACAAAGTAAAATATTTTTATATATAATTCAAATTTACTAAATAAATCTGATAACTTAATTTATATATATTAACTAGTCATTATCATGGTTGGATATTGGTTAGTGTTGCCTTGTTTAAGCATAGGTGATCAGTCCATGCCTAACTAAGGCTAGGCTACTCAATATCTGCCCCTGATAATAACCCTAGTATTTAAAAATAATACTAACACTATTACCATTAATATATTACTATTAATAATAATACTAATATTAATTACCCATAATAAATAACTAAGCATAAACTTAAATGAGAGTATACCTCAATCATAAGAGTCATCGTTTTGCAATAATGCGGTTCATAGTGCAAAAGGCGGAATGATATTTGAGTTTGGATAAAATAAAAAATCGGAATGAAGCCCTCCAGTGGTCTTCATAAATCAAACGAATCACATGCGTAACAAACAATGCATGTGTAACGTGTGGATTTACCAAGAAATGAAATAGATCAATATTTGCAAATATGAAAGAAATTCTTATAGTATGATGACCATTAAAGGAAGTAGAAACATGAAAGTTTAATTTATTATATGCAGAAGTCAGAATTTCAACGAAAGAAATATAAGAACTTCTATCTGGAATTTCGTGTGATAACTATTATTAAGTGACATTACCAGGGAATGTGAATAAAATGAAATAGGGAATTTGCAAAAGTATGTGACTCCTTTTTCAGTGATAATAATCATGACTCTGATTAGACTGTACACTGATGGTTGTGAAATATGGTTCCAACGTACCTCAGCGAGATTCATGTCGTTTGTAGAATTGCGTGGCAAAGTGCTTCTTTTTAATTAGTAGTTCTTCTACTGACAGAATTAATATTGGTGTTATCGTGCCTAATTTATATTTTCCAAAGGTCTTGCCTTGGAAGTCGTATGTGATATACTTTGACGTCTGTGGACGTATAATTTATGTTTCATGTGTTTCTTGTGCATTAGCACAGCTTTACATGCTTCTTACTTGCGTTAATGGTTTATGGTAACGCATTGGAATTTCTTATACTTTTGATGATATCCCAACTTAATGGGTTTCTATTGTTATTATTGTCGCTCGAGTTACTAGGTAGATAATCAAACGAAATAATGTTTGATATCGGAATTTATATGCAAGAGATTCCTAATAAAGAAATCTAAATTTATTATTGACACATATGATTGTGCTTTATTCCTAATTGACTTTTGGAATTCCTTATAGATATACATATCTATATATATTTCATATACTGTAATATACATACTTTCTATAAGGTCAATGTATTTAACATATTCATATTTCCCAAAAAAAAAAAAACAAGTCAGATATCAGGTCATGATACTATTTAGGGAAATCTTGTCACTTGTTTGACATATTATATACCCCGTCTTATCCGATTCGCGCCGGAGAGGTAATCCCAGTATATCCGGACAAGCTGGAGAGTCTGCTACACCATACCCAGTCTTACCGGAGAAAATTTTCTAATTCCCATAAATAGTATCTTTTTAAGATTTTAAAAGTGCCTCTTTTATTAGGGCTTTTATCCAGAATCAAGGAAATTTGTATTCCCGTAACATATCTTTATTCTAGACCAAGTAATATCAATAAGCAAGAATTAATAGCAATTAAGTGCTATTGCATGCAATGTTCTAATCGTCATTCTTACGGCATACCAAAATTCATCATACTTTATTTACACAAGTACTTAGCTTATCTCGAAGCTTATACTAAGGCATCTTTTCTTAAGTTCAAGTCTAAATGCTATCATGTGTGCTACCAGTTAATAACAATCTCCTAACTCTTTTAGGTATTATTATCACAACACCTATAGGCTTAAAGCAGTGGCTCTGATACCACCTTCTGTCACGGCCCCCGACCCACCCTGGACGGAATCGGGAGCCGCGAACAGCCCAGTGGTACCGGTGATTATTTTGAAAAATATTGCAGCGGAAATTTCATCAGGACCGTGAGTTAGGAAAAATATCAGAGTTTAGAAAACACCGGATTTTATTTATTAAATAGATGGGATAAACCCATGTTTTTACAAAGGTTGTGTTAATACCCAGTTACATAAAACAATATTTCTTAATTTGATTTAATTAATAAAATAAGCCACTTCTTGAAGCCTTTCAGTGTCGTTATCCATCTCTTACCCCAATCTACTGTAATTACCTGAAACATGTTTGAAAAAGGTTTTGTCAGCGGGAAATACTGAGTGAGTTCATTCATTTTTACTAAAACGACACGTTTGTTATAATTTACAGTATTAAGAGCGATTACAATGTTTTTATATCAACAAACTACCCTCGGTATTTGTCACTCGACTCGTTTCTGTGACTATGGTCATATCACCCATTGGCTAACTCGTTGTCCAATCGTGAAGATTATCAAGTAATGTATACAAAACCCCACATACCGGCTGTAATATGGAGATTACATAGACTTAATCCCTGTAATTATAACTTTTGAAAATAAACATGATTTTGAAATTAAATTTGATAAAAAGAGAATGACTCACATTATAAGCATGCAGATTCATACGGCAAAGTTTAGCCTACTGATAAGCCTTGATATATTGCAGATTTATACAGGCAGAGCTTAGCCTATTTATTTAGCCTTGTAACCTTAGTGCACACTGATGCGTGTGAAGTGTCGTATATTTTAGGTGTATATTTTAAGCCCTTTTTAACACTTATTTTAGCCAAGTTTTAAATTTATAAAACACGATATTTCACTAACACTAGACACACATATGGGCAAGTGCACCCATCGTTGAGTGTAGTATAGCGTTGGTAAGATACCGAGGTCGTCCAAGGACACAAGAGCTTTTAGTACCGGTTTATCCTCAACGTCTAACCAAAATAAAAGTTTAGAAAAATGTTTTTAAACTAAAAAATAAAAACTAACTAAAATGCTGAAAATAAAAATAAAAATAAAAACAGATAGACAAGATGAATCACTTGGTTCCGACTCGTATCTAGTATAACCTTTGATTATTTCCGCACTTTTGCACATAATTAAGAGATTATCTTAGTTATTGTAGTAGGCCCCTCTTTTGAAGGTGACGTTACCCTCACCCCAGTAGTTTGAGTCAGCAGGGATACAATCCTAAAGGGGTGGATTATTGGAAGATAATGAATTAAGTTATTAATGCAGTATTGTGGTAGGCCCCGCTTTTGGCGGTGACGTTACCCTCGACTAAGTAGTCTGAGTCAGCAGGGATACAGTCCTAAATAGCCGGGTTATAGTATTAATAGTAGTTAACTTATGAGGGGATCAAAGAGTTTGGACCCCCGCCATCCAATACCGTGAAGTATTGAAGGAGGTCCTACTAAATTTGACCCAGGTCCATTGCAGGACCTCTAAACGCTGAACAATGGCAAGACCTTTACCAAACCGTTCCCTTAACCCCCTACCAGGTAGCCAACATACCTCCATATAGACCGTGGAGATATGAATGGTGAAAATCCTTTATTTTATATAGACAGTAAAATAATGCCAAGACACCACGGACAAACGATAAGGAAAGATCACCTTCAACATAAGTAACTAGTTATTAAAGTCATTAATACAAAACCAAATAAAAAGTGCAAAAGATTAGAAATAAAAAGTATTATACTAGACACTTTGTCTTCACCAAGTGATGTAAGAGACTTAGGCAAACATGGCCTTGATTGTCAAGAACTCTTACGATCAATCTTGGATCCCGAGACGACTCACACACTCTATGATGGACAATGGATGATGGTGGTGGATGATGGTGTTGTGATGGTGGTGGGTGGTGGATGAAGTGTGAGAGAGGTGGTGTGCCAAGGGATGAGTTGCAATGAAACCAAGCACTCCTATTTATAGGCTGAACAGAAGCCTGGGCACGGCCCCGTGTTCGCTGGGCACGGCCCCGTGCCCGTCTGACACTCTCTCTCTTCATTAATTGTAATTCGCAATTACAATTAATGCGCCTGCAGTACTTTCGGCACGCCCCCCGTGTCCGCTGAGCACGGCCCGTGGTGGGCAATAGAAGCTTCTATAGATTTGTCTTTTCTGCTGCTTCTTGGGCACGGCCCCGTGCTGGCTGAGCACGGGGCGTGTTCAGCCTTCTGTTTTCTCTATTTTGCTTTGGAAGGTGCCGTTGAGGGTTCGGGCAATCCACTAATGTTCCTTTTCTTGTATTTATGTTGGATTTAGCTATCTTTTTGCTTCTTTTGCGTTTTTGAGCTCATTTAATCCTGAAAATACAAAAGGAAGACAAAAACACTCTTTTTCCAATATTAGTACTAAAAAAGGGTTAGTTTTATGCCTCATTTGATGTAATTTATATGTTGCATTTTACACACATCACACACGAACTAGGTAGGTAACTTAATACAACAATTACGATAATTCACGAGATTAAAACCCTCACAACGAATGACAAAGTGCAATCACTTAAACATCCATCGGATTCACAACGAATGACAGAGTATTCCCCGAGTTCGGGTGGTACTCCAACATCCTGTCGGAATCACGATTAATGACAAAGGATAGCGCTTAAACATCCGGTCGGATAGTTTCAATCGATCGGACATTGAATCGTAGCAGCGATCGAGTTAATACCCGGTATCGTAGCAGAATTCGAGCTAGTGTGTGTTTGGTAGTATTTGGATGATATCTCAGTGTATGAATCGAATTTTATCGTCGTTCAAACGCCAGAATTCAAGTCCCAAACTCTACTATTTATACACAAATTTGACCCAAGCTTACGGACCGTAAGCCTCATCCCTTACGGTCCGTAAGGGACACGAAAGGGTCATAGGCTTGCCACGTGTGTGTGTGTAGGCTTGCTGAGTCGACGAAATCTTAAAATTCAAAACTGACAACAATTTATTTAGATAATCGTAACTAGGGTTTTACCCCCCCCCCCCCCCCCGTGAGTTTTAGGGGCCCTGATCATGATTCTGATTGTTCTGGAAATTTTAGGGTTTGTGCAGAATCACTTGGGTGTCTCAATTAGGGTTTCTTTTTAGACAAAATATAAATAATTATAATAAAAATATAATAGTTTTGGTGAGAGTTGTTATGGTTTGGAACAAAAGGGAATAAAACGGTAAGAAAAGAGAATGAACCCACTTTGTAACTTTAGGGTTCAACTAGAAAATCTCCTGGTAGAATTTTGGGTATAATTTCTGAGCTATATATAAAAATATATATTGCACTCGTGTTAAGTATAGTACCCCTCATTTAACCTTATCCCGATGTCCCGAGACCGAATCCCAACAACTTAGTCGGGCAGAGCCCTGACATAAGTTATGAGGCTCAGATCAATCGGAAATGGTAGCGGTGATCGGGAGTTAAAACACTTAAAACAGAGCAGGGCATTATTATTATTAAAAAAATCATCTATATATATGAATATAAAATAGAGGGAAACGAAAGAAGAGTAGAAAATATTCAATGTATGTACCTATTTATAGAAACTGAAATTCTTAAAGTGTAAAGAATGCTAGCCACATATACCCCTGTTAGACACACACGTATACTACTATGAATGCACTCATGACAACATTTTGATTGATTTTTATTTTAAGTGTACACGTATACTTTGATATGTAAATTTTTAGATGGATATTATTTTAATATATATTATTTTAACTACTTTACTTATTTGACGCTTATAACTTCTAAAATATGATGTTTTGTAAAATAATGAATATGTCATCAGAACAACGAGAATATTTGTTGGTGCACTACGTCTGTCGACTACGTCTTATGTCGAGTATCGGGTTCGTTGCGGAGATGTTAAAGCATGATGTCATGATGACATCATCAAGATGACATCACCATGACATCATTACACAACAAGACAAAAATGGATTGCATGTAAATGTTAGATTTCGCTCATGTGGTCAGCATGATTTCGCTTATTTGGATAATGATAGGTATCGCTTATATGTCAGTCACTAAAAGCGAAATCAGACATGTATATATATAGGAGGTTGTTTGAGCGAAATTAAATAGAGTGATAGGTGATTGTCTTCCGGTTAGCCACGAAGTGCTGCCGAAGTGTTGTCAGGTCTGTAAACGATTGCAAATCAATATAAACAACAGTTAAAGGTGAATATGTGCTGAATTACGCCGAAACACTTGTTTCCGCCTCTTGTTTTTTTGGTGAAAAACTCTTCTAACCGACTCGTTCGGATCCGAAACCGATCATACAAGTGGTATCAGAGCCAGTGAAGAAGAGATTTTTACAATTCAGCCGAAATTTCTGTTTCTACACCATTCTTTTTCGAAAATTAAAACTTGTTACGGTCAAAATCGATTTTAAAATCACACATTATATTCGTAATCATATACAAGTAAATCCTTGAAAGTTTCAAAGCTTGAATCGACCAAAAACTTGTATTTTTTGAGTTTTCGCTCCAAGTGACTCGTAAAAAGGTGACATCATCAGTTTGATTCCGCTCTTGTGATCATATGATTCCGCTCTTTTGAACATTTTAATTCCGCTCTTCTGAACATGTTAATTCCGCTCATATGAACACTTTGATTCCACTCATTTGGTAACTTGTGGTTCCGCTTTTGTGACACTTAAGGTCTTCATTATTGTGACACTTAGAATTTTGTGTACATCGAATTACGTGAACCGTTTGAAAAGATAATTGAATTGTGTAATACTTTAAACAAGGTTGTCAGTTGGTTGTAATATGTGATCATGTGAATACATCGGTTATGTGTGAAACATTATACAAGTTTGTCAGGTCACATTTAATTGAGAAATGGAATCATGTGCTTGTGTCAGGTTATGTGGATTCATGAAGAAATGGAATCATCGTTTATTCACATTTAATCGAATTGTCGGTTTAGTGGATTACAAGGTCCAATGAAATCAAGTTGTTTCTAAAAATTGTTAGTTCATTATAATAGAATATAATATTGTGTGGTGAAGGTCCAATGAAAAACTAGATTGTTGGTCAACATTAATTTCGATACATTCAAACTGATTTGATTCTAGTTGTTGTCAGCTTATAGCATGTGAATAGATAAAGGTCATTGGTAATTGAAAAAGGATTTTGAAAGTTGAAGTTGTAAATCAATTTAAAAAAAAAATTTGAACGTGTTTATCCTTTGAAAGCCTATGTGATTCACTTTGCTTAAAAAATAACACGACCCAATATAGCTGTTTCATTACATGGATTTTTGTTTCATATAATTGTTCAGTTTGCATTAAGTCGACAGGTCACAAGGTTTGAGGTTCAGTCGGTTCGCACGGTTCGATCAGTCGTTTTGACAGTCAAGTCGCGTATCAAAAGTTCATCAAGTCGTTTGAAAGTTTGTCAGTGTGTTTGTAAAAGAGTCAGGTCATTCGAATTTGATCCGAGGTATTTTACAAGGTGATACAGCTCATTTTGAAAATTCGAAACATGGAGAACGAGTTCTACAATGCTTTTGCTAGTCCAGTTACAATCACTCAGAGTGCTTTGTATGAAAATGAAACCGGGACGTCTCAGAAACCACCCAAACTCATGGATATTGATGATTACAATGGATGGTCCGAAAGGTTTGGAAATTGGGTTAAGGCGTATCACTTGGATGCGTGGGAACCACTGAAGAGCCGTATGTTAAGCCCACAAAGAACGATGTTGTGAATGGTACTCCGTTGACACTTAGAGAAATGAGTACTGCAGATAAAAAGAAATATCGAGATGAGAAATTGATGGTGAGTCTGCTTCAGCAAGCGATAAAAGAAGATATTTTGATACTGCTTCAACATGATGGAACTGCATATTCGATATGGACAGAGTTGGAAGCAAAGTTTACTGGAAGTGATGATATGCTCAGGAATGAAAAACTGGCTGAAGGTTTCAATTGGGACAATTTTTGTCCAGATCAAGAATTTATGGCCAAAGAGATGTCCAAAGACACTTCAAATGTTAATGTTTTTTTTGCTAATGCTTATGATTTGAAATGTGCAGAAAGGTGCAGAAAAGTCATGGAAGCAGCTGAAGAAAGACGAAGGAAGAACAAAGAAGAGGAAGAAGAAGAAGAGAGATTGAAGAACGAAGCGAAAGCTGAGAAAAGAAGAAGAGCTGAGTTTTTACAATCAAGCAGAAGTGTCAAAGAAGTTCCAGAATATGAAGTGAAAATTGATGAAGAACGAGTTGAAGTTTCTGAAAAGTGCATGAACTGTGATTCGTTAATCAAACAAAACAATGAGTTATTGCACAATATTCACAAGTTGAAAGAATCGTATGACACAATGAACAGAGAAATTAACAAATATACTGATTCGAGTGGTGAACAAGCAATGGCGATGAATACTTTGAAAGTAGCATATCTTAGACAGCTAGATGATGCTAACTTTTATATCAAGAAATGTGCTGATTTAGAGTTGGAGCTGGCAACACAGAAGATAGAGACTGAGAAAGTTAAAAAGTTATTAAACAGTTACTCATGTTCTTCTTTTGTTGTTGACAGGATTTATCCAGTAGTGGAGAATTTGAAGACATTTGAAGAAATGAAAATGTCTGAAGAAAAGAAATCTGTGACAAAAGATGAAGTGAAGACTTCTGGTAAGAAATCAAGAGTGGTCTACACTAGATGTCCGCCCCCGGTCGAAAATGGATTTTTACCTCGAAATCCAAATTCCGAAAGAGTCGAAAAGGCAATAAACTTACAATGGGAGTCTGAGCCGTCGGATAACTTGCCAGAAAATATTGATGTCACGTACACGTCGTCCGATACTGATCATGAGTCAAAGTTGATAAAAAGTGTGGTCGATCAGGTGTTAGATAAAGATGACATAGAGGAGTCAAAACCGGAGTCCAAATTCAAGTCAAAGTCTGAGTCAGATGCGTCAAAGTCAACAGTCAAAAAGGACAAACGAGTTTATGATAAAGAGTTTTTGATATCAAAATCTAATTTGAATGATGAATCATTCAAAGTGGCATATACTTTGAAAGATTCTGACAAATTATATTCTGATGAGACTTTTCCAATAAGAAGTGTCAGATTTGAAATGATTCAAAAGGTTTTCAAAATTACAGAAATTAATATTTCTGAAATAAAAGATTTAAATCTTATTGGAAAACCTAAACAATACACTTCAAGAGATCAACAAAGAATTAACAAGAAAATGGGTTACAATTGTGGTTACAGTTTCCAAAAGAAACCAAACCATAATTGTAATTTCAAAAAGAAAGGTCTTGGATTTAATCAACCGAAAAACTATAAAAATGAAAAAATGTATAAACCAAAAACTGTGTTTGTTCCAGGGAAAACGACAGAGGCTGAGAAAGAACAAGAATTCAGAAAACAGACAAATCAAGAATTCCTTGCCAAGAAGCAAGAAGAAATGAAGAAGAATGTTGTTCCAAAGAAGATTGAAAAGAGAACATGTTTTCAGTGTAAAACTGTTGGTCATGTTGCTAGGGACTGTCCGAAGATATTCAAACCAAAACAGGAAGTCTCTGGTAAATTGAAAGAGAAAGTTGTGGAGAAAACTGAACTTATAACCAAAACATTTACAGGCTTTGAAAATTCAGTCTTTGAGAAGGGAGAATGTTCAAAGAGTGTTTTGAAAGGAAAAGAAAATGTAATAAATCAAAAATGGGTTGTGAAGGGTTCAAGTAATAATTCTGGTGATGAATCTGATTCCACAAAATCAGAGGAGCCACGTGTTGAGAAATCAGTTCCAACTATGAACGATGAAAATTTTCCACCGTTGTGTGCTGAAAATTTTATGAAGAAAGTTGGAAAAGTTGAAATTTCAAATCAATTTTATTCTGACAAGAAAAAAATTGATGTTGATAAGGCTTTTAACGGAACTGTGAAACACATTTTTGGCAAAATGGTCAATAGTAAGGTTAAAGGTGTTAAAGAATTTTACGCTGCCAAAAGAGGAGGTCACAGGTTCGCTGAAAGTAAAAATGAAGAAGAGGTTGTTACACCGAAGGAAGGCCAGGCTTGGGTGGATATATTTTTCAAAGAATAAAAACCTGACTTGCCGGAGATCCCAAGTTGGTAATTGTGGATCATGAATCGGCATCATTCTTTATCATGTTTGTATAATGTGTTTTTGAGAAGTTTTGCAGGACTTGCCGGAACTCCCAGGTTGGTAAGTGAGGAGTAGGAATCGGCACCTTGAGAATTCAACCAACAGATGATGTTTGGTTGAAAATGTTTGATTGGATTGATCTTAAAAGTGGTAAATCAGGGACATTAAGTTGTATCTGATTTTCTACAAGTGGTTGAAAAACAATGTGATGATTTAATCCCCAATTTTACAAGTGGTAAAATCAACAAAACTTATTTTCCGGAAAAACCATTTGATTAAAACAAACTTAAGTGTTTTGAAATCGATGGGAAAATAGTTTGTTGTGAGGGGGAGTTCTGATTGTTTATGCCAAGTGGATGGAGAATTGAGGCAATTCGATATCAGTTGTCATGTTCTTGTACAGTTTGTTTTCAATTTCCTTTAGATGTATTTGTATTTTAGGGGGAGTATAATTTCTGAAAAATACAAAAACATTAGAAAATTTGAAAAGGTCAAAAACATGATAAAATGAAAAATGAGTTTTTGTTGCATAAAAGAGGAAATGATAGTACATCAGTTGACTATCACAACACGCTAAAGATTTGGAAAGTTAAAAGTAATAAACGGTTTCCCTGATGATGTGCCAGTAGGTTTTTGCACATTTAGTAGATTATGACGAGATATAAACATAAATTTCAAACTTGCTTATATCGTGGGGAAACATCTCTCGGATATATGGGTAACCCCCGAAATCTCGTTTGAAAGGTCTCGTATTCTGATATACTAGGTCTTTATACTCAATGATGTCTGGGGTATTATTCCGGGACTTCTGCTGAACGATGGTTCTGACCTAGTCCTCAAATAATACTTTCTGCAAATGCTTGAAACATAGCATCACCCTCAGCATATATGATAAGACAATAAAATTGCTTAGCAATGCTGTTGTAAAAAAGATCCTCTAAAGGGGACATACCCGCAAGTTGAGTCATGATCTCTCTGCTGAACGGTAGTTCTGACCTGAGCTCTCATGATTCTTCATAATTTATTAACCCCTACAGATATCATCTGTGGTATACTCACCTGTAAGACTGAATATTGGGATCTGGATACGGGAGTATATTCAAGTAGTGGGACACACGAATAAGTTCAAGAGCTTAAAACATTAATCTCATATCTCGGATCAATTGAACTTTGTGTGAAAATTTAAGTGGACCAGTATACTGACAATCTAAGTGAATCGTTTAGAGCTTAAAATGAAATAAAGCTTAACGGTGTTGGTGATTGGTCTCAAAAACTGATATGATCCTCTTGCACGAACTCACAAAAATATTGTTTGTAAATATTTCTTTATTGCATTTAATTTCTTTCAAAAATCCAAAAAGATTTTAGTGTGTTTTAGCATAAATTTTGAATAATTCAAAAAGATTTTCGACAACTGATTTTGGAAAGCTGATTTTCAAAATTCCGAGTGCTAAACATGATGAACAAATGGTTTGGGTGAAAGTGTTTGAAGATTTTTGAAATGAAATGAGAAAAGTTTTGCTGTAAAATGTTATTCCTGCATGTGGTAAATTAGATTTGAAAATCTTATCCACAAAATGGTTATCAGAAAATTTATTTTTGGGTAGAGTTTTTGCAGGTTGGTCAGGTTCCGAAACCTGAGTTAGATGAGTGCCAGGTTATGATCTAAGAACCTGTGGAAAGTGAATTCCAGACTACAATCCCAGCAGATTGAGAGGGGGAGTCTGAAGACATCATGATATTCAACATTTGAGAGAGAGGAGTTTGTTGATGATGAAGATAGAGAATAAGGATTCTTGCAATGACAAATACTTCAGAGGAAGATTGAAGACTAATAAAGATTGTAGATTGACAATTAAAGACTCGACACTGAAGACTCCGTCAACATCCGAGGGGGAGTTTGTTGGTGCACTACGTCTGTCGACTACGTCTTATGTCGAGTATCGGGTTCGTTGCGGAGATGTTAAAGCATGATGTCATGATGACATCATCAAGATGACATCACCATGACATCATTACACAACAAGACAAAAATGGATTGCATGTAAATGTTAGATTTCGCTCATGTGGTCAGCATGATTTCGCTTATTTGGATAATGATAGGTATCGCTTATATGTCAGTCACTAAAAGCGAAATCAGACATGTATATATAGGAGGTTGTTTGAGCGAAATTAAATAGAGTGATAGGTGATTGTCTTCCGGTTAGCCACAAAGTGCTGCCGAAGTGTTGTCAGGTCTGTAAACGATTGCAAATCAATATAAACAACAGTTAAAGGTGAATATGTGCTGAATTACGCCGAAACACTTGTTTCCGCCTCTTGTTTTGGTGAAAAACTCTTCTAACCGACTCGTTCGGATCCGAAACCGATCCTACAATATTTTTGTCTACATTTGGGTCTAAGTTTCATTAAAAATAGAGTAGGTTCAAAATACAATGTATTTTTGTATTTTAAATTATTATACAGTTCCTAGGCCTGTCTAGGAACTTCATATTTCTAACATTCAACTTACCCGTAATCTACCCGTCTAATACTATAAGTTTTTATTGACTTTTATTTTATTAGAAAGGGCACTCATATACAAGCCAATTAATTAGTATAATATTTCAACCAACTATAGAAAATAGTGTTTAAAACTATTTGGGTTGAATATTTATATTAAAAATAAACTAGTTACTAGTGGTTAATAAATTTAACCAAACTTATAATTCTTATATAAAAATAGGGATGTTACAGTATTGGATGGCGGGGGTCCAAACTCTTTGATCCTCTCATAAGTTAAACTACTATTAATACTATAACCCGGCTACTTAGGACTGTATCCTTGCTGACTCAGACTACTTAGTCGAGGGTAACGTCACCTTCAAAAGAGGGGCCTACCATAATTTGCATTAATAACTTAATTAATTATCTTTCAATAATCCGACCCTTTAGGATTGTATAATTGCTGACTCAAACTACTGGGTTGAGTGTAACGTCACCTCCAAAAGAGGGGCCTACTACAATAACTAAGATAATCCCTTAAATAAGTGCAAAAGTGCGGAAATAATCAAAGGTTACACTATACACGAGTCGGAACCAAGTGATTCATCTTGTCTATCTGTTTTTATTTTTTTTTATTTTCAGCATTTTAGTTAGTTTTTTTTTTCTTAGTTTAAAACATTTTTCTAACTTTTTGATTTGATTAGGCGTTGAGGATAAACCAGTATTAAAAGCTCTTGTGTCCTTGGACGACCTCGGTATCTTACCAACACTATACTACGCTCACGATGGGTGCACTTGCCCATATGTGTGTTTAGTGTTAGTAAATATCGTGTTTTATAAATTTAAAACTTGGCTAAAGAAAGTGTAAAAGGGCTTAAAATATACTTAAACCTATATATACACCTAACGCACATCAAGTTTTTGGCGCCGTTGCCGGGGACACAAGGATTTTAAGAAATTTAGGAATCAGCGGCCTAATCGTTTTTCTTATTTTTCAATTTTTTTAGGATTTTTCTTAGTTTTTCAGCTTCTACAGAACTCAGCACGGGCCGTGCCCGCTGAACACGCCCCGTGCCCAATCATTGGAACTGGCAATCTGGTTTTAAGTCAGACAGTAAGCTGAACACGGGGTCGTGCCCACTCAACACGCCCCGTGCCCAAGATTCAGTTACTGAAAACAGAACCGTAAGATCCCGACGGTTGGTAATTTCTGACACAAAAATGAGTGATACTGATGCTTTTTACTTCCGGCACTCTTATGGTACGTGGTGTCAATTATGTGGTGGTAGCCATAAGGAATTAGAATGTTATTTTCTAAATTATAAGCCCCACTATATAGACCCATCGTTTCCTTGTATCCTTAAGAGGGGCGAAACTAAAAATAATCCTTATCTCTCCCTCGAATGCTCCCAACCGTATTTTCTAGGAGAAATGCTTCTTGATGAATTATTTCAATTAGAAGATCTAATTATTAATTGGTTAAAAGAACTTAGGAAAGATTTCAATGATCTATCCCAAGACGATAACCAAGAAGAAGGGTTGGGCTCGCATTCAAACAACTTCGTTGTTTCCGACGATACTTCTAACTCTAGTGAGGACTTGAGCGATAGTCGTCCCTGTGTCGATTGTGCCGTGAAGGACTCCCCATCGACTTCGTTCGATGCATACATAGACCTGAGCGATTCGATATACACCTTCTTTAACGAGAGCCCGGGAAAGGGTTGGACTTGTCCACCTACATATAGCATAGGAATCACCCTCACCGACAACCTCTTGCGTTCTCGTCTTAATCTAGAACAATTAAGGTATCTTAGGCACTTTAGGGTTGTTCCATCCAGTAAGGAACCGCCCGATCCGGAAAAGTTCCTTAAAAATAGCCAAACTTCATAAACAGCCCTCCGACACGGGGCCGTGCCTAGGTCAACACACCCCCCGTGTCCACCAAAAGATTCCCTTCTGACTGCTGTCAGAATACGGACAAAACGTGTCAGGATCTTGCCTGCACACGGGGCCGTGTCCAGCCGACACGGGGCCGTGTCCAGCCTGCTGTCATTTTCTATAAATGCAGCCAAGAATCCTGCACATTTGGACCATCCAGGGACATAGATTTGAAAATATTTTCTAACTTACCATCCTAGGTATGTTCTAAAAGAAGTTTCTAATAAACACCTTGTCCCTTCCTCTTTTATCCATTACCTTCTTCTTCATCTTTCTTGCAACAACACCTCCATTGAAGCTTGATTTCAAGCTTTATTCAGATGTTTGTTTACTTTTTGTTCAAGGAATCTTGTTAAAAATAAGTTACACAACATTGTTTTAAGTTATTTCTGTTCAAAAATGCTTCATAAATTGAGAAAATAATTTGAAACTCCAAGATTCCTTGTTCTAAAAATTTGCAGAAAGTTGAACACGGGGCCGTGCTCATTGAGCACGGGCCGTGTCCGTGATACTGTTTCATTAAAACGAACTATTTTTGGTTTGTTTTCGTAGAATGTCTAGCCAAAACAGTGGAACCTCTTCTGCGCACTCCAGAAATAGTCGAAGGGAAAGGAGGCCATCAATTGAAGCAACTCTCGTAAGATACGTGATGGCGTAACGTGAAGGCCTTGACGAGATGACTTCGGTAGAGGAGGTCCTAATAGACCGTATAAATTATCTTTTGGTGGGGTTGGAAAACAGTTTTCAAGAAATAAACCTCTTGCACCTGAGGTTAAACATTCTTGTAACACCTCCCATGGAACCAATCCTCCCTCAAGATGATTGGAACCTAGCACTTGGAATCCACAACCCTACCGGTTGGGACGACATTCCAGCGGAACCTCCTCTTGAAGATCTACAAGAAGTCCCGGTGGAAGTCGCACCTCCTCAAACCAATGCAAATGAGCCTGCTTTTCTTCTCCCTAGGGAGATAGAAGAATGGCTCGCCGACGTGTGAGGAAACCATGACCGGAGAAAGAAGTTTTTCAAGCCACATTTAACCGAGGGATTTACCTTTTCGGAAATTTTGCTAAAAGAATAAGTAGTAGGCTAGAACTTCTTGGTTTAGATTTCTTGTGTTTCTTTGACCTAACTATCTAGTATTTTAAAGTTTTAGGACTATTATGTAATTCTCTCTATGACTTAATGAATGATGGTTTTAGTTAACTTGGTGTTTGGATGGTGTTGAAATGAATAAAACACACTTGAGATGGCAAAGGAAACAAGGGAAACTTGAACCAGCACCCCATGCAGGAAAACAGGATCATCCGACAAAATTTCTTCATTTAAAGTAAGTTCGGCACGGGCCGTGTCCGCCCAACACGGCCCCATGCTGCACAGTCTGCAGAAAAGACCCAGTTCAGGTAACTGGACACGGGCCTTGTTCACCCAACACGCCCCCGTGTCCAGGCTTCTGTTTCTCTTAATTTAATTTTGTTACTGGCACTTGAACACGGGGCCGTGCCCGGACAACACGGGGTCGTGTTCAGCGCCCGGTAACACAAATTTTTTGCTTTTTCACTCTTTTTACACATTCAATCAACCTAAAAACTTATTTTTGGGACATATTGAGGACAATGTGTAATTTAAGTGTGTGGGGGGGGGGGGGATGCTAAAACCTTGAATCTTGCAAGTCCTAAATACAAGTCATACACAAAACTATATTGGAACCGCTAATCACCCCAAACTTTTTCAAAAATTTTCATTTTTTTACTTGTCTATGTTTAACTTGGGAATTTCAAAGTTCTAAAAAGGTTATATTTTTACAAATTTACAACCGATAGCGTCGTGATAAAAAGAACCAACATAAGAAAATTATGAAAAGGCATGGCAAACTTAGTTAAAATTTGATTATATATACTTGATCACATAAAAACTCATTCCCACAAAAGTGAGTTTTGAGCCTTTATTGAGCATACAAATATATATCTTTAAATTAAATGCTCATTTTTCGTTTCTGGTGTGAATAGCCGCTTGGTTCTTACGACTCTAGAACTTGCAATGACGATACATTCCCTGTCCTTACCAACTTAAACCCGAGTAAGTAAAGGATGGAGGCATTAGGACTAACCCTTTTTATTTCTACACCATTATTTTTTATTTTTTTTTACCACCTACCCAAAATCCTCCTAGTTAGCCCCTTTGAGCCTAAACCTTTTCATTTCATAACCCAAACCAAACACCCTTTCACCCACCAAAACCTTTTTCATTTTTAACCCCTTGTTTTAGTAACTAGCTCGGTTTTTCGTATGTGTAACACCCCGAAAACGGGTATGGTAATTAAACCCCATTAATACTAAAGAGCAGGTATAATACCGTTAGCAGAAAAGATTAAACCGGAAATTATTAAGATTTAAATAAATAAGTATAATAATAAATAAAACGAGGATAAATACTTTGAGAAAACAAAGTATATAGAAGGCCCGAGTTAACGGGACTTAAAATAAAACGGGTTATGACTTCCCGAACCCATTAAGTTAACTAGGAATAATTAACCTAGTTAGTAATAGTGATGAATAATAAATTATAGCTTCTTTTGAAACAAAATAAACATGTGGGGCCAAAAGGGTTAACTTGAAAGTTAACTAAATAAATAACACAAAAAAAAGAGAAAAAAAACAGTGTATGTCGTAGGATTGACCAGAGCAGGAGAAAGAGGGTGAAACCCTAGCTCACCCAAATTCATCAAATTGAAGGCCAAGATTAGCTCGAATCAAATGCATGAACACATAGAAACGATCACCTAGTCATGGGGATCGTAAGGTATGTCAAATTTTTTATATTTATGAAGTTGAGATTTTGATGAACTTATGAAAAATCGAAATTCAAGCTTGAATGATTGATGTTTGGGTGAAACTAGCATGAATTCATGTTTAGAAACAAACCCTAGTTGAAAAACTTGATGAATTAGTATTAAAGACTAGGGATTTGATGATTACTCTTGCATGTGCTAAGTGGGTTTTGACTAAATCCGTGTATGTGATGCTTTTAGGGGTTTTGATTGCTAAGAATAAGTGTTATAATGTCATAAACATGTTCAAATTGAAAGCTGAATTCAAACAGCTTCTGATCAGAATTTACAGCCGACTTGTATTGGCTGTAACCTGGACAAAACGAGACAAAAACATGTGTTTCTTGAGTCTAAAATGTAATTTCAGTAAATATCTTTAAAACCCCACTGGAATCGCATTTTTTCGACGAAAATTAAGCGTTTTATTAATTTTTCCGTATCGAAGGTTCAAGCTGCGTTTTCTGGCAGAATTTGCAGCCCATTACGAATGTCATAACTCAATTTAGGAATTGAGTTAAGATCTAAAATTCTTACTGTAGAAAGTTTTAAGTGATTAAAAGAATTGCCAATTGGAATTTCGTCAATCGGATAAACGAGGAATTTTAAATGAATTTTTCCGTAAGCTGCAGTCAGAAGTGACGAATCTGATTGCAGCTTAGTAAATTAATTTTTACGAACTTTTGGTAAAGAGTTAGATCTTGAAATTTTAACACAAGTTCTAACCCTCCGAGAGGTAGGCCACATAAAAAATCATAATTTTTGAAGACTTGTAAACAGGTTAAACAAGTCACAAAAAACAGCCCATTTTTCAGTGATATGAAATGCCTGAATGAAATCGCGGTCTACTTGGTTGTGTGTAAAATTTGATTTCATTAAGAGTTCGGATGAAATATGCCTAAGTGAGTTCAATGAACCAAATGTGCATTTGAATATGTTGATAAGTCAATTGACTTTTAAAAAGTCAAACCGACCGAATGATTAGATCGAATGATAATTTTGATATGGTCGAATGATAAATTCGACATAAAACCCGTAGGATGGAATAGTCGTAAACGATTATGACTAATCTAACCATCTTACGAATTGTGATGATGATAGTTTGACTCTAGACAAGCAAGATGAAGACTTGGAAAAAAAAAACGGGTCAAACGGATCAAGTACGCGGAAAAAGGACATAACCGGATGCAAGGTAAGTGAAACTTACACTTTTTGTAGAATATGTGTTTGTTCTAAAAATTTCTTATATGATTAAGATGATATTCATGATATGGCTCTGACACGACACGAAACGATACGGGTCGGAGCATATCTAATGATGAAAAACCATGTTTTATGATAAAGAGGCAAAATGGTCATGAAGTGACATAAATAAAAATGGGTTTTCGAACGGCTATTTTATAAGTAAGCCTAAACGAGTAAAAAGGGGAAACGGTGATTTAGTCACAAACAAATAGGTAAAAGTTGAAATATAAAACAACACTAAGCGACATAAGTCATGTCGGGCTAAATGCGTAAGAAAAAGGGTTTAAGAGACATAGCTAAAGAGGATGAGAAATCTGAATTTAGTTATTTAATGAAATGGTAAATAGATACCATTCCAATATAAGCGCAAAGTGTTTAAATCATTTAGACCAAATGGGTCAAATGGTAATTTAGATACCATTTGACAAATAATGACTAATAAGTGATTGTCGAGTCTTATGTGCACAGGATAAAATGGTTATGATTTAGCGGTGCTATGAATTAGCATATTATGGACGCAAGGTATTAAACGGGTCAATATGTTGATCCGAGCCAGGTACGTATATTTTGTATTGTAGTTAGAAACGATATCGTGGTCAATTATTGGCGAAAGCTCTTCGTCGCAAAATGAAGGATTTAAAAATGACCTAAAAGTCATTGAGGGGTAAATAGGGAAAAACAACCTTTAAGAGTTGTTTAGAAATAAGTGTTTCGTTTAATTGAGTCATTGGGATATGTATAAAATATGGAGATAGGGTGTAAGCTAAAAGAAGCGTGAATTAAGCTTAAAAGTGATAAATACCCCGTAACGGGTCAAAATGAGTAGATATGCGAAACGGGTTAAGATTTGCATAAGAACCCGTAATTTGAACCTTGAATGTTAGAAAACTAATATAATGTGATTTGCATGGCATTTTGAAGTTTAGAGTTTAATCAAAACTAGAGCTGGGCAGGAAATGCAGGTCCAGATACGGACATGCTGGAAAAGAGCTTCCCCCGCGCCACGCGAGGGACCACCTGAAACTGGGCGCGACACGCGACAGGCGTCGCGGCACGCGAAAGAATGAGTTGAGCCTCTCGCGTGGCGCGAGAGGCATAAATCTGGGAAATTATTTTTGTTTTTTTGTTTGATGCGATGTACATGTTTTAAGCTATTTATTAAGTATCGAAACTAACTTTTAGGTTGGTTTCGATCACAGGTTAATTTCAAAAGTTACCGGAGGACAATCAAGCTCAACGGAGAACCGAACACGAATAAGATAAAAGCTTCCGCACGTCGTTTCGTCGTAACTTTTAAACGACGAACTCAATTATGTTATGTTGTATTCTCTTAAAATTGTAAAGTTTAAACAAACCCGTATTTTTACAAAGTATATGTAGTCATAATTACATGTTGTTTGTCGTATACTTTACAAAAACCATTAAATAATGACAAGGGTGTTACAAGTTGGTAATCAGAGCTCATGGTTAAAGAATAAAGTGTGTTCGGTTCGAGGCTTGATCGCAAATTCGGTAAGTACATGTATGTTAATGGTTTAACATGTTAAAGTGTTGTGAACAACACATAGGGTTATTGTGTAATACACGTTACCCCAATGAAAACGATAGGTATAGTTAACGAAATCACGTGCGTTGACACGTACAATAAAAAAAAGGCCTTGTATTACAATACAACCGTTTATTAATGTCGGAATTACTAACCTTTGTGAATGTTTTAATTGAAGGACACTCGCATCTGAAGATGACGAGAGTTGGACAAATTATGACAAGCAAAGCATACTCATCAAGCATCTAAATCGCGTAGTGATCGCGAACAAGGTTAACGACAAAAGAAGCCCGTTAGGGCAAGCATTACCAGGTGCACATTTTAAATTTAATTGCATAAATAGCAATATGCAACAAACTTGTAGAGAAAGTTTGTTGCACCTGTAAATTGAAAACTTGGAAAAACCCGAATAGAAAACCTATCCGGGATATTGTTTCCAAGAGAAACAAATAGAGGCATTACTTACATGGGGTGTAATGTGAAAATTATAAAAAGGTCATGTATACCAGGTGTTGATCGCTTACTCTGGCCAAGTAAGTAGTGAACATGTGGTACCATGAACTTCTTATGATGGACACATTTACGTCTGATGTAGTAAGGGCGGGGTGAATGGGACTAACTTAAATGGTACCCAAATAAATCAAACAAGCAAAAAAAAAATTGATAATAATGTAAACGCATAGCCGGGTGACGGAAGCGTATTACATTAGGATAATGAGACCGAGAGAAGGGACAAAGACCATTGTAAATGATGACATAAATGAATAACCTGATGAAAATTCATAAAGATAAGTCATGTTGGACGAAAGAGCCATGGTTAACAAAATGGGCAAGTAAAACCAAAGTATAGATGATCCGCCGGATAATAAAAACGAAGGTATTGCCCATACGAAAAAGATAATCAAAGTTGTTAACTTTAGTCGTAGTAAAGCAAGGATGACGATGATAATCGTCACTCAGAATCTATAAGGCCGTCAAGGATGGTCACACAAGGAATAAAAGACATGGTTGAATAAAAGCGATGGATTTCGCTAAGACGACCAAATCAATCGAAGCGAAGTCTTAATGCATACCGGAAGGGTTGCAATGATAACGACTTCGGTAAAACACCCAATTGATGGGTAGGAATTTGAGTGAATGCGTAAACCAAGAGACGGGAAGGCGAATTGAAAGTCAAAAGACTCGGGTTTCGAGTCATGACTAAAAGACGATAAGATACTGTAAATAGAAATTTTAATAAATTGTGTTCAACTATTCTAAAGTTGAATGGGTCGAATAAAGAATGAAGTTGGACATTCATAAGTGATGAAATTTCACACGAACAAGTCAAACGAATTAAATGAAGAATAACGCTTGCTAACATAAGTAAGCGTGAAATATTAATAAACTTACACAAGGGGCTATAGGCGCTAAAAAAAAACCCCCCTTAAGGTAAAAGAACCCGGGTAGTGGGTTGTAAGGAAATACATGTGAGAACCAAATAATGGTAAGCGTAGAAAAAAATCGACGTGTAGATGACGTAAAGAGTCATAAAATCGGAAGATTAGTCCAAGAGTAAACGAACGAAGCTTTAGACTACGGTCAAGGCCAACTAAAGTTCAAAAGCGAAAATAAACAATTCCAAACATAATAAGAGATGCTTTGAAGCTATATATGTATATATACATTTGAATATAGACATGGATAAAAGACGATCTACGAGATCATCATAACGTATGGGATTATAAATTGTGTTAAAGTCTACGGGACCAAAAAGACCTTCGGGTCATAAATAGAAAGAAACGAATGGTTGGGGTTCTCACCTTAAAAAGGTGAAAATCTAGAGAAAAAAAAAACTTACGAGGCTAAGTAAAAGAACTTGCGGGTCACTTGGATAAAACGAGGAAAACTGGTTGTAACTCCCCGCGTAAAATAATAATGGGAGGTAAAGTTAGTATAAAAGCGATGAGTTTCGCTAAGTTAATCGAATGGGTTAAAGTGAAGAATTTCACTAAAACATTTAAACGGGAAAAATCGACAAAGAATACACAATTATTTAAATTGTGTTACGCCACAAAAAGGGGAAGTCATTACCGAAATGACAACAGAAGGGGATAAACCTGTTAACAGACTGATGAGACTAAGTGGTCAAATGACAACTCGGTCAATAAAGATAAAGGATATAAGCTGAAGGTAACGGCCCGCGAGGCCATACACATTAAAGACGTACGCGTCAATATAAATGAAAACGTTAGATCGAAAGGAACGAGTGAATGTTTGAAAACGAAACTAGGTTCGTTTAGTCTAAATTAAAAGAAATACGTAAATAAGGTTTCGGGGACGAAACCTCTTTAAGGGGGATAGACTTGTAACACCCCGAAAACGGGTTTGGTAATTAAACCCCATTAATACTAACACTACTAGAAAAAAGGGTTTTTGTCATGAAACTTTTGGTCACAAAATGGTAGCAATTTACTTGTTGTCACCATTTTGCCATCGAAAACTTGGTGACAAAAACACCCGTGTCAATTGCCCTATTGCCACCAAATAGCCACCATTTTTATATTTTGCTACCAGATTTTTGCCACAACAAAATTGGTCAAAATTATTTGCCACCGCTTCTTGTTTGCTACGGTCCGCTTGTTGGATTTTTTGCCACTTCTTTTGCCACCATTTAATATTACCACCATTTAGCTACCAACCATTTGCCACCATTTTTTGGATTTTTTGCCACTTCTTTTGCCACCATTTGATATTACCACCATTTAGTTACCAACCATTTGCCACCATTTTTCATTGAAAATCGGTGGCAATTAGCACAATTGTTGAATTATTTGCTACCAATGGCTTATTTTTTTTCATAATAATTTTATATCAATAAAATTACAAAATTGTATAAAAAAGTCTAATAAGTTCACAAAAACCCAAACTTATATAAAACATCTATATTAGAAAGGCATATAAAGCATTAGAAATGTCAACTAAAACATCAAATATAGTTCCAGTGGCAGTCGATATCACCACCTCCCAACCAGGGCCTTTAAGCGGAAGTGTACTTGTCATATAGTTCGGTTTCCCATCCGCCTTTGCAGGTCCAGAAGCAATCAAATCACTTCGATCCAACACCTTTACAAGATCCTCGTCACTTGTATCGGTCTGCACCATTTTATCTTCGGGATTGTCATCGTCTCTCGGAAGCGCCAACAATTCCTCTTCCTATAAAATACGAAACCCTTGTAAGTAAACAAATAGGCAAAGGAGTTGGGAATCAGTACTTCACTTTAAAAAAAAATACATACATCCAAAACTGCATTGTTTTTTATTCTTTCTTGCTGAAATTGACCTTTACCGATCACCACATGCTCAAGCCTTTGCTCAAGCCTTAGCTTACTGAATGCTCGTTTCAGCACCCGACCCTACAAATATTATTCGACATAAGATGTTTACTCAAAGAACAAGAAGAATAGCAAATTAAAAAATGGTTGAAATAAATAAATTTTTGTTTGGGATCGTTTAGGCTCGCGACCCTAAACGAGCTTTGTATTTCAAGCTCGAGCTCAGGCTCGATAACTAAACGAGCTCTAATTTAAGCTCGAGCTCGGTCTCGGACTCATCAAACCCATCAAAAGTACTTGTGATATAATCAATGCCGTGATCACACGTCTATGGAGATCAGGCCAGAATGCCGCTCTGCTTTCATATTTTGGGTTGTATACATTAATTACCTGCATTCAACACAGACGTTTTATATAATGTAATGTAAGATTTTTAATTCCATCCACTTGGGTTCTTTACCTGATTACGATAGACAACGAATGCTAGCCAGAAGAAAACCAAGATAAATGGAATCAATAGTGGCGTCACCATCGCATAAACATGCCCGATGAGAAAATAGAATTGTATTTGAGGTTCCCCTGTTGTGAAACCAATGCTTCCTGGATTCATGGCCTTTTCTCTGTCCCTTTTGGTAAGCATCTCAGTGACGAATTTCTGCACCAAAAGTGCCGAGTTGTTAGCAACAATTCGACTATTAGTCACAAGTGTTTAATAACCTCAATAAACCCCCTACACCACATAAAAGGAAGTTTATAGATGCAAGTATATTACTTATAATATTAAAAGGGGACCAAAATTTATAACTTTACCTTGTTATAGCATCTGCAGGAGTGATAGTGAACTGAAATGTATTATCTTTAAATATCAATCAGTAAAATCATAATATATTGTACTGCAGTAATGTCAATATGTATAACAATATGATATTAAAAGTAAAAAGGGAACACATATATAGCAAATAATGTAACTAGCCTTCACTGTACTAAGGTTTTTCTTCCAAAAAAAGCTTAAGGGGGGGTTTTAAGTTTTAGTGTCATGAAATATCTTAGCATAGTCACTTAAAGGTTGAACAACAGGCTCTGGTATTTTGACATCTTTATCCTGTAATTCCAAAATTTAACACAAAAAGGTAAACACAGTCATTATAAGTAATAAGTCACACCTGTACAGGCTTCCAGAAATTTGAAGATATATCTGGTATGATCTCACATTTTTGCATTCTCCTTTCATCAAAATATATCTGGATATGTTGATAAAACATGTAACAATTAGATGCCAACAACTGAAATCATAACATTTATTTGCAAACCACCTACCTGGAGAAGCTCTAATGTCCGTATATCAGTATCGATGCCATAATCCACTTTATCAAGAAGCTTTTCAGCTAACATAACATTGTATTCATTATTAAACGTCTTTATCCAATTATACCAACAATCATCTTGAATACATCTACTTTCTATCTATGCTGACCCGCCTTCAATGGATCAGCCTCAACAGGTCGGGTTCCCACCAGAAAAGTGTTTGTAAATTAAAACAAATGGTCGAGAAAAGACGTCATCTCATGGTTATAGTTGTAATTTCATTTTATTGCATACACTAGAGGCGTCAATTTCAACCCATTTTTCTTTAACAGCCAAAACCAAAAAAATTGGCGATAAGAAAACACCTTAAATAGGTCGAAGATCAATAGTCTTCGGAATCTTTTTTAATAATAGATTCTTTGAAATCATATATAAAAACACTAACAGAAGTCCTGTATGTCATAAATTAAATGGGGTGTGTATTATATGCCATGATTATAACTTAATAAGAGAAATTAACATATATTTTATAATTTAAATATGATATTATTATATACATTTGTGTTTCTTAAGTAAATTTTAATTTTAATAGTATTAATTTCAGAAAAAAAAAATTAAAAATTCGGGTTGAACAGGTCGTGTTCGGGTCAACCCACGAAACTTCGGGTCGTGTTCGGTTTCATATGTATGATACGATTTTTGGGTTCGGGTCGGGTTCAAGTTTGTGTAAAATTTTCGGGTTCGGGTCGGGTTGAACCCGCCAACCCGCGAACACGACCCGTTTAACACCCCTAGCTTGAGCTATGCTCATGCTGCGCTCGTTTATAATACATTAATTAATGGTTTAAAATGCATTAATTAACTCATATTAATAATCATATTATGCTATATGTAACTTAGTTACTTTTTTGTAATTTTATAAATAGTAAGCTCGTTTAGGTTCGCAAGCCGGCTCGAGCTCGACAAGCGAAGCACGGGCTCGTTTACTAAACGAGCTTGTTTTTAGAATCGTGCTCGTGCTAATTTAAGCTCAGCTCGTTCGAACTTATTTTCGAGCTGAGCTAAAGACAACCATTGTTAAAAGTCAAAATTAAAACATGAAGTGAAAAACCTAGTAAATGAAACCTAATCAGAATGTGGCTTATAGAGTATAAATAAAATTAGTTGCATTCAATATAAATAGCTATGAGTTCTTTTATATAATAACAGATGCAATCACACAGGAGTAACATTATTAGCCTATATGTATTCATTTGAATAATAGTATATACAATGTTTGAGCTGATAATGTTTGCATCACATTTTAACTTATACTTGTTAAATGTTTGGGCTTCTTTTAAATAACAGAAACGCCAACTATGGACAGATTCACACAAACAAAAACCTAGATATAAACTGAAAACTTACCAAATTGGTGATTGTGGTTGTGCCGAATTCGAAGATATAATTCAAGCTTATGACCCCCTTTAACAACTGTTTTCAATAGGCATAAAAAAACAAATTTTGTTGATACTGATTCGAGTGTATTTTCAAACAAGCAATCAGAATATAATACCAGTGTTGCTAGAATAAAAGTAGAAATAAAAAAATACAAAAAACTAAATACACACAATATGAACCACAGTAATAGAAATTGATCTTAACATTGATCCGTTCATAGATGTAGAGTTTTTCATTTTTCTATAATCCAAAATTTGTATTTGGTTACTTTAATCTCAAAAACAGAAATTGAATCAACAAAACTCAAGATTCCTTCTTCAATTTCATAAAATCAATCAAAATCAAAAAATGAATAAAAGGTGATAGAAAACCTCACCTGAAAGATAAAATTACGTGTGTTTGCTCTGCAAGAAGCTTAGTTCTTCGATTAGATTAGACATGTGGGAGCAGACTTCTTCGATCGGCCAAGCATAGGGGAGAAGCAGGGGTTAAAATTTTGGGAGGAGGGTTCTTTAGTGAAAACCCTAATCCCTAATTAATTGATTTTTGAAGCGCACATATCCTTGAAAATTTAACCCGCCTATTTCAAATTTTTTTTCCACCATTAAGATGGTCACAATTAAAAAAACACCTTTTTATTTTTCATCATTTTGCGTATTTTCCATAAATTGCGACCGAAATTTTAAAGGGGGCAAAATCTCTAACCACTTTGCTACCATATCTTGGTAAGTACGCTTATTTGCATTTCCATAGCAAATCGGTGGCTAAAGTTGCTACCGTTTTTTTTCGATAGCAAATTTTGGTCACAATTGCCCATTTTTCTAGTAGTGTAAAGAGCGGGTATAATACCGTTAGCAGAAAAGATTAAACTGGAAATTATTAAGATTTAAATAAATAAGTTTAATAATAAATAAAACGAGGATAAATACTTTGAGAAAACAAAGTATATAGAAGGCCCGAGTTAACGGGACTTAAAATAAAACGGGTTATGACTTCCCGAACCCATTAAGTTAACTAGGAATAATTAACCTAGTTAGTAATATATGATTAAGTGATGAATAATAAATTATAGCTTCTTTTGAAACAAAATAAACATGAGGGGCCAAAAGGGTTAACTTGAAAGTTAACTAAATAAATAACACAAAAAAAGGAAAAAAAAAACACAGTGTATGTCGTAGGATCGACCAGAGCAGGAGAAAGAGGGGTGAAACCCTAGCTCACCCAAATTCATCAAATTGAAGGCCAAGATTAGCTCGAATCAAATGCATGAACACATAGAAACGATCACCTAGTCGTGGGGATCGTAAGGTATGTCAATTTTTTTATATTTATGAAGTTGAGATTTTGATGAACTTATGAAAAATCGAAATTCAAGCTTGAATGATGGATGTTTGGGTGAAACTAGGATGAATTCATGTTTAGAAACAAACCCTAGTTGAAAAACTTGATGAATTAGTATTAAAGACTAGGGATTTGATGATTACTCTTGCATGTGCTAAGTGGGTTTTGACTAAATCCGTGTCGAAAATTAAGCGTTTTATGAATTTTTCCGTATCGAAGGTTCAAGCTGCGTTTTCTGGCAGAATTTGCAGCCCATTACGAATGTCATAACTCAATTTAGGAATTGAGTTAAGATCAAAAATTCTTACTGTAGAAAGTTTTAAGTGATTAAAAGAATTGCCAATTGGAATTTCGTCAATCGGATAAACGAGGAATTTTAAATGAATTTTTCCGTAAGCTGCAGTCAGAAGTGACGAATATGATTGCAACTTAGTAAATGAATTTTTACGAACTTTTGGTAAAGAGTTAGATCTTTAAATTTTAACACAAGGTCTAACCCTCCGAGAGGTATGCCACATAAAAAAATCATAATTTTTGAAGACTATTAAACAGGTTAAACAAGTCACCAAAAACAGCCCATTTTTCAGTGATATGAAATGCCTGAATGAAATCGCGGTCTACTTGGTTGTGTGTAAAATTTGATTTCATTAAGAGTTCGGATGAAATATGCCTAAGTGAGTTCAATGAACCAAATGTGCATTTGAATATGTTGATAAGTCAATTGACTTTTAAAAAGTCAAACCGACCGAATGATTAGATCGAATGAAAATTTTGATATGGTCGAATGATAAATTCGACATAAAACCCGTAGGATGGAATAGTCGTAAACGATTATGACTAATCTAACCATCTTACGAATTGTGATGATGATAGTTTGACTCTAGACAAGCAAGATGAAGACTTGGAAAAAAAAAACGGGTCAAACGGATCAAGTACGCGGAAAAAGGACATAACCGGATGCAAGGTAAGTGAAACTTACACTTTTTGTAGAATATGTGTTTGTTCTAAAAATTTCTTATATGATTAAGATGATATTCATGATATGGCTCCGACACGACACGAAACGATACGGGTCGGAGCATATCTAATGATGAAAAACCATGTTTTACGATAAAGAGGCCAAATGGTCATGAAGTGACATAAATAAAAATGGGTTTTCGAACGGCTATTTTATAAGTAAGCCTAAACGAGTAAAAAGGGGAAACGGTGATTTAGTCACGAACAAATACGTAAAAGTTGAAATATAAAACAACACTAAGCGACATAAGTCATGTCGGGCTAAATGCGTAAGAAAAAGGGTTTAAGAGACATAGCTAAAGAGGTGAGAAATCTGAATTTAGTTATTTAATGAAATGGTAAATAGATACCATTCCAATATAAGCGCAAAGTGTTTAAATCATTTAGACCAAACGGGTCAAATGGTAATGTAAATACCATTTGACAAATAATGACTAATAAGTGCTTGTCAAGTCTTATGTGCACAGGATAAAAAGGTTATGATTTAGCGGTGCTATGAATTAGCATATTATGGACGCAAGGTATTAAACGGGTCAATATGTTGATCCGAGCCAGGTACGTATATTTTGTATTGTAGTTAGAAACGATATCGTGGTCAATTATTGGCGAAAGCTCTTCGTCGCAAAATGAAGGATTTAAAATTGACCAAAAAGTCATTGAGGGGTAAATAGAGAAAAACAACCTTTAAGAGTTGTTTAGAAATAAGTTTTTCGTTTAATTGAGTCCTTGGGATATGTATAAAATGGAGATAGGGTGTAAGCTAAAAGAAGCGTGAATTAAGCTTAAAAGTGTTAAATACCCCGTAAGGGGTCAAAATGAGGAGATATACGAAACGGGTTAAGATTTGCATAAGAACCCTTAATTTGAGTCTTGAATATTAGAAAACTAATATAATGTGATTTGCATGGCATTTTGAAGTTTAGAGTTTGATCAAAACTAGAGCTGGGCAGGAAATGCAGGTCCAGATACGGACATGCTGGAAAAGAGCTTCCCCCGCGCCACGTGAGGGACCACCTGAAATCGGGCGCGACACGCGACAGGCGTCGCGGCACGCGAAAGAATGAGTTGAGCCTCTCGCGTGGCGCGAGAGGCATAAATCTAAGAAATTATTTTTGTTTTTTTGTTTGATGCGATGTACATGTTTTAAGCTATTTATTAAGTATCGAAACTAACTTTTAGGTTGGTTTCGATCACAGGTTAATTTCAAAAGTTACCGGAGGACGATCAAGCTCAACGGACAACCGAACACGAATAAGATAAAAGCTTCCGCACGTCGTTTCTTCGAAAATTTTTAACGACGAACTAAATTATGTTATGTTGTATTATCTTATAATTGTAAAGTTTAAACAAACCCGTATTTTTACAAAGTATATGTAGTCATAATTACATGTCGTTTGTCGTATACTTTACAAAAACCATTAAATAATGACAAGGGTGTTACAGTATGACTTTTAAAAAAAAAATGATGAAGATGAAGCAAAAGAAATAAACAAACAAGTTTTTCAAAAATAACTTTGTTTGAATAAAGGCTTGATCAAAATAAAAAGTTCAAAAATAAAACCGATGCTTTTACGCCTTTCGCCCTTTTCTACTAACCACTAACCCAACCACCTACCTTTAACCCAAGCCTAACCCTTCACCCAAAAGTCCTCTTGATATTTACAAAGGTATAAAGTTAAAAAGGAGAAGGATTGATTGCTTGGCAAGCCTATGGTATGAGTAAGTTCCATGCCGCTCTCGAGTGATCCACTAAAATACATTTTCGGCCTAGTGTTGAGTGATCCCCCGTGAGGTATGTGAACTTGTATATAAAAAGAATTTTAAAGAGGCATGTTATGCCCTAATAAGTAATTTATCTTATGAAAAGTTTTAAATAAATCATGACGAATAGGATTGTAAATAAATAAAAATAAAACTAAATTACGAATCTTGGAAATCCCGACACTCTATGACAAGCCCAAAAATATTCTCTTCTACCCATTCCATTTGGGAGTGTAAAGCCACATTATAAAGAGTTTTGCTTGAGGACAAGCAAAGATTCAAGTGTGGGGGTATTTGATGTGTGCAAAATGCAACATATAAATTACATCAATTGTGGCATAAAACTAACCCTTTTTTAGTACTAATGTTGGAAAAAGTGTGCTTTTGTCTTCCTTTTGTATTTTCAGGATGAAATGAGCTCAAATTAACAAAAGAAGCAAAAAGACAGCAAAATCTAACATAAATACAAGAAAATGAACAAACGTGACATGCCCAACCCCACGACAGCATCTTCCCAAGCAAAACAAGAAGACAAAAGACAGAACACGCCCCGTGCTCAGCCAGCACGGGGGCGTGCCCAAGTGTCAGCAGAAAAGACAAAGTGGTAGAAGCTTCTATTGCCCACCACGGGGCCGTGCTCAGCGGGCACAGGGCCGTGGTCAACTATAAGATTCGCATAATCCAGACAAATCTTCATAGTACAGATATGCTTCTGCACACGGGGTCGTGCTCAGCGGACACGGGGGCGTGGTCAACTAATAAAGACAAGAGCAATTAATGAAAAAAGAGAAGGATGTGGACACGGGGTCGTGCCCACTGGACACAGGGCCGTGCCCGAGCTTCTGTTCAGCGTATAAATAGGAGTGCTTGGCTCAAGCTCAAACCATCCCTTGGCACACCACCTCTCTCACACTTTACCCACCACCCACCCCCACCATAACACCATCATCCACCACCATCATCCATTGTCCATCATCGAGTGTGTGAGTCGTCTCGGGATCCAAGATTGATCGTAAGAGTTCTTGACAATCAAGGTCATGTTTGCCTAAGTCTCTTACATCACTTGGTGAAGACAAGTGTCTAGTGTAATACTTTTTATTTTTAATCTTTTCGCACTTTTTAATTGGTTATGTATTAATGACTTTAATAACTAGTTTCTTATGTTGAAGGTGATTCTTCCTTATCGTTTGTCCGTGGTGTCTTGGAATTATTTTACTGTCTATATAAAATAAAAGATTTTCACCATTCATATCTCCACGGTCTGTATGGAGGTATGTTGGCTACCTGGCCGGGGGTTAAGGGAACAGTTTGGTAAGAGTCTTGCCGTTATTCAGCGTTTAGAGATCCTGCAAGGGACCTGGGTCAAATTTAGTAGGACCTCCTTCAATACTTAACGGTATTGGATGGCGGGGGTCCAAACTCTTTGATCCCCTCATAAGTTAAACTACTATTAATACTATAACCCGACTACTTAGGACTGTATCCTTGCTGACTCAGACTACTTAGTCGAGGGTAACATCACCTTCAAAAGAGGGGCCTACCATAATTTGCATTAATAACTTAATTAATTATCTTTCAATAATCCGACCCTTTAGGATTGTATCCTTGTTGACTCAAACTACTGGGTTGAGGGTAACGTCACCTCCAAAAGAGGGGCCTACTACAATAACTAAGATAATCCCTTAAATAAGTGTAAAAGTGCGGAAATAATCAAAGGTTACACTATACACGAGTCGGAACCAAGTGATTCATCTTGTCTATATGTTTTTTTTTTCAGCATTTTAGTTAGTTTTTATTTTCTTAGTTTAAAACATTTTTCTAACTTTTTGATTTGATTAGACGTTGAGGATAAACCGGTATTAAAAGCTCTTGTGTCCTTGGACGACCTCGGTATCTTACCAACACTATACTACACTCATGATGGGTGCACTTGCCCATATGTGTGTTTAGTGTTAGTAAATATCGTGTTTTATAAATTGAAAACTTGGCTAAAGAAAGTGTAAAAGGGCTTAAAATATACTTAAACCTATATATACACCTAACGCACATCATTGTGTCTCAAGATTTTTGTTTTCGCTCTCATGATTAACTCTTTAGTATTCTATTTCTTAGTTTAAGAAAGTAGATTAAAAAAACAATAGTTTAAAACATAATTTTCCAATAACTTTCCAAACAAATTAATTTGTATCAAAATTTAATAATAAGAATAATTAAGATTCCAATTTTTTTTTTTTTGTTCCTTTTCCAAACGCACGTTACCCACTAACTATACTAGTTAACAACACTTGTTATTCCCACCACGGGGCTTGAACTCTCACCGCTTGAAAAGACAAGGTTCTATCTAACATATTGGTACCGTTAGGCCAGAGGCCTTTGATGATTACAAATATTGATAACTCAATTAGTTTTGGGTTGTGCCAATTGACTTAACCCCAATTCATTTAGGGAATGTGCTCCTTATCAAATAAGTGGTAGTGATTTTGCAAAAGCCCACTGTTCGCTACATCTTATATGAGTTGTGTAGAAGGACGACTTCGGTATGCTACATATTATATGAGCCATTTATAGAGTTTTTTTTTTCATTAGTAACATGTGATATGTTTTGTAAACCCCTCTTTGTTATGGATAAACAAATCATCATCATCATCATCATCATATTCTATAAATCTCACCAATAGCAAAGCAAAAGTAGGGACTGAGTAGGGTAAGATGTAGACAACCTTACCTCTATCCCGTAGGAATAGAGAAGCTGCTTCCAGTTAGACCCCCGGCTGGATAGTAGTTTTGCATCAAGCTTTCGACATAAGGCACGTAACACTCAGCAATCGGGACAAAGACCAATTAGTGCATGTACCCTTTTGTTTTTCAGCTATCAACGCCACCACATGATGCATGAATAACCGTCCTCAGCTTTTAAAGTTATTTTCACGAAATTAGTAAAATAACGTTAAAATTAGTGCACTTTCACTTTTGCCCCCGATGGCCCACACATATACACATTATATGCGCATACTGCAAAAAATAATGAAAGCATAAATACGGATAGTTATCCATTTAAATATATAATTAAAGAGTTTGAAAAATACAATGATAAATATTTTTTTCATATTTATTTCTCTTCCTCCGTGAATAACATTACGGGGAACAGTCACATTTTGGGATGAGGATTTAGGTTCATCCGATTGCATAGGATGGGCATCGCAAATGGCACGGGATGGGATTTGGTATGAGAATTCTTGAAGGCGAACCAGAGATAGATGCCGAAGAGTGATCGTCACCAACAATCTAAGAATTCTAGATGGGATTCGGGTTCATTTTGAGAGTGTCCTTATGATTTTGGTTCTTCGAATTTAAATTAGATAAAAATGAGAAGGCACTCTTTTGTTTGTGGGTTTATAAGGTATGGGGTGCCCCTAAGTGATTTGGTCCACAGTTTGAAATAGTAAACAAAATAAATGGTAAATACATGTAGAGATGGGCATAATAACCGGTTCCAAACCTGACTCAGTAGATCCGACCTGGAACCGGTTCCAGTTTCTACCCGCTTTATTGAAGAACCGGTTTCGGGTTCAAAAAACCCGTAGGTTCTTACCTGGTTCCACCATTTTTTTAAAAATTGGTCCGTACCCGGTTCCTACCCGGAACCGGTTCCTCCGTAACCAATTCCGACCCGGTGCGTTAAATTCTTGATGATGTTACCGTGGAATCGATTCCTAGCATTTGCAACCAAGCAATATGTTTGTCTTTTTTTTTTCAAAATTACATAAAACATATAAAAAATTAGATAAAACATACATAAAATTAGAACCGGTTACATTATATAAAACACTAAACATTTATTTAACAACTAAACATAACTTAACTCCTAAACAGTCAAAGAACCGGTTCCGGATGCTTCACCGACTTCATTTTTCTTCGCCTTTGTAACCGGACAATGACGATCAGTGTGTTTTTTTAACGTGGAGTTGGCCGTAGCCTTCATGAATTTGCCACATGCTTTACACCTTGCCATCTCGTGGCTATCGCCCATTAAGCACAAATCAAAGTGCTTCCAAACTGCGGAGTTTCTCTTTATTTCCAAAACCATAACGACCTCATCGTTGCACGCCATTTTAATTGTGAAGCTTTGAAAGTATAGATTTGAAGGTTTGAGTCATGTATTTTTGGAGTAGGTTTTTGAAAATGAAAGGTGTATGTGAATATATATAGAAAAAAACTGATCATAATAGCCATTAATCGGTTCTAACGACATTATAGCCGTTGGAATCGATTCCTACAGGTTTTGCAGCTTTTTCATTTGAGTTACCCGAAGGAACCGATTCTTCCGAGGAACTGGTTACAACCCTACCCGGAATCGGTTACTATCGGTTCTAGTATTAATGGTCTAAAACCGAGTAGGAACTGGAACCAGTTCCTTCAACAACCGGTTCCATTCACACTTATTCAAGAACCGGGTACGGTTAGGAACTGGTTCCAGGTATAAAAAAAACCTGATATATGTAGGTCCTGTTTTTCTCGGTGGATCCGATACGAAAACCTATCCTTGTTTATCACAAACACGGTAACGGGTGCGGAATCCCCGCGACGGTGCAAACCAAACACAGTGTAAAACACACGCGGAACCAAAGATTCAATATCTATTGATTAGGGATGAGTACAACCCAAACATATACAAACAATGTTTACAGACTCTCACTAAGTCTCACAGCTCTCTCATACTCATCAGTTTCACACAGAAACTATGAGGGGTATTTATGGGGTACAAGACACAGACCATGACGAAACACAAAGAGGGCACGACGAAAACCAAAGTCGACGAAACACTTTCTGTTTCGTCGACATACCTTTTAACCAAAGATGTTTCGTCGTTTGTGTTGGCCCAAATTGAAGTCAAAGCCCAATTGACCATTCGGCCCAACATGAGAAGTTACGTCCAGATGACTTTTGTTGACTAATCTTTCACAATTTCAACTATGACATCATCATGACATCACAATGATGATGTCATGGTGATGTGTCACCGGGAATAGGTTCTCGGCTCTCCGTGCTTCGCGTGTCGAACTCTGGGGCATACGACGGAGGAATGTCGTGACGTCGGGCTTGAGCCGAACCTAACCGTGTGGAAACCGAAACAAATCGAATCGAGTCGAGTCGCGTCCACATAAAGTGTACCAACAAACTCCCCCTTGGACGCTACTCGTGATGGTTCGTCTTCTATGTCTTTCATGTCGGAGGATCTTCAAAATCTTCACGTGTCGTAAGCATAAAGTATATCAACAAACTCCCCATTTTATTTAGGAAGTGTGTTAACAAACTCCCCCTTAGAATGAACTCTCCATTGAGTAATGCTCGGGAATCTTTTGATCTGTCAATTCTTCAGATCCTTGTGGTGTTGATGAAGGGTCAGCGGCAACTCGGTCATTTTTATCTTTTGAGTGCCTTCACTTCGTGTCTTCATTCTAAAGCTTGTCATCGAACATGTTCTCCTCGCCTTTAGCATCTGCACGCGCAAGAAATCTAAACGCATAATGAGAACAACCGCTTGGAATATAGTTAACATTTAAACAACTGACACACATGTGACCATATTTCAATCACCTACCGACCGACAACAGTTTGAAAGTTTAAAAATTGATCAATTTTAATCCTTTAACTTTCAAAACTCGTTAACTTCGACTGTTTATGAAGATGTAATTGTTTTCCGGCTTACAATCAGGATTTTGGGTAGGATAGACTCGAGTTCCAACATCGGTCAATCTAAAATAAACTAGAAGCAAAATCTTTTTGGCTTTTATAAAGTTTATATTAAAACACACCTAAAATCTATTTGGAATTTTTCATTTTTCAAATGTTAAGACGGAAAGCAATAAATAAATATATACAAAGATGCAGAAACGAAAGCAGTAAATAAATATTTACAGACAATATTTTTGCAAGTTTCGAGGGTAAGAGAATCATATCAGTGTATGGTCATGCCAAAACGCTCTTGTTGTTCAATTAGTTCACATTAAGATAAGCATCCTATAACAATTATCGGTATTGTTGTCCACTTAAGCTCAACTTATCAGATGTAATCATGGCGAGGGGATACGTTAAGGTATGACTTATACTTATCGACCGGTGTTCATTCACACACGACACATTCCCGTATCAAGGCATGCACGAGAGTTCATCTTACCGGTGAGTATACCATTTATCATTTGTTTGACCGTATAAAAATGTGAGAAACTCGCTTATTTTGTTTGAAAACAAGCCCTATGTGATAGAATCACTTATTGATGAGGAACTTGATTTTCGATGCGTGAGGGCACAGGAGCAAGTCCGTGAACAGGTCAGTACTTTCGTACAGCAGAGAGACGAACTTGGCTCCCGGATAAATGTGATATATTATCATTTATTTTTTGGGACATGTGATTGTTGATCACTTATTGAGGTCGAATGCAGTATGTACACGTATGTATAGTATCATGGAAGATCTAGACTTCGTCCCCGTTATATTTTCGGTAAAAGAGATAACCATGATAACCAGATGATAAGCAGAATAAAGACCGAATATCTCAGAACCTCGGTAATCTCTCAAACGAAATTTCGGAACTAAGACCATATGCCAATATACGGTCCCCACCTGGTCTTCAGTCGATTTAAGATTTATATCACCCTGCACACTTTAAAATGATTGTGAGCCTACCGATACATCTTATATAGAGCTGCTTATCGCTTTTCAGTTTGCATTTCAGTTCGAAGAGGTTTCGACAGACCACTGACTTACTATCATTTTCTCTTTTTTCTCGCCAGGAAACTCATTTTTGTTTTTCTATTGTTTTTGCGTTTTGAAATTTTTCGATGTTTTTGAATTTTCAAATTTTGGATTTACTCCCCCTAAAATCAACAAACTAAGATAAATTTAAAAGACACAAAGATATTTGCAAAAATGATTTTCCGATGTCGGTTAACTCATGTTTTACCTCAATGCCGTTTACCAAAATTAATTTTAATCAGAATTGATTTATCGAATTTTGGAAAAATGAGTAGGCATGTCGGTAAGCGGTGCGGACCATGACCACATTGATGAGTTTCATATTGAAACGATCACGTGTGAGGTGATATTCGAGTTCAACGTGTCAGGTCAAAGAGTGCTGTACGAGATAATAATTCAAAAAGAAGCTTAAATATCGACAAGTATAGGAGAGATTAGAAATTTAAAACCGTATCCTGCAACTGCTTCGTGCATTGTCAGGAATCTGAGTGCTCTCCCAAACTGGATATCCACCCGGTGTGGATTTCAAGGTCGTTTTTTGTAGCTACTGAGAAATCTCTTCACAGCAACAAGATCATAAACCTCTGGGTCCGGCTGGTCTTCCATATTGCACCAGCGAAGGTCTTTGTCTTTCTCTTTCAGAAGTAGTGTGCGGTTGTTCAATCCACGCCAAGGCATCCACACACCCGGTTGGTTTGTTCAACAAACACATTTTCTTCAATCACACCGCGAAGAAATGTACACTACACGTTTATCTTGTTGATTTTGAACATCAGACGTGCTGCAGGTGCGTACATTTTGATTGAATCTATCATGCGGACCCGATCAAAGCCTTTAACAATCCAACTTTGTAATGATTTTCATTTTGTCGAAGCTTTCAATTTCTTTCAACAGACAATTCTGTCTTCTTTTCTTTTTCTCTCCATCTAAGGCAACAATTTCTTTTGTCGCCGTTCTTGTGCATGAACATTCCACTATCAACATTCCTATGACTATCGATAGTTCCTCCTGGAACATCCTACACACTCACTCAGAGATTAGTTGGAGAGGGGGACCCAAGCCTTCATAGACTTTGGTTGCCCCTGAGAATCAAGAAATGTAATTTCAATTTCTTGAAGGTCCTTAAATTGCAAGCCTCCCCCTGAATCCTTACCTGTTTTCGGTTTCCAAGCTTGTTTCCGTTTACCGGATTGTATATCATTTACAGATTTAGAAATCTCCGGTTTTAACGATTGCGACAAAGTTGGTTTCCTTTTAACAGTTTCTGGTTTTAAAGCCTTTTCGATCACCTTCACATTTTTACGTCGTTGTTTTGTTTCCTGTTCTTTAACAGTGCGTTTGTCAGTGTTTGGTGACACAGGACGACGTTGTTGGTGACCTTGTTCAGAAGGGGCTCTTTCTACAAAATTTGGTTTCGGAGAGTTTGTGCAATTTCTGATAATGTGGCCAAACTCCCCGCATTTAAAGCAAGATCTCCTTTCAACAAATTCAGGAGATTTTGTTCGATGGCCTGGCGTTGAAGTTGTAGACCCAGAGGTACTAGCTTCACAGCCGTTTGTGTGTTGGGTGTAATTGTTATCACTATTACGTTTCAAAATGTTGACCTTTTGAACAAAATCGGTATTTGACTTATTTTCAAAAGTCTCCACTTTATCCGTACCTTTGGAGGCCACAAATTTAACGTCTTTTGCTTTCTTCTTGTAACGAGCTCCTTTTGATTCAACCTTGGCCTTAGGCTTTGGAGCTCATTGTTGTTGTTGTTTACCCTTAAAAGCATTAGGTTGTTGCTTTGTTGGTGATTTTTTATTTCCAAATTGTTTTCTAACTTCAGCTTTTGGAATCGGATCACACTGAGTTACTGAAACTCTTGGGATTGCTTTTCCCAAAAACTTAGTTGTATTATCTTCAAACACTTAATCAATCAAGGATTGATTGACGTTTTTTATTGGAAAATATTTGTCTGAATAAATTTTACTATCACCGACCAAAGTATACAACACGTTATCACTTTTAATGGTAGAAACTGTCTCAGTGATAGGATCTATCTCTTGTTTAGCACCAGTTGATTGCACAACAGGAGTAGGAGGATCACACATAATGTGATTCTCAAAAGGCACTTCTACTCCTTTTCTATCGTCAAGAGATTTATCCTCATCACTCGCATCTGACTCATCATCCGAAGAATCATAGTCCTCAACTGTGGGAGGACTTTGATTTGAAGCACACGATGACTTTTCTTTCCGATCAGATGAGCCCTCCGATGAATTGTCCGTTTTGAACCCTAAGCCAGTTGTAACTTCCTCATAATCAAGAGCCACAGTTGGCTCAAAACGCGGCATTTCTTCCTCATCGGGCATTCTGGTATAGTTGTGTCTCAAAGGAGGCGGACACGACTTATACCCAACGCCTTTAACATTACCCTTTAGTTTTTGAACGTCAATGATGTGATCGAGTACAAATCGGGAGTTAGAATAACTCTCCAACTTGAGCTTGATTGCATCATGCTCGCATTTGGCAATGGCTAGTTCCTTTTTGGTTTCCTCAACAATGTTAATGTAATCGTTAATACTAACTTGTTTATGATAAACAGTTTTGGTCACTTCGGAAACACTTTTCTTTAAGGTTTCAATCACATATTTAAATTCTTTTTCGTTTCTAGCTAGAGCCATATTTGCCTCCTTACACTTAGACAACTCAACAACCAAACTTTGGTTATGACTGTGAACCTTTTCATATTCATCTTTCAATTCTGCACAAACATTACAAACACTAGGAGCAGGAGGATCAGAATTTACCTGACTTTTCGAGGCTGAGACATTTTCCATAAAGGCAGTCTGATAAGAAAAAGATCCATCTTCAGAATTATAATCTCCCGCATTCGAGCTTTCTTCATCTGAACTCTCGCTATAACCCGAGCTATCATCACTTTCAGAAAACTCTTCCTTGTGAACATGCTTGATGTGATTTATGATTTTTGCATAGCATGCGGTTCCACCTCCTTGATCATTATCTCCGAATTGTACAGACCAATTACACCCTTCATCAGCTTGAACAACTAATGCTCTGTTGGTGTTTGAAGGTCCAGATTGGTTCTGGTTCTGATTGTTGTTCACCGCTACTATCCTTCGTTCACGATTGTCTTGATTTGCATTAGAAGTACTCATCTGATTTCTAAACGGATTCTAATTGCCCTGTTTGCTTGGTCGGGTGCACTCACGTTTGAAGTGACCCTTTTCGCCACAATTGAAACATGTAACCGTATCTTTATCAAACCCGTACTTCATATCATTTTTGCCTTCCAAGCTTGTTCTTCCAGTTCGAGTCATGAAATCCTTTGCCCTTCTAACAGCACTTGCAAACGCCCACCTGATATCCATTAACTCCATTTCATCACGGTCTATCTGCTAATAATCTTCATTGGTCATATTGATGTTTCCAATTTGACCTGCTACCAATCCACAGTAGGAACTGAACATTGTGTTGAGAAGTTCCAAATGTTCCTTTGCAACTTCTACACTGACTTTTGAAAGATTAGAAGTATCAACTCTGACAGTGTTGGTGTTTTGGGGTAAAGGATTGTTGGTATAATGTGCTTGTTGTTGCTGTGGTAGGGCTTGAGGTTTGGGTATAGATTGTGAAAGATAAGCACTTTGATTCCACTATTGTTGAGTAGTGGTAACTTGAGGTGGAGGTATGGATTGTGAAACATAAGCACTTTGATCCCACTATGGTTGGGCTTGATTGAACTGTGGAAACGGAGATGAGCTTGTATTGGACACAAACGCCGTTTGAAGCTTCGGTTGCTGAATGGAACTAGAACTAGCTGAAGGACCAAAACCAGGCAAATACATTTCTGTGTTTTGAGGAGGTGCCATTGCAATCCTTTTAGCTTTCCGAATTTCCTCTTAGTTCTTGTACTCCAACTTCTGAATAAATTCATAGAGAGTGCCATTGGCTGTATCCATATCGCCCGTATGCTCTAGAAGTTCAATGAATGGACTCCACTTAGGAGGTAGAGCATCAGCAAACCGTGCAACCATTTCCAGATGAGTTGCAGCAACATTATAAGAACTCATTTCACTAATCAAATGATAAAAACGAGAAGTCATATCATTTAGAGTTTCATTCTCCAAGAACTGAAATGATTCAAACTCTTTCTTCAATAGATCATGGCATGTCTTTCTAGTAGCTGCATTTCCTTCTCCTCTCGCTACCAATGCATCCCATAAACCTTTCGTGTTCTTACAATAAGAGAATTGATGAAAGATGTCTTTGTGAAGTGCTTGAGTGAGAATAGCATACGCCTTCTTCTCCAGATCATATGCCTTTTTGTCGGCTTCTTGCATATTATTGAAAGTTGTCGCATTTGATCCTGCTTCTTTAAGAGCTTGACTAAATTCAGAGGTGAAACACGTCCATAATTCTGTGTTTTGCCCTTGAACGTAATTATGGAAATGACCCTTCCATGATGGATAGTCGTTCATGTGATTTAACTTTGGTGGGCGATTGTTGCTACCCGTCTCATCTCACTAAGCAATAGATTTTGAATGCTTTGATTTTGATTCGACACCAATGCCCATTGACTTGCACTTATTGACTGCTGTTGTTGAGGTATGGAATTCGCTAAATATGCAGCCATCGAAGTCTGATTTTGACCCGGTCGTGAGTCCATACTCCAATCCCATGGGCTCGTACAACTCATGTTTGATATATGAAAGTGAAAAACTGATCACACACTTGAAAACAGACAGTTAAAACACTTTTGCAAGTCTTCTGTTAAAAATCACAAGTATCTCGACGAAACTCTTTTTGATAATGAACGACGAAACTCAGGCTGAACTATGGTCGACGAAACTGGATGATATGTGATGAACGACGAAAGTGAATTTTGGATAAGATCCGACGAGACTCAATTGTAAGACCCTGAACGACGAAACTGAACGACGAAACTCCTTTGTTTTATTGGCGACGAAACTCAAAAGTGTTTGTTATGCGACGAAACTGAATGATATATGATGTAATGTCGACGAAACTGTTATGTATTGATGGGTCGACGAAACAGATGTGAGATCTTGGCGACGAAACAGATGTGATGTTTGATGTACGACGAAACTGATGGATTAATCAATGCATCGACGAAACTCAGACTTCTGAATATTGACTTCTGTGACGTAACATGATTTGTGTGAGACGAAACCTTATGAATAAACTTGATCGACGAAACTTGATTTAATTGAGTTGATTTTGATGAAATCTAAATGGGTTCCGTGGATTTTGTTTTCAGGATAAGATGTGAGTTGGTGAGATATTTTCAAATAGACCTTATCTCCTTCTGACACAAGACACTCTTTTTCAAACTACACAGCATGTATATCTTACCAAAACGTATGGTGACACAATATTTTAATCAAACCTTTTATCCTTTAATTTTTAATTCAACAAACAACTAACACAGTTAGTTTACAAAAGATAAAAAAGTGAATGATTTGAAGAACACATATGAACCTTTTGAAGATATGATGAACTTGATAAATTTTCGAACAAAATTTTGCTTAAAACTTTTACTAAAAACCCGGTTTTTCAACGTGAACAATCAAGACAACAAGGTTTTGATAAAACTTTTAGCACATGATAATATCTAACAGATTTTAAGATGAGTTTTCCAGAAATATGTGAACTTTCAAGAACAAAGTTTTTAGAAAAATATAAACAATCAGTTTCAAACTTGATAAAAACCGAACTAGGTTTGGTTTTAAACAAGGATTAGAGCCAAAGCTCTGATACCAATTGTAGGTCCCGTTTTTCTCGGTGGATCCGATACGAAAACCTATCCTTGTTTATCACAAACACAGTAACGGGTGCGGAATCCCCGTGACGGTGCAAACCAAACACAGTGTAAAACACACGCGTAACCAAAGATTCAATATCTATTGATTAGGGATGAGTACAACCCAAACATATACAAACAATGTTTACAGACTCTCACTAAGTCTCACAGCTCTCTCATACTCATCAGTTTCACACAGAAACTATGAGGGGTATTTATAGGGTACAAGACACAGACCATGACGAAACACAAAGAGGGCACAGCGAAACACCAAAGTCGACGAAGTGCTTTCTGTTTCATCGACATACATTTTAACCAAAGATGTTTCGTCGTTTGTGTTGGCCCAAATTGAAGTCAAAGCCCAATTTTCACTCTTTTTTTGTTGAATAAGTTAAACTTGAATATGAGGGGGTAACTTTAATGAATAACTTAGAATATGAGAGGGTAACTAAAGTTATAAAAATCACAATGGAGCTTCTTTTCTATTTTTTTTAATCAAATACAGTTTTTTGGACCTATAAAATATGTTTTTATTGCAAAGTAGGTTTAAGAAAAAAAAAGTAATTTTCTTTTTAGATTAAAAAATGATTAGATCAATAATTATTTAATGAATTGGATTTATCAAATTAGAATATGAGTGAGAAACAAAAAAATCTTCAAAAACACTATTTTGGTAAATACTTTTCTAACAACACCATTTTGGTAAATAGTTTTTCCACCAACACTATTATGGGAAAAAACTCCAGATAACTTTTGTTGACTAATCTTTCACAATTTCAACTATGACATCATCATGACATCACAATGATGATGTCATGGTGATGTGTCACCGGGAATAGGTTCTCGGCTCTCCGTGCTTCGCGTGTCGAACTCTGGGGCGCACGACGGAGGAATGTCGTGACGTCGGGCTTGAGCCGAACCTAACCGTGTCGAAACCGAAACAAATCGAACCGAGTCGAGTCACGTCCACATAAAATGTACCAACAATATACATGTATGGACTTTTATATTTAAAAGATCTAATATAGCAAAGTCGATTTGAAAGTTAATGACTTTCAACCTCATTTATTGAACATATTGACCCAAGTGCCCTTTGTGTTTAGGTGCCATGATATATAATAAAAAGTCGATTTGAAAGTTAATGACTTTTTAACCATTTATTGAGAATCTTTTCTATAAACAAATTCTTTTACTGTCTGCATTTCAGTTAAATTCGAATTCAACTTTCTCTTATATGCAACTTCATTTTGTTTAATTTCTTTGTTAAATCGTAAAACATTTTTTTTTCTCTAATGAGTGCTCGGTTACGGATTCGTAATGGGTCATGAGACTAACACACTGAGATGTGCAGAGTTTATTTTTGAATTCGTAAGGTATGCTATTTGCCAAATCATTTTCTTCCTTCTCCTTGCTAGACTCCACCTTCATTGCTTAAGCAGGAGCCTTTTCCTTTTTTTTTCTTTAGCCTTAACACTGCTTTCAGCTTTTGACTTTTCCATCACCTTCTCTTCTTTGACCTCCACAACAGCTCCCTTTCCTTTGTCAGCAGTTGGCTTGTTTTCATAGAACATTCCTTTTAGCCCGGTGTCTATACCTTCAGCACCTTTGGGAATACTTGCATTTTTATTACTAAGAAAACTCGAGAGAAGGGGTGCAAAGCTGGTAGCTATCTTTTCCATCAATGCTTTGTTGACATTTGCTCTCGCTTCGGTAATCTCATCTGCCCAGTCATAGTCTTCTACCACCAAAGCTTTCGGTACTTCATTTGTTGCAGTATCAATTCCTTCAATATCGATTGGCCTTCTAGCATGAGCAGCTTCAAGATGTTCATTTTTTAGTAAAGGACATTCCCTTTTGAAATGACTAAGGGTCTTATTGTAGCACCAAAGCTCTGATACCAAATGATAGTCCGCGTAGATCCGGTTTCAATCTCGGTTCGAAAAAAAGTGGACAGGTGAATTTGAGCCAAGAACAAAGAAATAAACAAAGAAATATATATTTGAATCATAGATTACAACGAAGATCTTATTGATGGTTATAAAAGATTACAAGATAATCATCCACCCCAGGTGAGCTCCCCTGGTGGCTCACAAAATACACACCCTACAAGTGAGGTATAGTACACTATTTATATATCCAGCGGCTTGTCCTCCAAACAAACCTCCTCTTGTTTGGAAAACTTACTAAACTCGCAAAACACTCTAACTATAATAACTAAAATTACCACCATACGAACAATAAAATCGCTAAATTAAAGTCAACGTAGTTGATAATATCATTCTCCATTTTGACCCAACATTAGGAATATAATTTTTTAATTTTTTTATGTAGCATATTTTATAATATGTTATTTTTACAAATATAATGACTTTTTATATTTTTTATGAGTTAAATATAGAGATAGTCTTTGTGGTTTACTGAATATAACACCTTTGAGTGCTAACAAAAAATTACATAAGTATATTTTAGTCATTTTAACTAGAGTTAGTCTTAATATTTAAAAAAATTACTAAATTAAAACCGTAGAACCTCAATCTGTTACAAAAGATAAGTTAATTCTCAAAGATGTTTCTTTCAATAAACCATAAAATTATTTGTGTAATTAACTAAAAAATTTCAAGGAAAAATAGTTTTCAACTTTGTATAAGTGAACATGAATTCATTCCAATTACCTTTCATGTGAGATTATATAAAAACAACAGAGTGAGTTCCCTATTACAATCAACAGGCACACAATTTTTGAAATAAATTTGAAAAACACATTATCTGTACAAACCAACACATTATCTGTACAAACCAATATCTGGATCTCATAATTTTTTTTTAAATCAAGGGAGATAAGAACTTAGTTTCAATTATATAAATATATATTATAAGGCTCCAAAAACAAAAGAATTTGACAAATTAAACACCCTTAGCTTCCTATCATTACCAATTTATTTAAGAGTTTATTTTAGGAAAAAAAATCAAAAGCATAACAAATACAATAATTTTCCAAACAAATTCTGTAATTTCCATTGAATTTTAATAATAAAAATAATTAAGATTACAAATATTGATAATTCAGTTAGTTTGGATTGTGCTAATCCCAGGCAGGACCTAGAGGCTTTCAAATTTAGGCAACGGTCTAAGGCCTCCAAAAAATAGGGTCTCAATTTTGTTAAAAAAAATTATATAGTATATGTGTATTACTATATTAGGCCTAAATGAACAAAACAAAAATTATATTTATTGCAATGCTCCATAGAAAAACCGAATTTAAAATAAAAGAGGCCCAATTCTAACTTCAAGCAATATGTAATTCGTAATTAATTTAGGCCGACATCATCATTCTAGCTAACTGTAACGTCGCATATGATAATTCCGCTCAATTGTGTCGCTGACTAGGGAGAAATTTGAGGTGAAATTAGGAGAGATTATTATTGTCGCAATGGTCAACGGCTACTTTTTTTATAATAATATCTATATATAATTTGAGGTGAAATTAGGAGAAATGATTGGGGAGAAATCACTATTTTCCCTAAAATCCTAATTGATACCTTGAATCTTTGAGTAATGAATTGTGCTTGCAATCGAGACTTCCGATGTTTTCTTTATACCAATTCAATGAACCCCGCCTTTGTAGTTTCTTAGGGCCTCTAGAAACGTTGGAACGGCCTTGGCTAATCGACTTAACCCCTATTCATTTTTAGTGAATGTGCCCCTTATCAAATAAGTCGTTATATAGTGGTTCTATTAAAGCACATCGTTCGTATGCCACATCTTATATGAGGTGTATAGAAGGACAACTTTCATATGTTACATATTATATATGAACCACATGGAATTCTTTAAAAAATAACTGAAAGCAACAGGGAGTGCACTAGTAATATATGTTTTTAAAACGGTTACTTTCATAAAACACAAACAAACAACTCCTGGCCAAAAAAGGCAAGGCGCAAAATAACTCAAACTTACATCAGATCAAAAGAGCACCAATCCGTCAATAGGATTGACCTACAATTCGACCTATGCTTAAATCAAAGAAAATTAAACGGCCTACATTTACAATAATGTTTTAAATCTTTACCTATTTTTGTCTAAATTTTAATTCATTCCTAGCCTTCCGTATCCATATGCACCAACAAGCCACAACGATAATCCCCTGGAACATGCTCCTCTTTAGCATAGTAGTAATATATGCGTGATACGTTTTGTCAACACATTTTTCTTATTGATCATAAATAATGAAAGTATCATAGTTATGTAAGTGATAGTTATCTATTTAAATTATATAATTAAAGAGTACGAAAATACAATGTGAATTATTTTTTCATATGTATTTTACATCCTCCATATTAATACTATGGTGAAGAGACATCTTCGGGGTGGGGGATTCGGGTTCATCGAGTGGTTGGACGGGATGGCGTCGCACATGGCACGGGATGGGATGGGATTTGGGATGAAAATTCGGGATGTTGCTTGAGAAGGTTGCGAAGTGATTATCGTTGCCCAACAATTTTAGAATTTTAGATGGGATTCGGGTTCACTCTTAAAATATCCTTTCAATTTTGATTCATCCTATTTAATTTAGAGAGATATAAGACGACGCTCCCTTATTAGGCCACCCATAGTGGAGCCTTATATGGCGCTATATACCACCATCCAGCCCCATAGCGACGGGTACAACCCCCCCCCCCCTCCCCGGGCGATATGGGCAAAAAAGTTTTCCCTCCGTGATATGCATAGCCGCGTGTCATGGTGGTTTCTCTCTCTCACACACATACACACACATATATATATATATATATATATATATATATAAACGGGATCAGAAGAAAACGCTCAAAAGTGTGAGAACGGTGAGAACGCATCATGGCCCAACACGTGTCCCGCGTCATAGAGAAGGGCGGAGGGGCCTTTTTGTCTTTTCATTCTTCTTTTTATTTTCCCTACGCAGTATGATATTTTATGGCGTCTAAGTTTTTTTTTGGCCTTAATTGTATTTTTTAAACTTTTTGGCGTTGAATTAATTGTTTTTGTGTCACATATGTAACTTTTTGGCGTTATAGCGTTTTCTGGTTAATTTTTTGGCGTTTTTGGCCTTTTGTATAAAAATTCATTACGAGTCATTAAAATTTGCATAAGATTACAGAAGACCAATTTTTTTTGGCGTTTAGTGAATTTTTTGGCGTTTAATACCCCTTTTTTACAAGGTGCTTTTGCCAGCAGCTGTTCTCCCAGTTTTCATACTACCGGCGTTTTGGTGTTTGTAGCTTTTGACGTTTTATATAATAATGTATTTTATTTATAATAATGTATTTTATTTATATAACAAAACAACATATTTCTTGATATCAAAACAATATAAAATGAAAACAAAAATAATACAAAATGGTAATCTAATTTTTCTTCCGAATCTTCAATGTCATCAGCCTCTTCGTTTCTTGAATTTGTTTTTCGCGTTTTGAACCTTTTTGAATACTTTAGCTAGATGCCAACTTTCCTTCATAAACCCCGTTTTTTTTAGTAGTAGCTGCTTAGTGGCAACCTGTTTTTTGGTGTGATATTCTTGTTTGGTGGCATGTCATTAAAGATCAACTCTTGCTTGATGCTATTTGTAACAATGGAGTCCAAAACAACATTTTATCCTTGTGTTGATCTATTTATTCCATTCAAATAATCATCAAGAACATAGCTTACATGATGGCATATAATGTCATCAGTCTCTTTTTCTTGAATATTTGTCCATCTCATTTAGCAAAATATTATTGAGTTAACCCCCTCAGAAAAAGGATGCATTTCAGTGAAAGTATATATTTTCTTGTTATCTATATTTTATTATTTTATGTCTTTGTATGCAGTGGTTCAACGGTTTAGTTTGAAAATTAATCACTTTCACCCAATCCCTTATAACATCTTCCCATAGAGAATGTTTGTAAATTAATTAAGATGTTTTTAAATAAATTTTTGTCACCACTAAACTTTTAAAGACTTATTTCTTACAAATCATTAATTAGTTGTGTCTCAAGATTTTTGTTTTCGCTCTCATGATTAACTCTTTAGTATTCCATTTCTTAGTTTAAGAAAGTAGATTAAAAAACAATAGTTTAAAACATAATTTTCGAATAACTTTCCAGACAAATTCTGTAATTTCTATCGAAATGTAATAATAAGCATAATTAAGATTCCAAATATTTTTTACCTTTTCCAAACGCATGTTACACACTAACTATACTAGTTAACAACACTTGTTATTCTCATCACGGGGCTTGAACCCTCACCACTTGAAAAGACAAGGTTCTATCTAACACATTGGTACCGTTAGACCAGAGGCCTTTGATGATTACAGATATTGATAACTCAATTAGTTTTGGGTTGTGCCAATTGACTTAACACCAGTTCATTTTTAGGGAATATGCTCCTTGTAAAATAAGTCTTGTGATTTTGCAAAAGCTCATTGTTCGCTACATCTTATATGAGTTGTGTAGAAGGACGACTTTCGTATGCTACATATTATATGAGCCATGTATAGAGGTTTTTTTTGTCATTAGTAACATTGTGATATGTTTTGTCAGCCCCTCTTTGTTATTGATAAAAAAAATCATCATCATCATCATACTCAGTAAATTTTACCAATAGCAAAGCAAAGTTAGGGTCTGAGAGGGTAAGATGTAGACAACCTTACCTCTACCCCGAAGAAATAGAGAGGCTGCTTCCAGTGAGACCCCCGGCTCGATAGTAGTTTTGCATCAAGCCTTGGACATAAGGCACGTAACACTCAGCAATCGGGACAAAGACCGATTAGTGCATGTACCCTTTTGTTTTTCATCTATCAACGCCATCACATGATGCATGATTAACCGTCCTCAGCTTTTAACGTTATTTTCAAGAAATTAGTAAAATAACGTTAAAATTAATGCACTTTCACTTTTGCCTCCCAATGGCCCACACATATATACATTATATGCGCATACCGCAAAAAATAATGAAAGTATAAATATGGATAGTTATCTATTTAAATATATAATTAAAGAGTTTGAAAACTACAATGTTAATTATTTTTTCATATTTATTTCTCTTCCTCCGTGAATAATATTACGGGGAACAGATACATTTTGGGATAGGGATTTAGGTTCATCCGATTGCACAGGATGGGCATCACAAATGGCATGGGATGGGATTTTGATTGAGAATTCTTGAAGGCGAACCAGAGATGGATGCCGAAGAGATGATCGTCACCAACAATCTAAGAATTCTAGATGGGATTCGGGTTCATTTTGAGAGTGTCCTTATGATTTTCGTTCTTCGAATTTAAATTAGATAAAAATGAGAAGGCACTCTTTCGTTTGTGGGTTTATTAGGCCTGGGGTGCCCCAAAGTGATTTGGTCCACATTTTGAAATAGTAAACAAAATAAATGGTAAATACATGTAGAGATAGGCATAATAACCGGTTCCAAACCTGACCCAGTAGATTCGATTCCAGTTTCTACCCGCTTTATTGCAGAATCGGTTTCGGGTTCAAAAAACACGTAGGTTCTTACCCGGTTTCACCTTTTTTAAAAAAATTGGTATGTACCCAGTTCCTACCCGGAACAGGTTCCTCCGTAACCAATTCCGACCCGGTGCGTTAAATTCTTGATGATGTTACCGTGGAATCAATTCCTAGCCTTTGAAACCAAGCAATATGTTTGCCTTTTTTTTAAATTACATAAAACATATATAAAATTAGAACCGGTTACATTACATGAAACACTAAACATTTATTTAACAACTAAACATAACTTAACTCCTAACAGTCGAAGAACCGGTTCCGGATGCTTCACCGACTTTATTTTTCTTCACCTTTGTAACCGGACAATGACGATCGGTGTCTTTTTTTAACGTTGAGTTGGTCATAGCCTTAATGAATTTGCCACATCCTTTGCACCGTGCCATCTCGTGGCTATCGCCCATTAAGCACAAATCAAAGTGCTTCCAAACTGCGGAGTTTCTCTTTGTTTCCAAAACCATAACGACCTCATCGTTGCACGCCATTTTAATTGTGGAGCTTTGAAAATATAGATTTGAAGGTGTGAGTTATGTGTTTTTGGAGTAGGTTTTTGAAAATGAAAGGTGTAAGTGAATATATATAGAAAAAAACCGATCATAATAGCCATTAATCGGTTCTAACGACATTATAGTCATTGGAATCGATTCCTAGAGGTTTTGCAGCTTTTTCATTTGAGTTACCCGAAGGAAACGGTTCTTCCGGGAAACTGGTTACAACCCTACCCGGAATCGGTTACTATCAGTTCTAGTATTAATGGTCTAAAACCGGGTAGGAACTAGAACCAGTTCCTACAAGAAACGGTTCCATTCACACTTATTCAAAAACCGGGTACAATTAGGAACTGGTTCCGGATATAAAAAAACCTACATCCCCATCTTTAAAAACATGACAAAACTGGGCGTTTCCTAACAATAAACATGTATGGACTTTTATTTTTAAAAGATCTAAAATAGCAAAGTCGATTTGAAAGTCAATGACTTTCAACCTCATTTATTGAACATATTGATCCAAGTGCCCTTTGTGTTTAGGTGCCATGATATATAATAAAAAGTCGATTTGAAAGTCAATGACTTTTTAAATCATTTATGAGAATATCTTTTCTATAAACAAATTCTTTTACTGTCTACATTTCAATTAAATTTGAATTCAACTTTCTCTTATATGCAATTTCATTTTGTTTAATTTCTTTGTTAAATCGTAAAACATTTTCTTTTTCTCTAATGAGTGCTCGGTTACGGATTTGTAATGGGTCATGACACTGACACACTAAGATGTGTAGAGTTTATTTTTGAATTTGTAAGGTATACTATTTACCAAATCATTTTCTTCCTTCTCTTTGCTAGACTCCACCTTCATTGCTTCGGCAGGAGCCTTTTCCTTTTTTTTTTCTTTTGCCTTAACATTGCTTTTAGCTTTTGACTTTTCCATCACCTTCTTTTTTTTGACCTCCACAACAGCTCCCTTTCCTTTGTCAGCAGTTGGCTTGTTTTCATAGAACATTCCTTTCAGCCCGGTGTCTATAGTTTCAGCACCTTTGGGAATACTTGCATTTTTGTTACTAAGAAAACTCGAGAGAAGGGGTGCAGAGCTGGTAGCTATATTTCCATCAATGCTTTGTTGACATTAGCTCTCGATTCGGTAATCTCATCTGCCCAATCATAGTCTTCTACCACCAAAGCTTTCGGTCCTTCATTTGTTGCAGTATCAGTTCCTTCAATATCGATTGGACTTCTAGCATGAGCAGCTTCAAGAGGTTCATTTTTTAGTAAAGGACATTCCCTTTTGAAATGACTAAGGGTCTTGTTGTTGTAGCACCAAAGCTCTGATACCAAATGATGGTCTGCGTAGATTCAGTTTCAATCTCGGTTCAAAAAAAAGTGTGAGACTGGTGAATTTAAGCCAAGAACAAAGAAATAAACAAAGAAATATATATTTGAATGGTAGATTACAACGAAGAAGATCTTATTGATGGTGATAAAAGATTACAAGATAATCATCCACCCCGAGTGAGCTTCCCTGGGGTGGTGGCTCCCAAAATACACACCCTACAAGTGAGGTATAGTACACTATGTATATATCCGGAGGCTTGTCCTCCAAAAAAACCTCATCTTGTTTGGAAAACCTACTAAACTCGCTAAAACACTCTAACTATAATAACTAAAATTACCACCAATACGAACAATAAAATCGCTAAATTAAAGTCTAGTAGTTGATAATATCATTCTCCATTTTGACCCAACATTAGGAATATAATTATTTAATTTTTTTATGTAGCATATTTTATAATGTGTTATTTTTACAAATATAATGACTTTTTTATATTTTTTAAGAGTTAAATATAGAGATAGTCTTTGTGGTTTACTGAATGTAACACCTTTGAGTGCTAAAAAAATATATAAGTGTATTTTAGTCATTTTAATGAGAGTTAGTCTTAATATTTAAAAATGTTACAAAATTAAAACCATAGAACCTCAATCTGTTACAAAAGAAAAGTTAATACTCAAAGATGTTTCTTTCAACAAACCATAACATTATTTGTGTAATTAACTAAAAAATTGTAAGAAAAAATAGTTTTCAACTTTGTATAAGTGAACATGAATTCATTCCAATTACCTTTCATGTGAGATTATATAAAAACAACAGAGTGAGTTCCCTATTACAATTAGCAAGCACACAATTTTTGAAATAAATTTGAAAAGCACATTATCTGTACAAACCAATATCTGGATCTCATAATTTTTTTTTTAAATCAAGAGAGATAAGAACTTAGTTTCAATTATATAAATATATATATTATAAGGCACCAAAATCAAAAGAATTTGACAAATCAAACACACTTAACTTCCTATCATTACCAATTTATTTAACTGTTTATTTTAGGAAAAAAAATCAAAAGCATAACAAATACTGAACTTTCTTCTACACATCTTAAAGAGGTGTAGAGAAAACGGGTATACTTTGTGGGTGTTTAAAGAAATTATAAGGATCAACTTTAGCCTTGATTCGAATCAACTTCTTAAAATTCTCTCTTTTCCAGTACCTCTCTCCCCAAACACTTGCTTCTTCATATGTAGCACTTCCAACGCCCAAATCAAGATCATTGTAGTTCGAATAAGCCTCCCTCGGGTTCTTGGATACGTACGGTTCCAAAGTCTTATCAAAACTTCGGATCCAAGCTAACCGTCTGCGTGATATCGCGGTCTTGTCCGAAGGCTGATCTATAAAGTCCACCCTCCTGAAAACTTGGTACAACACTCCAGCTCTATGAGGATACGGGATTGCTGTTTCCGAGTACTCCTCCATCTTTCCCCCAAACGTGTACATGAACAGAGTCTCTGACTTGTCATTTTGTAAAATCTTTCTCCATATCTTTCTGAGCCCGCTTTTGGGAATTGGAGTCCGGACATAGTCTGATTTGCCTTTGTAGCTCAGCCTGGGGATGGCTGATCGGTTCGCAAGAACCTCGGGCGGGGTGGAGGTGGTGAAGCCTCCAAATTGAAGGGTGGTCTGGACCATTCGTACTTCTTTACAAACTTCTCGTGTCACATTGAGCTCCGGAAAACTTTGGTTCAACAACGGAAGCAGCGTGTCAATATTGCCCTGATAAAGACCGTCAAACAATAGTCTTACGGTTTTCTTGGTGGTGTTGCCTATATTTTCACTGTTAATTTGAACTCTGATGATTAAATCACGATCAAATTTTGGTAACACGTATTGATATTTATGGAAAATATCCGTAGCACCTTGCTCCAGAGTAATATTCACCGTGAAAAGAGTAACTCTTTCCGGGACTGGAACCAACCTCAGCTTCCATGCAAGAACAATTCCGAAGCTAGAAGCACCACCGCCACGAATCGCCCAAAACAAATCTTCGCCCATCGATTTTCTATCAAGAATATTTCCATTGACATCCATGAAACGAACATCCAAAACATTATCAGCACCGAGCCCATATTTCCTCAACAGGTTTCCATACCCACCACCGCTCAAGAACCCGCTAACACCCACGCCAGCCCAAATACCAGCCGGAAAATACAAGGTGTCGGTTTTCTGAGAAATAGTGTAGTAGAGTTCACCAAGCAAAGCGCCACCCTGGACCCATGCAGTCCTGTTTGCAACGTTGACGTCTATAGCCCTCATGTTGACGAGATCAAGCATGACAAACGGAACATCCGCGGTGTAGGAGAGGCCCTCGAAGTCATGGCCCCCATCCCGGATCCGCATTTCGTACCCGTGTTTCTTGGCGCAGAAAAGAGCAGCTTGGATCTGCGTTTCGGTGGTGGGAGTAACAATGACTGACGGTTTACGAATGTTGGGGTTGTCGAACCGAATGCTGTCGGCTGCAGCTTGCCAAACCGGTAAGTAAGTAGAGTTAACCGGGGTGAAGATGAGTTGAGAAAAGGTGGTGACATTGTTGGTTTTGGATTGAATTTGAAGACAGGTTATGAAATCTTGGGAAATGTAGGGTAATGCACCCCGTGAAACACAAAAGGAAAGAGAGAGAACCAGGAGGAACACTGAACAATTTAGTCGAGAGTTAATCATGTTTTATGTTTTGGTGAGTTTATGGCAATACATAGACGTCCTATTTATATATATAGAATGAAGAAACAACCTGTTTGACCAAACCATTAGTGGCAAGACCCCTGAAAACTCTACAAACATACGCAGGTTCAACCTCTCCTAGATAAACATCTTCATTCAAAGAGAATAAGTCTTTTCAACCAGAAATTATCATTCTAACTTTTGACATTGGATGTGGTCAGATGTCGTTTACCAAAACACAATGCGGAAATAACTTGTATATTTTCTTAAAAAACAATAGTTTAAAACATAATTTTCCAGAAACTTTCCAAACAAATTCTGTAATTTTCTGTTTGACCAAACCATTACAATATGGCCATTCTAGCTTTTGACAATGGATAACGCGGAAATAATCTTGAATATTTTTTTTTAATATATATGCATTTTTTTTTCTTTGTAACGCAGCGGTTCAAGGATTAAGTTTGAAAATCAATCACTTTCATCCCTAAATATTATCTGCATCGCTGATTAACATCTTCCCAATGGAGAATGTTTGTAAATTAGTTAATCATATGTTTTTTTAAACTACGATTGGAGTCGCGCTTCACGGCAGGGTTGTATTTGTTACATGATATATTAATGAGTTATTATAGACCATACAGTCTTTAATTTAAACGACGGTAGAAATAAGCAATCAACATTATTAAGTAAACACGTCTAGAGTTTAAAGTTAGATTTTACTGCCGTTTAGAATAAAGTTAATATAGACTATGTAGACTTTATTCTAAACGGCGGTGAAAATTGGCAAGCAACACAATTAACTAAACATGTATAGAGTTAAAAGTTAGTTTTTTACTTATAATAGTTAAACAAATATAATAAGTTAATTTACAAAAGAATTAAACTTATAAAAAAGATAAAGAGTGAATTTCAAGGATTGTCCTTTATCTTTATACATATTTTCAGGTGTTGTCCTTTATGTTAAAAATTGACGAGTTTTGTCCTTTATGTTTTCATATCATACACGTTTTGTCCTTTAGGCCTAACCCAGATAGTTTTTTCAGTTAAATTTGGTCATATGCTTTCTACATGAGAGCATTTTTATCCAACAACATGCTTTCACTATTCCCGCCGGCCACTTTCGTTTGTATGTATTGGAAATGAAATATTTTTTTGTTTGAAAAGAAAACCCCAAGACCGAGCGGCAGCAAAACACAACAAAAATGCCTACATAACTGGTTAGTAACTTATGTAAGATATTTAACGAGATATTTAACGCGTGTAATACACAAGTTTCTAATCTAGTTATTATCAATAAATACAATAAGGTAATGTTTGGTATGCAGGAATGGGAGGCGGAATGTTTAAATTAATTAATCAAATGTTTTTTTTTAAACTACGATTGGAGCCGCGCTTCACGACATGGTTGTAGGAGGATGCTGACAAGGATGTACTTGTTACATGATATATTAATGAGTTATTATAGACCATGGGGTCTTTAATTTAAACGACGGTAGAAATAAGCAATCAACATGGTTAAGTAAACATGACTAGAGTTTAAAGTTAGATTTTACTATGATAAGGGAAATAAAAGAAAATTAAATTTGCTATACCTGGTATATTGAAGAGTTAATATATATAGACCATCTAGACTTTATTCTAAACGGCGGTGAAAATTGGCAAGCAACACAATTAAGTAAACATGTATAGAGTTAAAAGTTAGTTTTGTACTTATAATCAGTTAAATAAATAATAAGTTAAATAAGAAAAGAATTAAACTTATAAAAAGAAAAAAGAACAAATATTTGTATAAAACAAAAAAAAATACATTTTTAAAATAACTCTATTAATGTTGTGGGGTCGAAATGTAAATCATTTATAGTAAAATAATTACTACTAAATTCGTATAGTATATCTATTAAAGAACAGAGGTATAAACGTAAATCGTTTAAAAAATGAATTTTAGAGTTCGTGGGCCTTATAATAACTCAGAGTTAATTACATAGTTAGTGTCTGTGGTTTGCACAAAGTAACATACTTAGGTACTAATAGTTTAAAATAACATTCTAGGGTATTAACTTTTCATTTTGTAACGTTTGGGGGTATTAAGCTTATTTGTAGGCTTAAAATCACATTCTGTTAGTACCTAAGTATGTTATTTTGTGCAAACCACAGGGACTACCTATGTTATTACCTTAGAAGTTAATACCTCCAAACGTTACAAAATGAAAAGTTAATACCCTAGAAGGTGATTTTAAACTATTAGTACCTAAGTATGTTATTTTGTGCAAACCACAGGGACTAACTATGTAATTAACTCTAATAACTCTACTAAAGTTTAAGATTATAAATGTAAATTAATTAATTTAAAGTAAAAAAAATTACATAAATGATATTATAACATAGATTAAGTGGGTGTGGTTCGGCTACAAAGTCAATTTTTCCTACAACGTGTACAAAGACATAAAACACCACAATTTCAGCCATAAAACACATTCAAAACCCACAAATAACATAGTGGATATCACTAAAACACAATATCCAAACTCTAACAGTCCATAAAAGCTTCAAACACACCATCGTAGAACTATGCATATAAAACACAACATGATAATCAATATAAAACACACTAATGTTAGTCATTTGATAATCAAAGCCATATAATCAAAAATACAACACAAAACCCACAAATATGGCGTTTTAGTAATCTTCACTTTGTTATTGGTGGGTTTTGAGTGTGTTTTATGGTTGATATTACGGTGTTTTATGACTTTTAACACTTTGTAAGAAAAATGGACTTTGTAGCCAACTCCCACCCTAGATTAAGTAATGAATATCACTATTCACAATTCATTTTGTTATTGTATAGAATATTTTTTTATTTGAGAATTTATATTTAATAATTAAATAACTAATTGTGTCACGCGTTACAATTCTGTGAGTTCAAGAATCTTGTTCTCACTCTGATGTTTAACCCTTTGTCTTCTATTTTTTAATTTAAGAAAGTTGATTAAAAAACAATAGGTTAAAACATAATATATTACGTTAACTGGTTAGTAACTTATGTAAGATATTTAACGCGTGTAATACACAAGTTTCTAATCTAGTTATTATCAATAAATACAATAATGTAGTGTTTGGTAAGCAGGAATGAGAGGCGGAATGGAATGAGCTATTGCGAGTGATTGAAAAAAAGTGTCTTTGGTTGGTTAAGGTAATGGAATCACCCATTACATAAGTCATTCCATCCACTCCCCTTGTTTTTTTTATTCCATTCCCCCTCTCACCCTACGTCACAAACACCGCCCTTCACCACCACCACCACCTGCCGTCGTCACACCCACCACCAACCTCCGTCGACCACCACCACCGTCCTCCGCCGCCACCACCGACCACTGCCATCGACTACCATCGTTGCCACCCGCCATCGCAGACCACTGCCACCCCGACCACTACCGCCACCCTCCGCCGACAACCACCACCATCCTCCGCTTCCACCACCAGCTACCGTCGACCACCACCACCCACCGTCGTCACTGCTACCATCACCGCCACCCCGACCACTACCGCCACCCTCCGCCGACCATCACCACCATACTCCGCTGCCACCACCCGCTATCGTCGACCACCACCACTGACACGACCCCCGACCCACCCTGGACGGAATCGGGAGCCGCGAACAGCCACGTGGTACCGGTGATTATTTTGAAAAATATTGCAGCGGAAATTTCATCAGGACCGTGAGTTAGGAAAAATATCAGAGTTTAGAAAACACCGGATTTTATTAAATAGATGGGATAAACCCATATTTTACAAAGGTAGCTTTAATAAGGGACAAACCCAATTACCTAAAACAATATTTCTTAATTTGATTTAATTAATAAAATAAGCCACTTCTTGAAGCCTTTCAGTGTCGTATCCATCTCTTACTCCAATCTACTGTAATTACCTGAAACGCGTTTAAAAAAGGTTTTGTCAGCAGGAAATACTGGTGAGTTCATTCATTTTGCTAAAACGACACGTTTGTTATAATCTACAGTATTAAGAGCGATTACAATGTTTCTGATATCAACCAACTACCCACAGTATTTGTCACTCGACCGGATCTGTGACTATCACTGTTGGGTCCTGTCACCCAATAATGACGTATATCACTGTTAGGGCTTATTTGCCTAACCTGTGTTAGGGCTTATTTGCCTAACCTGTGTTAGGGCTTATTAGCCTAACCCCGTGAGAAATTAATATTGTGCACAATACCCCACATACCGGCTGTAAATTGGTGATTACAAAGACTTAATCCCTGTAATTATAACCTTGAAAACATGCTTTTGAAAGTAATTTGATAAAAAGAGAATGACTCACATTATAATCATGCAGATTCATACGGCAAAGTTTAGTCTATAGATAAGCCTTGATATATTGCAGATACAGGCAGAGCTTAGCCTATTGATTAGTCTTGTAATCTAGTGCACACGAACTTGGTAAGTAACTAATACAGCATTTACGATAACTCACGAGATTAAAACCCTCACAATGAATGACAAAGTGCAATCACTTAAACATCCATCGGATTCACAACGAATGACAGAGTATTCCCCGAGTTCGGGTGGTACTCAAACATCCTGTCGGAATCACGACTAATGACAAAGGATAGCACTTAAACATCCATTGGATATTGTCAATCGATCGGACATTGAATCGTAGCAGCGATCGAGTTATTACCCTGTATCGCGGCAGCACTTGGTGAATCGTGTGTGTTTTAATAGTGAACAGAACGTAACTCAGTGTATGTAGCGAATTTCTTCGTCGTTTCAACTCCAGAATGCAAGTCCCAATGCCTGCTATTTATACACAAAATTGACCCCGCTTACGGACCGTAAGCCTTATCCCTTACGGTCCGTAAGGGACACGAATTTACCATAGGCTTGCCACGTGTGTGTGTAGGCCCGTCTAGTTATGATAATCGTCAATGGGGAATAACCCCCCCTGAGTTTTAGGGGTCCTGATCCTGATTCTGATTGTTCTGAAATTTTTAGGGATTGTGCAGGATTACTTGGGTGTCTCAATTAGGGTTTCCTATTGGACAAATAAAAATAATAAATAGAACTTTTGATGAGAGTTGTTATGATTTGGGAAAAAAAAGGAATAAAACGGTGAGAAAAGAAAATGGACCCACTTTGTAACTTTAGGGCTTAACTAGAAAGTCTCCTGGTATAAATTTTAGGTATAATCTTTTGAGCTATTTAAAAATATATAATGCACTTATGTTAAGTATGGTACCCCTAATTCAACCTTGTCCCAATGTTCCGAGACCGAATCCTAATAAGTTAGTCGGGCAGACCCCTGACATACGTTATGAGGCTCAGATTAATCGGAAAGGGTAGCGGTGATCGGGAGTTAAAATAATTAAAATGGGGCATGGCTTTATTGCTAGAAAATATATATATATATAATTTAACTACTTTATTCATTTGGCGTGAATAACTTCTAAAATATGAAGTTCTTAGAAAATAATAAATATGTCTTTAGCACGAGTATATTTTGTCTATATTTTGAACCAAGTTTTATTGAAAACAGAATAGGTTCAAAATACAATGTATTTTTATAATTTAATTATTATACGGTTCCTAGGCCCGTCTAGTTACTTTATATTTCTAACATTCAACTTACCCGTAATATACCTGTCTAATAATATAACTTTTTATAAACTTTTATTTTATTAGAAAGGTCACCAATATACAAGCCAATTAATATAATATTTCAACCAACTATATAAAATAGTGTTTTAAAACTATTTGGGTTGAATATTTATATAAAAAAAATAAAATAGTTATTAGTTACTAGTGGTTAATAAATTTTACCAAACCTATAATTCTTATATAAAAATAGGGATGTTACATTCTCCCCACCTTATTTTAAATCTCGTCCTCGAGATTTGGGTTATGATATTTCTTTTAGACTTTATGTTATATTTTAATTACTAAAAACAATATTAAGGTAAATGACACAGAATTAAAATATTAAATTTTGTGAATACTAGTTGTATCATAAGTAGGATTCAATGGTTTAACTGAATTAGTTCAAGAAATCGATGACAAACAAATGAGATGAAATGATATAATTTCCAAGATGACTAGGTTCAAGCCAAAAGATATATGATCAATAGATATTATTAAAAATAAAAGTGAAGGACTTTTAGAAATAAAATTCTTTGTCAAAAGAAAGCTTACTTTGATTGGCAACTGAGGAAGACTTAGAATTGACAGGTTCCAAATGAAATAAAAGCATGAAAATGATTTGTCAAATATTATGATATGGGAAAATCAATGTGCTGAGATGAGTGAATTGCAAAGATACATCAAAAGACAATAGAGTTAGCGTATCATTGTTTAGAGTTCCAAGTTGTTTTTAATTTGTGAAACAATGTGATAGTACACTATTAATGACCATATTTTTCGTACTATGTCCTAGAGATCAAAATATAATAAGAACAAGTTGTTTTGGCATGACCAACCATTATATTATATTATATTTGTAAAGCAAATGTAATATATATTATTTGTTACGCATTTTTACTATATGTAAATGGTCACCACTTTTAAATAAATATATATTATTTTAGTATTTTAATATACTATGTAAAATAACTTATATTTACTATGTAATATATATTACAAAACATCGCAATGAAGTTATTACATTACAAAATATTTTAGTATTATGATTTTGTAAAAGAAATCATTATTATTTATAACGTTAAATGAAAGTTGTAAATAAAGGTGTGAAAATATTTATTGTACAAAAGTATTTGTAAAATATTTTATAAATATATAACACTTAATGGGTCGATTTTATGTGATTACTTATTTTCATTTTGAAACCATATAACGTTGTGAATGTATTTACAAATGTTGTAAATAAATGAAAACGGAGACTATTCTTATATATTACAATGTTCCCCTAACCCAACGTAGTTGATGACTACCATATTATTCTTATATGGTTATTTTCTTATCAGAGCGTTACGGTACATAGTTACCACAAAACATGTGATAGACAATTATTTATATAATTTTATTCGTCCCTCTAATTCTTGTATTGTTTTATGAAAATATGTCTTCTCCTTACAGTACAAAGTATATATATTTTTATATAAAAATATTTTTATATATAATTCAAATTTACTAAATAAGTATGATGATTTAATTTATATACATTAACTAGTCATTATCATGGTTGGATATTGATTAGTGCTGCCTTGTTTAAGCATAGGTGATCAGTCCATGCCTAACTAAGGCTAGGCTATCCAATACATGTCTCTGATAATAACCCTAGTATTTATATATAATACTAACACTACTGTTATTAATTTATTACTAATAATAAAATTTATTAATAATAAATAACTTAAACATAAACTTAAATGAGAGTATATTTCAATATAATTTTTTATATATATATAATATAAATTCTTTACCTCACTGATTTAACAAAATTTATTGACTCGATATCAAAGAGTCACCGTTTTGTAAAAAAATCGAGTATAGCGAAATGATATTTGAGTTTGGATAAAACAACAATTTAGAATGAAGCCCTCCAGTGGTCTTCATAATTCAAACGAACCACATGCGTAACAAACAGTGTATGTGTAACGTGTGGATTTATCAAGAAATGAAATAGATCAATATTCGCTACTATGAAAGAAATCCTCATGGTATGATGATCATTAAAGGGAAGTAGTAATACGAAAGTCAAGTTATTATATGCAGAAGTCAGAAAAAGAAATATAAGAACTTTATCTGAAATTTTGTGTGATAACCGTTGTTAAGTGACAGTACCAGGGAATATGAATAAAATGAAATAGAGAATTTGCAAAGGTAAGTAACTCCTTTTGCAGTGATAATAATTATGACTTTGATTGGACTGTGCACCGATGGTTGTGAAATATTGTTCCAACGTACCTTAGCGATATTCATGTCGTTTATAGGATCACTTGGCAAAGTGCTTCATTTTGATTAATAGTTCCTCTACTGACGGAATTAGCATTGGTGTCATCGTGCCTAATTTATATTTTCCAAAGGTCTTGCCTTGGAAGTAGTGTGTGATATATTTTGACGTCTGTGGACGTATAATTTAAGTTTCATGTGTTTTCTTGTGCACTAGCACAACTTTACATGTTTCTTTCTTGTGTTAATAGTTTATGGTAACGCATTGGAAATTCTTATATTTTTGATGGTGTACCAACTTAAAGGGTTTCCATATTTTATATTTTTACACGAGTTACGAAGCAGATGATCAAACGAAATAATGTTTGATATCAAAATTATAGAGATATGCAAGAGATTCTTGAGAAAGAAATCTAGATTTATTATTGACACACATATGCTTGTGTTTTATTCCTAACTGACTTTTGGAATTCCTTATAGATATACATATCTATATAATTATATATTTCACATGCTGTAATATACATACCCGTAGTAAGGTCAATGTATTTAATAAATTCATATTTCCAAAAACAAGTCAGATATCAGATCATGATACTATTTAGGGAAATCTTGTCACTTGTTTGACATATTATATACCCCGTCTTATCCGGTTCGCGCCGGAGAGGTAATCTCAATATATCCGGACAAACTGGAGAGTCTACTACACCATACCCAGTCTTGCCGGAGAAAATTTTCTATTTCCCATAAATAATATCTTTTCAAGATTTTTAAAAGTGCTTCTCTTAATAGGGCTTTTATCCAGAATCAAGGAAATTTGTATTCCCATAACATGTCTTATTCTCGACCAATTAATATCAATAAGCAAGAATTAATAGCAATTAAGTGCTATTTCCTGCAATGTTCTAATCGTCATTCTTACGGCATACCAAAAATCCATCATACTTTATTTACACAAGTACTTAGCTTATCTCGAAGCTGATACTAAGGCATCTTTTCTTAAGTTCAAGTCTAAATGCTATCATGTGTGCTACCAGTTAATAGCAATCTCCTAACTCTTTCATATAAACTTAGGTATTATTATCACAACACCTATAGGCTTAAATCAGTGGCTCTGATACCACCTTCTATCACGACCCCCGACCCACCCTGGACGGAATCGGGAGCCGCGAACAGCCACGTGGTACCGGTGATTATTTTGAAAAATATTGCAGCGGAAATTTCATCAGGACCGTGAGTTAGGAAAAATATCAGAGTTTAGAAAACACCGGATTTTATTAAATAGATGGGATAAACCCATATTTTACAAAGGTAGCTTTAATAAGGGATAAACCCAATTACCTAAAACAATATTTATTAATTTGATTTAATTAATAAAATAAGCCACTTCTTGAAGCCTTTCAGTGTCGTATCCATCTCTTACTCCAATCTACTGTAATTACCTGAAACGCGTTTTAAAAATGTTTTGTCAGCAGGTAATACTAGTGAGTTCATTCATTTTGCTAAAACGACACGTTTGTTATAATCTACAGTATTAAGAGCGATTACAATGTTTCTGATATCAACCAACTACCCACAGTATTTGTCACTCAACCGGATCTGTGACTATCACTGTTGGGTCCTGTCACCCAATAATGACGTATATCACTGTTAGGGCTTATTTGCCTAACCTGTGTTAGGGCTTATTTGCCTAACCTGTGTTAGGGCTTATTAGCCTAACCCCGTGAGAAATTAATATTGTGCACAATACCCCACATACCGGCTGTAAATTGGTGATTACAAAGACTTAATCCCTGTAATTATAACCTTGAAAACATGCTTTTGAAAGTAATTTGATAAAAAGAGAATGACTCACATTATAATCATGCAGATTCATACGGCAAAGTTTAGTCTATAGATAAGCCTTGATATATTGCAGATACAGGCAAAGCTTAGCCTATTGATTAGTCTTGTAATCTAGTGCACACGAACTTGGTAAGTAACTAATACAACATTTACGATAACTCACGAGATTAAAACCCTCACAACGAATGACAAAGTGCAATCACTTAAACATCCATCGGATTCACAACGAATGACAGAGTATTCCCCGAGTTCGGGTGGTACTCAAACATCCTGTCGGAATCACGACTAATGACAAAGGATAGCACTTAAACATCCATTGGATATTGTCAATCGATCGGACATTGAATCGTAGCAACGATCGAGTTATTACCCTGTATCGCGGCAGCACTTCGTGAATCGTGTGTGTTTTAATAGTGAACAGAACGTAACTCAGTGTATGTAGCGAATTTCTTCGTCGTTTCTGTTGGGATTGAACCCTACCAGAGGAACAGATAATGTAAAGCCAAAACCAGGTCACAACAGTGGATTCACAATAAGCAGACGTTTACATTAAGCTTTCCCCTTGAAAGTGATTTATAACAACTGATGGTCTTTATCCACTGTTCAGATACAACTACTGCTGCCCTTTCAACTGCTGATCAAAACCCTGAAGTATCCAACACTGCTGGTTCTATCTACTGATGATAAAGCACTGCCAAGTCAAGGACTGATCAACCTTGAGTAAAGCACTGACATAAAGGGAGAGCAGTTGTTTAGTGAATTATTTGTTTTAGGTATAGTCAGTGGTTAGGTTAGCAGTGTTTGTGTAAGGACAGTAGATACAGGTTGTTAGACTGTTAGACGTCGCTTTCATGGTGACGTCAGCTGAGATATCTCAGTGGTTTGGTTTTCCTATAAATGTAACAGTACCCTGTACTGTTACATTTGATTGACTGAGCGAGTTCTTCTCCTCATGTCTAATCCTTTCATCTTGTGCGATCAACCATGGAGTATCAGGCTGAGGGGGAGTTTAGTTTTGTAAGCTTGCTTTGTAATCATTTGATTTGCTTTGTAACCTTTTGACTGATGCAATTCATGTGTTTATCAAACTATTTTCTTCTTTGATTGTGTTTACAAAGTTTGTTTCATTTCCGCTGCACTTTATTCTGTTTCATAATCATTCATTGTTCAAAATTATACAAACAAACACAATCATGAGAGCCTCCGATCCTAACAAATGGTATCAGAGCTTGGACAGTCAAATTCGATTTAACAATCAATTTGACATAACAGTTCAGCTCAAAATTCATTGATACTAAGGTTGATCGTATCTGTTGAAAAACAGAGTAACGATTAATCACGTTCAAAGTTGATTAGTCAAAAACTCTGTAAAACAACCAAGATGTTATTCATCACATAGGTGTTACGTAACGCTGGATTATTGTGAATCAAATCACCATAAATTCAGTGTTTATGTTTGAAAAACTATGTTGATTCCATCATGACTGCTACTAAGGTGTTTACCTCATGTCAACAGAGATCTATGCTCAAATAGAATCATTAGTGTTTTTGTTAACATTGAAAGAGGGAAATTAAAACTTTAGTCTTAGATCTTATGTATTGAAAAAAAAAACAGGTTGAGAATCCTCTAAAAAAATCAATTATGTTAAGAATACATTAAGAAAATCAGTAGTCTGAAAAAAATATATGCATCAGATATAACCCTGGATCTACTCAAAACCATGATAGTAAAATATCATTGTTGTAAAGAGTTTGAAATTAGCCCAGATCTCTTGTGAGAAAAAGGGTGAAATCCTACAAAGGTTATATGCTGATGTTGAGACAACCAAATCATGAGTAATGTGAAATTTGGCATAAGCAGTAGCAAAAAATGTTCAAATCTCTCAAAACATTGCTGAAAATGATTTTGGATTGAGTATTCTTTCCTTGAAAACCTTCCAGTAGAAGTTTCAATACTTTTCTATGGAAAGGGTAAAAAGGGAAAGAAGAAAAATTACAAAAACTCAAAGGTGTGTTTATCTCAAAACTTTTGAAATCAAAAGAAAAGAGTATAAACATAAAACACTTAAGAGTCCAAAATTGGGTGAACAATGGTCATCAAGCAACTGTATGCATTCATTGATTCAGGGAAATTCAGGTAACAAAAGTATCACCAGTGATTAAACTTACAAAGAGGACTAGACAAAATTTTTCAGTGTCATCACATGGTAACAAAGTCTATAACAAGACTTTCAAAACTTATGTGTACATGTCTCTTCATTTTAGCAATCAATTGACAAGGAAATGGTCTCAAACAGTGGTTATTCAAATCATTGACCATTTTCATAAGACTTGAGAATGATATGACTATGAGTTTTATTAAAAAATGTACCTGATCCTTTTTGATGTCATTTTCAGTATAACCTTTAATTTTTTTTGTAAAGGTTTTTGTCAATAAAATAGGATATATTATTCTCCTTTTTTTATGAGAATGATATATTTTGAACTTCTACTTGTTTTTTTTAGTAAAAGTTTCAATTCCTGTCTGGATGTAGATCCCTTATATTTTTGCTTAGGGTGATATTGTCCTTGAAAATAGATCAAAAGGAGATGGGGAAATAAGTTAAGGTCATTTCAAACTCAAGTTTTCATCACAGATCAAAGATTGATTGCTAACAGACCTTAAAATTCTTGACTACTCATGCTCTACTCTAAGGATTAGAACACAAAATGTGCAGTCAAAGTGAAAAGGTTGCCATCATCTGGGACACTCAACTACTGTCAAAATTTATCAAATGTTCAGGAAATAGATAAGTAGTAAAACCTTGAATACAAATCCTTGTAAAAATCTGCTAATGTGTTAATCTTGATAATATGCATCTAAAATGTGTTTTGTCAAGGATGTTACTTTGCAGATATCTCATTATCACCATCAAAAGATGTTGGACATGATACTGTGTTATCACAGGACAAAATCATTTCCTTCATCTGAGCAGCAAATGTACAAAACAGCTGGTAAAGCTCACCCACTGATCCACCAACAGTTGCTGATAGAAGTCCATCAAAAATGGATAGAAATCACTTAACTGCTACCTCAACAATTTCTTGACCACAGTAGCCCTTCACTTCTATTTCCATGTCCACAACCACTGTTGATAAAAATCCACTAACAGTGGATAAAAATCAACACTGGTTATCATCAATTCCTTTTATTCCTCCACTTTCACCTTCAAACAGCTGTTGGATCATTAAAGTCACCAACAGTTGTAAGCTCATATGACTCACATCTGCAGCCTCACCTTTTAAACCTCAATCCTTTTTAATCACATCCATTTTGCCATACACTTGACAACATCAATTGAAAGGGATTCTTATAAAAGGTTTATCCCAAAACCATTGTCTTCTTCTTGACTATCTATCATTCCATCAACATGTCATGTACCTTTGGGGCACTTAAAGACAGAAAGTTGGGTAATTGACAAGGAAGAGGAGCTTCAACAGTTCAGTGACAACAAGTTTGAAAATCTTGTGCCACAAGCCAAAGGATGAGAATCTTTTTTTTTTGGCGAAAAGTGGGTCCTCAAAAACATTGCATATGTTGGAGCATTGTTGTCAAGATGTGTGATACTCAAAAAGGGCATAAGCAGGCAATTGTTGAAGAACCACTGCTCTGAAGATTACTATGAAAATACTACATGCTGAATAGCCCAAATATCCATCATCTCACAATATGTTATTGGATTTTGATATAAAATGCTCAAAAGATTGTTTTTATGCAGGGCAGTCAAGTAGCTGAAATATATCATCAAAAAATTCAATATCTCATAAATTCATCATCATTCATTATCAGACATCACTTTGTGAGGGATTGCTATACAAAGGTTTGATTTCATCTTTAACATGTCCATCCTAAAGATCAGTCGATAGAGGTACAAACTTGAAAATTGGATTCATCTACTGTTAAAACCTGATCCCTATGTTTGGAGTGCTAAACATGGATTAAAGCAAGCTTTCTTGTCTTCCATGTGTAAATAGCATAAAAATGTTTTTAGAAAAAAAAATAACCTTAAAAATAGTTTAAAATTGAATTTCTCAATGAATCCTAGTCTGTTCAAAGCACTGATGGCATTAAAACTCTGTTAAATAGTAAAATCTATCCACTGCCAAAGTGTACCCTCTGATTGTGCAAAACACTGATTTACAACAGAGGTTACACATGGACAGATGTTATTCAACAGTTGTGTGCATCAGATGCCATGATCACTTTTTCAAATAAATGGCCTTACACCCGAAACATTTACAAGGCTATCAAAATTTCCAAAACAAAAGCAGAGGTTCTTGAGCAGATTTTGGCAACTATCACTGCTCCTCAGGCACCTGCTGCTGAGCCCACTGCTCAAGGTGATCACAGCAGTAACACAGCTACTGTGAAACCCACACCTAAATCCACCAAAAAATCAAAACAAAAGAAAATCCAAAAAGCCCACCAAACCTACAATAAAGGCAACTCTGAAAGATGAGATCCCAGAGTAACTGCTAGTGACAACACAAAAGTCACTAGAAACCATTGCTGCTACTTCCTCACAGCAGATGGTAGAGAGGTCTCAACCCATGCCTAAAACTCCTCTTGCTTCTTCACAAAAAGAACAGGTTGTAAGCACAGGGACGCCATCTTATGAAGCAATGGATTCACTTGAATCTAACTTCCACAGCCCTCCTCCCAGGGAAAACTCTCTTTCATCCCATATTCTCACTTCACAAATATACCACCATCAATAATGACCTTGTTGCATGCTTTGGATATAACTCAAACATAAATCAGTTCCTCTCAATCATCTATCACTGAGAGTATACTCCAACAAGTGACTGAGTCTGATGCTTATACCTCTGCTATCCCAGCAACAACTGAGGAGGTTACACCCCTTGAGTTACAAGTAACTCTTGGTGGTAGTTCAAGTGAAGCAGCTGCTACAAGTGCTGAACCCACTGGTTTGCACTGGGACAGTAGTTTCATCAATAAGACTTCCTTGAAGGAAATTTCTTCACTAGAAACTCTTGTGTATCCAGCCTTGACTGGTTCACTAAAAAGTGTTTCTCATTATGAAGAAAGAAGTCCCCGGTACCAAGACAAAGGGGCAACAGTGGATATTTTTGGGATACACTTCCTCAATCAACCACTGTTACAACCACTGCTGGTGGGAAATCAGATGACCCCATTAAGTTGGGTGATGATTTAATGTACCAAGAATTGACGGCTATAATTGATAAACTGGATACATCTGTTGCAGAAATCAAAGACATGCTGAAACAGTTGTTGAAAGCACAAAGGGTACCATCCACTGTTACACCACCTTCAACAGCTACTCCATCATCTGCTCCTACTCCAGATGAGTTGTGGAATTTGTTTCAACCCCTGCATTATCTTCGAAATAGTTGATAATGCCAAAAAGGGGGAGAAAAATGACTGTGAGGAAAATCTTTCAGTAACTTCTGCTGAAACATCTGTCAAAGAAAAGGAAAAGGGAGGTGATGAAACCCTGAAAATTCAAGCAGATGATGAAGATACATAAATGAGGATTGTTCAAAGTCAAGTCAATTCAGCTGGTCTCAAAACCACTGCTGATATTAAAAGGGTAAGGGATGAGAGCAGAGCTTTGGTTGTGACAAGGATAGTTCTGCAAAAAGAAAAGAAGAGGTTGGTATTTCATTAAAGAAGAGTCATGTTAGAAAAACAAGGCAATCAATCACCACAACTTCTAAAACTAAGCCAGTTACTACTCCAACCACAACTTCTGTTCCCACAAAATTACTTACACCACCAAATATACCATCACCACCAAAAACCACCTCATCACTACCATCATCCCCTGCTAAAAAGCAGAAGACAACAGATGTTACATCTGTTGTAATGGCAACAGTGGTTGAAACACAAGTTGTTTCAACAACTGTTAGTCAATCACCTATTTCCTCAAACACTGCTATTCAAAACACTGTTCCATCTCCAAACTCATCATCAAATAAATCTCTCCCAAGAAATCCATTGGGTTTAAAAGTACTAAAGTGGCTCTCTGATCAAAAGACCCACGTATTGACTCTGGTCAGATCCAATGGAGAGGTGAAGTATATATCAAGGAAAGAAGCACTAGGCCTTAGTGTTCAAGATTTGCAGGATCTCCTTGAACTTACGCTGTGCAGGGATGAAGATGATATAAGTTCCAGAGACTTTGAAGAAGAATTTAAAAGAAAAGCAAGGGAACTTTTGATGAGTAATAAAGATCCAGAATAATGACAGGTTTTGGCATTATCTGTTCCAGGGGGGATTGTTGGGATTGAACCCTACCAGAGGAACAGATAATGTAAAGCCAAAACCAGGTCACAACAGTGGATTCACAATAAGCAGACGTTTACATTAAGCTTTCCCCTTGAAAGTGATTTATAACAACTGATGGTCTTTATCCACTGTTCAGATACAACTACTACTGCCCTTTCAACTGCTGATCAAAACCCTGAAGTATCCAACACTGCTGGTTCTATCTACTGATGATAAAGCACTGCCAAGTCAAGGACTGATCAACCTTGAGTAAAGCACTGACATAAAGGGAGAGCAGCTGTTTAGTGAATTATTTGTTTTAGGTATAGTCAGTGGTTAGGTTAGCAGTGTTTGTGTAAGGACAGTAGATACAGGTTGTTAGACTGTTAGACGTCGCTTTCATGGTGACGTCAGCTGAGATATCTCAGTGGTTTGGTTTGCCTATAAATGTAACAGTACCCTGTACTGTTACATTTGATTGACTGAGCGAGTTCTTCTCCTCATGTCTAATCCTTTCATCTTGTGCGATCAACCATGGAGTATCAGGCTGAGGGGGAGTTTAGTTTTGTAAGCTTGCTTTGTAATCATTTGATTTGCTTTGTAACCTTTTGACTGATGCAATTCATGTGTTTATCAAACTATTTTCTTCTTTGATTGTGTTTACAAAGTTTGTTTCATTTCCGCTGCACTTTATTCTGTTTCATAATCATTCATTGTTCAAAATTATACAAACAAACACAATCATGAGAGCCTCCGATCCTAACAGTTTCAACTCCAGAATGCAAGTCCCAATGCCGTCTATTTATACACAAAATTGACCCCGCTTACGGACCGTAAGCCTTATCCCTTACGGTCCGGTAGGGACACGAATTTACCATAGGCTTGCCACGTGTGTGTGTAGGCTTGCTGAGTCGACGGAACAAGAAATTTCGATTCTGACAACGAATTGTGATGATAATCGTCAATGGGGAATAACCCCCCCTGAGTTTTAGGTGTCCTGATCCTGATTCTGATTGTTCTGAAATTTTTAGGGATTGTGCAGGATTACTTGGGTGTCTCAATTAGGGTTTCCTATTGGATAAATAAAAATAATAAATAGAACTTTTGATGAGAGTTGTTATGATTTGAGAAAAAAAGGAATAAAACGGTGAGAAAAGAAAATGGACCCACTTTGTAACTTTAAGGTTTAACTAGAAAGTCTCCTGGTATAAATTTTAGGTATAATCTTTTGAGCTATTTAAAAATATATAATGCACTTGTGTTAAGTATGGTACCCCTAATTCAACCTTGTCCCAGTGTTCCTAGAACGAATCCTAATAACTTAGTCGGGCAGTGTAACACCTCGAAAATTCACGTCCTATAATGTATTGACACGTGTCATAAGCTTGAACATGTGAAAGAATGTTCTTGTGGGACTAAAGTTGACAAACATGGAAAGTATGTGAATATACGAGTTCAAAATGTCAACAGTGAATAAATATACTTTACAATAACCCTACCTAATGCTCATACCTTCAAACGAATAAATCATGGATCATACGAAGCTACATATGAAAGAAAGTGAGAGATTACAAACTACAGGGGTTAAATGTGTCAACATGTTTAAAGTATACCTCTGAGTGACCTTTTAGCGAACCCGAAGCTTTGTAACGATTAATTATGCTCATAACCTAGGGTTATCGCCTTAATTCGGTAAATACCGATTATGCCCTTTTAGGCCAAGAAATGAGTTTTACAAGCCCTTTTGATACCAATCCAATTGCTATTGATTTTATATAATAAATAAAGTATTTTGAACTTTATAACCTGTTCAGAAAACTCAGATTTCCTGTATAACCCGGAAATCGCTTAAAATGGCTTTTAAAGCGTATTAAACGCATACTTTAGGTTTAAAACCATTTTGTCACATAAGACTTATTACCAACTATTATGACCTATTAAAATAAGTTATTTTACTGATGTATACCCGAATCTCAGAAACTTAGATAAACTCTTTTATAACCTTTTAAATGACCAAAATACCCCTACGGGGCTTATTTTGAGATTAAACTCGTTTTGGTCATAATGGAAGGTATCCTACTGATATCACAACATATTAAAGGCATATTAACTTAGGAAACCTGTATATGACTCTTATGGTTACCCGTTACGCTTCTTGCGCGTTCGGTTCGGTTTATATAACTAGTTTGCATAAGTTAGCCGAAACGGGTCAAACCTTATCTTTTTATCCCAAAATCCAGAAGGTGTTTGGATTACCCATATTATACAAGTCTTCAAACTTGTCGGGTCTAAAACACATTCTATTTCGGTCTTCGCTTAATCATGCGTTTGAACCGTATCTTTCGGTAAGACTAACCGGTCTAAGCTTAGGCTTAATTAAAGACCCGTTAGCATTCTAATTGGTTATTTATACCATCATTCCAGACTAGAGCCTTCCGGTAAATGGTACCTACGCTTACTTAAGTGAATACGGCTGAGTTATTAAATTCTTGCTATTTAAGACAGGAGCTAGCTCAGGTAAATACTCTTAACTTATTTTCCCTATATTGGCTTAGGGTACGGTATATAAAATACCGCTTGGTCGGGCATTAAATCTTCCATCATTTGGTGGTTAATTGAATAATTTAATCGGCCTGTTTAAATATGTTTTGTTTGCTTAAAGCCTTTGGGGGGTTAATGACCATGTCCCGGATATCCTTGGCATCATTCATGAAATGGCCACGACCTAGGCACGGGGTGTAGGCGTACACCTGACAGCTGCATATGTAAAAACTGGTATCCCACCTTAAGGAATCAGCCTTGTGGGCATTATACCTGTGGTGTGTCTATTAATCTTTAACCCAGACACGATCCGGGCTACTGAACGCATAAGGAACATGTAATTTTTTTACAAGATTATATATTTAAATAATTATCCCAAGTTATAAAGAGTTTGTGCCACGTGCATTCAAATCAATTTTATTAAACCTTTTTAAAATGAGTCGGTTGAGTGTATTTACCAGTGAAAACTGACGTATTTTCCAAAAGGGTTAAGTGACAGGTACTGTACGTAATTGGCTGGAAGCTCAGGGCGTTTATAAGGAATCTCGCAAGTTCTAGGCGCCTAAAGTCTGTTGAATAATGTTTATGTTTTAAGATCCGCCTGTGGATCCTTTACTTTCCGTTGTAATACTTGATATTACTTTATATTCGGATTGTAATATATTTATCTTTTTCTTCCACTGTGCATTTATATATTGTGTTGTTTGACTATGATGATATCAACTGCGTCACGATACTCCCCACCGGGCCCACCGGTAATACGTGGAAAGTCGGGGTGTGACAGGTTGGTATCAGAGCCAACACTGAGTGAATTAAACTGAAGGTCCCCTATTCGTATGGATCTTCAACAGAATTGTCAATCCAATCAAGAGTGCGGAATCCTCTTGATTAGAATATCACAGAAACAAGTAGAAGAACAGAAACAGCAATTCACTTTCAAACCGGGTGTCTATTGATTATCCAAACAAACGTTTTACAATCAATCAAACCCTAACCACTCTCAAATTCGTCCAAGCTATATAGCTCTCACGAAATCTCTCTCAAATATTGTTTTGGCTGATTAACCTCAACCCTAAAGCCTAACCTTGTTTATATAACACAAGGTTACTACTTGGGCCAAGGTTTCCAACATGGACTGCGAATTGGACAGGCCCAATTCGCCCCCCATCACCCAATATGGGTTTTGGTTAGCCCAAACATTACAACTAACTATTACAAAGCTAAACCCGCTAACTGTTTATCGTTTAACTAATTACAAGATATCCAAAGACCAAATCTAAGCTGTTGTCACAAACATGCACCAACATAAACACTAGTCTTTTGTGTTTAATCTCAGTTACACAGTTGCACATTCTTGAGTCTAGACGAGAACATAGGACTAATCCAAATTCGTTTCATTGTCTTTTAATTACTTCCTTGTTATTTTTCTGATTAGCCTTTGCATGGGCAAGTCATTTTATTAGAAGTCCCATTTAGGGCAACCATATACTTGTTTAAATTTTAATGGAACGATTATATTTAAAATATCATTCCTATATTATAAGATCTACCATTATAATAAAATGGCAATATCTATAAAGGACAAGACCTAGCCATATGTCACTTTAAGACAGGGCCAAGATGGTAGTTCCACAACTAGATTTAGATCCTTGTTAACATTTCAATTTAGGATTGTTCCGCGTTAAAAATTAAAAGAATCTTAAAGGTAAAACCTAGCCTAAATGTCATTGCAGACATGGCCAAGATGGTAAAACCTAGCCTAAATGTCAATGCAGGCATGGCCAAGATGGTAAAACCTAGCCTAATTATCATCGCAGACATGGCCAAGACGGTAAAACCTATCCAAAGGATTCCAATCCCTGTTAACATCTGTAAGTATGTTAACATTTTTGGCAAACTGTGAATCGTTAAAGTCACACAGGCCATCTTTTAAAAAGGGGATTAATCTAAATTCCCTTATTTGAATTAATCATCCTTTAAGGGGAGTGCCTACGGGCTATGATTAATGTCCTCTGAGACTAAGGACAGTGGTAGTCTACAACTCCCTGTCAAGAAAAGGTAATGAACTTTGATTCAAACCTTAATGCCTCGATTCTCTGAAATCATGGCTTATATCAACCTATAAGATGATCATATTATATACATCCCTTAGAAGGGAAGTGCCTACGAGCTATAGTTAATGTCCTCTGAGACTAAAGACAGTGGTAGCCTACAACTCCCTGTCAAGAAAAGGTAATGAACTTTGATTCAAACCTTAATGCCTCGATTCTCTGAGATCATGGCTTATAAATTAAACTTGTCCACGTGACTAGGCCTTTTGTGCTGTTACTAACTTATAAATTAGGATTTAGGATAAAAATCCTGAATAAAATAAATATATTTCCTTTCCTTCCAGTATACATATTAAAGAGAATCTTAAAGGTACGACCTAGCCTATATGTCATTCCAGACGAAGCCAAGATGGTAGAACCTATTCAAAGGATTCAAATCCTTGTAACATTGTAAATATGTTAACACTCCCGGCAACAGTGATGCAAAAAATCACACTTGTCATCTTTATATTAGGAAATTTTTTCCAAACCCCCTTGTTTAGCCTAATGATCAATAGGAATCATGGCTAATAAACGTCGAACATGATGTACGCATCAAAACATCCATTCGAGGTGTATACCTACGGGTAAAGATGAATACATGAAAAAGGTAGTTTTTATTTCATAACTTCTTGTCAAGACAATGAACTATGAAATTTTCCGATCCAAAGGAATCATTGATTATGTTTTAAAATTTCCCTAGTGACAAGGCCTCTAAGCCATCAAAAGTCCTTTGGAACAAGCCCTTGGGCTATATATAAGAGATGCCAGTATGACATTTGCAGTCGTGACTTATGTCCCCTGTCTAATAAATATTAAGGATTATATTCCGTTTAAACGCCAAAGATGGTTTATTTAAAAACTTAGGCAAAGCATAATCAAATAAATTCAATACTATCTATTGGCCTATATGGTTTAATTGCACCATGGCTATTTATTCATCAAAATTCGACAATTCGCTATATAATTAAACAAATTATTACTACTTGGTTTGTAGTCTTCAAAGCTTCACCATGGCTTACTCCTCTGAAGCTCACAATCATCCAGTTGATCAGAATGATGATGCAAGACTGAACTTAACAAACACCGAGTTTCAGGCTATGATAAATACGGCCGTAAACAACGCTGTGGACCGTGTGTTGAAGGATCATAAGCGAAAGTGCGATAAAACCCCAAATAGGGGTTACAAAAACGGTAAGACCGGTTCAAGCTATAACCAGTCCAAACCAAAGGAGGCAAAACCCGAATGTAAAACCTGCAAAAGAAGACACTGGGGACAGTGTCGATCAAACCAAAAGATAAAGCAATGTGGCATCTGTAAAAGAGCTGGCCACCAATCCCACGAATGTAGGGACATAAATAATGCAAACTGTTTTACTGCGGCGAAAAGGGCCACATCAGTACTAATTGCCCTAAGGCTGCCAAGGAAGGAACAACTAAGTCTGGGAAGGATTTGAAGGACAAACAGCAGACCGGTGAAAACACTGATGTGTTAAAAATGCAACATATAAATTTCATCAAATGAGGCATAAAACTAACCCTTTTTTAGTACTAATGTTGGAAAAAGTGTGCTTTTGTCTTCCTTTTGTATTTTCAGGATTAAATGAGCTCAAATTAACAAAAGAAGCAAAAAGACATCAAAATCTGACATAAATACAAGAAAAGGAACAAGATGTGACATGCCCGACCCCACGACAGCATCTTCCCAAGCAAAACAAGAGATCAGAAGACTGAACACGCCCCGTGCTCAGCCAGCACGGGGGCGTGCCCAAGTGTCAGCAGAAAAGATAAAGTGGTAGAAGCTTCTATTGCCCACCACGGGGACGTGCTCAGCGGACACGGGGCCGTGGTCAACTATAAGATTCGCACAATCCAGCAAATATGCATAGTACAAAGATTCTTCTGCACCACGGGGTCGTGCTCAGCGGACACGGGGGCGTGGTGAACTAAAAAGACAAAACAGCATTAAATGAAGAAAGAGAAGGATGTGGACACGGGGTCGTGCCCACTGGACACGGGGCCGTGCCCGAGCTTCTGTTCAGCCTATAAATAGAAGTGCTTGGCTCAAGCTCAAACCATCCCTTGGCACACCACCTCTCTCACACTTCATCCACCACCCACCACCACCATAACACCATCATCCACCACCATCATCCATTGTCCATCGTAGAGTGTGTGAGTCGTCTCGGGATCCAAGATTGATCGTAAGAGTTCTTGACAATCAAGGCCATGTTTGCCTAAGTCTCTTACATCACTTGGTGAAGACAAAGTGTCTAGTGTAATACTTTTTATTTCTAATCTTTTCGCACTTTTTATTTGGTTTCGTATTAATGACTTTAATAACTAGTTGCTTATGTTGAAGGTGATCTTTCTTTATCGTTTATCCGTGGTGTCTTGGCATTATTTTACTGTCTATATAAAATAAAAGATTTCCACCATTCATATCTCCACGGTCTATATGGAGGTATGTTGGCTACCTGGTCGGGGGTTAAGGGAACGGTTTGGTAAAGGTCTTGCCATTGTTCAGCGTTTAGAGGTCCTGCAATGGACCTGGGTCAAATTTAGAAGGACCTCCTTCAATACTTAACGGTATTGGATAGCGGGGGTCCAAACTCTTTGATCCCCTCATAAGTTAACTACTATTAATACTATAACCCGGCTATTTAGGACTGTATCCCTGCTGACTCAGACTACTTAGTCGAGGGTAACGTCACCTCCAAAAGAGGGGCCTACCATAATTTGCAATAATAACTTAATTAATTATCTTCCAATAATCCACCCTTTTAGGATTGTATCCTTGCTGACTCAAACTACTGGGGTGAGGGTAACGTCACCTTCAAAAGAGGGGCCTACTACAATAACTAAGATAATTTCTTAAAATAGTGCAAAAGTGCGGAAATAATCAAAGGTTACACTAGATACGAGTCGGAACCAAGTGATTCTTCTTGTCTATCTGTTTTTCTTTTTATTTTTATTTTCAGCGTTTTAGTTAGTTTTTATTTTAAAACATTTTTTCTAAACTTTTTGATTTGATTAGACGTTGAGGATAAACCGGTACTAAAAGCTCTTGTGTCCTTGGACGACCTCGGTATCTTACCAACACTATACTACGCTCACGATGGGTGCACTTGCCCATATGTGTGTCTAGTGTTAGTAAATATCGTGTTTTATAAATTTAAAACTTGACTAAAAAGTGTTAAAGGGGCTTAAAATATACACCTAATATATATAACACTCGACTACGCATTAAGACCAGATGCAAAACCTGTAGGAAATACCACCTCGGGAAATGCAGATATGAATCTCAGCCTCTACCCTGTGGAATCTGCAAGTCCAAGGAACATAAGACCTTGGATTGCAAGAGATTGGGAGACGCAACCTGCTATGGTTGCAATGAAATAGGGCACATCAAGACAAATTGCCCAAATAAAACCAAGAAGCCTGGGGAGGCTAAGAAGACCGAAGTTGGAAGCTCTCAAATGGGCGCTCAGGAGGCTATTCAGGATGACAATGTTACAACAGGTATTTTCTTTAACAATAACGCTCATGCTAGAGTATTAATTGATTCAAGTTCAGATAAGTCTTCCGTAGACAATAGATTTTGTAAATCATTAAATCTGCCTACGAAAACTCTAAGCGTTAAATGTAAAGTAAAATTGACCGATGGTACCTCAGAGACTGCTTCAGCAGTATTAGATGGATGTTTTATATCCATTAGGAATCATTCTTTTCCGCTGTCCTCGTTTCCATTTATATAATAAAGGACTCGATATAGTGATAAGAATGGGTTGGTCGTCTGGTAGCCAAGCCCATATTGTGGATGATAAGAAGCAAGTAATTATCAAAACTCCTTATGGTGAGCCTTTGACCACTCAAGGAGATACGTTTGGGTTAAGATGCTGCTAAGTCTCTCATAAGATCTTAAGCTTAGCAAACTTTTAGAAATTTTCCCATAAAAACCCCAGATATTAAGTGTAAGGTAAAAGTTACAGACGAAGTCGGAAGAATCATTTCTTTTGTTCCTATCAGAAACCTTCAGTCGTAGATTTCTCGAAATGTCCTCTCTCTAAGAGGAAGTGCGTTAGCATATATAGTTGATATCTCTTTAATCTCTGTCGATTTCGAATCCCAGATGGTATGATAAAAGCGCCATATGAGGATTGGTGTATCTTAATAAGTTCCATAGATTGCTTCCATGCCTGATCAGTATGGAGGTTTAATGCATGGGACCACAAAGATATCCCAATGACCATATGGTACTAAGGTCAACTAATGGTATTCAAAGAAGATATCTAGAAAATAGAATTTTTCCAAATAAATGTTCCTGGTAAAGGAACCTGTGGATTCATAACATAAAAGTGTCACTCATTTGGCATGAGCAAGGATGGATGAACTGGAGCCTGAGATTGGGAAAATCTCTGTAGCCTCCTGGTATCTTGATTATCTTCTCCTAAGACTACCCTGTTTACCTCCCGAGAGGCAAGTAGAGTTAAGATTAACATCCCGCTTTGGGTTAGAGTGTTGTAAGAACTCCATGCTGATTATGGAATAATCGAAAACCTGATTAAGTAAATTTTAAGATAGGAGATTCATATAGCCTAACTCGATATTCTGAGAGTTTGATATTGTTGGGTAAGAAAGACGGATCATTTTTCTTATGCATACATTACCGCAACCCAAATTAGGCAACGATTAAGAATTGCCATCAGCTACCCAGGATCGTCGAATTGTTCGACTAACGACAAGGATTAGCTATTCCTTAAAATTAGTTAAGTAGTGGTTGGAATAACCATCTCACCTTAAGATAAGCTTTTCTATAATAGTTGATATGTAAGCATCAAGGCTGCTCCCTTGGAGACCTTGTAAAGATGGAATGTTAAACATCTATTGTTAGGACAATAGATTGGTAAGTCCACTTATCAGGATCTGAAAGTTGCATTAGAAACAACGAATAAGATCATACAAACCCCTAATTATCTATAAGTTGCCATTATTCGGCAGAAAATCAAGGATTAATGGAAAGTAGTAACCTTCCTAAATTCTTGTTAAGAAATAAGGCTCAACAAAAGATATCACCCAGGAAGGGTGTGCCAAACTTGTTAAATTATCAGGCTAGTCAGGCTCTGAGTATATAGAACCATTCGAAGGATTAGAATGTATCAAGATTAAATAGCTTACGAGCTAAGACCTAATTAAGGAGCTCGGTGGATTAGAAGCTCCAAAGGATACATGTACCTATCATAAAGATATCACCTTAATGATTTAAGGACGTGTTTCGCCAATAAGTCAAGAAACACTATCACAAAATGACATACATATTTATAATATGATGAGCAACCTGTGTCGATTAAGGATCGACAGGATTAGAAGCTCCAAAGGATACATGTACCTATCATAAAGGTCAATTGGAATGCCATAGAGGCTCAAAGGTACTGGGGAAGATTAAGCCCAATGTAAGGCAGAAATTACTTCCTTTACTTTAACAAATCTCGAGGTCGAGATTTCTTTTAAGGGGGTGAGGATGTAACACCTCAAAAATTCACGTCCTATAATGTATTGACACATGTCATAAGCTTGAACATGTGAAAGAATGTTCTTGAGGGACTAAAGTTGACAAACATGGAAAGTATGTGAATATACGAGTTCAAAATGTCAATAGTGAATAAATATACTTTACAATAACCCTACATAATGCTCATACCTTCAAACGAATAAATCATGGATCATGCGAAGCTAAATATGAATGAAAGTGAGAGATTACAAACTACAGGGGTTAAATGTGTCAACATGTTTAAAGTATACCTCTGAGTGACCTTTTAGCGAACCCGAAGCTTTGTAACGATTAATTATGCTCACTAGAATGTGTGATAAAAATTTCACCAAGTTTCGTTATCGTATGAGAAAGTTATGATAAAATTCGTGTGCGAGGGGTTAAAAGCGTCAACGTTGAAATCTATGACTTTTCGGGTGATCAAAAGTTAACCAAGGACTTAACAAAGTTGGTATAAGTCTTGAAGCCCTTAGAATTCAATTTAGAGGGCCCAAAGTGCAAGAAATAAAGGTAAAATCAAGTTTGGAAGTCCAGGGGTCAAAACTGTCAACATTTGAAAGTTTCATTTTGCTGGCAAAGGCTTGCGCACCTCAACACTGTGGACGTTACGGTGCGCAAGCAGGTCCCAGATGCAGAAACTCATTTTTTTTTCTGGTCAGCCCATGTAAACGACAACTATAGCCCTTTAACACTTCCAAAGGCCGCCTAAACTGATTTTTAGACCTTAGGGACACTTGTGGATGAATTGTGGTCAGTTGTAGACTTAGATGTCAACAATCTATGGTGATCTAAACACTATAAAAGGCCCCTAAGTTGCAACCATTTGATCATTCACTTCTTGTGCAATTCTGGAGCTTTTGGGAGCTTAAGAGCAGACACAAGACCTTCCTAATCAAGCGTGGGACTTTAGTAAGTTTGCTTAACCTTCCTTAGTAAAGTTTTTACTTAGTTTAAGCTTAAAAGTCAAACCGTCGTAATTAACGGTTGACTTAACGATTAATCATTGTTGGTCCATTGATTAGTCGAATTGAAAGTAGTTATAAGTTGGTAATTATGCGGGTAATAAACCCTTAAAAGGGTTCCCCTGATTCCCACTCTAACTAGGTCAAATGTCGGGTCAAACTTGTGATTAAAAAGTCAACATGATACTTAGTTTCTAATTTATGCATAATTAGCAATGTAGAACATATACAACCTGTTTGATCATTTATATAACTTGGTAATTAGTGTAAGAACATGTCTAAACATGTTCAACCCGACAAATTTCTGTTTAGACCCGGTTCGGAACCGAAAGTCGCAAAACTTTGACTTTTGCTTTGACCTCAGTTCTGACCCGATTTAGTATGATTTGGAAATGCCTTAGATCTTCCTTAGGACCAGGCTACATGTTAGCATAACCCTCTGTGGTTGGATCGTTGATTGTCCGATTCGTTTACTCGTTTCCGTTAAATGCCTAATGTTGACCAATATGCCCTTTTGACCGAAAAATGAGAATTTTGGAAATGTGAAAGGAAAATAATCCTTATTACTGATTTATAAAGTTGTCCTTAAAATTTTACATCAGTTGGAGGTCTAGATTAGGAGTTATGCTCATTAGTGTAATTATAACGCCTTTTAGTAATTAAAAGGCGCAATTAGCATAAAGCCTATCTAAACCCAATTTTTTGACACCAAACCTTTTAGCCACTGATGTAATATAATATTTTGGGATTTTTAAAGATTTTTAAAGATTTTTAATTATTTTTAACCTGCTCATAACCTAGGGTTATCGCCTTAATTCGGTAAATACCGATTATGCCCTTTTAGGCCAAGAAATGAGTTTTACAAGCCCTTTTGATACCAATCCAATTGCTATTGATTTTATATAATAAATAAAGTATTTTGAACTTTATAACCTGTTCAGAAAACTCAGATTTCCTGTATAACCCGGAAATCGCTTAAAATGGCTTTTAAAGCGTATTAAACGCATAGTTTAGGTTTAAAACCATTTTGTCACATAAGACTTATTACCAACTATTATGACCTATTAAAATAAGTTATTTTACTGATGTATTCAGACCCGAATCTCAGAAACTTAAATAAACTCTTTTATAACCTTTTAAATGACCAAAATACCCATACGGGGCTTATTTTGAGATTAAACTCGTTTTGGGCATAATGGAAGGTATCCTACTGATATCACAACATATTAAAGGCATATTAACTTAGGAAACCTGTATATGACTCATATGGTTACCCGTTACGCTTCTTGCGCGTTCGGTTCGGTTTATGTAACTAGTTTGCATAAGTTAGCCGAAACGGGTCAAACCTTATCTTTTTATCCCAAAATCCAGAAGGTGTTTGGATTACCCATATTATACAAGTCTTCAAACTTTTCGGGTCTAAAACACATTCTATTTCGGTCTTCGCTTAATCATGCGTTTGAACCGTATCTTTCGGTAAGACTAACCGGTCTAAGCTTAGGCTTAATTAAAGACCCGTTAGCATTCTAATTGGTTATTTATACCATCATTCCAGACTAGAGCCTTCCGGTAAATGGTACCTACGCTTACTTAAGTGAATACGGCTGAGTTATTAAATTCTTGCTATTTAAGACAGGAGCTAGCTCAGGTAAATACTCTTAACTTATTTTCCCTATACGGGCTTGGGGTATGGTATATAAAATACCGCTTGGTCGGGCATTAAATCTTCCATCGTTTGGTGGTTAATTGAATAATTTAATCGGCCCGTTTAAATATGTTTTGTTTGCTTAAAGCCTTTGGGGGGTTAATGACCATGTCCCGTATATCCTTGGCATCATTCATGAAATGGCCACGACCTAGGCACGGGGTGTAGGCGTACACCTGACAGCTGCATATGTAAAAACTGGTATCCCACCTTAAGGAATCAGCCTTGTGGGCATTATACCTGTGGTGTGTCTATTAATCTTTAACCCGGACACGATCTGGGCTACTGAACGCATAAGGAACATGTAATTCTTTTACAAGATTATATATTTAAATAATTATCCCAAGTTATAAAGAGTTTGTGCCACGTGCATTCAAATTAATTTTATTAAACCTTTTCAAAATGAGTCGGTTGAGTGTATTTACCAGTGAAAACTGACGTATTTTCCAAAAGGGTTAAGTGACAGGTACTGTACGTAATTGGCTGGAAGCTCAGGGCGTTTATAAGGAATCTCGCAAGTTCTAGGTGCCTAACGTCTGTTGAATAATGTTTATGTTTTAAGATCCGCCTGTGGATCCTTTACTTTCCGTTGTAATACTTGATATTACTTTATATTCGGATTGTAATATATTTATCTTTTGCTTCCGCTGTGCATTTATATATTGTGTTGTTTGACTATGATGATATCAACTACGTCACGATACTCCCCACCGGACCCACCGGTAGTACGTGGAAAGTCGGGGTGTGACAGGCAGAGCCCTGACATACGTTATGGGGCTCAGATTAATCGGAAAGCGTAGCAGGGATCGGGAGTTAAAATAATTAAAATGGGGCATGGCTTTATTGCTAGAAAATATATATATATATAATTAATTTAACTACTTTATTCATTTGGCGTGTATAACTTCCAAAATATGAAGTTCTTAGAAAATAATAAATATGTCTTTAGAACGAGTATATTTTGTCTATATTTTGAACCAAGTTTTATTGAAAACAGAATAGGTTCAAAATACAATGTATTTTTATAATTTAATTATTATTTCTAACATTCAACTTACCCGTATTATACCTGTCTAATAATATAAGTTTTTATAAACTTTTATTTTATTAGAAAGGCCACCAATATACAGGCCAATTAATATAATATTCAACCAACTATATAAAATAGTGTTTTAAAACTATTTGGGTTGAATATTTATATAAAAAAAATAAACTAGTTATTAGTTTCTAGTGGTTAATAAATTTTACCAAACCTATAATTCTTATATAAAAATAGGGATGTTACAACCACCCACAGTTGTCGCCGCCATCACCACCCGTCGTCACCACTAGGGATGGGCTTTTTTTCCCATATACCCGTACTCGTACTTGTACCGTACCCGTACCCGTACCTGTACCCGTACAGATTTTAGGTATTTGGTACATGTATCGGTGCCCAGTTTTATTGATTTTGGTATTCGGTATTTTCGGTATTGGTACGGGTAAAAACGGGTACTGGTACCGAATTTTATGTAGACCGTTAATTTTTTTATTTCGTATTATGGTATTTATAGTACTCGTATTGATTTTACCTATATGATACCCGTATCGTATTGGTACTTGTACCAATTCAACCTATATGGTACTCGTACTATATTGGTACTCATGTCAGTGTTACCTATTTAGTACTCACAGAAGTGCTCAAAAATTAAATAAAAACAAAATGGTACCAAAGCGGGTATTGTACAGAAAAATACCCGTACTCGTACCCGTACCGTACCTATATATTTGGTACGGTATTTGGTACCTAGTTTTGTTCAAATTCGATACCGGTATTTTCGGTACCGGTACGGGTACTGTACCAATCCCATCCCTAGTCACCACCATTGACCACCATCGCCGCCACCCGCCATCGCAAACCACAGCCAACCCCGACCAACGGTGTTCTGTCGCGTTTCGCACGATCTAATCCGATAATCTTAAGCTTTCGGAGTGGAGTTTTGAATAAGAGCAACAGAATTGTTACCATTTCGATGAAGAGAACGCCGAAGAAGAGGTAGATCATTGTTGTGGATTGCGAGTTTACTGTAAAACCCTAGATCGACGGTGGAGAAGATGATGGTTGTTAGTTGGGGTTTACGAATGGGTTGATTTATGGTTTCAAAAGGGGTTTTTGTTGACCGTTGGACTCATTGTCTCTTTGTGATTTAAGTATTGGGTCTAGAAGTATGGAAACGTGTATCATACTCGTGTCGACGATGAAAACGATATAAGTATATAAACCTGTAAATCTTTTTTATATAATAACTAGAGTAATGTATCGCCCACGTTACGAGGCGTTGAACCGAATATTTCTTAGTTAATAACATGTACGCATTTATTTCAGTTAGTTATACATGCTATTTATAACACGATATCAGAAAAGATACATCGAGTTAACCAAGTAAAGAAAAATACTATCATAGTTGTGATAAAAAAAATAACTAAAACGAAGACAAGCGTGTAATTTAGAGTTGGGGGCAAAACAATAATTTGTCAGAACCAATTAGCGAGTGTTAGGTAGCTTTTTGACACGAATAAAAACTAAATTAAGTAAACCAACTAAAATAAAACACTTCCATAGTTTTGCCCAAAAATGATGGTAACATTGAAATTTTTAGCTGGGGTAAAATCGTAACTTTAAAATGGAAGTAAAATAATATTTTGAATTGAGGGCAAAACCATTTTTTTATTTTGAATTTGGGGCAAAATCGTAATTTTTTTACTGATAGCAAAATCGTAATTTTTAGCTGGGGGCAAAAGAAAAATTTTATTTTGAACAGGGGTGAAATTGTAATTTTAAACTAGGAAAAATTGTAATTTGGCGGGACTGTAGCTGGGGGCAAAAATATAATTTTTTTTACGCAGGGCAAAATCATAAATTTAAGCTAGGGCCAAAGCATAAATTTAGTTTAATTTAATTTCGAACTGGGGGCAAAATCGTAATTTTAAACTAGGGATAAAATCGTAAGTTGGCAGGACCTATAAATATCTATTTTTTTGCAAAAAAAAAAGGAAAGTTGGCGGCCGCCACTTTTGGCCAACAACATGCTTTCACTATTCCCGCCGGCCACTTTCGTTTGTATGTATTGGAAATGATATTTTGTTGTTTGAAAAGAAAACCCCAAGACCGAGCGGCAGCAAAACACAACAAAAATGCCTACATAACTGGTTAGTAACTTATGTTAGATATTTAACGAGATATTTAACGCGTGTAATACACAAGTTTCTAATCTAGTTATTATCAATAAATACAATAAGGTAATGTTTGGTATGCAGGAATGGGAGGCGGAATGGAATGAGCTATTGCGAGTGATTGAAAAAAAGTGTGTTTGGTTGGTTAAGGTAATGGAATCACCCATTACATAAGTCATTCAATTCCCTCAAATTCATTTCATCCCCCCTTATTTTTTTTCATTCCATTCCCCCTCTCACCCTACGTCACAAACACCGCCCATCACCACCACCACCACCTGCCGTTGTCACCACCAACCTCCGCCGTCCTCCGCCGCCACCGCCGACCACTGCCATCGACTACCATCGTTGCCACCCGCCATCGTAGACCACCGCCACCCCGACCACTACCGCCACCCTCCGCCGACAACCACCAGCATCCTCCGCTGCCACCACCAGCTACCGTTGACCACCACCACCCACCGTCGTCACTGCTACCATCGCCGCCACCCGCCACCCCGACCACTACCGCCACCCTCCGCCGACCATCTCCACCATACTCCGCCGCCACCACCCGCTATCATCGACCACCACCACCCACCGTTGTCGCCGACATCACCACCCGTCGTCACCACCATTGACCACCATCGCCGCCACCCGCCACCGCAGACCATCGCCAACCCCGACCAACGGTGCTCTGCCGCGTTTCGCACGTTCTAATCCGATAATCAGAAGCTTTCGGAGTGAAGTTTTGAATAAGAGCAACAGAATTGTTACCATTTCAATATAATTCACCGCCCACCACCGCCGCTACAATCGCCACCCATCGCGGCCACCGATCACCGCCAGCACCGTCAATTTAATTCATTCATTTTTTCTTACCTTCCAAACAACACAAGGTAATGATTTATTAGTTTCCAACATGGTAACCAAGCAAGACTATGGAATGTAGTGATCCATTTCATTCCTGTGACAACTCGAATTTTCAAGGTCTTTCCTCGACACGTTACTTGTTTACAATTCTGTTTTCGTAATTCGTGCAAGTGTTATGACATGTAATATTCAAGGTGGTAATTTATGTGTGACTGTTCAATAAAAACTTAAGACTCGTGTATGTGTTATAATATCGTAATTAGGTCAGACTCTCCTCACTAAACCTTCATTACCTTTCTTCCCGACGAAACATGGGATTCCGTCCTCATCCTCACTTGACGAACCATTGGCGACGAAACATTGGTTTTTCCTCAACACCTTTGACACGACGAAGGATATCCTTCGTCGTAGGAGAGAGTTTCGCCGAGATGGGCCTCCGGCCCAAGTGAGGCCCAGCAGTGAATTGGATATATTTGTTTTGCATCCGCACAATTATACGTAAGGCAACAGTTATCAAACCCTAGCTCTCTCTTCAAACCGTCGGCAGCCCCCATTTGTTCCATCAAAGACTTCTTGCATTTTCGTAATCGTCCCATCGATCGGTTAGCATCCCACTACACTTCACATTGTTTGATGATTGTTATGTGTTGACTGTGATCTATTGTGAATATGGGAATTTGCTAGAAATTAAACTCTTATGCTATGCGAATTAGGGTTTTGATGTTTTATTGCTAATCGATTAGACTAGAACTTGCAGGATGAGAACTCTATGATTTGTATCCATTCATGTTCACTGCTCAGAGTTGATGTTTTTGTTTGATGTTTGTATTATATGTTATCAGTTGTTTATGAATATGTGATACGAATAATGATGATCTGGCAATCTAGGGTTCATGTCTAGGGTTGCTTGTTTGATCGGTTTTGGAATATGGGAGGTGTTTACGGGAATTACGGCGAGTAGTTAAAGCCAATGGATGAAACTGTTAACATTGTCGACGAAACACTTGATGTTTTGTCACTCACATTATCGACGAAACAATTTGATATTTCGTCACTTACATGTCGACGAAACACTTGATACTTCGTCACCCTCTTGTCGACGAAACACTTTGGTATTTCGTCACTCATTACGCCGACGAAACACCTTGGTAGTTCGTCGTCTGAAGGTTCGTCGCCTAGTGGTTAGCACTTGAATAATATGAATGATTGTTGACAAAACCCTATTACTGCTTGCTAAGGATAGACATATTGACTGAGGAAACATGAATTGGTTGTCATGAGTAATACGCTTAACTGTTATGTACTGTTGTGAAATATACATTTGAACTGTGGATTTTAATGAGTATATATTACGGTTATGTGCTACTCGGGAATCACTGTTTGAAATGCACACTATCATTATAATTTATATGCGAACCAAGTGAATGTAAACTGATTTCGTATACATGAATACCATAGGCTTTGACTTATTAATTGTGAACAAGTAACTAATCATAACGAGCAAACCAAGGTGAGTTCACTTCTCTCAAAACAAGCATGCGTCCGGTGGGGACAATCAAACTGATAAAACTTGTTAACGGATTTTCGTAAACCCATATCTTTGTAGGGGATATGAGGCGGCTTTCAAATACCCACATCCTTGTAGGGGATGTGAGGCAGATTTCACAAACGCATATTCTTGCAGGGAATATGCAACGGGTTTTCAGTAACCGTTGATGTTGGATAATACACTCACTTCTATCACCCAAGTCCCATCATACTACCGGGTTAGTTGCTTGTAGGGCAACGGGGTTATTAGTTGATAGGACGGGCGTGAACTAATAACTTTAAATCATGACCAATGTTTGATAGAGCATTAGAGAAGGGCTGTTGGTACACTTTATGTGGATGCGACTCGATTCGGTTCGACTTGATTCGGTTCAACACGGTTAGGTTCGGCTCAAGCCCGACGTAGCGACATTCCTCTGTCGTGCACCCCAGAGATCGACACACGAAGCACGGAGAGTTGCGACCTTTCCTGCCGACACTTCACCATGACACCACCTTAGTGATGTCATGATGATGTCAATGAAAATCTAAATGCCATGCATGATGAACTCCTGATTTTGTCAAAATTGATATGGCGAACACTCCCTGTTTTTGTCATTATGTGTGTGTGGCGAAATCCCTGATTTCGTCACACATGGATTTCGTGTCATGGGAGTTCGTCACTGGACAGTATAAATAGCTAAGTTGTTTATCAGTTTAGTTATGAGATCAGTGTGAGACTCCACGAGAGCTGAGAGACTTGTGAGAGTTTATTGTACAAGCATTGTGTGTATATGTTTGTGAATGTACTCATCCATTTAATCGAAGTTAATCTTTGGTTACTTGCTGTTTTTATTTATCTACTTTGTTCGGTTTGCACCGCCACGGGGATTCCGCACCCGCGATCGTGTTTGTGATAAACAGGGAATAGGTTTTCGTATCGGATCCTCCGAGAAAAACGGACCTACAAGTGGTATCAGAGCTTTGGCTCTTTTCCTTGTTTAAAACAAAACATTCTTATGATTTTAATCAAGTTGTTTCTTGTGATTTTTCAGATTTTGTTCTTTAAAAGTTTATATATTTTCTGAAAAAGGTTCAAAAATCTGTCAAAATCCTGTTATTTTGCTATAGTTTTTATTGAAAACCTTGATATATTACATGTGTGCATGTTAGCTTTTGGTTTTTGGTTGAAAGTTTAAGCAAAATAGTGCTCGGAAAATTTCTTCGGTGAAAGTTGGCCGGAATATTCATCGAGTTCGTCTGATCTGCTAAGTGTTCTTCATTTGTTCATATCTGTTCGTGAATAATATGTGTATTTGATCTGTTTTGTGAGATAGATTATTGTGTTAGTTTATTAACATATATTAAGTTGACTTGTGTGTACAAAACCATGATGGTTTGTTGAAATTGAAAACTTCGAAAAGTAGAGAAAGATAAGGTGTTATTTGAAAAGGGTGACCACTGTGTCAGACAAAAGATTTGATTTTGTTTTTCAAAATATCTAAACAGCTTTTGTCACCGTACAGATTTCGTCAACCTCCAATTTCGTCAAACAAGAACAGATTTCGTCAACCTCCAACTTCCTCACACAAAACAGACTTCGTCAACTTCTATCCAACATCAGGTTTCGTCAAAGAGTGTTCGTCGCACAGTATCTTCGTCGAAAGGAGTGTTCGTCACCAGCAACTTCGTCAACCTCCAATTTCGTCAAACACAATCAGACTTCTTCGAAAAGGGTGTTTGTCGAGGAGGGTAATGACGAACACTTGAGTGTTCGTCGCACACTATCTTCGTCAAACATACATAGTGTTCGTCGCACAGTATCTTCGTCAAACATACATAGTGTTCGTCGCACATAGAGTTCGTCACTCAAACAAATTTCGTCACTCATTAAACTTCGTCAACCAGACTTCGTCACCCCTCACAGTCTTCGTCACACCATACATCTTCGTCACTGGTTGATTTCATTTCGTCATCCGACTTCATCACCCACTGAACTTCGTCACTTCATATCATCAAACAACATTTCATTACCTCTAATCAACCTTCGTCAACTTCCAATCTTCGTCACTTACTCTTAAGCCTCGTTTTCATCTGATCAGTGTGCTGAAGGTGTGGTAGCGGTTGCTGGGGATGCGTTAAGACGTTTCACAATCGAAAGATTAGGCAAGACGTTTAATGAAACTGCTATACCTTTGAGGTATAATCCAAGAAAGTTTGTGTTCCATCCGAAAAAGAAACTTCTGTTAACGATTGAGAGAGATCAGAATTGGAAGCAGATGCACGATTTTGTTTTGGGGGTTTTGAATGTTTGGTAGAGAAAGAAGAGGAGGTCACGGCTACTTTATTTTCATTGGGGATTGGATGTTTGTTTGATATATCGCAGGGAGAGAGAAAAAGAAACAAGAGAAATAAATTTGGGGGTTTTCATTAGATAAAGAAGATGAAGAGCTGCTGATAGCTCTTCAAAGAGAGAGATTTGAAGTGGGTGACAGCTAATGTTTTTGAAAATAAAGTGATGGCTGCAACTTTAAGAGGTGGATGTCGACAGGTTGTTTGACTTTTGGTTCTTTGAATGTGTATCGAAGAGATAAGAGAGAACAGACTTGGAATATGTCAGCAATTGAGTGTTTGGCAGCTAAGTCTATATCTTTTTGGGCCTCTAGTGAAAAACATTAACTAATTCATTTAGGCCTTTGAAAGTTATTTAGTGAGGTTTGGCTTGTTTCTATTATTTGTAAACAACAATCCAATGTCGAATACAAACCAATTCGATCCAAGTGTCTACTTTGGTAAACCACAGGTTGCTACTCCTCTGGTTTTCGATCCAAGTGCTTATCAGCCGCCAGCGCATATGATTGCTCAAGCTCACGCTTTTTCAAAACCTAAATTCGATTCAAGTGTCTACTTCGGTATGACACCATCGATTATTTACACTCCACTTCAACCTCTATTTGCTACACCTCAAGCTCAACCTCAAAAAGGCAACCAAAACCCTTTCCCTTTCAGAAATCAAACAAGTACATCCACGTCCAACTCAAATCAAACTGATGGAAGGTGTAATTGGTCTGTACAATGTGGAGGTGGAGATCAAGGAGGAACTGCGTTTTATGCTGAAATTGTCAAGAATGTCAATGATGGTGAATCTTCAGGAAATGATGACAGTTCAGGATATAGTGGCAGTACTGATGAAGATGGCTCAGGTGTGAGTGATTACAGTTCAGAATCAGATGTGAAGGAAGGAGTGGATTCTGAAGCTGATAATTTGTCGAATGATGCAAACGAGAAATCTGACTTGATCAAGAAAGCTGTTGCTGCTTCAAAAGAAATGGAGAAGTTCCTATCAAAAGATGGATCTTTCTCTTGCCAGACTGACATTCCGAATAATGTCGCAGCTTCTAGCATATGTAGTGATTGTGCTGATATGAAACATGAATGTGCTAATCTTAAACATGAATTTGAAGAGATTAAACATGAATGTGCTAATCTTAAACATGAATCTGAAACGGTTCATGGTCACAATCAGAGTTTGGTTATTGAACTGTCTAAATGCAAAGAAGCAAACACGGCTCTAACTCATCATGAAAAAGAATTTAAATCAGTAAATGAGACACTTAAGAAAAGCGTTTCTGAGTTATCAAAAACTGTTTTTAATAAACAAATTGGTATTAATAACTATATTAATATCATTGAAGAAACAAAGAAAGAGTTGGCCACGGCTAAATGTGAATATGAGGCGATCAAGCTTAAATTGGAGAGTTACTCAAACTCCCGATATGTGCTTGATCACATTATTGACGTTCAACAACTAAAGGGTAATGTTAAAGGCGTTGGGTATAAGTCGTGTCCGCCTCCTTTGAGACACAACTATACCAAGATGCCCGATGAGGAAGAAATGCCGCGTTTTGAGCCAACTGTACCTCTTGATTATGAGGAAGTTACAACTGGCTTAGGGTTCAAAACGGACAATTCGTCGGAGGGCTGATCTGATAGCAAGGAAAAGTCATCATGTGCTTCAAATCAAAGTCCTCCAACCGTTGAGGACTATGATTCTTCGGATGATGAATCAGATGTATGTGATGAGGATAAATCTCTTGACGATAGAAAAGGAGTAGAAGTGCCTTTTGAGAATCACATTCTGTGTGATCCTCCTACTCCTGCTGTGCAATCAACTGGTGCTAAACAAGAGATAGATCCTATCACTGAGACAGTGTCTACCATTAAAAGTGATAACGTGTTGTATACTTTAGTCGGTGATAGAAAAATTTATTCAGACAAAGATTTTCCAATCAAAAACGTCAATCAATCCTTGATTGATAAAGTGTTTGAAGATAATACAACTAAGTTTTGGGGTAAAGCGATCCCGAGAGTTTCTGTAACTCAATGTGATCCTATTCCAAAAGCTGAAATTAGAAAACAGTATGGAAATCAGAAATTACCGACTAAGCAACAACCTGTCGCCTTTAAGGGTAAACAACAACAACGAGCTCAAAAGCCTAAGGCTTTACGCCCAAAGGCTGAAACAAAAGTAGCTCGTTACAAGAAGAAAAACAAAGACATTAAATTTGTGGCCTCCATGGGTACTGATAAAGTTGAGACTTTTGAAAATAAATCCAATACTGAGTTTGTTCAAAAGGTCAAAATTTTGAAACGTAATAGTGATAACAATTACACCCAACACACAAACAGGTGTGAAGCTAGTACCTCAGGGTCTACAAATTCAACGTCAGACCATCGAACAGAATCTCCTAAGTTTGTTGAAAGGAGATCGTGTTTCAAATGTGGGGAGTTTGGACACATTATCAAAAACTGCACAAACTCTCCAAAAGAAAATTTTGTTGAAAGAGCCCCTTCTGAACAAGGTCACCAACAACGTCGTCCTGTGTCACCAAAAACTGACAAATGCACTGTTAAAGAACAGGAAACAAAACAACGACGTAAAAATGTGATGGTGATCGAAAAGGCTTTAAAACCAGAAAGTGTTAAAAGGAAACCAATTTTGTTACAACCGTTAAAACCGGAGATTTCTAAATCTGTAAATAATACTCAATCCGGTAAACGGAAACTAGCTTGGAAACCTAAAACGGATAAAGTTTCAAGGGGAGTCTCACCAGTTCCAGGTCATCGCGAGGTTGAAATAACCTTTGTTGATGAACAGGGACGACCCAAGTCTATGAAGGCTTGGATCCCCCTCTCCAATTAATCTTTGAGTGAGTGTGCAGGATGTTCCAGGAGGAACTATCGATAGTCATCGGATTGTTGATAGTGGAGTGTCCATGCACAAGATCGGCGACAAAGAAATTGTTGCCTTTGATGGAGAGAAAAAGAAAAGAAGACAGAATTGTCTGTCGAAAGAAATTGAAAACCTTCGACAAAATGAAAATCATACCAAAGTTTGATTGTTCAAGGCTTTAATCGTGTCCCTAGGATAGATTCAATCAAAATGTACACACCTGCAGCAGGTCTGATGTTCAAAATCAACAAGATGAACGTGCAGTGTGCATTACTTCGCGGTGTGATTGAAGAAAATGTGTTTGTTGAACAAACCAACAGGGTGTGCGGATGCCTTGTTGTGGATTGAACAACCGCACACTAATTCTCAAAGAGAAAGACAAAGACCTTCGCTGGTGCAATGTGGAAGACCAGCCGGACCCAGAGGTCTATGATCTTGTTGTTGTGAAGAGATTTCTCAGTAGCTGCAAATTCGACCTTGAAATCCACACCGGGTGGATATCCAATGTGGGAGAGCACTCAGATTCCTAGCAATGCATGAAGCAGTTGCAGGATACAGTTTTGAATTTCTAATCTCTCCTATTTTTGTCGATATTTTAGCTGCTTTATGAATTATTATCATCTCGTACAGCACTCTTTGACTAGACACGTTGATCTCGAATATCACCTCACACGTGATTGTTTCACTATGAAACTCGTCAATGTTGTCATGGTCCACACCGATTACCAGTGTGCCAACTCATTTTTCCAAAATTCGATAAATCAGTTCTGATTAAAATTAATTTTGGTAAACGGCATTGATGTAAAACATGAGTTAACCGACATCGGAAAATCATTTTTGTAAATACCGTTGTGTTTTTAAAATTTATCATAGTTTGTTTATTTTAGGGGGAGTAAATCCAAAATTTGAAAATTCAAAAACATCAAAAAATTTCAAAACACAAAAACAATAAAAAAACAAAAATGAGTTTCCTGGCGAGAAAAAGAGAATATGATAGTACAACAGTGGTCTGTCTAAACCTCTTTGAAATGAACTTAAAATGAAAAATGTTAAGCAGCTCTATTTTTTATGTATCGGTAGGCTCACAATCATTTTAAAGTGTGCAGGGCGATATAAATCTTAATCAACTGAAGACCAGGTGGGAACCGCACATTGGCATATGGTCTTAGTACCGAAATTTTGTTTGAAAGATTGCCGAGGTTCTGAGATATTCGGTCTTTATGCTGTTTATCATCTATGTATCATGGTTGTTTCTTTTACCATAAAAATAAAGGAGACGAAGTCTAGATCTTCCATGATACTATACATACGTGTGCATATTACATTCGACCTCAATAAGTGATCAACAGTCACATGTCCAAACAAATAAGTGATAATATATCACATTTATCCGGGAGTCAAGTTCGTCTCTTTGTTGTACGTTGTACTGATCTGTTCACGGACTTGCTCCTGTGCCCTCATGCATATGAAAATCAAGTTCCTCATCAATAAGTGATTCTATCACATAGGGCTTGTTTTCAAAACAAAATAAGTGAGTTTCTCACATCTTTTATACGATCAAACAGATGATAAACGGTATACTCACCGGTAAGATGAATTCTCGTGCATACCTTGATATGGGAATGTGTCGTGTGTGGATGAACACCGGTCAGTAAGTATAAATCATACCTTAACGTATCCCCTCGCCATGATTACATCTGATAAGTTGAGCTTATGTGGACAACAATACCGATAATTGATATAGGATGCTTATCTAAATGTTAACTAATTGAACAAAAAGAGCGTTTTGGCGTGACCGTACACTAATATGATTCTCTTACCCTCGAAACTCGCAAAAAGAATGTCTGTATATATTTGTTTACTGCTTTCGTTTTTGCATCTTTGTATATATTTATTTATTGCTTTCCGTCTTTACATTTGAAAAATGAAAAATTCCAAAAAGATTTTAGGTGTGTTTTAATCTAAATTTTATAAAAGCCAAAAAGATTTTGCTTCTATTTTATTTTTGATTGACCGATGTTGGAGCTCGAGTCTATCCTACCCAAAATCCTGATCGTAAGCCGGAAAACAATTGCATCTTCATAAACTGTCGAAGTTAACAAGTTTTGAAAGTTAAAAGATTAAAATTGATCAATTTTTAAACTTTCAAACTGTTGTCAGTCGGTGTTTAAATGAGAGTTGGTCTCATATGTTTCATTTGTTTAATTTGTCTAAATTCCAAGCGGTTGTTCTCATTACGTGTTTAGCTTTCTTGTATGTGCATATGCGACATCAGAATCAGCTAAAGGCGAAGAGAATGTGTCAGATGACAAGCCGTAAAGTGAAGACACGACGTTGATGCAATCAGAAGATCAAGATGATCGGGTTGTAGTTGATCACTCATCAACACCACAAGGATCTAAAGTTTTGAAGTTCAAAAGATTCACGAGCATCATTCAAGGGGGAGTTTGTTGATACACTCCCTATTTTCGACACGTGAAGACCTTTTAAAGATCCGACAATGTGAAGAACGAACCATCATGAGTAGCGTCCAAGGGGGAGTTTGTTGGTACACTTTATGTGGACGCGACTCGATTCGGTTCGACTCGATTCGGTTCAACACGGTTAGGTTCGGCTCAAGCCCGACGTAGCGACATTCCTCTGTCGTGCACCCTAGAGATCGACACGCGAAGCACGTAGGGTCGCGACCTTTCCCGCCGACACATCACCATGACATCATCTTAGTGATGTCATGATGATGTCAATGAAAATCTAAATGCCATGCATGACGAACTCCTGATTTCGTCAAAATTGATATGGCGAACACTCCCTGTTTTCGTCATTATGTGTGTGTGGCGAAATCCCTGATTTCGACACACATGGATTTCGTCTCATGGGAGTTCGTCACTGGACAGTATAAATAGCTAAGTTGTTTATCAGTTTAGTTATGAGATCAGTGTGAGACTCCACGAGAGCTGAGAGACTTGTGAGAGTTTATTGTACAAGCATTGTGTGTATATGTTTGTGAATGTTCTTATCCATTTAATCGAAGTTAATCTTTGGTTACTTGTTGTTGTTATTTATCTACTTTGTTCGGTTTGCACCGTCACGGGGATTCCGCACTCGCGATCGTGTTTGTGATAAACAGGGAATAGGTTTTCGTATCGGATCCTCCGAGAAAAACAGACCTACAAGGGCAAAAAGGGCCGTCTGCGGTATGGAGTTATTATCAACATAACATAACACATCATATGTCACTACTTAGTATTAAACGGTTAAAACAAACTGTGAACTCACCAGTGTTGTCTGCTACACTTTTCCAGCATGCTTGCAGGTCGTTAGGTTCTTGGATTGGAACTTGCTATCTGGGAGTGCTAGAGTGGTCATGGGTCGCATCTCTTTGATATTTATTCTTGGTTTAGTACTTTGTTTTAAAACACTTGAACAACGAACAATCTTTTGCTTCCACTGAATGTTTACTTTGGTTTTAACGTATGGTTTGAAACTATATTATGAATGAATGGAATGTTTTATTTAAATACTTATTATAGTTCAATGTGATTTGTGGCTGGATCCTGGTACGTCACACACCTCGCGGGGTTTCCGCATGTGGTATTTTGGGGGTGTGACAATTCCTTTGTCCATTCCATTACCTTTTCCATTCCATTTCCTCATCTATTCCATTACGACATACCAAGCAGACCCTAATTTTCTAAACAAATTTTGTAATTTCCATCGAATTTTAATAATAAGAATAATTTAAGATTACAAATATTGATAATTCGGTTAGTTTTGGGTTGTGCTAATCGCAGGGCCGGACCTAGAGGCTTTCAAATCTAAGCAACGGTCTAGGGCCTCCATAAAAATATGCCTCAAAATTTAAAAAAAAAATTATATAGTATATGTGTATTACTATATTAGGCCCAAATGAACAAAACAAAAATTATATTTATTGCAATGCTCAATAGAAAAACCGAATTTAAAATAAAAGAGGCCCAATTCTAACTCCAAGCAATATGTAATTCGTAATTAATTTAGGCCGACATCGTCATTCTAGCTAACTGTAACGTCGCATATGATAATTTCGCTCAATTATGTCGCTGACTAGGGAGAAATTTTAGGCGAAATTAGGAGAAATTATTGGTGTCGCAATGGTCAACGACTACTTTTGTATAATAATATCTATATATAATTTGAGGTGAAATTAAGAGAAAAGATTGGGGAGAATCATTGTTTTCCCTAAAATCATAATTGATACATTGAATCTTTGAGTTATGATATTGTGTTTGCGATTGAGACTTCCGATGTTTTCTTTATACCAATTCAAAGGACCCCGCCTTTGTAGTTTACTTAGGGCCTCCAGAAACGTTGGAACGACCCTGGCTAATCGACTTAACCCCCATTCATTTTTTAGTGAATGTGCCCCTTATCAAATAAGTCGTTATAGTGGTTCTATAAAAGCTCATCGTTTGTATGCTACATCTTATATGAGGTGTATAGAAGGACGACTTTCATATATTACATATTATATATAAGCCATGTGGAATTCTTTAAAATAACAATAATAACTAAAATAACAGAAAGCAATAGGGAGTGCACTAGTAATATATGTTTTTTAAACGGTTACTTTCATAAAACACCAACAGACAACTCCAGCCCAAAAAAGGCAAGGCGCAAAATAACCCAAACTTACATTAGATCAAAAGAGCACCAATCTGTCAATAGGACTGACCTACAATTCGACCTATGCTTAAATCAAAGAAAATCAAACGACCTAATATTTACAATAATGTCTTAAATCTTTACCTATTTTTTTCTAAATTTCAATTCATTCCTAGCCTTCCGTATCCATATGCACCAACAAGCCACAACGATAATCCACTGGAACATGCTCTTGTATAGCATAGTAGTAATATATGCGTGATACGTTTTGTCAACGCCTTTTTGTTATTGAACATAAATAATGAAAGTATCATAGTTATGTAAGTGATAGTTATTTGTTTAAATTATATAATTAAAGAGTACGAAAATACAATGTTAATTATTTTTTCATATGTATTTCACATCCTCCGTATTAATATTACGGTGAAGGGACATCTTCGGGGTGGGGGATTCGGGTTCATCGAGTGGTTGGACGGTGTTGGTATACTTTATGTGGACGCGACTCGACTCGGTTCGATTCGGTTCGGGTCGACTCGGTTAGGTCCGGCTCAAGCCCGACGTCACGACATTCCTCCGTCGTGCGCCCCAGAGTTCGACACGCGAAGCACGGAGCGCCGCAAACCCATTCCCGTTTACACATCACCATGACATCATCATTGTGATGTCATGATGATGTCACAGAAATGTCCTATATTGAAATTGTGCAAACATTTAGTCAACAGAAAGTTGTCTGGGCCGATTCTCTTCACATTTGGGCCGAAAACTTGAAGTGGACTTGGACTTCATATGGGCTTCAACTACATCGACGAAACAAGAATTATATGAATATATATGTCGACGAAACAGAATGTGTTTCGTCGACTTTGTGGTTTCGTCGTGTCCTTTATGCGTTTCGTCATAGTCTGTGTCTAGTATAAATACCCCTCACAGTTTCTGTGTGAAACTGATGAGAGTTGTGAGACTTTGAGAGAGAGTCTGTAAACATTGTTTGTATATGTTTGTATCCGTTCTCATCCCTAATCAATAGATATTGAATCTTTGGTTATGTGTGTGTTTTACACTTTGTTTGGTTTGCACCGTCACGGGGATTCCGCACCCGTTACCGTGTTTGTGATAAACAAGGATAGGTTTTCGTTATCGGATCCACTCAGATTTCGGGACCTACAAGTGGTATCAGAGCTTTGGCTCTAATCCTTGTTTAAAACCAAACATTGTTCGTGTTTTAACAAGTGTGTTATTGTGATCTTTCAGATTTCGTTCTTGAAAAGTTCATACATGCACTAATCGGTCTTTGTCCCGATTGCTGAGTGTTATGTGCCTTATGTCCAAGGCTTGATGCAAAACTACTATCGAGCTGGGGGTCTCACTGGAAGCAGCCTCTCTATTTCTACAGGGTAGAGGTAAGGCTGTCTACATCTTACCCTCCTCAGACCCTACCTTTGCTTTGCTATTGGTGGGATATACTGAGTATGATGATGATGTTCTTGAAAAGTTCATATTTTTTCTGAAATATTTCCTAAAATCTGTTAGATCTTGCTTGTTTTTCTCAAAAGTTTTATCAAAAACCTTGTTAAATTGATTGTTTACGTGTTAAACCGGGTTTTTAGTAAAAGTTTTAAGCGAATTCGGGTTTCGGAAAATTGTTCGGTGACCGGAATCTTCAAATATTCATCGTGTTCTTCAGTACCTTCAAAGAGTTCTTCAAACTTTCCATTTTTTGATTATTTATAAGGTTACTGTGAAAGTTGTTTGTGAATTTAAGATTATCTCTTGTTTGAAAATTGGGTCTTCAAAGTATGTTAGGCATGGTGTAGTTTGAAAACTATGGCTTTGTGTCAGGAATAGATAAGGTCACGTTGAAAAATCAGACCAAACTCACCAACTCCCACCCTTATCCAAATCAGTTTCGTCATTCACACATTCAAATCAGTTTCGTCATATGCAAACAAACCTTTTCAGTTTCGTCGCTTACACTTCAATCTGTTTCGTCGAGCAATTAATTAAATCAGTTTCGTCGTTATCAAACAGATTTCAAATCTGTTTCGTCAATCAAACAGTTTAGTCGGACCTTTCTTATTTCATCAGTTTCGTCGACCAAAAGGAAATCAGTTTCGTCGTACATTGATTTGGGCTTCAAAACCATTTGGGCTTCACCGTTTCGTCGCACATAACAAAACTGAATTGGGCTTCACCATTGGGCTTCAAGTGTTTCGTCGCTTAACACTTCATTCTGTTTCGTCGGAGGTTATTAAAATCTGTTTCGTCGCAATACAATTATACAATTGGGTTTCGTCGTTGGTCAAGATCACTTGGTGTTTCGTCGAGATACTCGTGAATTTTAACAGAAGACTTGCAAAAGTGTCTTAACAGGTTGAGTTCAAGTGTGTGATCAGTTTTTCACATACATACATCAAACATGAGTTGTACTAGTCCTTGGGATTGGAGTACGGATCCACAACCAGCTCAAAAACAGATGTCGATGGCCGAATATTTAGCGAGTACCATACCTCAACCCCCTCCACATCAGACTTCGATGGCCAAATATTTAGCGAATTCCATACCTCGACCCCCTCCACATCAGACTTCGATGGCCGCATATTTAATGAATTACATTCCTCAAGCCCAACCTCAACCTCAAGTTTCCACAACACATCCTCAATTCAATCCAAGTGTCAATTGTGGTCCGGCCATACAGTTGGGAAACGATGATCAAACAAGAACTGCGTTTTATGCTGAAATTGTCAAGAATGTCAATGATGGTGAATCTTCAGGAAAAGATGACAGTTCAGGATATAGTGGCACTGATGAAGATAACTCAGGTGTGAGTGATTACAGTTCAGAATCGGACGTGAATGAGGGAATGGATTCTGAAGCTGATAGTTTGTCGAATGATGCTAAGGAGAAATCTGACTTGATCAAGAAAGATGTTGCTGCTTCAAAAGAAATGGAGAAGATTCTCACTGAAGATGGATCTTTCTCTTCTCAGACTGCCTTTATGGCTAAAGTCACAGCTTCTACAAGTCAGGTACAATCTGAAACTCCTAGTATATGTAGTGATTGTGCTGATATGAAACATGAATGTGCTAAATTGAAACAAGAATCTGAAAAGATTCACAGTCACAATCAGAGTTTGGTTATTGAACTGTCAAAGTGCAAAGAGGCAAACATGGCCTTAGCTCGCAATGAAAAGGAGTTTAAAACAGTTATTGAAACCCAAAAGAAAAGTGTTTCCGAATTAACAAAAACTGTTTTCAACAAACAAATTGGTATTAATAACTACATTAATATCATTGAGGAAACCAAGAAAGAGCTAGCCGTGGCCAAGTGTGAATATGAAGCGTCAAGCTCAAATTGGAGAGTTATTCTAACTCCCAATATGTGCTTGATCACATCATTGACATTCAGAAACTAAAGGGAAACGTTAAAGGCGTTGGTTATAGGAAGTGTCCACCCCCTTTGAGACACGACTATACCAAGTCGCCCGATGAGGAGCAAATGCCTCGTTTTGAGCCAACTGTACCTCTTGATTATGAGGAAGTTACAACTGCTTAGGGTTCAAAATGGACAATTCATCGGAGGGCTCATCTGATAGCAAGGAAAAGTCATCATGTGCTTCAAATCAAAGTCCTCCAACCATTGAGGACTATGATTCTTCGGATGATGAATCAGATGTGAGTGATGAGGATAAATCTCTTGACGATAGAAAAGGAGTAGAAGTGCCTTTTGAGAATCACATTCTGTGTGATCCTCCTACTCCTGCTGTGCAATCAACTGGTGCTAAACAAGAGATAGATCCTATCACTGAGACAGCATCTACCATTAAAAGTGATAACGTGTTGTACACTTTAGTCGGTGATGACAAAATTTATTCAAACACAGCTTTTCCAATTAAAAACGTCAATTAATCTTTGATTGATAAAGTGTTTGAAGATAATACAACTAAGTTTTTGGGTAAAGCGATCCCGAGAGTTTCTGTAACTCAGAGTGATCCGATTCCAAAAGCTGAAGTTAGAAGAAAATTTGGAAATCAAAAATCACCGACAAAGCAACAACCTGTCGCTTTTAAGGGTAAACAACAACAACAACGAGCTCCAAAGCCTAAGGCTAAGGTTGAATCAAAAGGAGCTTGTTACAAGAAGAAGGCAAAAGACGTTAAATCCGTGGCCTCCAAAGGTACTGATAAAGTGGAGACTTTTGAATAAGTCAAATACCGATTTTGTTAAAAAAGTCAACATTTTGAAACGTAATAATGATAACAATTACACTCAACACACAAATGGGTGTGAAGCTAGTACATCTGGGTCTACAACTTCTACGTCAGGTTGTCGATCATATTCTCCTAAGTTTGTTGAAAGGAGAACTTGTTTCAAATGTGGGAAGTTTGGGCACATCATTAAAGACTGCACAAACTCGCCCAAACCAAATTTTGTTGAAAGAGCCCCCTCTGAACAAAGTCACTCACAACGTCGTCCTGTTTCTCCAAAACATGATAAACGCACTGTTAAAGAACAGGAAACGAAACAACGACGTCAAAATGTAAAGTAAATTGAAAAGGCATTAAAACCGGATGTAAAATCTGTTAAAAGGGAACCAAGTTCATCACAACCGTTAAAACCAAAAATTGTAAATGATATACAATTCGGTAAACGGAAACAGGCTTGGAAACCGAAAACAGGTGAGGATTCAGGAGGAGGCTTGCAATTTAAGGACCTTCAAGAAATTGAAATTACATTTCTTGATTCTCAGGGGCAACCCAAGTCTATGAAGGCTTGGGTCCCCCTCTCCAACTAATCTCTAAGTGAGTGTGCAGGATGTTCCAGGAGGAACTATTAATAGTCTTAGGATTGTTGATAGTGGAGTGTCCATGCACAAGATCGGCGACAAAAGAAATTGTTGCCTTTTGATGGAGAGAAAAACAAAGGAAAACAGAGTTGTCTGTTGAAAGAAATTGAAAAGCTTCGACAAAATGAAAATCATTCCAGAGTTTGATTGTTCAAGGCTTCAATCGGGTCCCCAGGGTAGATTCAAAACAAAATGTACGCACCTGCAACACGTCTGAAGTTCAAATCAACAAGATGAACGTGCAGTGTACATTTCTTCGCGGTATAATTGAAGAAAATGTGTTTGTTGAACAAACCAACCGGGTGTGCGGATGCCTTGGCATGGATTGAACAACCGCACACTACTTCTCAAGAGAAAGACAAAGACCTTCGCTGGTGCAATATGGAAGACCAGCCGGACCCGGAGGTTTATGATCTTGTTGTTGTGAAGAGATTCTTCAGTAGCTACAAAATCGACTTTGAAATCCACACCTGGTGGATATCCAGTTTGGGAGAGCGCTCAGATTCCTAGCAATGCACGAAGCAGTTGCAGGATACGGTTTTAAATTTCTAATCTCTCCTATACTTGTCGATATTTAAGTTGCTTTATGAATTATTATCATCTCGTACAGCACTCTTTGACCTGACACGTTGAACTCAAATATCACCTCACACGTGATTGTTTCACTATGAAACTCGTCAATGTTGTCATGGTCCGCACCGCTTACCGACATGCCAACTGATTTTTCCAAAATTTGATAAATCATTTCTGATTCAAAATTAATTTTGGTAAACGGCATTGAGGTACAACATGAGTAAACCGACATCGGGAAATCATTTTTGTAAATATCTTTGTGTCTTTTAAATTTATCTTAGTTTGTTGATTTTAGGGGGAGTAAATCCAATTTGAAAATTCAAAAACATCGAAAAATTTCAAAACCCAAAAACAATAGAAAATCAAAAATGAGTTTCCTAGCGAGAAAAAGAGAAAATGATAGTAAATCAGTGGTCTGTCGAAACCTTTTCAAACTGAAATGCAAAATGAAAAAATGTTAAGCAGCTCTATATAAGATGTATCGGTAGGCTCACAATCATTTTAAAGTGTGCAGGGTGATATAAACTTAAATTGACTGAAGACCAGGTGGGAACCGCACATTGGCATATGGTCTTAGTACCGAAATTTCGTTTGAGAGATTGCCGAGGTTCTGAGATATTCGGTCTTTATGTTGTCTTATCATCTGGGTATCATGGTTGTATCTTTTACCGAAAGATAACGGAGACGAAGTCTAAGATCTTCCATGATACTATACATACGTGTACATATTGCATACGACCTCAATAAGTGATCAACAATCACATGTCCAAACAAAACAAGTGATAATATATCACAGATTCTTTGCGGGAGTCAAGTTCGTCTCTTTGCTGTACGAAAGTACTGACCTGTTCACGGACTTGCTCATGTGCCCTCATGCATCGAAAATCAAGTTCCTCATAAATAAGTGATTCTATCACATAGGGCTTGTTTTCAATCAAATAAGTGAGTTTCTCACAATCTTTTATACGGTCAAACAGATGATAAACAATATACTCACCGGTAAGATGAACTCTCGGGCATGCCTTGATACGGGAATGTGTCGTGTGTGGATGAACACCGGTCGGTAAGTATAAATCATACCTTAACGTATCCCCTCGCCATGATTACATCTGATAAGTTGAGCTTATGTGGATAACAATACCGATAATTGTTATAGGATGCTTATCTAAATGTTAACTAATTGAACAAAAAGAGCGTTTTGGCGTGACCGTACACTAATATGATTCTCTTACCCTCGAAACTCGCAAAAAGAATGTCTGTAAATATTTATTTACTGCTTTCGTTTCTGCATCTTTGTATATATTTATTTATTGCTTTCCGTCTTTACATTTGAAAAATGAAAAATTCTAAAAAGATTTTAGGTGTGTTTTAATATAAACTTTATTAAGCCAAAAAGATTTTGCTTCTAGTTTATTTTTGATTGACCGATGTTGGAACTCGAGTCTATCCTACCCAAAATCCTGATCGTAAGCCGGAAAACAATTGCATCTTCATAAACTGTCGAAGTTAACAAATTTTGAAAGTTAAAGGATTAAAATTGATCATTTTCTAAAACTTTCAAACTGTTGTCGGTCGGTGTTTGATTGAGATTTGATCTCATATGTGTCATTTGTTTAATTTGTCTATATTCCAAGCGGTTGTTCTCATTACGCGTTTAGATTTCTTGCGTGTGCAGATGCTAAAGGCGAGGAAAACTTGTTCGATGACAAGCTTTGGAATGAAGACACGATGTGAAGGCACTCAAAAGATAAACATAATCGAGTTTCCGCTGACCCCTCATCAACACCACAAGGATCTGAAGAATTGACGATCAAAAAAAAATTCACGAGCATAACTCAATGGAGAGTTCATTCTAAGAGGGAGTTTGTTAACACACTTCCTAAATGAAAAAGGGAGTTTGTTGATACACTTTCTTCTTACAACGCGTGAAGACTTTGAAGATCCTCCGACATGAAAGACACAGAAGACGAACCTTCACGAGTAGCGTCCAAGGGGGAGTTTGTTGGTACACTTTATGTGGATGCGACTCGACTCGGTTCGATTCGGTTCGGGTCGACTCGGTTAGGTCCGGCTCAAGCCCGACGACACGACATTCCTCCGTCGTGCGCCCCAGAGTTCGACACGCGAAGCACGGAGCGCCGCAAACCCATTCCCGTTTACACATCACCATGACATCATCATTGTGATGTCATGATGATGTCACAGAATTGTCCTATATTGAAATTGTGCAAACATTTTTTTTTTGAATGGCTAAACTTGCATGCCATGGGAATTGAACCCATGACCTCCACCTATTTTACACCTTATCTAACTCACCAACACCATTGGTGTCACACCTCCAAAATCCACACGCGGAGTATCACCGCTTGGAGGCGTGACTGACCAGGATCAAGCCACCAATCATATTGAACATATAAGTAAGTAGTAAAATCATTCATCAATACGAAAGGTGTTTTCAAAACCAAACATCAATAAGTGTATAGCGGAAGCATTAGTATGTAAACCCAATGTAAATAGTAAATTCAACTGTGTAAATAGATAACATGGCATCATCAATCCATGTCCCACAACGACCTGCTCCTCCCTGTGCAAGCTCCATATGTACCTAAGGTCCTGCAAGGCATGAAAGAGAGAGAGTCAACAACTAGTTGAGCGAGTTCACAGTGAGTTTGTTTAGTTATAGTGTTCATAATGTAGTTCGTATGTTCATTTAGTAATCATGTATCGTATGTATCGTATCGCGGCCCTCTAGGCATGTTTGCGAAGTATAGTAGGGATTTCCCATGTTTGCTAGACTAGGTATAGTAGTATCGCGGCCCTTCCTGGCATGTTTGCGAAGATTAGAGTATATAGTATCGCGGCCCTTCCTGGCATGTTTGCGAAGATTAGAGTATATAGTATCGCGGCCCTTCCTGGCATGTTTGCGAAGATTAGAGTATATAGTTCGCGGCCCTTCTTAGGCATGTGTGCGAAGATTGTCATAATATCGCGGCCGACCCTTGGCGTGTGTGCGAAGATCGTTTAAATTGGTATAACCAGTCTAGTCTGTTCTTATCCATAATCCTTCCTCTCCCGAGAATCATATATCTAAGTTCCATAAACTGAACGAATAAATAATCCAACCCATTCCCATCCTGGGAATCCCATGCCTTGGCTGTGTGAACTCACCTTGGTTTGCTCGGTATGCTAAGTGTATGCTCGCAAGTAATCAATCACGTCCTAAAGTATGCACGTATGTGAAATCAGTTTGTGTTCAAGTTGTGCATGTATAAGTACACAGTCGATAAGCAAGTAGCACATGGCACGTATTTCAGATCATACACAAGATGGTAACACTTAACAGCAGTTAACTAACCAGGTTAACATTTAACAGAAAAGTAAACATGTTACAGTGCTGACTACCCATTTGGCGAAACACCCCTGTTTCGCCATAAGTCCCTTCGACGAAACACCCCATTTCGTCTACCTTTTGATTCGTCATTGAGGTCTCGACGAAACACATCTTGTTTCGTCGTTACCTCTGTTTCGTCGACATACATTTGATTCGTCATAGCTTTGATTCGTCATATGTTAGTTACGTCGTATGATCAGTTACGTCATTATTACAGAAACCCTAATCACCGATTAGCAGACAGAATCACACAACCATCATCATACACAAATCATACGATATTCATCCAGCAAAACATCAATATCCGCGATTTCTAATCATAACAAAAACCATGAATTAACCCTAGGCCATCTAACATAACATTCCTGGTTTTAACATTATCAACCTACTATTCTGATGATCAATATCAACAATCTGATCTTGTTTATTAGAAACCCTAGATCAATACCACGTTTCAGATATAGCTGTGAAATCGATTAAGCATGCATAACGAAACAACATCATCATATTCATAACCATTCTATAAATCAAACATATACCTAAGCCTGAATTCAGAAATCAAGAGTCATGAAATCGATTAAACAAACATATGACTAACCGAGGTCGATAGTACGAAGGTTTAATCTCTTAACAAGGCTTCGAGAACTCTAATCTGCCGTCACACAGGAGTGGGAGCTCTAGGGTTTCGATTTGTTAAGAATGTGAAGCAGGAAATCGGTTACGCGAATATATAACCTATTGGGCCCTAACTGGGCTTCGTGGATTAACTGGGCCGGCGAAACACTTGTTTCGTCGAGATGAGAATGGCGAAACATAATCTGTTTCGTCGTACATGACTATGGCGAAACACTGTTGTGTTTCGTCGGGTTCTTAACAGTTTAAGTTTTACGAACAGTACACATGTTATACAATCACACATAACCATGCAAACACACCAAGTTTTATCATAACACAACCATATAGTCAAAGTCAACATGCATTAAATGCGAATAAAGAATGTCAGAAATTCGGGTTGTCACATTATCCCCAACTTGAAAGAAATTTCGTCCCGAAATTTAGCATGCGGTTACTGAGGAAAGCTAATGGTGTGACGTTGTTTACCTGTATTGTATCGCGGCTCCCCTGAGCATGTTTGCGAAGATTACTGGTTTTCTTGGGGTGTCACATTATCCCCCCGTTGATTTGGAATTTCGTCCCGAAATTCTGCATTGGTAGCTTCAGCCTCAGTAATAGTTGCATTGGTTCCGAATAACTGGGGATATTTGAGTTCCATTTGATCTTCGCGCTCCCAGGTGAACTCTGGGCCGCGGCGGGAGTTCCAACGAACTCGTACAAGAGGGATTCTCGTGTTCTTGAGGACCTTAACATCCCGGTCCGTGATTTCAACAGGTTCCTCGACGAAGTGCAACCGCTCGTCGATAGTGAGTTCCTTCAAAGGAACTATGTGGGTCTCATCTGACGTACACTTCTTTAGATTCGATACGTGAAAGACGTTGTGAACTGCACTGAGTTCAGGTGGTAAGTTCAGTCTGTAGGCCACTTTGCCTATTTTCTCAATAACTTCGAAAGGTCCAACATATCGTGGATTTAGTTTGTCGCGTTTGCCAAAACGAACCACACCATTCCAGGGTGAAACTTTAAGTAGCGCTCGATCCCCAACCTGGAATTCGAGTAGTTTTCTATCTAAATCAGCGTATGCTTTCTGACGGCCGCGAGCTGCCGCCATGCGTTGTCGTATTTGTGCAATCTTTTCAGTAGTATCAACTACCATTTCTGGACCCGTGATTTGACTTTCCCCCACCTCTGCCCAACAGAGAGGTGACCGGCATCTACGTCCGTACAATGCCTCGAATGGAGCAGCTTTAATGCTGGTGTGGTAGCTGTTGTTGTAAGAAAGTTCTACAAGTGGCAGATGTTTCTCCCAACCATTGCCAAAATCAATTACGCACGCCCGAAGCATGTCTTCTAGAGTTTGAATAGTGCGCTCAGACTGCCCATCGGTCTGAGGATGATACGCCGTGCTCATGTCTAAACGAGAGCCAAAAGATTTATGCATTGCTTGCCACAGTTCTGAAGTAAAACGTGCGTCTCAATCAGAGATGATAGAGGTTGGCACACCGTGCCTGGAGACCACTTCTTTCAAGTAGATGTCTGCTAGTGTAGAGAACTTGTCTGTTTCTTTAATGGCCAAGAAGTGAGCAGACTTTGTGAGTCGATCCACGATCACCCAAATAGTATCATTTCCGCGCTGAGATCTAGGTAGGCCAGTAACAAAATCCATGGAAATTTGCTCCCATTTCCATTGTGGTATCTCTGGTTGTTGGAGTGGTCCTGACGGTTTCTGATATTCTGCCTTGACTCTCGCACAAGTCAAGCATTTGCTAACGTATGTGGCTATGTGGGCCTTCATGCTAGGCCACCAGTATGTAGTCTTAATATCATGGTACATCTTATCCGAACCAGGATGTACCGAGTAGCGAGACTTGTGAGCTTCATCCATTACCAGCTCACGTAAGTTGCCGTACAGTGGGACCCAAATGCGTCCTGTGACGTAGTAAGCACCATCTTCCTTCTGTTCTAAACGTTGTCTTGAGCCGCGTAGGGCTTCAGCCCTGAAGTTTTCTGGTTTCAATGCTTCTATCTGAGCATCTCGTATCTGGGAAGGAAGGCTAGACTGTATGGTGAGTTGTAATGCTCGCACGCGCTTAGGCGCGGTGTCTTTTCGACTGAGGGCGTCAGCCACAACATTGGCTTTGCCTGGATGGTACCTAATTGAGCATTCGTAGTCGTTTAGCAGTTCGACCCATCGTCGCTGTCGCATATTCAGTTCCTTCTGTTTGAATATATGTTCGAGGCTCCTGTGGTCAGTGTAGATAGCACATTTAGTACCGTACAAGTAGTGTCGCTATATCTTAAGTGCAAAAACAACCGCTCCCAGCTCTAGGTCGTGTGTCGTGTAATTTCGTTCGTGAATCTTAAGTTGGCGCGAAGCATAAGCAATAACTTTATCCCTTTGCATCAATACACATCCAAGACCTTGGGTAGATGCGTCGCAGTAGACTACAAAATCGTCGTGCCTTCAGGCAATGAGAGGATAGGTGCGCTACAGAGTCTATCCTTTAAGTGTTGAAACGCTGTTTCCTGTGCATTACCCCAACGGTAAACAATACCCTTCTGTGTCAGTAGCGTAAGCGGCTGAGCAATCTTCGAGAAGTCTTTGATGAACCGTCTATAATAACCCGCCAAACCCAAGAATTGGCGTATTTCTGTTGGTGTACGAGGCGCAGGCCAGTTCTTGATCGAATCTACCTTGGATGGATCGACATGAATCCCATCCTTGTTTACCACGTGGCCTAAAAAAAGTGGACTTCACGAAGCCAGAAGTCACATTTAGAAAACTTAGCGTATAGCTGTTCCGTTCGTAGAAGTTCCAGTATAAGTCGTAGGTGCTGCTCGTGTTCCTCCTGACTTTTCGAATAAATCAGGATGTCGTCGATGAAAACAATGACGAACTTGTCGAGATAGGGTTTGCACACCCTGTTCATAAGATCCATAAATACGGCAGGCGCGTTCGTTAGCCCGAATGGCATGACCATAAACTCGTAGTGGCCGTAACGAGTTCTAAACGCTGTCTTGGAGACGTCCTCATCCCGGACTCTCAGCTGATGATATTCTGACCTTAAGTCTATTTTGGAGTAGTAGCTCGTCCCTTGTAACTGGTCGAATAAATCATCTATGCGCGGAAATGGATAGCGATTCTTCACAGTCACCTTGTTCAGTTTGCGGTAGCCTGTACACATGCGGAAGGTACCGTCCTTCTTCTTTACAAATAGTACTGGAGCTCCCCAAGGCGAAGAGCTAGGATGTATGAAACCCTTTTTCCAAGAGTTCTTGCAGTTGCTTAGACAGTTCCTCCAGTTCCGTTGGAGCTAAGCGATAAGGTGCTCGAGCTATAGGTGCTGCTCCTGGAGCTTGTTACTATGAGTTACCCAAGGTTCTTAACCAGCACGAGGAATGCGGATGATCTTTTCTTCGCAAAGAGTCTCTGCTCGATGTTGAGGTAGCCAATCCCTACCAATATCGATGTCGAAACCATTACAACGTTGGGGTCATTCCTAGTATCACCCTGACCAATCACGAACGCTCGACCCCTAGCGCCATTGCCGTCGTTATTACCCCCGTCGTTGTCTTCCCTGGTTCCCGTTTTCCTTGGTTGCGGTTCTGGTTCTGGTTCAACCGTGGGCAGTGTCTCTTGAAGAGGCCTTCAGCACCACCCTGATAACATCCCTTGTTACCCGGTTGTTGCTGCTGATTCTGAAGATCTTGTGTCCGTTGTTGTTGGTTCTGGCTTGCGGGACGTGAGTTTCTACCATCTTTGGCTCCATGACCAAGCTTGTCGCATCATTGACAATGATTTCGGTTGCACTGTCCACTGTGGTGCGAGTTACTTCGTTTGCACTTAGGGTAGCAGAAGTAGTGGAAGTAGTAGTAGTGGTAGCGCTGATACGTTGAGGCAGCTTGTTCTGTCCCACTGCCTGGTCTGTGAGACGATGAGCAAGATGAGTAACATCTTGAATAGTAGCAAGTTTAGCCGTCTTCACATGGTTTTGAATTCCTGGTACTAAGCATTTGAGGTACAGCTCAAAGCTCTTTATGGGAGGATCCACCATAGTTGACCACAAAATTGCCAGTTTGTTGGATCGTTATCGTGCACGCTTCTATCTCTGACCCCGTCATCTTCATGTTAAAGGACTCCACTTCCAACTTGTGGATGGCATCATAACTACTGTATTCACGTTTGATCGGTTCCTTAAAATCATTCCATGGGGTGGCCTTAGCAGCCGCCAGCCCCAGCATCATAACTTGCGCGTTCCACCAAGTTTGCGCAGTACCTTCGAGAACATCAGTGGTATATTTCATCTAACGAGCCTCAGGTCATTCGCACCTTCGAAGGCCGATTCGAGTTCCTCGAACTAATGGAGGAGTCCAACAGGTCCTTCAATGTCGCTGAAAGTAGTAGGACGACAGTCCATAAAAAGTCTTGTATATGCATACAGGTGGCTGAGCGTGTTGACTTGTCGTGTGCGTAAGAGTAATCAAAATTAAGCACAAGTGTTGAGTTACGAGAGTAGGATCTAAAAATCCTAGAGTAAGTGGCGATGGCAGGTTACACCTCCTGCCTGGGCAGCTGCGAGTGCTGCAGTAACTTGTTCAGTGATCGAAGCCGCCAACTGGGCTTGAGTTAGGTTAACGCGTCCACACATGATCTTGACATCAAGGAGAACATGTGGGTGAGAGGTTCGCGAATAGTGCGAAGAGAGTGAGCACACAAGTATTCTCAAGCAATAACGTATAGTAAGTTCTGTAATCTAAGCATACCACGAGCAAAGTTCTATGTAATTCTAGCAAGTAGGCAATAAACATAAACCTTATTACCTAGGATGTTGAGTCTTGCACGTGGAGCGAGGCGTCGTTGTGGTTTGTTGAGCACTGTACAGGTTATAGTCTGGTTTCAATAAAAACGTTTTCCCTTATTAAAACCGAGTTCTCTATAACCAATGGCTCTGATACCAATCTGTCACACCCCCAAAATCCACACGCGGAGTATCACCGCTTGGAGGCGTGACTGACCAGGATCAAGCCACCAATCATATTGAACATATAAGTAAGTAGTAAAATCATTCATCAATACGAAAGGTGTTTTCAAAACCAAACATCAATAAGTGTATAGCGGAAGCATTAGTATGTAAACCCAATGTAAATAGTAAATTCAACTGTGTAAATAGATAACATGGCATCATCAATCCATGTCCCACAACGACCTGCTCCTCCCTGTGCAAGCTCCATATGTACCTAAGGTCCTGCAAGGCATGAAAGAGAGAGAGTCAACAACTAGTTGAGCGAGTTCACAGTGAGTTTGTTTAGTTATAGTGTTCATAATGTAGTTCGTATGTTCATTTAGTAATCATGTATCGTATGTATCGTATCGCGGCCCTCTAGGCATGTTTGCGAAGTATAGTGGGGATTTCCCATGTTTGCTAGACTAGGTATAGTAGTATCGCGGCCCTTCCTGGCATGTTTGCGAAGATTAGAGTATATAGTATCGCGGCCCTTCCTGGCATGTTTGCGAAGATTAGAGTATATAGTTCGCGGCCCTTCTTAGGCATGTGTGCGAAGATTGTCATAATATCGCGGCCGACCCTTGGCGTGTGTGCGAAGATCGTTTAAATTGGTATAACCAGTCTAGTCTGTTCTTATCCATAATCCTTCCTCTCCCGAGAATCATATATCTAAGTTCCATAAACTGAACGAATAAATAATCCAACCCATTCCCATCCTGGGAATCCCATGCCTTGGCTGTGTGAACTCACCTTGGTTTGCTCGGTATGCTAAGTGTATGCTCGCAAGTAATCAATCACGTCCTAAAGTATGCACGTATGTGAAATCAGTTTGTGTTCAAGTTGTGCATGTATAAGTACACAGTCGATAAGCAAGTAGCACATGGCACGTATTTCAGATCATACACAAGATGGTAACACTTAACAGCAGTTAACTAACCAGGTTAACATTTAACAGAAAAGTAAACATGTTACAGTGCTGACTACCCATTTGGCGAAACACCCCTGTTTCGCCATAAGTCCCTTCGACGAAACACCCCATTTCGTCTACCTTTTGATTCGTCATTGAGGTCTCGACGAAACACATCTTGTTTCGTCGTTACCTCTGTTTCGTCGACATACATTTGATTCGTCATAGCTTTGATTCGTCATATGTTAGTTACGTCGTATGATCAGTTACGTCATTATTACAGAAACCCTAATCACCGATTAGCAGACAGAATCACACAACCATCATCATACACAAATCATACGATATTCATCCAGCAAAACATCAATATCCGCGATTTCTAATCATAACAAAAACCATGAATTAACCCTAGGCCATCTAACATAACATTCCTGGTTTTAACATTATCAACCTACTATTCTGATGATCAATATCAACAATCTGATCTTGTTTATTAGAAACCCTAGATCAATACCACGTTTCAGATATAGCTGTGAAATCGATTAAGCATGCATAACGAAACAACATCATCATATTCATAACCATTCTATAAATCAAACATATACCTAAGCCTGAATTCAGAAATCAAGAGTCATGAAATCGATTAAACAAACATATGACTAACCGAGGTCGATAGTACGAAGGTTTAATCTCTTAACGAGGCTTCGAGAACTCTAATCTGCCGTCACACAGGAGTGGGAGCTCTAGGGTTTCGATTTGTTAAGAATGTGAAGCAGGAAATCGGTTACGCGAATATATAACCTATTGGGCCCTAACTGGGCTTCGTGGATTAACTGGGCCGGCGAAACACTTGTTTCGTCGAGATGAGAATGGCGAAACATAATCTGTTTCGTCGTACATGACTATGGCGAAACACTGTTGTGTTTCGTCGGGTTCTTAACAGTTTAAGTTTTACGAACAGTACACATGTTATACAATCACACATAACCATGCAAACACACCAAGTTTTATCATAACACAACCATATAGTTAAAGTCAACATGCATTAAATGCGAATAAAGAATGTCGGAAATTCGGGTTGTCACATTATCCCCAACTTGAAAGAAATTTCGTCCCGAAATTTAGCATGCGGTTACTAAGGAAAGCTAATGGTGTGACGTTGTTTACCTGTATTGTATCGCGGCTCCCCTGAGCATGTTTGCGAAGATTACTGGTTTTCTTGGGGTGTCACAATTGGGCTATTCCCAATGGATAAATTGTGCAAACATTTAGTCAACAGAAAGTTGTCTGGGCCGATTCTCTTCACATTTGGGCCGAAAACTTGAAGTGGACTTGGACTTCATATGGGCTTCAACTACATCAACGAAACAAGAATTATATGAATATGTATGTCAACGAAACAGAATGTGTTTCGTCGACTTTGTTGTTTCGTCGTGTCCTTTATGTGTTTCGTCATAGTCTGTGTCTGTGTCTAGTATAAATACCCCTCACAGTTTCTGTGTGAAACTGATGAGAGTTGTGAGACTTTGAGAGAGAGTCTGTAAACATTGTTTGTATATGTTTGTATCCGTTCTCATCCCTAATCAATAGATATTGAATCTTTGGTTACGTGTGTGTTTTACACTTTGTTTGGTTTGCACCGTCACGGGGATTCCGCACCCGTTACCGTGTTTGTGATAAACAAGGATAGGTTTTCGTTATCGATCCTCACCGGAAAAACGGGACCTACAGACGGGATGGTGTCACAAATGGCATGAGATGGGATTTGGGATGAAAATTCTTGATGTTGCCTGAGATGGTTGCGAAGTGATTATCGTTGCCTAACAATTTTAGAATTCTAGATGGGATTCGGGTTCATTCTTAAAGTATCCTTTCAATTTAGAGAGATATAAGATGACACTCCCTTATTAGGTCACCCATAGTGGAGCCTTATATGGCGCTATATACCACCATCCAGCCCCATAGCGTCGGGTACAACCCCCCCTCTCCGGGCGATATGGGCAAAAAAGTTTTCCCACCGTGATATGCATAGCGGCGTGTCATGGTGGTTTCTCTCTCTCTCTCTCTCACACACACACACACACACACATATATATATATATATATATAATTGGGGTGGGATTCGGCTACAAAGTCCATTTTTTCTATAAAGTATACAAAGTCATATACCACTACAATTTCAATCATAAAACACACTCAAAACCCAAAAATAACATAGCAAGATCACTAAAACACAATATCCAAACCCTAACAGTCCTTAAATACTTCAAACACACAATCATACAACTATTAATATAAAACACAACATGATAACCAACATAAAACACACTAATGTTAGTCATTCGATAATCAAAGTTGTATCATCCAAAACACAACACAAAACCAACAAATGTGGTGTTTTAGTAATCTCCACTATGTTATTTGTGGGTATTGAGTGTGTTTTATAGCTGGAATTATAGTTTTTTTATGATTTTTACACTTTGTAGGAAAAATGAACTTTGTAGCCAACTCCCACCCATATAATTGAAGTAGTATAACCCCACTACATATCTAACTCTCATAAACTTCATTTGTTACACATTTATCGCGTGTCATATATATAACCCCACATCTAACATCTATGAGGATTATGAGACTTGACCACTACACATGGTCTTAGTGGGTTCATTAAATTTATTTTGGAGTGCTACCAAATTGATTTGGTCCACAATTTGAAACGGTAAACAAAATAAATGGTAAATATGATTTGGTCCACAATTTGAAACGGTAAACAAAATATAAATGGTAAATACATCAAAGTCAAAATTCTAAGTTTCCTAATAATAAACATGTGTGGACTTTTATTTTTAAAAATTATCTAAAAATAGCAAAGTCAATTTGAGAATCAATTGCTTTCACTCTCATTTATTGAACATATTGACCTAACTCCCAAATGCCCTTTGTGTTTAGTCGCCATGATATGACCCGTTCGTTGATGACAGTTTTTTTCGCATACCATTGGAGTGATGGTCCATTGGCCAAGACAAAACTTTTAAACACTTTTGGGTTTAAGAGAGAGAGAGGTGTTGGGTTCAAAGCCACAATCGACAAGGATTAAAAGAAATTTACTGTTAAAAAAAACGATAAACCAACAATAATCAATTAGTCACACATATTATTTGCTCTTAAGTTCTTAAGACCAATCCTTAATTAACATCTATAGATAAAACAGTCCATAGGGGAGATGAGGGGAAACTGGAAGGTTGGCATCACGCGGAATACATGAAAATTTAGTACTACTGTTAATAATCTGCAGAAAACTAATCATTCAATCCAATATGCTATTCGAATATGGGCTGCAAACATTTTGTTTTATATTTATGATTTAGTTTGATATGGGTCAAAACTTATAGTTATCAAATAGACCTGGCATGGGCCAAATACGTTAAGCCCATGCATAATGATGTATTAATAGGTCATAGGTTAAACGTTGCGTCGTACCAATAAGCGGTTGAAACAGAATAACACATCACTTGGTATTTGTATATGTGTATTGTGTCGAACAGAATTTGATGTAGATCTGATTAAAATGATCGATCAGTTTAGTCTAAAAATCTCGTTTGTTTATTCACCATTAATCTTTCAGTTTATTTTGATTGTTTGTTTTGTTTTTTCTGCTTCGATATGAAACCAATGCATCAACGCAAAAGTGGAAGCTCTCATCGATCTGAACTCCATGGAATAGTGACAACAGGATACTCTCTTTTGCCTTGTCAAGTTTATTATTGAATGAAGATGCAACTAGAAATTTCTCCGGAAGCCACTGGAAGGATAGGGCAGTGAAGAGGATATCCAGGGGCGGTTTTGGGCCTGTGCAGGTCGGGCCACTGCACAAGGCCCAAATTGCCAAGGGGCCCAATTTTTTTTTTATGAATTATGTATTAGATCTGATTATTCTGGGCGCCAAAACAAAACCCAGAACGAAGATTACAACATCCGATTACAACATCATTCAATCCCAATCCCCAAATCCGATTACAACATCCGATTACAACATCATTGATCATTCAATCGCTCGCGGCTCGCCTCATCAGGTATTGTCATGGAATTCAGGAATTTTATTTGAAAGGAAAGGGATTTGCAAATGTTTCAGTTTCATATCTTAGAGATTTTGTTTAAAGTTTATGAAATTGAAAATATCATTCATTCAAAAACACCGAGGATAATTGTGAGTGATATTTAATCCATAGTTTAACATTTCATAGTTGACTGCTTACAAACTGTTTGACGAAATGCCCCAGTGAAGTGTTGCGTCTTTGTAAGGGATTTTATTGTTTTTGATCAGTTTTTGATATTCCTTTGAGGTAAATCTATTAATCCCATGTTCCATATATCGTATATTTTGCATTCTATAATACCATTTTGGGATGCTGGCGGTGACATTAATTATTTAGGTAGATGATAATGGACCTCTTTGTAGTTTGTTCCCCACATAGATAGATAGATAGATACAGTTGGTAATTTGTACGTAACTTGTTTTATAAGTGTCTGTATCACTGCTATTTCTCTTTATATTTAAAGTGACATTCACACTCTAGTAACATGAGTGATAATAGTACAGAATATTTATTGTTATTAAATGTTGTTGTTTAAACAGTATAAAAGAGGATGAAACATATATATGTGCTATAAAACTAAAGAGATCTTTATAGGATCATCCATGTGTATAGATATAAAACGTTGACAGTTAATGTTGAAACTTTGTATTTTTTTTCTAGAGATTATGCCTCCCGTTCCCAAATACAAATACCTATCTGGTTGTCAAAAACGTAAAAAGAAGAAGCTAGAGGAAGAAAGAGCAATGGCTTGGCGATGATATCTATTGAAAACGAAATATTAGAAGGTATGGACTATAAAGACTTGATCGAGAGTTTTGCTTCCAAAAACGCTAGGAGAGCCTCACGATTTGCTTAAGTAAGTTAGTTTGATTATTTTGCTACACTACTATTGTTTTGTATATTTTTATAACAATTAATCAATTATTGTCGTATTGTGGTTTTTGGATATATAATTCATAAGTTTATATTATACGAAGAGGGCCCAATTTTTTTGTCTTGCACGAGGCCCAAATTTTTTTTATTAGGCTCGGGGACGGCCCTGAGGATATCCAATAAGGCGAAACTTCGGGTTCTACGTCCCAAGTGTGTTTTCAACTAAGAAGAAAAGGTTGGCTAGAAGTCATGTTTCATGGCAGACATAGGACTGAACCGAGGGACTCACACGATACTCTCTGATGTCAAATGTTACCGCTATCAATCATACAGTCACTTTGCTTATGCATGCACAAGTAAGTCATAGAAAACTATTATCCCTCATGAGTTTGATATCGAAGACATAGACTGAAACCGATGATTGCTATGAAATTTGGTATGGAAACCTTAGTTTTATAAAACATCAGACAAGTAAAAAAGCCCTATTCCACGATTTTAAAAAATATATATAGGGTGGAAAGGGATAACAAGAACGAATGCGTGTTTATCTATATATGGGTTAGGAACAACAAAGGTTTTTGTAGATGGAAAATTTAGAAAGATACCATGTGACATGTGTGCAATTTATTCCAAAGATAATAAAGAACGTAGTTAGCAAAGAACAATTGTACAACAAGGTTATGAAGTGCTTGTGTCATCTTTAAAATGTTCAAAGAAAGCATGATTAAGGATCAAATTGGGAATTTTGAGAACCCAAATTTTGTTGAGAATATCAATGGAGTTGCAAAGCCTCACACATCGAATTCTCTAGAATTTAAGCAACATGTTGTTACAACAAATATGAGACCAGGAGTAGTGGACAAGCTGGTTAGGCAAAAGGCTTCAAGGGTTTAGGTTTGCCTGACGCAGGTCGTGGGGTCCTCCTACGTTTGCTAGACGTAGAAGGATGTTCACTACTTATGTTTGTTATTTACTTGATGTCTTTGGCTGAAGAAGCTTCAGCCTCGGATATAAGAGCAAGTAAAGTTATGTAATTTGAAGTGAAGAAGAGAAGCATGCATGAAGCAAGTTCTCGAGAGATAAGAGAGAAGATCAGAGATCCGAGGAGATCTGGACTGATCAGGAATGTCCGAAATAAATGTTATGGGATGTTATTTATAGAGAAGGTTTCTTCCCAAAGGGGAAACCTTTGACTTAGTGAACCTCTGCTGCAGAAGGAGGCTTACCCATTTAAGGGTTGAAGGCTTTGGGCCTGCGGGTAAAAGGTTGTTTCTCTTTTGTGCACGTTACTTTTGCGGCTGAGTGAAGAGTAGGTGAGTTATCAGTTGATGTGACTGATTACTGTGCTTGTTCTATTCTGCTTACAATGTCTCGCGGGTTTTGAACATTTTAACCTTTTAACCTTTTGAGCTGTTATGTGTTTTGGCCATATTATTGAGGCTTAGGCTACCATCGTCATCAGCCCCCCAAGTTAGAGGTGTTTGGGGTATATGCCCGAATGCTTCTGACTTTTACACATTATTTTTTATTGCTTGAAGGCTTTAAGGCTTCAGGGGTTCGGACTTGTTGAGATTTTGAATTTTGAAATGACAACTGATGTGATGGGTGGCAGTTTTTCAGGCGGCGGTTGTAGTTACACAACAGGTAATTATAACTTCCTTTTTTATATTTATTTCTCATTTATTCTCACTTGATAATCTTTTCACTTATCTTCTCCTGGCGTTCCGGTTATTCCTTCCTTTATTCAGGTTAGTAATCATTTTCTTTTCTTCGTTTTTTCTGTTCTTCGTTTTGGGCATAGGTGCACGTAAGGATCTTTCTGTTAGATTTTCTCACCTCACTCAAGAGGAAGTGGAGGCCTTTTGTATGGAATGGGGCATTGATTTGAAGTTCAATCCGGTTGCACCGGGTTGTGACAAGTCAGTTGATCAATGCCCTTCTGGGTCGATTATTTTGTACTGTCGCCACTTTGAGTTCTCCAATCTTCGTCATTCTTTTCTCAACCTTTGTATTGAATGTTTTAGAGTATTACCGAGTTTCGTTTGGTCAAATCCATCCCAAAGGCATGGCTAGGGTTTTACATTTTGAAGTTTTATATCGGGCCTCCGGTTATGATCCCTCCTTGTTGTTGTTCCGCCGGTTCTTCCGTTTGGCGAAGAACGGTGATTGGTTTACCTTCGAAACGTCCAAAGTCGATACTTGTTTGATTTCATCCATGGTTACCACCCTTGGTGCCTGGAAAGATTGGTTTTTCTGGGTTTCAGAGTCAATTGTTCCCTTTAAAATGGTGTGGAGTCACCCAAACACCGTTCTCAATGAATCGGAACCTTCTGAGTCTGATTTGAATGATTGTTTTCTTAAGGCCATTCGGCAATGTCCTTCAAGGGTTCAACCTCTTCCTGAACATTTGCTAGTTTTGTTGGGTATTAGCAAATTGTGGGATAAGGCTGATCGAGATCCGGTTCTTATGAGGAGTGGCCAGGGTATACATTTCCCTTGCTCTAATTTTTACATTCCTTTGAATTGTTTGCTTATGTTTTCTTTCTTGTAAATTTTGCAGTCATGCTGCATTGGATTTTGTGAAGAGTGATGACACATCAGATGTTGTTTTTACTGATGCTCAAGCTGCATAGGGTGATGATGCAGTTGCTAGGGGTTCTGAGCACAGATTTGAGGGTGTGGGGTATGCTAGTGTTTCAAATGTCAAGGGTTTTACCAAGGCTGATGCTCCTAAGGCTTTGGCCCACCGTTCTTCTCGTCGTATGATGAAGAGTGCTGCTCAATCCACTTCTTCTGATCCTGTGGAATTGAGTGATGACATTGAAGTTTCTGAGGATCAAGGCCCTGGTGCTGAAAAGGAAAAGAATTTAGTTGTTTCTGGTAAGAAGAAAGCTTCGGGTAAGAAGGTTACAGTGACTCATGTTCAAGGTTCATCAAGCAAGGATGTTGAAGGCTTAAGTGAAGATGAAGTTTTTGTTCCGAATTGGAGTGTTAAGGTTGGGGACAGTTTTAAGGATGCCGGTGTTTGTGCTGATGTATTGGCAAATTTTGCTCCTCCTGGTGTTTGAGGTGTCATATCAGGGATGGAGGGTGACGATATTCTTTCAAGGTTGATTTTGAACTCCTGCAACCTTTCAGCCTTAGTGGCCGAAGGTGTTACTCGTTTCCGGAAGGGGATGCAGGAGTATGAAGAGTTCTCAAAGAAGAAGGAGAAAATGAAGGCTTCTATGGCTGTCATGAAAAAGGACATTGATAGCTTTTCGGAGAAGGAGGAAGCTTGGGTTAAAAAGGTTGGTGAGTTGACCCGCAGGCACGAGATTGAAATTAGTGATTTGAAGAAGAGTTTTGAGGCGGATAGGTTGAAGTTGAAGGCTGATAGGGAAGCCTTGGATGTTCAAAAGAAGGTCTTTGCTGAAGAGAAAGAAGGCTTGAAGGCTTCTGTAGTTCAAGCTACTAGTGATAACCAGTGGCTTATTGAGCAAGGCTTTCAGCAGGTTGTTACCTATCTCCTTCACTCTAATGAATTTAACTCTGCTCTTGGGGATGTTTACATGAAATTGTTGAACTATGGGAAGCATCTGGGCTTGGTTGTTGGTTTCAAGCTTCATGAGTCTGGTCAAACCTTAGAACAGTCTCCTTTGTTTCGTCCAAAAGCTTCTGAAATTTTCAAGGAGTCTGGTCACAAGATGGAAAGGCTGACTTACCCGTATGTAAGTGAAGTTTCATCTTCCTTTGGTAAACCTCTTTCTGTGTTACAGGGGATAAAACCAATTGGGCTAAATGAGAAGGTTTGTGCTGAAATGCTTGATTCCCTGTACAAGAAATGTTCTCGTTCAGGTGATAGTAAAGAGACTTTCTCTGAGGATGCGGAGGTTTCCAAGGAAGCAAGCCTTGAGGGTTCAGCGGTTGGAGGTGATGGTGGCCCTAAGGCCAAGAAAGCAAAGAAGGCCAAGAAGGGTAAGGGTGATGGTTCTGGGGCTTCGAAGCCTTCTACTGATGTTTGAACAATATATTCGTAGCTCTCTTAGCACTTAAAACAATTTCATGGTTTGTATGTTTAAACTTGTTTTCTAAAAGTGAACTGTTTAGGTCCCTGTGGTGGTTGGAGCCTTGAAGGCTTTGTTGGACAATTATTTAGGTTTTAAGGCCCTTAAGGCCTTTTATGCTATGCTACTAACTTTCTAGTACTTGTGCTATGTTGTGACTTTTTATGTTGCCTTTGTTTTATGTTGTATATTTTCTAAAGCAACTTGGTTAAGCAACTTGTGGCTTGAAGCCTTCGAGGCTTCCGGGTGTTGCTTGATGTTTGTGGCTTGGTGCTTTACTATGTGTTTTTGCTTCTAAGTTGCATACAACCTTTTATTTTTGTGTTGTTGTTTTGTTCCTTTCCTTGTAGTTTTGTTTATGTAATTGTCTTTGTTGGTGTTGTGTTTTCCTTATGTTATTTATACCTTGAAGGGTTCAGTGCTGCAGTCACTTAGCCTTGGCATTTTTAACAAGAAGGCGTAACACTTATCCTATTTATCATTTTACATGGTTTAATTTTGGTTCGTAAGCCTGTTTAGAGTTTGTTTTTTGGAATTTTTTCTAAGGCTTAAGGAACATTTGGTGAAGGCTGCTCAGACCCGTCTATGAGACAAGTTTGTTAAAAAAATTTCTAAGTCTCATGGAGTTGTATTGATATAGGAACTCACCCCTTATATAGGTCCATTCAACCTTTGAATCTATTGAGTGATGTGGCCTAGTAGCTCATCCCCTTACATGACCCTTGTCATGGAGTTTTTTGCTAACTTCTCAACCTGATTATAGGATAGAAAGACAAATTTTAACAAGAACCTCATTGTTCATTCATCAAAGTGTGTAAATTACAAAGGAACAAAAACAACACTTTGCTAATCTTTGTTTTTCTAATACATGTTCTTAAACATGGAACCTTTTAAGGTTTTTGCCATTCTAATGCCTGGGAAGCTTTTTGCCATTTGAGTCAGCTAGCTTGTATGATCCTCCCTTGTGAGCTTTGAGGATGGCATATGGTCCTTCCCATTTGGGACCAAGTTTCCCTTGGCTTTCTTTATTGCTTGCCTCATTGTTTCTGAGGACTAGGTCACCAGGCTTGAATCATTCATGTTTTACCCGGGCATTGTAGTAGGATTCCATCTTTTGTTTTTATCTTGCTTCTTGAATGCCTGCTTGATCCCGTGCTTCCTCTAGGAGTTCCAAGTTCAACATCGTCTCTTACTTGTTTGCTTCTAGATCAATGTTGAACGTTATCTTTGTTGTAACTCCTATTTCTGCTGGGATTACAGCTTCAAGTCTGAAACACCAAGCTATAAGGTGTTTTCTTGTGACTTGTTTTTTCAGTGGTTCTGATTGCCCATAGTACGTTTGGGAGTTCTTCAAGTCAATTGGTGTCATGCTTTCCCAATCATGTTTTGATGCCTTCATCAATGCTTCTATTTGTTCTTTCAACCTGGCCGTTGGATTGAGGGTAGGCCACTGAGCTGAAGACCTGTGCTATTCGGAACTCTTTGCACCATGAGCTTAAAGGCTTTACTACAAACTGTTTTTCGTTGTCCGTGACCAATACTCTTGGTAACCCAAATCGGAAAATGATGTTTTCCCATACAAAATCAATGATTTGCTTTCCTGTTATCTTTGCTAATGGTTTCACCTCCGGCCATTTAGTGAAGTAGTCTACAGCTACTAGAAGGAATTTGACTCCTCCTTTGGCCGGAGGGAATGGTCCAATAATGTTCATTCCCCATTTGTGGAATGGCCAAGCAAATGAGATGGGAACCAAGTCATGCTTTGGGCTTTTTGGCACTGGAGCATGTATTTGACAGGCTTCAAATTTTTTCAGCTGCTCATTTGCATCGGTGCATCATTGGCCTGAAGTAACCAAGGTTCATTAATTTTGACACTACTGACCTTGGGCCAAAATGGGCTCCACAAATTCCTTCATGGACTTCCTTGATCAAGTATTGACTTTGTTCGGGGCCAACAGAGCGAAGCAATGGTGCAAGGTATCCTTTTTTATAAAGGATATTTTCTTGTACCACGTATTGTCTTGACTTTATTCGAACCCTTTCGGCTTCTACTTGATCACTTGGCAGTTCACCATTTGTGAGGAATTTGATCAGAGGGGTCATCCAATTTAGGCCTTCCTCGGTGATAACGTCTTGTACTTCAAGCTCTTGAATTGATGATTGCTTCAACACTTCAACCAATACCTTCTTAGTAAGATGGGCAAAGGTCAATGAAGCGAGTTTGCTTAGTGCATCAGCTTTTTTGTTTTGTGCTCTTGGACTTGCTTGATTGTGCATGTTTCAAATGCACTCATGAGCTCCTTCGCTTTTTCACAGTACTTCTTCATGTTTGGTTCTTTGGTCATGTAGTTGTTGCTTACTTGGTTGGAGACAAGCAATGAATCCGTGAAGACTTGAAGCCTTTTGACACCCATTTCTATTGCAAGTTTGAGTCCCGTAATCAATGCTTCGTACTCAGCTTCATTATTTGTAGTCTGAAATTCAAACCGAAGAGCATACGTAAGTTCCAAATGGTTAGGATCGATTAGAACTAGCCCTGCTCCTGACCCTTCAACGCTGGAAGCTCCGTCAGTGAAGAGCTTCCAGGTGTGGGGGTCGGAGGGTTCAGTGGAAGCTGTGTTGACTTCTGTTGTTGTTTCATTGGGTATTTCCAAAATGAAATCAGCCAAGACTTGTGCTTTCACGGCTTTCTTGGAACATAGGTGATATTGTGTTCTCCTAGTTCCACAGCCCATTTGGCTAAACGTCCAGAAGTTTCGGGGTTTTCAAGCACATATTTTATTGGTTGGTCCATGACCACTCGTATGGGATGTGCTTGAAAGTATCTCCAAAGTGTAGGATCGTTTGCACGACCAAACGAGTCGTTCAGAAGAGTTCTAATCAATACGAGAGGTGGAAACAAACGTATCGACTTTGAATCAGCTTGATTTACACATAGAATCACTTTAAATGTATTGTATATTGATATATCAACGTTTTACAGCCTGGAGACACTTCGGCAGCACCTCTGTACCGGAATCAGAAAGTTACAAATGAAAGACTCAAGTCTGCTATTTATAGATGTGCCATTTCGCATGGAATGGGAATGCCCATTTCGTGCGAAAATGTCCATTTCGTACGAAATGGCTCTTCCATTTCGTGTGAACTGGCTTGTTCAGCTTAGTTTTTCGTTTTCCTCGAACTACGTGACTTGATCTATCATTCTAGTTACAAAACTCGATACAAGACGAAGTCAACAGACATATGCACCAACAGACTCCCCCTTGGATGTCAACAAGTCTTCAGTACAAGTCTTCAGTATGTCGAGTCTTCAATCTTTATCGTCTTCTCGCTCTCTCCAAAGTGTCTGACTGTGTAAGCATCCTGTCTCTATCTTCTTTCATCAGCTACTAATTTATCCCTTGGATGTTGATCTAGTCTTCAATCTCCTCTTTCCAGTTCATTCCCAGAATCTTAATCCTGGCTCTATCTTTAACAAACTTTCAGGATCAGAAACTGGCTCTTGCATCTTCAGACTCCCCTTTGCTAGCAGACTCCCCCTTAAGTTGTTCCGGGATCGCAATCTGGCATAGCTTTTGTTCTAGAATTGAAACCTGGCTCAAACTCTGCTCAGACTTTATGCTCGGGGACCTGCACAAATCTCTACCCAACAATAAATTTCACAATGATTTAACAAATTTAGAAAAACACTTGTTGTTAGGATCGGAGGCTATCGTGATTGTGTTTGTTTGTATAATTTGAACAAATCAAATAGAGATGAATAGAGTTTAAGTGCAGCGGAAATAATTACAAACTTTATAAACACAATCAATGAAGAAAATAGTTTAGATAAACAAATGCTTTTCATCAGTTAAAATATTACAAAGCAATTCAAAAGATTACAAGCATGCTTACAAACTAAGCTCCCCCTCAGCCTGATACTCCAGTGGTTGGTTGCACAAGATGAAAGGGTTGAATTGAGGAGAAGAACTCACTCAAAACGATCAAATGTAACAGTACAGAGTACCGTTCCATTTATAGACAATCCAAACCGATGAGGCATCTTAGCTGACGTCACCATGAAAGCGACGTCTAACAGTCTAACAACCTGTATCTACTGGTCTTATACAAACACTGCTAAACTTTAACTACTGACTATACATGAAACAGATGATATACTAAACTACTGCTCTCTCTTTATGTCAGTGTTTTCCTCAAGGTTGATCAGTCCTTGATTAGGCAGTGCTTTGTCATCAGTAGATTTTACCAGCAGTGCTTAGTTCTCAGCAGTCTTCTGGCTTCATCAGTAGTTAGAAGAACAACAGCAGTTGTATCCGGGCAGTGGATGCAAGACCATCAGATGTTATAATTACTTTCAAGGGAGAAGACTTAGTGTAAACTGCTGCTTATTGTGAATCCACTGTCATGATCCGGTTTTGGCTTTCATTATCTGTTCCTCTGGCAGGGTTCAATCCCAACAATCTCCCCCTGGAACAGATAATGCCAAAACCCTTCATTATTCTGGATCTTTATTCCTCATCAGAAGTTCTTTGACTTGTTCTTTAAATTTCAGCTCAAAATCCTGAGAACTTGTATCATCTTCATCCCTGCACAGTGTAAGCTAAAGGAGATCTTGTAGATCTTCAACACCCAGGCCTAGTGCTTGATTCCTTGATATATGCTTCACTTCACCATTGATTCTGACCAGAGTCAATACGTGGGTCTTTTGATCAGAGAGCCACTTTAGTATTTTTAAACCAAATGGGTTTCTTGGGAGAGATTTATTTGAAGATGAGTTGGGAGATGTTGGCCTTGTGAAAACTTGCAGACTTTCAGACATTCGTTTGAAGGTCATTTCAATGACATTGTTTGCTGCAGCTATGTCTTCTGCAGTCTCCTTTTCTATCTGATCCTGTCTCTTTTGTTGATCTGGCTCAATGTCTGAAACTTCTGAAGTATTTGGTGATGCAGGCTTAGATAACACCTTTTTAAAAAGGTTTTGAAATTTTTCTGAGCTTTCTTCTTTTAGACCCATTTTCATGATGGTTTCTGTGAAGTACTCAGCTTCCTTTCCTTTTTCTTCTTCACTGGTCATCAGTTTTCCTTTCTCTTGGTTTATCACAAGACTCGGGTCAACTGTTGATGTGATCAGTGTTTTAAGAGCATCCAGCTGTTGTTCTATCTTGTTGTAGTCTTACCTTTTAGAAGTGCCTGATACTGTTATCTTTCTTTTCTTCAGCCGTTCATAAGCCTCATCAGTATACTGCTTTGTCCATTTTGCTATGGCTTCAGCAGTATCCACCTTAGCATCTATCAGTTCCTGCTTTTTCTTTTTGTATTCAGAACTAAGATCAGCAATTAGCTTTTTGTATTTATTCCAATTTGGAGCTGTCTTCTTCTTACTTGGATCATTTTTAACCCTTTCAATCCTGTTTGCTTCATGCTTCAAGGCAACCAGTGGCCACTCTTCAAATTGGTTTTCTTCAGCTTGATAGAATTTTTCTTTCATTATATATAAAAGCTACTCTTTTCTCATTTCTTTTCGTTGATCTACCTTCTCTTTGCTCAGATCTTGTGCATAGTTTTCCATCAGCTTGACTTTTGAGAGTAAAAATTCCAATTTTTCAGCAATGGCTTCATCACCTTGATCGTTGCATTCGAGCTTAGCTCTGATCTTTGCTTGCCTTGCTTTCATCTCAAGATATTCATCCATGTCTTCTGGAACTACAAAAGCTATGAGAGAAGGAAATCTTCTTTTTGAAGGATCATCCTAAGTGTAAAATTGTCTCATCTCTTTTTTCACAGCTTCTAGTTCCAGTGGATATTTAGCAACAACAGGATCATACTTTTCATCAGTAGGCTGAGTTGTTTCTCTTTTTCTTTTGTGAAGCTTTACTGATGTAGAGGGTTTTGGTTGTGAGGTAGGAATGATGAGAGTAGTGGTGGATGTTTGACTAATAGCTGTTGAAACAACTGGTGTTTCAACCTATGTTGTCATTACAACTACTGATGTGTCAGTAGATGTCTTCTGCTTTTGAGCAGGGGTTGAAGGTGGGGAGGTAGTTTTTGATGGTGGCGATGGTGGTGGTGAATCATCAGGTATGAGAATCCTTCTCCTTTTTATTGTAGGAGAGGCTGATAATGTCTTGGGTGGCTCAGTGGTTTGAGATTGAATGGCAGTGGTTTGTGTTTGACTAACAGTTGTTGAAACAACTGGTGCTTCAACCACTGTTGTCATTACAACAGATGTTGTAACATCTGTTGTCTTCTTCTTTTTGGAAGGAAATGGTGGTATGGTAGTGGTTTTGGTGGTGTGTGGTGAAGTTGTGTGTGTGTTGATGAGATGACAGTTGTTTGGCTACTGACAGCAGTTTTTGTAACTACTGCTGTATCAGCTGTTTGGATGGAAGTTTGAGATTTTGAATCTTTTGAGATTTTAGATGGCTGTTTTCCTTGTTCTGGTTCAACATACAGACCATCTTCAATTCCCTTTTTCTTCAACTGTTTGACATTCTCCCCCTTTTTGGCATTATCTGCAAGGGGGTTATCCATAAAAAGGATAGTAGAGGGAACTTTTCCAGAAGTGCTTTGGAGATGAGCCTTGATAGCTTTGATGTCTGCTTGAGTATCTTTAAATCTCGACTCCACCATGTTTGTCAACATTTTCACATGTATCTCATGCTGCTGATCAGCCATCTGTTTTTGTTTTTCAAGTAAGGGCTGGAAAATATTCCACAGCTCATTTGGATCAAGTGCAGGTTGTGCAGATGCTTGAGCTGGAGCAGCAGTGGATTGTGCTTTTTGAGCTTTTAGCAGCTGCTGCACCATATCCTTTATCTCAGCAACTGATGTTTCGAGTTTTTCAACTCTGCCCGTCAATTCCTGATATTTTGAATCATCACCCATTTTAATGGGATCATCTGAATCCCCACCAGCAGTGGTTGTACCAATGTGCGACTAAGGAACTGAGTCCCAAAAATCACCCATTGATGCCCCTTGTTCTTGGTACTGGGGACTTCTTTCTTCAGCACTTGATAAACCTTTGATGGTACCAGTGGTTAGAACCAACTCACTGGTGGTTACCGATGGTGCTATGGAAGAAATTGCCTTCAAGGGAGTCTTACTAATGAAACAACTGTCCAACTGAAGATCTGTTGATCCATCAGTTGTAGTTGTTGCTCCACTTGAACTACCACCTAGAGTTACTTGTAACTCGGGGGGTGTAACCTCCTCAGTTGTTGCTGGGATAGCAGAGGTATAAGCATCAGACCCAGTCACTTGTTGGAGTGTACTCTCTTTGATGAGTGATTGAGAGGAACTGGTTTGTGTCTGAGCTATAACAACTTCATGTAACAAAGGTAGCATGGATTGTGGTAATATTATTGGTGAGGGTATGGGAGTTGAAAGAGACATGTCCTTGGGATCAGGACTGGGGAAGATGGATCCGATTGGGTCCAGAGCTTCATATTGTGGGGTCTCTGTGTTTACAACCTGATCCTTTTGTGAGGATGCAAGAGGAGTTTTAGGCAACGGTGGAGATCTTTCTACCAACTGCTGTGAGGAAGTAGCAGCAGTGGTTTGTGGTGACATTTGTTTGGTCACTGGCAGTTGCTCTGGGATCTCATCTTCCAGAGTTGCCTTTGTTTTGGGTTTGGTGGGTTTTCTGGATGTTTTCTTTTTGGTCTTTTTGGTAGTGGCAGGTGTGGGTTTCAAAGCAGTGGTAGTGCTGCTATGATCACCTGGAGCAGTGGGCTCAGCAGCAGATGTCTGAGGAGCAGTGGTGACTGCTATAATTTACTCAGACACCTCTGCTTTTGTTTTTATTGGTGCCATCATTCTGGAAAATGTTTCATTTGTTAAACCTTTTATTTGAAAATAGACACCTTGTTTGAGCAAATTTTCATTTTCTTTTTCAAATTTTTGTTTAAAATAATAGCTCAGAAATCTTGGAAAAAGTAAAAATGATTTGCTATCAACATTTTTTACCAAGTCATTAAAGATCTCCTGGGAATAGTTGTAATTTTCATTATTTAGGATAGCATAGCCTAGACATTGAATCTTCAATGGTATTTCATTAAACGTTGTTGTTTTATTTGAAACGCAACTCAAAAGTGTGTGAAATAAAAACCTAGGTGCAGAAGGAAAATAACCTTTTTGTAAGGTATCTACCTTTGATTGTTCTGCATACCCTCTTTTTAAGAAATCCTTTTTCAACTCGGTTTTATCAAAAGAAGGTTTACCTTTCTGATCGTCGAGTTTAAAGACTTCAGAGATTGATTGTGGAGTGATTTGAATCACTTTACCCTGTATCGAGGAGTTAATGGCTATGACTTTATCGTCTTGTTTTTCAAGCGTCGCCTTTTTCCAGAACTCTCTCTGGGTTTGTAGATAAATGGGAGCATCTGCTGTCAACAAAGTTTTGTACTTTGATGCAGATAATGTATCAATGATGGAGTCGAAGGTGTGGTTATCGGTGGGTTTTGTGAGCAAACCCAGATAATTGTGAGGAGATTTGTATGGTATCTCGATGGATTCTTCGGCCGTTTGAGCGACCTTTTTGGAAGATGGTGTTGATTTTGGTTTAGATTTTGATTTTGACTTCGTCATTTTGATGAAGAAGGATCGGAGAGTGATTTGGGAAGAAAAGTTGGAAACTGCTTTGAGAAGAGAACTTTGGAATTCAATTCGACAGTGTAAAACCCTGTTTGGGGGTTTTGATCAGGGTTTTATTTAGGGAAAAAGTGATCGCTGATGTGGCAGCGGTTATTATGATCTAATGGCTAAAAACTGACCACGTGTCAACCTCTGATGATATGGATGAAAAATGGAGAACAGTTGTTTTGAGAGCCACTGATGTACCAAGCATCAGTAGTTACAACGGTAATAATGTGACATCAGTGGATGATTTTTACTATCAGTAGATAGTATATCAGTGGATAAGACACTGATTTTGAGCATCAGTGCTTGCCAAGAAAAATGAAGGATCAGTGGCTGACTTTCAGCAGTGGACAGTATTTAGTAAAAAGATGTTTGAACAAGACAGTGGTTAGAGGTAAAATAATGGTGATGATTTGAAAACACATTTTATCAGCAACTTTTACAGGAATTTTCATTCAAGGTTTTACCACAAGTCATTTGCAGATTTTGAAGCTTTTTCAAATTTTTAACAGTGGTTTAGTACCCCTATTGATGTAGACTTTTTACCAAGGCAACTCATCCTTGTTATAATATTTGAATTGAAACATGAGTGCCGAAGTATTTTAAGATCTGTTGACAATCAATCCTTTTCATAAAGTAAGAACAAACTTGAGTTTGTCATGACCTTGACAACTATACCATTTTCTTTTGATCTACTTGAGGATAATTTAACCAACAAAAATAAAGGTTATCTATCCTGACAGGAGATTGAAACTTTTACTATCAAAAACCAGTAAAAGTTCAAAATATATCATTCCAAAAAATAGAGAATAATATATCCTGCTTTATTCGAGAAAATCCTTTTTAGGAAAAAAAATTAAAGGATTTTCTAAAAACAGCACCAAAAGAAACTGGTAAAACAATAATAAAGCACATGATCATCTGATGCTCAAGTTTATGAGAATGGTCAGTGGTTGAAGACAGTGGTATGAATTTTAACTGCATTTTGTCCACTGTTTGGTACCATTTTCTTGTTGATTGATTGACAAACAGAAATGAGCACACATGTTCACATGAGTTTTTCAAAATCCTGTTATAGAATTTGTTACTCGTGATTATTTAGAAAAGTTTGTCTAGTCCCCTTTTGGAAGCTTATTCACTGGAAATACCATTGTTACCTGAACCTTTTCCTGAACCAATGACTGCGCACAGTTGCTTTGATGACCATTTTTACCCCAACTTTTGACTCTAAAGTGTTTTATGTTTATACTCTTTTCTTCTGACTTCAAAAGTTTTGAGATAAAACACACTTCTGAGTTTTTGTGAAAAAAAAAAATTTCTTCCCTTTTTACCCTTCCCATTCATAAGTAATGAAATACTTACTGGGAGGTGTTTATTGAAGGAATACTTAATCCAGAATCATTTTGCAGTAATGTTTTAAGAGGTTTAGCCATATTTTTACAAAATTTTGACCAATCTCACATTACATAAGATACGGACTATCTTGACTCCTTAATGTCTTTTAACAGAGTTGATTCGTTCCTTTTGAGGATCTCAACCTGTTTTCAACACATAAGATCTAATGACTAAAGATTTAATTTCCCTCTTTATACGATAGCAAACACACTAATGTTTTTATGAACATAGGCTTTTGTTAATCTGAGGTTCAACTTTGTCATCTAATACAGCGACATCACAGATTTCATAGCAACAGTTGAAATTAATTTTGAAAATAAGAAATAATCCCATAGTTTTAACAGATATGTTTTCAGATCTAAAACCATGAGTGTCTTGTGCATGAAATCACTTGTTGTGTGAGATTTGTGTGTCATACGACATCTTGGTTGATTTACAGAGTTTTTGAATAACCACTTTGAACATGGTTTACTCGGTACTCTGTTTTTCAACTAAATGCACCCAACCTTAGTATCAATGAATTATGAGCCGAACTGTTATGTCAAATTGATTGTTAGATCGAATTTGACTGTCCAGGCTCTGATACCAATCGTTAGGATCGGAGGCTATCGTGATTGTGTTTGTTTGTATAATTTGAACAAATCAAATAGAGATGAATAGAGTTTAAGTGCAGCGGAAATAATTACAAACTTTATAAACACAATCAATGAAGAAAATAGTTTAGATAAACAAATGCTTTTCATCAGTTAAAAGATTACAAAGCAATTCAAAAGATTACAAGCATGCTTACAAACTAAGCTCCCCCTCAGCCTGATACTCCAGTGGTTGGTTGCACAAGATGAAAGCATTGAATTGAGGAGAAGAACTCACTCAAAACGATCAAATGTAACAGTACAGAGTACTGTTCCATTTATAGACAATCCAAACCGCTGAGGCATCTCAGCTGACGTCACCATGAAAGCGACATCTAACAGTCTAACAACCTGTATCTACTGGTCTTATACAAACACCGCTAAACCTTAACTACTGACTATACATGAAACAGATGATATACTAAACTACTGCTCTCTCTTTATGTCTGTGCTTTCCTCAAGGTTGATCAGTCCTTGAATGGGCAGTGCTTTGTCATCCGTAGATTTTACCAGCAGTGCTTAGTTCTCAGCAGTCTTCTGGCTTCATCAGTAGTTAGAAGAACAGCAGCAGTTGTATCCGGGCAGTGGATGCAAGACCATCAGATGTTATAATTACTTTCAAGGGAGAAGACTTAGTGTAAACTGCTGCTTATTGTGAATCCACTGTCATGATCCGGTTTTGGCTTTCATTATCTGTTCCTCTGGCAGGGTTCAATCCCAACACTTGTAGATATTATTCAACATGATTTTACATTATTTAATCTCTGATGACCACTTGTAAGAAAAACCATTCAAAATTTGGTTTCAACTTAATGAACCATTTAATCTTTTTTCAAAATCAATTCTCATTTCAAACAAACTCTCCCAACCTGTTGTTCATCATGATTAGCACTCGGAATTTTGAAAATCGGCTTTCCAACATCAGTTGTCGAAAATAAGTTGAAATAAAATCTTTTTGATTTTTCGAAAATTATGCTAAAACACACTAATGAAAAACAGTAAAGAAATATTTACAGACAATATTTTTGTGAGTTTGTGTAAGAGGATCATATCAGTTTAAGAGACAAATCACTAGCACCGTTGAGCTTTCAAACACTTTAAGTTCTAAACGATTCACATAGATTGACGATATTGTTGTCCTCTTAAACTCAATCTAAAACTTTCGAAATGCTTACCGATACGTTAAGATATATTAATTTTGCACTAAATTCTTATGGACCCCACGATCTCAGCATATCCCCTCATTATGCAATACACTGACTCGAGTAATGCCTTCAAACTTTCATCAACTGTGATATGTGCGAAAACAACGCAAAATGTTTAAACATTAACAATCAGGTCGATCTTTCGATACGCAGAGAAAGTCCAATGTTTAAACAAAATAAGAAATAAAAGCAAGTTGAATATGTTTAGATCTTAACCACTAGTTTGATATTCACATATACGTAGAGGTGATCCAAGATTTAAACGAAACACCAAGAAAAATAAAGCAGAACGTTCAGGCACTAACATCCAGTTCGATACTCACTTATACGCAGAGGATGTCCAATGCTTAAACAAAATAAAGAAATCAAACAAATTTAAATCTTTGCAAAAAGAAATGCACAATCACAGTGACTTTTTCAGCAAGTTGTGAAAGTTCACAAACTGACCGGTTTTTATGCTCTTTTAGCATTCAGCGATTACTGAGTAGGTACACAGTCACGAAGGATAAAACTAAGTACTATGCTTTCAACCGCGTTTCCCACTAGAACTTGGCTTTTTCATTTAAGTTTGTATCGTTATCGCAAATCTACTAGTCTAGCTGAGCCTATCGTCACATCTTTAGTGAGACCGTTTATCACATTTTAACTTTTCATTTCTTTAGCGTGATGTGATAGTCCACTAATGTACTATCATTTCCTCTATTTCACAACAAAACTCATTTTGAATTTTATTATGTTTTTTACTTTTTCAAATTTTCTAATGTTTTTGGATTTTTTGAAATTTCTTACTCCCCCTAAAATTCAAAACCATTTAAAGAAAATTTTGACAAACCGATGTGAATTGCTTCAAATCGCCATTCACTTGGCATAAACAATCAGAACTCCCCCTGACAACAAACTATTTTCCCATTATGATTTCAAAACACTTAAGTTTGTTTTAATCAAATGGTTTTTCCGGAAAATTAGTTTGTGGGGTTTCATCACTTTGTTTTCTCAACCACTTGTATGGAAGTTAAATCAAGTTCAACTTAATGACCGTGATTAACCACTTGTAGGTTCACTTTTAGGAACACTTGTCAACCAATACCACTTGTAAATCGAAATATGACATTTTTCAATTTTGAGAAAGATGCCGATTCATGCTCCACGATTACCAACTTGGGATTCCCTAAGACATAATGAGCAATCATGATGGTTCAAAACACACCTCTCGAAAGGTTGCTACGGTGCACTGCATAGCATAAGTTCCATGCATAAACCAAACAATCTGAATTGTTCGCTATAGTAGTTGCATACAATGCATGTTTGAAGGTATTGAAGAAAAATGGCATTAGTATGAGTATGTCCTTCCATGCCTATAAATACGATCCCTTCTTAATTTTTATACAAATTCACATGGAAGCAGTCTCCAAATATAGTCATTTTGTACCATAAATGCATGATATTATGTCGTTATTTAAGCAAAAAGTCCTTGTGACACTAAGTGATTTGTGTGGCCCACTGTCCCTACATGTAAAGTTGATTTAACAATATAAACATTGGTTCATTGTATCCTTTGAGGCAATTCACATGTGTTTGAGAAATACTAAGGGAATACTTGTTTTAAACACATATCATACCCGTTTTGAAGAAACAAGTGGTAACAATATGTTAGTGTGTGCATAATCACATATAATGTCTGAACAATTCATATAAGATGTCTTAACCATTCAGACTCAATATAATACTTAACCATTCAAAGGCAAATATCTTAATCATTCAAACATTTGCTTGTGAAACAATCGGTCTAAACCACTAAGTGCTTAATCAGTAAGAAGTCTGAACCATTAAGAGCTAAACAAACAACCCCTAACTATAGGGAATCTAGGGTATAAGTTTTATTATTTATAAAATCCAATTTTATATTAAATACTAATATTTTATAATCAGATAATTATATAAACAACACAACTACAGCGGGTTTAGGATTATACCTTGATGAATACCAAAAACGTGTATGATGGATGCGACAAACGGCTCCGCTAAGTTCCAAGACACCACGAGTTCCACTTGCAAAAACGAATCAAATCTATTTAAACAAAATAAGAGACGATGGAACCGGGCAGCGGGCGATAGCGGAGAAGGCATGATGGCGGAGTTAGCGGTGACTGGCGGCGGTGGGCCGGCAGTTGTAGGGAGGAGAGACAGGGTTAGGCTTCTTTATGTGTGTTCTAGTTTTCTTTATTTAGAGTTTGAGGTCTAACCTCTTATTTAAAGAACTTTTAATTACATTTTGGCCCATACACAATTAACTTTCCCTTCAACTAATTAGCCTTGGACTAATTACTTATTATTAGTCAACCCTTTGATTTTGTTAAATTATCACATACTAAACTAATAATCATTAATTATTATCAAATGACAATTAATCCTCACTCGTATCAAATAACCATTATTGTAACAACTCACAAAACGCCCTAAAACGCTCCGTAAGTGTAAAATCGAAACCCTGTATCCTTATTCTATATAAAAACCAAATAAAACTGAAAATTCGTTCTGTCGCGGGCCGCGAACAAATAAGGGAAGTCTCTCGCAGGGCGCGAGAGACTTTGTATGATCCGGAAATGTTAAGTGACACGCGTCATCCACGTGGCAAGCCTAGGGTACGATATGGAAGTCGTAGCTAGGGTGTTCCTCGCGGGCCGCGAGGGACTTTGCTGAGTGAGTTGCGGGGCGCGAGAGCGTCACAAAAAAAGCTATAAATAGAGCCATGCAGGGATCATTCAAAGTTGCGCGAATTCACTTCTGTCTCTTATACTTTGCATAAATATTATACCCGAAGTACCAACACTCTGCTACGATAATGAGGTAATAACTTGATCACTGCTACGGTACTGTATCTGATAGATTAAAAACGATCAGATGGATGTTTAAGTGCTACCTATAATTGGCTATACTTTGTCATTCGTCGTGAGGGTTTCGATCTCGTGATTATCGTAAATGTTGTATTAAGTTACTAACCTAGTTTCTTTTGCATTGTACATTTATTTAGGTTTACCAGCTTAACCAGTAGGCAAGCTTTGACCGTTTAAACCTGCAATGTGAGTCATTCTATTTTTATTAAATGCCTTCAAAACCCTACTTGCTTTAAAAGTTGTAACTACAGTGATTAAGTCTTTGTAATCTACAATTACTGCCGGTATGTGGGGTTTTGTATACACTACTTGATAAGCTTCACCATTGGAGAATGGGTTAGCCAATGTGTAATATGACCATAGTCACAGATCCGGTCGAGTGACAAATACCGATTTGGGGTAATTAGTTGATATAAACATTGTAATAGCTCTTAATACTGTATATTATAACAATGTGTCTTTTGTACAAATTGAATGCACTCGCCGGTATTTTTCGCTAATCAAACCTTTTGAAAACATGTTTCAGGTGATTTACTTTGAGGAAAGGAAAAGTGCTGTGTAGCACTCCAGCTTAAATAAAGTGGCTTAGTAAATGGAAATAAACATGTTTTTCTGTAATTTAAGGATTTCCCCAGTGAAATTCCTTTTCTGTAATAACAGGATTTACCCCACTGCTATGAAATAAATAATGTGGTGTTTTTCTTAAACTCTGATATTATTTTTCTAACACCCGGGTTCAATAAAGTTTCCGCTGAAATTTAATAAACACCATCTATCTCGCGGCTTTCGAATTGAGGTACGAGTCGGGGGTCGTGATAGAAAAAGGTGGTATCAGAGCCACTTGCTTAAACAAATTAAGTATTTGAAAAATACTTAAATTAAAATACTCAGAGAATTGGTGCTTCTCTGAAATTTATCTATAAATAATTAATATTTAATTTGGAAATTTTGTGTTTCATTATGTGTGACTAAGGGTATGAATGAGTTATCGGAGGCTCTTCAAAACTTCTCGATACATCCCACCGACATGGAAACCACTGAGAACCCGACAGGGTTTCAAGCTGAGCCAGATGAACCGATAGTGTTCCAAGCACAAGAGAAACCCAAGCCAAAGAAAAGGAGGATTCTGGACTGGAAGAGGGGAAGGAGGAAGAAACCCGCAGCCTAGAAAGTTAAGAAAACAGTCGAACCGAATGGAAAGGAGGTGTTGGGAGAAAGTTCTAGTCAGGCTCCGGCTTTACCACCATGGGAGGAATTAGATCGAAAATTAGCAAATTGTGATCTCTTCGGCCCAGCTGATGAAAACCTCATGAATACTCCAGTTCAAGTTGAACTTCCCATAAACCTGGAACCCGCCATCCCTGAACCCGTTGTTAACCCACTACCTCTTCCTGATCAAATTGAAGAATGGTGGACGAACGATTGGCACTTCCAGAATATCATGAATAACCCCAACCCATACTACCCACAATTTGAACCTGCCCCCGCCACTTTTCCACCTATGAACCCAGAGAATGTTGATGAGTTGCGCCGCTATGGCGAAGAGTTGGTAGACGCGGGAAATAGAATTCGATCAGTGGGTGAGAGTATTTCCTGGAAGTACGATGAACGGGAATTCCACTTTTGAAGCCGGTTAACTATAGTTTAGGTGTTTCTAAAATATTAATATGTTGAAAAAAATATATAACATAAATAAATATAAAATAATAATAATATATAAAATAGTAAAATAAACTAATAATAATAATAATAATAAAATAATATAATATAATATAAATATCACCTAAATAAAACATCTGTAAATATTTGGTTTGTCGGATGCATAATATATATAAAAATCTAACGTCGCAATGATCGATAATTTTGGCTATACGTGTTGATTCAGTTTGTGTTGTGATTGCAATACTTGTTTATTTACTATTTATTTTGTGATATTAATTGAGATATTATGTCTACAATTCAGATGGCAAACACAATTAACTAATCGGGAAATGAAGTTAATCAATCAGAACCGAACAACTAGGAAAAATCCCTAAATAGAGAAGATGTAGAAAACATAGTTGCTCAGGGTATAGCCAACGTTATCCGAGCAATCGTAGCGGTTGTTAAAAACCCAGTTGAACCTTCCAGAGCTAATAATAGCAAACGGACTCGTGATGATAATTTCAGTTATAGCGTAAATGAAGGCAATGATGATATAATCCAAGCCCCATTACTTAAAAAGATGAAAGTTGTGACAACTGGTTGTACTTATAAGGAATTCCTAGCCTGTAAGCCAATCGAATTCGCGAGCAGTGAAGGAGTAACTGCTGCACTACGATAGTTAGAAAAGACAGAAGTTGTTATTAAAATAAGTAAGTGCGCAGAAGAAGACAGGGTGATGTATGCTTCCAACCTCTTCAAGGAGGAAGCATTAGAATGGTGGAATACAGTTCTACAAGACAAAGGAAGAGACATGGCTTATGCCATGAGTTGGGAAGAATTCAAAGAACTGATAGAAAGGAAATTATGTCCTTCCTATGAAAAAGAACAAATGGCAAATCAGTTCCTGAACCACCGAATGGTGGATGTTAAGTGCCGTGAGTATACGTCGAAATTTTTCGAGTATTCAAGAATAGTACCGACTCTGGCCTCGCCAGAACCTGTACTTATTTCTTGCTATATTTGGGAATTGATTAGTGAAATCCGCGATATAGTCAAGGCTGCTAGACCTCGAACTATCGACGACGCTGTCGAATTGGCCAATACCTTGACTGACGGATTAGTGCGTACAAGGGATGAGAATAGGAAGAAGGAGTTGACTCAGAAGATTACCCAAGGTTTTCGTTCGGGTAATAATAATTACAAGAAAAAGGGCGTCGGGCAGTCTTCCGCGCCGCCATATTGCAGAAATTGTAAAAGGAAGCATTTTGGAAAATGTAAGGAATACTGCAATTTCTGCATGATACTGGGGCACCGAGAGGAAGATTGTAGGAAGAAATCTACGATCTGCTACAATTGCAGGGAACCAGGGCATTTTAAGCCAAATTGCCCTAAATTAGCCAAGACACCTGACAACAAAGCGAAAGCTGCCAACGGAGCTAATAAAAAGAACGTAAGAGCTTTTCAACTGACGACGCAAGAGGCAGGCATGATCCCCGACGTGATCGCCGATACGTTCCTTATCCATGACGTTTACGCGAAAGTATTATTTGACTCTGGTGCAAACCAATTTTTTATAAATATTGTTTTGGTCAAAAATTACCGAAGCAATTAAGTGATCAAATTAGTTTGTGAGGTAGTGTGCTAGCAATGCTTGTGAAAAATATGTTGGTTTGTTCGTTTGCAAAAATAGTTTCAGGATATACCCTCAGTATATGAAACTATATCAACAATCAAACAATGAGCTGAAAAGGTAAAATTGGACACATGATATACGACGACAACCCTTGATCAATCTAGATCTCCGGCATAAAACATCGGGAGCTGACAATCGTCGGCTGCTTTATTCTTCTTAATACTTGAATGTTCAGGATACAGTGCAGGATAAGGCTCAGATCGATACTATGTGGTACAATGATTGTAAGTGTAGAGTGTTAGTGTGCGATTGCAATAAAAAGAAGTAAGAGTTCGAGAGCAGAGAGTGAAGTGTGTGTTCCTACGATCTGGCCTATTATTTATAGTTACAAATATCAAACAAATTCTCCTATAAACTAGGGATGCTCCGGAATATTCCATTTTGAACGTTAGAGACATGTTCTTCCGGCTTCAACGTCCATTTCCCAACTGATTAGAGCGAGTCTTCAGGAGAATAAGTCTACATGAACGTTATGATCCTGCAGCCATGACCTGCAAGAAAATAATTATCAACCACCAGGATACTGCATCAAGATGTTACCAATATCCTGATCCGGTATCCTGATCATAAACAGAAATTACAAAGTCAGGATATAATTTCAGGATATGAGCTTAGAAAACCACCCATAACAAATACTGCATTTTTTCAAGCTCTTAATCAACCTTTAACCAAACTTAGTCAAGGTTGTGCGGTAGAAACGGCCGAAGGAAACTCCATCGGTATACGTGAAGTACTTCAAGAAGGAAAAATAGAACTATTAGGACATAAGTCTCTGCAAACCTTCTACCTATGAATTTAGCAGGATTCGATGTGGTGTTAGGAATGGATTGATTAGTAGCCAACCATGCTCAAATCCTATGTGACCAAAATTCTGTAGAGGTTCGTGCACCAACAGGAGAGATGATTCTGATCAAAGGAGATAAGCCAAGCAAGCCAATGAAATTCATCTCAGTGATGAAAACTGCTAGTTACGTACGGAAGCAAGATGTGGTGTATATGATTTCAATAGTCATTAACACTAAGGGCAAGGAACTTAAGGAATTCCAGTAGTATCAGAATACCCCGATGTATTCCCAGAAGATCTACCCGGATTACCACCAGATAGGGAAGTAGAATTTAATATTCATCTAATACCTGAAACTGCTCCAATAGCTACAGCACCACACCGTTTAGCACCAACGGAGATGTTAGAACTAAAATAGCAATTAGATGAATTGTTAGGAAAAAGATTCATACAACCCAGTTCAACCCCTTGGGGAGCACCTGTGTTGTTTGTGAAAAAGAAAGATGGGTCAATGCGAATGTGTATCGATTATAGAGAGTTAAATAAGGTTACCATTAAGAATCGATACCCATTACCTAGGATTGATGATCTTTTTGATCAACTTCAGGGAGCTAGATATTTCTCTAAGATAGATTTGTGCTCTGGATACCATCAACTAAAAGTACAGGAAGAATACATTCCTAAAAATGCTTTCAGAACTAGGTATGGTCATTACGAGTTTACAGTCATGCCATTTGGATTAACAAATGCTCTTGCAGCATTTGTGGACATGATGAATAGGATTTGTAAACCGTATTTGGATAAATTTGTAATTGAATTTATTGATGATATACTTATTTATTCCAAAAGCAAGGACGAACACTGTGAACATTTACATGCACTCTTAACTCTGTTAAAGAAAGAAAAGCTTTACGCTAAATTTTCTAAATGTGAATTTTGGTTACAATAAGTGCAATTCTTAGGGCACTTGGTCAATCATGAAGGAATTCACGTAGATCCTTCAAAGTAGAAGATATCACGAATTGGAAAGTCCCGAAATCAGCTACAGAAGTCAGAAGTTTTCTAGGTTTAGCTGGATACTATAGACATTTCATCCAGGACTTCTCAAAGATAGTTGTTCCATTAACTAAGTTAACATGCAAATCGGTTAAGTTTGAATAGGGATCTAAGCAAGAAGAAGCCTTTAGAATTCTTAAGCAAAGATTGATAAATGCACCAATGCTTGCATTACCAGAAGGAACAGAAGATTTTGTAGTTTACTGTGATGCTTCTAAGCTAGGATTAAGATGTGTGTTAATGCAACGTAAGAAGGTGATCACTTACGCATCAAGGCAATTAAAAAGGCATGAAAAATTACACAACTCATGACCTAGAATTAGGAGCAATAATTTTTGCCCTTAAGATTTGGAGACATTATCTGTATGGTAGTAAGTTTACCGTTTTTACAAATCATAAGAGTTTAAGGTATATTTTTGGGCAAAAAGAATTGAATATGAGGCAAAGAAGATGGATGGAAATTCTGAGTGATTATGATTGTGATTTTCAATATCACGAGGGAAAGAAAAATGTAGTAGCAAACGCCTAAAGTCGAAAATATCATGAAAAGCAAAGACGAGTACGTACTCTTAGGTTAAACTACAACTAGATTTAATGAAACAACTGAAGAATATACTAGAAACAGCAATCAAGGATGATGCTGAAGGAATGAAAGGAAGGATAAAGGAAATAGAACAAGGAACTAATGGAATTTGGAGATCCCATAAAAAAAGAATTTGGGTACATAGACAAGGAAATCTATGAGATAGAATATTAGAAGAAGCCCATAAATCTAGGTATATGATGCATCCTGGTAACAACAAGATGTATCAAGACTTGAGAAATAATTTTTGGTGGATAGGAATGAAAAAGGGCATAGCTAGTTACGTTTCTAAGTGTTTAACTTGTTCCCAAGTTAAAGCAGAACATCAGAAACCTTGAGTTTTACTTCAAAATTAGAAATACGGTATGGAAATGGGAATTAATAACAATGGATTTTGTTACTAAGCTACACAAAACAAGAAAAGGTAACGACGCAATCTGGGTGATTGTAGATCGATTAACCAAATCAGCTCATTTCCTACCAATGAAGGAAACCTTTAGCATGGAAAGACTATCTAAGTTATATGTGGATGAGGTAGTATCGTTACATGGAGTTCCACTCTCCATTGTATCTGACAGAGATAGTCGTTTCACTTCACATTTTTTGAAAAGTTTCCAACAAGCAATGGGGACACGATTAAACTTAAGTACAGCATACCATCCCCAGGCAGATGGACAAAGTCAAAGGACGGTCCAAACTATAGAAGACATGTTGAGAGCATGTGTTATAGATTTTGGTGGAAAGTGGGACGATCATTTACCACTGATAGAATTCTCCTATAACAATAGTTATCATACAAGCATCGATGCTGCCCCATTTGAAGCACTTTATGGACGAAAGTGTTGGACTCCAATATGTTGGGCAAAAATTGGAGAAAGTCAGCTATCAGGTCCTGAGATTGTGCAAGAAACCACCAACAAGATAACTCAAATCAATGAAAGATTAAAAACAACACGAGATCGCCAAAAGAGTTATGCCGATCATCGCCGAAAGCCGTTAGAATTTCAAGTTGGAGACAAAGTACTATTAAAAGTTTCTCCTTGGAAAGGAGTAGTTCGATTTGGTAAGAAAGGAAAGTTGAGCCCAAGATATGTCGGACCTTTTAAAGTCATCCAACGGATAGGACCAGTTGCCTATCAGTTACAACTACTAGAGGAATTAGCCGGTGTATATAATGTGTTTCATGTATGTAATCTTAAGAATTGCTTATCTGATAAATCACTGGTAGTACCTCTTCAGGATATAAAGGTAAATGAAAAGTTAAAGTTTGTTGAGAAACCTCTCCAAATAGAAGACAGAAAAGTTAAGAATCTCAAACACAAGAGATTAATTCTAGTTAAAGTAAAATGAGATTCAAAAAGAGGACCAGAATATACGTGGGAGTTAGAATCAGAGATGAAAAGAAAATATCCTTACTTATTCCAGTAAATCTCGAGGACGAGATTTTAAACAAGGTGGGGAGGATGTAACACCTCACAAAAACGCCCTAAAACGCTCCGTAAGTGTAAAATCGAAACCCTGTAATCTTATTCTATATAAAAATCAAATAAAACTGAAAATTCGTTCTGTCGCGGGCCACGAACAAATAAGGGAAGTCTCTCACGGGGTGCGAGAGACTTGGTCGGATCCAGAAGTGTTAAGTGACATGTGTCATCCACGTGGCAAGCCTAGGATATGACATGGAAGCCCTAGCCGTAGCTAGGGTGTCCCTCGCGGGCCGCAAGGGACTTCGCTGAGTGAGTCGTGGGGCGCGAGAGCGTCACCAAAAAACTAAAAATAGAGCCATCCAGGGATCATTCATAGTTGCTCGAATTCACTTCTGTCTCTTATACTTCTGCATAAATATTATACCCGAAGTACCAACACTCTGCTACGATAACGGGGTAATAACTCGATCACTGCTACGGTACTGTATCTGATCGATTAAAACTGATCCGATGGATGTTTAAGTGCTGCCTATAATTGGCTATACTTTGTCATTCGCCGTGAGGGTTTCGATCTCGTGATTATTCATAAATGCTGTATTAAGTTACTAACCTAGTTTCGTTTGCATTGTATATTTATTTAGGTTTACCAGCTTAACCAGTAGGCAAGCTTTGACCGTTTAAACCTGCAATGTGAGTCATTCTATTTTTATTAAATGCTTTCAAAACCCTACTTGTTTTCAAAGTTGTAATTACAGTGATTAAGTCTTTGTAATCTACAATTACTGCTGGTATGTGGGGTTTTGTATACACTACTTGATAAGCTTCACCATTGAACAACGGGTTAGCCAATGTGTGATATGACCATAGTCACAGATTAGGCCGAGTGACAAATATCGATTTAGGGTAATTGGTTGATATAAACATTGTAATAGCTCTTAATACTGTATATTATAACAATGTGTCTTTTGTATAAATTGAATGCACTCGCCAGTATTTTTCGCTAATCAAATCTTTTGAAAACATGTTTTAGGTGATTTACTGTGAGGAAAGGAAAAGTGCCGCGTAGCACTCTAGCTTAAATAAAGTAGCTCAGTAAATAGAAATAAACATGTTTTTATGTAATCTAAGGATTTACCCCACTGCTATGAAATAAATAATGTGGTGTTTTTCTTAAACGTTGATATTATTTTTCTAACACGCAGGTTCAATAAAGTTTCCACTGAAATTTAATAAACACCAATACCACGGGTTTTCTGTCTCGTGGCTTTTGAACCGGGGTACGGGTCAGGGGTCGTGACAGTTATTGACCACTAAATCAATACCACTAGTGAAATGCTTTAACTTTATTTTATTCCTAATAAAATAACCCTTTTAATTTATTATCTAAATAACAAATTATTGCTTGTTTAACTCTTTAAATGGCATCAATTATTTCCGCTAAATTAATTGTTTCGTAAACAATTAATATATCCCAGTATTTCACAAAATACTTGTTATTCGTAATTAATCCGCTTTCGTGATTCATAATGTTTAACAATTAAACATTATTCTTTGTTCATCGTACAAAGTATAACTCTTTGGATCGTACCTTAATAGTATGGTTAAATAATCGCTAATTGGACGCCCATTTCCAATACTAACTATAGTGGTTCTCCTTTACGGATGTATCACTTTACAAAACTATTGATAATCTCACAAGTACAAGAATATAAATGTATAAGTTGAAGCACAACTTCTTCTTATTGCACTTGCTATTTGATCTTCAATATCTCCTTGATTGGATGTGTAAAATATCATGAAAACTAGATATATATTATTTAGAAATATATATTGAAGTGTTACAAAAAAAAAATAGGGAAGACTTATATGATAGGCAAAACACAATGAAATCAAGAAAACAAACCTAACCAGATGACGGTTGATGTATCAACCGTGGGTCGCTTGTTTTTTTCTTTTCATTATATTTGAACTCTTTCAATGTTATGTTATGTAATGACTATATCTTGCCTTCAACACCTTTTCCACAACTATACCTTTAATTTTCAAGTTTCTAAAGTAACCATTGTTATGGGTGGTTTTCTGTTCATATATCCTGAATAATATTCTGAGTGTGTTTCTTTTGTTGTGATCAGGATACCGGATCAGGATATTGGTAACATCCTGATGCAGTATCCTGGTAGTAACTAATTAATTCACGTGCAGATTAAATGGTGCAAGTCTCTAACGTTCAAGTGGACTTCTTCTCCCAAAGACTCGGGCAAATCTGTTGGAATATGGACGTTGAAGCCGGAAGACGTGGACTACAACGTTCACATAAGGAATATTCGTTAAATCCCGGAATAATAGGCTAGTTAGTTAGTTTCTTTTACTATAAAAATGATTGATCAGATCAGATAAGAGCACACACAATCTCTCGAAATCTCTTTCTCTCTAGCTGCAAACACTCACAACACACTTACACTTGTATCGAAATCACATTGTAACACTTAGTTGATCTGCATCATATCTTGCATTGTATCCTGATATTTGAAGCAATAAGAAGAACAAGGCAGCTGCGATTGTCAGCTCCCGAGGTTTTGTGCCGGCGATCTAGATTGATCAAGGGCTTTCCTCGTACATCTCGTGTCACCCTTTACATTTTTGCTCATTGTTTGATTGTAGATACAGCTCGATATCCTGAGCCGTATCCTGATAACTGTTTTTGCAAACAACTAAATTAGCATATTTTTATACACATTCTTAGCACACTACCTCACTTAACTAATTTGATCACTTAATTGCTTCGGTAATTTTTTACCAAAACAACCATAAAGTAACCATTTAACCTCATCAAGAATGGTGATGGTTTGGCATGGTGTGTTTGATATCTTTCCGTTTATTGTAAGATTCTATCTCCCTCCATGATTACATGCACAAATGGAAAGAACTCAACTAAACTCTTTCAGTTTTGAATTTCAAAGTCCCTAATTAGTTTCCAACTAAATCATTTCTTTTTAAACTTTACTTGTTGTGATTAGAGAAAATGCGTTAGGTTTTAAGAAAACTCTTTTAGTTGTCGTGTTTTTAAACCTTGTTTAATTATCTATCTTATCTTCAATGTATTCATTTAATTTTTAAGCTTTGATCCTTGAATGTTGTAGTTGATTTTCCTTGCTTGAACTTTGTAGACTTGAATCTTCACTTGAATTCTTTGATCCGCATTTGGTGATACTTGTACTTATTGAGTCATTAAGTGTTAATTGACATGTATGTGGAATATGCACATCAATAATCAGCAATTAATAACATAAGTTTTGAATTTCAAACATTGTCAATGTCACACCCCGACCACGTAAAACAACAAAACGTGGCGGAAACGTCGGGGAGTGTTGTAACAGAATCATTGTTTCACAACCATGGATTAAATAATTTCGTTTTATTGAATTATTGAACTCATTGTTTCAGTACAAATCTGATAATTACAAATATTATCTTTCAAGTTTTAAAGTCACTAAGGCACGAGTCCATCCTATGTATAGCATGTATCAACAATCATCGCAAAGCAGTACCTGAAACATGTGTAAAAATAGGTACGTCAGCATAAAAATGCCTGTGAGATACATAGGTTTTGTTTATGCATGATTCATGACTTATAAGTTTAAAAGAATGTTTTTAACAAAAAGTAGTCATGAATCTAAAAATGTTTTCTTTATAAAATCATGTGAAAACTTATGAGAAATTTGATGATATAAAAGAATGATGCATAATAAATAATCAAGTAAAATGAGTTTATAAAATAATGTTTTGGATAAAATGTTTGAAATGTATATAAGAATATACTTTGGTTTTAAGAAAGTCGATTAGGTAATATATCAAAATATATTTTGGTTCCAAAATCGTTAAACAGATAGTATATTAAATATACTTTGGTTGTCAAAATAATCGTTTTCGATAGTATATCAAAAGTATACTTTGGATTTTTGTATAACATATTAAACTATGTTTTGGTTGAATAAATAACATATTAAAAATATGTTTTGGTAGTTAATAAAATATATGTTGTTTTGTACAATATCACACATGAGAGTATATCAAACTATACTTTTGGGAGTATAATAAAATATACAATAAAAATGTGATTTAAGAATTCAATCAGACCTAGTGCATCAAAATACACCTTTGAGACTATAGGGATACCACAAACGCAATCCCTATTTGGATGGAGAAACAAATTGGTTTCGGACATTCCATGACAACAGGAATGGGGTGTCAAATCCTATAGCGCTATATCATACTACCAATCGGTCTAGTGAACAAAATAAGTACTATCCAACAATTAATTTTATACTCTTTGGAAAAATTAGAGTTTAAACCATAAATAATCAGTCGGTTTATCAAAAGATAAGTACTAATTTGTATAATCAATTATACTTTGAAATCGTGAACATAACAAATAGGTACACATGCTTCACCCCAAAACATTGAAAACAGTAAAAGAGGGGACTATGTACTCACCTGAGGGTGCTTAGTAGTCTTGAACAACAACCAAGCAAAGCTAGAGGGAGTACGAAATCAAATGGCACCTAATATAGGTAACTATGTTATTAAACGGCTCCTAAACCGGGAGATAGGATAGAATGATGTTCTATAAATCAAATGAGTAATTGAACTCATATGGTATGATTTAATAGAGCTAGCATTCTGATTTGAAAGTCTACCTAAGTGCTTTTGACCCGTTTCGACCCATTATGGTAGCATAGGCTACTATAACGTGTCGGTTGCGCAAAACTATGTTCGGATGGTTATCTATGAGCTATGCCAAGTCTTACATGCCCAATTATACCCTAACATGTTACTAATTCAGATTACATGTCAAAAATATGTTAACATATGCACATTATGGATTTATGCTAAAAAAGGGCATTTTTGTCATTTCCTACGGGCATGTAAACCAATTAACGAATAGCTAACCAATCCTATGTGATCATAAGGTATAACCTCAGGGGTTATTCCCTATGCAACTATGATCACTAAGCAAGTTTGGTCGGATCCTAATGATCGACCAAACGGGTCGGGTTCGAAAGTCTAAGCAGTTGTTTAGACCGCTTAATTTACGACCCTAAACAAGCACTAAACTAGTAGTGATGAGTTAAACATGTCAAAACATGTTTAACCTACTTAGAAAACTGATTTGATATCAAAACAATGGGTTTTGATACCCGAAAATAGTCCTGTTGCAAAATGCGTGCTTAAACGCATTTTGACCGAAACTTTGACTCGTCACTACACCTAGTTAACGTGGTAATCAGTAGGCATAATCACTAAGTATTATAACCATCGTGATTACAATCATGTTACAAAGTTCAATTGAACTTTGACTTGACCAATTGATGGTCAAAACCGAAAGTCAAACTGTTGGCCAAACTGTTTGACTTTCTACACTGACATAAATAAAAGAATGAAAGAATGCTCACTAAAGGTCCTTGCTATCTTTTCTACAAAGAACAAGTTCCCAATCAGATGAGAGAGCTTCCAATTCAGATTAGAGAGGAGAAAAGAAGGAAATGAGCAAATGAAATGGAAGTTGGCCATGCTATTTATACTTGTTGGTGATCAACAAGATCAAGACATGTGTTTGTGTGGCCAAGAAGCAAGAAATCCTAGCCATACAAGTGTTAGAGGCCAGCTAATTTGCTTGGAGATGTGTTAACTTGGCTGCCACACCAAGAACTTGCAAGAACAGCCCCTAAAGTATCAAACATATTGCAAAATATGATTTCTGGTCGTTGGGCATGCCTTACGGACCGTAAGGATATGGTCAATACGGTCCGTAAGCTACTTGCAGACCAGCAACTTTCAGAAATTGACAATTTAGTCCCTGCACTTGATAAACTTAATTTTTGATGCATTTTTGACATGTTTAAGCCCCGTTAACCCCATTTCAAAGCTCTAAAATGAAGTTAAAGTATAGGGAACTTAAAATATGCTCAAAAATATCTCGGATGTCGGTTCGTTTGGTCGTACGGTTGCGTTGTTCGGTTAATTACGACGGAAGTCGTAACGAACGCAAAAACGATCCAAATTAAGCGACGAATGGAATTTTTGCATGCTGATCACTAAAATAATAATATTTTAGTGTGTACAAAAATTTTGGATGTCCAGATGTGGTCAGAACGTAAGATATGCGCGAAAATGCAAACTTACGTCGTTTTTGACACTTTTAGTCCCTGTAAGATCAAATAAGCATATTTTCGCACACCCAACCTATCAAAGCTTATTTCTAAGCTATGTTTAGGTTATTTATGGTATGTTTAGCTTATGATCAAGTTCCGGACTATTCGACACCATACAATTTGGTATAGTTTCGTAGTTTGACACAAATAGTCCCTGCGATCGAATAGACTTATTTTCAACACACCAAACCATCCAAAACTTATTTCTAAGTTATGTGAAGGTTATTTAAGGTATGTTAAGCCTATTTCACTATCTCGGAGTATTTTTGCATTAAACTGGTTATATTTACGCATTAGATCGCGTATAACCTTCCAGAAAGTGATTTAAGGCTCGAAATCGAACAAGAATTGATATGTGCAAACGATACACATATTTATACAAATCCCAAGTATGAAACACGATATTTCATTGATTTGGTATTTGTATGATGGTTGAAGTGACACAGGTGTCACAGTCAAAACTAGGAATCATTAGGTTTTATCAACCCATAATCTTTTCCTTAAACCTTGTTTTCCTAACAGAATGTTTGAAAATACTTCCTAAATAACTAGTCACATTTTACGCATTATAGGATGTCATATTTGACCTAACCTCTTACATACTTAAACTGTAGACTTTGAGCAGGGTTGGCCTGGGGGTGGGCGAGTCGTACCCTCAACCGAGACCCTTTTTTTTCTGAGGGCCTAAATTTTTATATATACATTTAAAAAATATGAAATTGAAAAACTTATTGCCTTATTTGGCCCCTCTCTAAAAAATTAGAACTTTAAAACTTACTTGGTCATCTATAATCTAACTAAAATCTTATAACTTATTTTGGGCCCAAATAAACTTTTTTGATCCATAATTGATAATCCAAACTTATTGGGTCATCTATAATCTATAATTATCTAAATAAGAATAATAAAACAATAAAAAAAAAGAAACAAAACACAACATAGCACAGTCAACACCACTAACTCCTTCAAGGTTTTTTTTTTTTTTGTTCCACTTCCTTAATTCATACAATATAATTAGCCTTATTTGATAATTTTTGAATTTTGCCTTAAATTGGGTGTTTTGTTAATGTTGAGCCTAAATTGGGTGTGTGGTTGAATGTTGAGCCCTAAATTGAGTGTCTTTTGTTGATTGTTAGACTTAGAATTGAGTAATTATTAATTGTTAGACTTAGAATGAGTAATTGTTAATTGTTAGAGATAGAATTGAGTAATTTGATTGTTAGATAATAATATAAAACTAAGTAATGGTTTTGACTTTTGAATTTGGATTTGTTTTTTAGAAATTATGCCTCCTAAACAACCATCTGGTGCTCAAAAACGTAAAGAAAGAAAACTAGATGAAGCAATGAAAAAGTCTTAAGTTGGCGCTTTGTTGAAGTTTATGCATAAATCGCCATTTATTGTTATAACGTTAGGAGAGCTTCAAAAATGATAAGAGAGTTTCACGAATTAGCGCTTAGCTATTACGGTATGCCATTCTATCATTCCAACATTGTATTTTTGCTATGTTTATTGCTATAACATTAATTGTCTTTTAAAAAAATTAGTTTATATAATTCATTAGATCTGAGGGTTTTTTTCAACTTGTACGACACACTACTTAAATTCTCATAATTTGGGTCATTTTATTATAGATCTTCTATTCTTTGAACACATTTTACATTAAGAATATGATTTAAGATTAACAAGTAAACATATGTCTTTGAGGCTTATTGTAATTCAAACATTTGTCTATTTGATACAAGTGATTCTCACCAAGATTACAGAGAATTTATAATGGTGATCACTATTATTGCTATCGAGAAGATTGAGCGCTGGTCATAACCTATCATAATGAAGCGAGTAGAGATGATCATAGTGAGAAACTTGTTTAGTTGTTTAGATATTGTTACATCGATTAGTGCCGGTGGGTAAATGTGAGCTAGGTGAGTTGATTAATATCCACCAGAACCACTATAAATTTTGGGTCCGTATATTGGTATCTTATTTCTATAAACTTGTTACATATTGTTGGGAACTTATAAGTTTTTCATAATTAACAATCTAATCTATACTTTCTATAAAAGGAGAATCCTCAATGACATAAGAAAAGCTTATGTGGCAGCCATAGAGGCTGTCCAACAATGTTTTTCTTATGTCATCAACGATGAGGTGCCAACCATAGAGGAGGCATAGTGACATCATAATTCAAACACCTACCCCTAATTCAAAGTTGAAAACTCTGTTGAATTTCAAACCTCTGCCCACATATAAATTTCAAAACCTCTGTTACATTCAAAATTCAAATTTCTGGCTTCACATATATAAGATACATGATTATAGCTCCACATTCAAAATTGAATCCATCACTCTCTAAAATCTCTCTAAAATCCAGAACAACAGATTTCGTCTCTCTCTATCTTCTTCAATCCCATTTCACAAACCCTAACCCAATCCCATTTCACAAACAACTTATTAAGGGCATGTTTGGATGGGCTTATTAGAGTTAAAAATGACTTTTGGGAAAAGGACTTTTGGGAAAAAGACTTTTTGAAAAGGAGTTTTTAAAAAAAGTGTTTGGATTAGCTTATTGGTGTAAAATGACTAAAATGGGCATTCTTTTAAATATAAGGGGGGTAAAGAAGGGGTAATTTAGTAAATTCATTTTTGAAAAGTCACTTTTGGATCCAAAAGTCATGAAATCTTGGCTTTTCAAAATCTGATTTTCCTTCTTTGCAAAAAGCTATTTCCAAAAGTCCTTTTAGTCTACCCAAACACAAAAACAACTTATTGCCTTCTTGATAAGTCAATAAGCCAATAAGTTGTTTTGAGAAGCCCATCCAAACATGCCCTAATTTACAATCAACATAAAGAAATGGGAACTCTTCAAAGGAATGGTAATCAACCCGTTGTTATCGACATCAAAAACAGAAAACACGTCTTTCAAAGTCTCCAACAACTCAACGGATCCAATATGTTTTGTATTCAACTCGATGAACTCTTTCAAACCGATAAACCCCTCTCCATCAAGTTCATTTATTATTATTTGTAACTCATTTTCTGTTGGCTCGTGACCTAGGCTTCTCATCATTGATGCAAGTTCGGATGACGAGATCTTACCGTCGCCGTTAACATCAAATCCGAAAACCCAGATGCGTTCTTCACCGGTGATTCAAACCGCCGGAAAAAGTTCGAAGACGATGACGTCAGCATCAACAGCAGCGATTCCGACGGACATGTGGCGGCGGCGGAGAACGGAGGTGAATCGGAGGAGTTGTTTGCATGTGTTGAGATCTGTTAGTGTTTGTTTTAAGAATTATCAGCAGGTCAGTGTGAATCTCATTAAGCAACTCAAATATAGTGAATGTCAGCTGATCATTTCATCTAATTGTTTTCTTTTAAAATGATGGAAATTAATTTATTGAAACAGAGGAAGTGGGAAATGTTGTTGCTTTTCTGGCATCACCATTGGCTTCAGCCGTCACCGGGGCAGTGTTGTATGTAGACAACGGGCTGAATGCAATGGGAGTTGGAGTCGACAACCCCGTATTTAAGGATCTTAACATCCTAAGAGACCCCCAAACATTAAGGTAGTGAACAAGCACACCGTTTCTTCGGTTACTAAAAGTCATCTGTCCTGTGTTACTAAAAGTCATCTGTTTAGTTCTTTTTAAATCTAATAAACAACTTTTGTCGAGTTACATTGTGACACCTAATGAAGTTTGAGGCTTTGAGTGATTCTTTTGCCATACCAAATGAAGTTTGGATCTATTTATGTATTTTGTTTATGTTTGGGAAACCTATTCATTTTTTGCTTATTTGTTTATTATGCTTTGGTTTGATGGTGATTGTGATGTTATAACTAGAAATTAATCCATCACTTTCTGATGTGAATATGTAATTGTCATGCTGAGATATTTTGTTCATTCTTTCATCTATAACCAATTATGCAGACCTATATTTAAGTATTTTCTGATTCATTACCATTTTGTTATAGCAATCTAGCTAAGTAATCAGTTTACTTTCTTGAAGTTACAGCTAGAAATGTAAATACAGAATTAACTGGAATGCAAGTTTTTATTAACGAAACTAATTATAAGTAGACAGAGGCGATGCATAGTTGTTTATCTGCATCTGTTTAATTATCAACTGCTTAAATTTGAATATGTGATGTTTTTTGCTACTGCAGGGAAATAATCCAGCACAGGGCCTACACGCAAAAGGTAGACGTTTATAGTTTCGGGATTGTGCTATGGGAACTCATCACAGGGATGCTTCCATTCCAGAACATGACAGCTATCCAGGCTGCATTTGATGTCGTCAACAAAGGTGTCCGACCCACCATCCCACATGACTACCTTCCAGTTCTGAGTGCAATAATGACACGTTGCTGGGACGGGAACTCAGATGTCAGACCACCATTTACCGAGGTGGTCAGAATGCTTGAACATGCCGAAATTGAGATCATGACCACGGTCCGCAAGGCTCGGTTCAGGTGCTGCATGAGTCAGCCCATGACTACTGATTGATGTGTGTGTGGAACGGTAAAAAGTCTAGAAAAGAAACCGAAAAAGAGAAACGATAGCAGAAAAAGAAAAGCCTCGCGTATCTATGACTATTGGAGCGTATCTATGAATTAATGGAGCCGGCGGCGGAGAACGGAGGTGAATCGGAGAAGAAAACCCAGCAGTTGGTACCTACCGAAGAAAACCCAGCAGTTAGTCGATTTTGTGTACAAGTACCATGGTTAGTTTTATAAATATGTCTTTAATCTACAAACTGTTTATTGCTAATTCTCGTGGGCTTTGGCAGCCATTCACCGCTCTTCTTGGCTACACTCCAAGTATGTTTCTGTAAATTAGTATTTCTTTATTATTATTCATTCTTAATTGCTTGCATCAACTTTTATATTATATTGTTTTACTAGTGTTGAATGTGAAGAAGAATGTCATTGTGACTATCTCTTCAGACAAGGGTCTTTGTGGTGGTATTAACTCTACTTCAGTGAAGATAAGCAGGGCTCTTCACAAGATCAACTCTGGTATACCGAATACCTAAGAGAAATTTCTCAGTGGACTTAACGTGTAGTATCATCAAATGTGCCGGGCTATACTTTACTCATGTAACACCTCGTAAAATCACGACCAATACTATAAAGACACGTGTCATGGAAGGTAAACGTGTTATAAACCCGGATCAAATTGAAAGATGTATGGTAGGATTTAAAATGTCAACATGTTAATTAATACCTCTGAGTGACCAAATTATTAACCCCAAACCTTAATAAACATCTAATATAGATTCAAATCCGGTTATCTTTGGTGGTACATAATTCAAAGTTACATAAGAAACAGATCCTATGTGCACTTACGATAATTCACCTTCACATGGTCTTTTCACAAGAGTCCAAGAACTTTCAAATGCATGGCAAGGGCATGCAAAACCTGAATATATGGTCCCTTCTACTGGAAAAAGACATAAGATTCGAAAATATAATGGTTGCATGGTCAAAGCCTAAGAGTTTACAAAATTTTGTCTTCTGATGAGAGCTTACGGACCGCAAAGAAACAACCTTACGGTCCGTAAGGTGGCGGAGCTGGGCAGATATAATTAAAAAGCGGATACGGACCGCAAAGCCAAGGGCTTACGGTCCGCAAGGTTCGTAACTGGGTATCTCAGATCAGGGTCGATTGCGGACCGCATAAGTTTGGGCTTACGGTCCGCAAGAGGTGGATACGGACCGCAAGGGATTTTGCTTACGATCCGTAAGACTGTCGCTGGCAGCAAAAATGGACAGATGCCTGTTCAGCCTGTTACACCGTCTTATTTGCATGGTATTCGAATTCAGGAGCTTGGCCAACAGATTTTCATGCATAGGGGACACTTGGATTCATCTGGGATCAATCCTAGACTATTGTGGAGTGATCTTGTGAGTTCTATTTGACTATATATAGAACTTGAAGTTGCAACATTTTTGTTCATTTCAAAAATCACTTCAAGGCAACTTCTCTGGAGCTCCCTGGTCTTCAACAAGTTTCCATTAAGTTCCAAATCGTGCTTAGGACCTTTGTTAGTGTCCTTAACCTCCTAATTTCAGTTTTAATTAGTTTAATGACTAAAAGTCAAACCTATCGTAATTAATGTTTGACTTAGTGATTAATCACTAATGGTCCAGTCATTAGTCAAATTGAAAGTAGATATAAGTTGGTAATTATGTAGGTAATAAACCCCTAAGAGGGCACCTACTGATTATCAACCTAACTTGGTCAAATGTCGGGTCAAACCTAATAATAAAAAGTCAACGGAAGACTATTTTGCAAATAAATTCATAATTAGCAATGTAGAAGCTATGAAACCTGTTTTAACATTAAAGTAACTTGGTAATTAATGTAAGAACATGTTTAGACATGCTCAACCCGACAATTTCTAAGTTAGACTCGGTTCGCAACCGAAAGTCGCAAAAGTTGACTTTTGCCTTGACTTTCAGTTCTGACCCAAATTAGATTGTTTTAGAAATGCCTTAGGCTTCCATTAGGTCCATGTTCCATATTAGTATAACACTCTGAGATTATACAACTTGGATCCTAATTTATCCTATTCATTTGCATGTTTCCATTATATGCCTAAATGTTGACCATTATGTCCTTTTAACCTTAAAACAAGATTTTTGAAAATATGAGAGGACAAAAACCTTTTTTACTGATTTATAAATTTGTCCTAAAAAATTGACATCAGTTTGAGGTCTAGATTAGAAGTTATGCCCAATATCGTAAATTAGAAGCTTTTTATTAATTTAACGGCATAATTAGCATAAAGCCTATCTAAACCTAAATTTTGAAACCAAACTTTTTACCTACTGATGTAATATAATATTTTGTGATTTTTGAAGATTTTTATTTATTTTTAAACTGATCATATCATAGGGTTCTAGCTTTGATTCGGTAATTGACGGTTATACCATTTTCTTGCATAAAATGAGTTTTACATAATACTTTGATACCAAAATTTTTACTACTGATTTTATATGATAAATAAAATATTTTGAACTTTATAAACTGATCAAAAATTCAGATTTCCTATTTTAACCCAAAAATCGCTTAAAACCGACTTTTACGCGTTTTAAGCGCATAGTATGAGTTAAAACTACTTTTGGTATATAAAACTTAATACCTACTGATGTTTTAAGTAAATTTTTATACTTTAACAGTAAGCAAAAGTTTTGAACTCAGATTTCCAAATTTAACCTTTAAAGCTTATATGAAATTACTAAAATGCCCTTCGGTGCATAGTTTGGTTATAAATGATAAAATTCACATATAGGCAATACCCTACTGATATGACCTGCAAAAGTAACTATTTTTACTGATTATATCAGACCTGAGCCTCAGATCAATATTTAATCCCTTTTATAAGTTTTAAAATGACTAAAATACCCCTACGGGGCATAATTTGAGTTTAAATCCATTTTGGGCATAATGGAAGGTATCCTACTGATATCACAACATATTTAAGGCATATTAACTTAGGAAACCTGTTCATGACTCATTTGATTACCCGTTATGCATTTTTCGCGTTCGGTACGGTTTATGTGACTAGTTTGCATAAATTGACCGAAACGGGTCAAACCTTATCATTTTGATCTCAAAATCCAGAATGTGTTTAGTTTACCCATATTATACAAGTCTTCAAACTTTTCGGATCTAAACCACATTCTAATCCGGTCTTCGCTTAATCATGCGCTTGAACCGTATATCTTCCTTTAAAACTAACCGGTCTAACTTTAGACTTAATTAAGACCCATTAGGATTCTAATGGGTTATTAAAACCTTCGTTCCAGATTAGGAGACCAGTAAAAGATACTTGCACTCGCTGATTGATATATATATACTTGCTCAGGTAAATACTTTTAACTTATTTTCCGTTATACGGGCTTGGGATACGGTATTATAATAATACCGCTTGGTCGGGTATGTAGTTATTTAACTCGGATTGTGATTGATATATTTACATAACATGTTTTAATCTGTTTTGTTTGGTATAGGGCATTTGGGGGGTTAATGACCATGTCTCGGATATCCTTGGCATCATTCATTGAAATGGCCACGACTTAAGCACGGGGTGTAGGCATACACCTGACAGTTGCATATGTATAAACGGTAATCCACAATAAGGAATTCTCCTTGTGGGCATTATACCAGTGGCGTGTCAGTTAATCTTGTTCGGCTCTTCTAACCGGCCATGACGGACGGCAAACATGTAAAAACTGTATACAAGATTATTTTAAAAATAATTGTCCCAAGTTATAAAAGATATTTTGTGCATTGTGCATTCAAATCAATTTTCTTAAACATTTTTAAAATGGGTCAGTTAATTGTATTTACCAGTGTAAACTGACGTATTTTCCAAAAAGGCTAAGTGCAGGTACTAGACGGAATAGGCTGGCTACTCCTAGCATCAATAAAGAGTATTGTAAGCTTAGAAGTTATTAAATCTGTTGAACAATTATCTTTTTATCTTTGATCCGCCTGTGGATCCCTTACAACCATTTTGTAATAATTGATATCACTTCTATTCGGTTTGTAATGTTTTATCTTTCGACTTCCGCTGTGTATTAAACTGTGATAATGTTGGGATTGAACCCTATCAGAGGAACAGATAATTAAAGCCAAAACTGGATGAGAGCAGTGGATCCAGAATAAGCAGATGTTTACATACAAATCTCTCCCCTTGAAAGTGGTTTCATATCTACTGACCTCCTATCTGTTGATCTTACTAAGTGCTGACCTACAACTGCTGCCTTGCATCTACTGCCAAATGTCAAAGACTGATGGAAGACCAAAGCTCTGCTGATTCAATCTACTGCCTTGAGTCTAGTACTGCTGATCCGGGCAAGCACTGCTGGGTTCACAGCAGTGGAAGGATGCAACAGCTGTTTAAGTGTCTTTTATGTAATAAAATGTAATAGCAGTAGTTAGTACATCAGTGTTTGTATAGATCAGAGGTTAGAGTTTGTTAGGAGGTTAGATGTCACTTTCATGGTGACGTCAGCTAAGATGCTTAGTGGTTTGCAAGTGCCTATAAATAGTTCAGTACTTTGTACTGTTCTATTAGCTCTTTTGCATTATCGTCTTCTTTGCACGAACAAACTACTGAGCTCTGGCTGAGGGGGAGTTTGCATTCATTCATCAATCATTATAATCGTTATTGAAATAAATTCAATCTTCCGATTCATTGTGTAAAGATGTTTGATCAAAGTATTACTCTCGTTTGATTGTATGCAAAGTTTGTTTTCACTATAATTCCGCTGCACACTCATCCATTTTCATCTTAATTACAAACATAAAATACAATCAGAATCAAACTCAGATCTAACAATTGGTATCAGAGCTTGGACAGTCAAATTTGATTTAACAATCATTTTGACGTAAATAGTTCAGCTCACAACAGTTGATACTGATCGTTTGTTCGTTGGTTGAAAAACAGAGCAAGGATTAATCACCATTAAAAGTTGATTTCTCAGTGTCTGTAAAACAACAAGAATGACGTCACAATCTCAGGATGATAAAAACATCGGCTCTCTTTTTAAACCACCTATGCTAAAAAGAAATGAGTACAACATCTGGCAGAGGAGGATGGGTCACATCCTCGCTCAACAAAGCACAGGTTGTTGGAGGTCTGTCATCTATGGTCCCCATGTTCCTTCAGTGCCAAGCGCTGAAGATGCTAAAAAGTTCGTTCCAAAACCAGTTGAAAATTATACCGAAACCGACTTTCAAAAGATCGAACTAGATGCTAAAGCGTTTAGCATCATAGCATCAGCGCTGCCCAATGAGATATATGCTGGACTGTTACACTGTAACAGTGCCAAAGAGTTATGGGACGCACTTAAGGAACAGTTTGGGGGAACCGAAGAAGTCATAGAAAACAATAGGGAAATCCTGAACCAACAGTATGAAACATTTTGTTATGTTAAAGGTGAATCACTAATGCAACAATTTGAGCGTTTCAGCTGTCTCATCAGTGAACTGAGGCTTGTTAATACCACTTTTACAAACTCAACTCAAAATAGCAGGTTCCTCTGGTCACTGCCAGAAAAATGGGACACCATAGCTTTTGTCACCCGAAACTCACCTGAATTCAAGGATCTGACCTTGACCCAACTCCATGGTTGACTCCTGACCTATGAAAGGGAGTTGAACCAGAAAAGGAGGTTGCAAGAGTCAGGAAAAGTTACTGATGATTACACTTTCGGTAACACTGCTCTTCTGGGTCAAGAAGAATTTGGGAGCAGTGGTAAGGATCAGGGTTATGATCACTTCATTGACATAACTGCTGGTGCAAATTTTAACAACCCTGATCCTCACTCTGCTAGTTATGCATTCACTGCAAACGAAAACCAGATGTCAGACAATTTATGCTTTGAACTCAATGATTTGCAACATTTTGATCCCACTGACTTAGAGGAAATGGACATCCTGCACCAACTGGCTTTGCTAAGTGTTAGAACTAGCAAATTTTACAAAAGAACAGGGCGAAAATTCCCAGGTTTGCATGGGAACCTAAGGGTTCGGTTGGATAAATCGAAAATCAAGTGCTACAAGTGTAATAGGTTGGGACATTTCGCTAGGGAATGTAGGAGTCAAACTACTGGTCCCATAATTACTCATCCTAGCTCAAATCCTAGACCTCAAAACCAAAGCACTGTGCACTATGCCCAGTATGCCCCAGCAGCTCAAGTGAACACTGCTCACTATGCTGTTGCCCCTGTGCCAGTGCACTATGTCCAAACTACTGTTCCACAGATCCAATATGTTCAAACCCCTGTTCCCCAGGCACAAGTGCAGCCTGCACCTCAAACCACTGCTCCAGCAGCAGTACAACCAGATCAACAAAGTTTTTTCACTCAAGGGTTTGTTGACTGGAGCAGTATGCCTGAAGACCTTAGTGATGAAAATTTTGCACTCTATGCTTCTAATGATTCTTCTGATAATGAGTTTTGTTTGATGGCATTAGAGTCAATACAGGAGGGGGTTGAAACTGAAGAGGAACAGCTGAGTAATGAAACAGTGGATGAGGTGACTGAAGCAGTGGTTACTGCTGTGGCTGGTGGACTACTGTTGGGAGAAAGTTCAGGTACCCTGATTGAACCACTGACTGACCCATGGTCTGAAGAGGACAAAGAAGAAAAGAAGGAAGAAAAGGCTGGTGAAAAGAAGGTGAGAGCTGATGATGAAGAGGATCATCAATGTGATTGTGCAATGATGGCTGCTGCCAAGGTATCTCCTCAAGTTCTAGAAAAACTGTGTTCTGACAATTGCATTATTGCTTTTGCTAACATCAAAGAGGTGAATGAAAACCTTCGGGATAAAATCTTAACTGATGAAGTCAAATTTGAAAGATCTTTAAAAGAACTTAAAAACAAATTGACTGAAAAGGAAAAAGAGATCAGCAGTTTGAAAGAAGAACAAAGCATAACCAAAACACAACTCCAAACTATGGTAGAAAAATACCAAGTTTGCAAAAAGGAGTTAGAGTCCACCCAGATCACTTGTGAGAGATGGGTGGAATCATGCAAAGGGTATGAGGTTATGCTTGAAAAACAGATAAAAAGCAATGTGAAATTTGGTGTTGGTTATAGAAAACATGATGATGAAACCATTGCTTTTGCAAAATCTGTTCAAACCACTGATGTAACCACTGAGTTCATACCCACAAACAAGAATGGCCAAGAAGTGAAAATCACTGACAAACTTGGTAACAAAATCACACTTGACAGACCAATGGGATCCTCCATTTTTGAGGAACTTGAAGACTATCAGTTTAAACCAAAATGGTCTGATGAGTGTGATATTCTTGAAAATTTCAAGCCAATGGACTTTACATCAACTGATGGTATTAAAGCTCCAAAAGCTAAAGTCATACCTCTCAAGGACATCCCAGCAGTGGTTAAAACCTCTGCTGCAAAGGAGTCTGAAAAGAGAAAGAAGAAAGAAAAAATTGATAACTTGTTTTGTGAATTCTGTGAGAAAATGAATCATCTAACAAAAGATTGTTTCCACTTAAAAGCTTATGATTTAAACAGAACAAGTGTCATTGTTTCAGCTGATAGTTGCATTGTCTGTGGTAAAACAAACCACAAAACTCAAGCATGTGTGTATCTCAAAAACTTTGATGTGAAAAAGAATGAGTACATTGCTAAAACATCCTTGAGTCCATCATCATCATCAACATCTGTCAAATTCACCAAGAAACAACCACTGTTTGTGCCAGTTCAGACAGCTGTCACAAAACAGCTGAACCAAACATCTGTCAAAAGAGATGTTCAGGTAACTGATGCACCCCCTGCCAATCAGTTCAGAAAAGGCAAGGAAAAACATTCTTACCAAAGGATTCCACACGTTTATGAAGCCTACAAAGGCCTTCTAAACCTAAAGTGAATAGGCATCCTTTTGGTTATCAGCAGATGATTGGTCATGACCCACAACAGTGGTTAGAGAAACACTGTCCTAAAACAGTCCAAACCCCTGACCTAACCACTGTCCATCATCCTGCATCCATCCCAGACACTGTTGAGACCCCATCCAAAGCCCTGCTGGCTTTGGAGACCTTAATGAACTAATCATTTTACTTCATGTGCAGGGAGCTTCTGCATGCTTTGATAGTCTTTGGTATGTAGATAGTGGAGGCTCCAGGCATATGACAGGATGTAAAGCCCTCCTCAAAGACTTTAAAATCCATGGAGGGGGTGATATATCCTTTGGGAATAATAGTAAAGGGAAAGTTCTAGGGTCTGGTACAGTGCAGTCTGGAAATGTAAAATTTGAAAATGTCAATCTAATAGACAATCTAAAATTCAACCTTCTGAGTGTATCACAAATGAGTGACAAAGGGTTTGGGTTATTCTTCACAAAAGATTGTTGTAGGATTGTTGGACCAGAAATGGTCAAAAAGATTGAAGCAATAATTAAAACTGGTCAAACTAAACTTGTTGCTCAAAGAAGTGGCAATGTTTATGTTGTTGATATGTCAAAAGAGTGTCCCAGAGCTGATGCCTGTCTGTTCTCAGTTGCCTCTAACAAAGAGACAGAACTTTGGCACAGAAGGCTGGGACACACAAATCTTAAGACAATCACTGAAATTTCAAAAAATGGTTTGGTGAGAGGCCTACCACAAAAACTGTTTTCATGCCCTGAACATTGCATTTCCTGTTTAAAAGGAAAACAGCATAAAAGTTCTTACAAGTCCATTGAAGAGTCCAAAACAACCCAGTGTTTGCAAATGCTACACATGGATTTGTTTGGCCCAGTTCAAGTCATGAGTCTCAAGAAGAAAAGATACTGTTTGGTTATTGTTGATGACTTTTGTAGGTTTACACGGACTTTCTTTTTACACTCAAAAGATGAGACTGCAGGCATTTTGCAAGACTTTGTGACACAGGTTGAAAAGAAATTTGACCTTCCAGTGAAAAGCTTCAGGAGTGACAATGGCACAGAATTCAAAAATAAGGAGTTTGATGCCTTCTGTGTGAAGAAAGGGATTGTAAGGCAGTACAGCATCCCTAGAACACCAGAGCAAAATGGGGTAGTGGAAAGGAAGAACAGAATTTTGATTGAAGCTGCCAGAACCATGCTTGCAGATTCAGGTTTGCCATTAACTTTCTGGGCAGAGGCAGTAAACACTGCTTGCTATGTCCAGAACAGAGTTTTAATAAACCCCAGGCACAAAAAGACTGCTTATGAAATTCTGTATAAAATCAAACCACTAATCTCATATTTCAAAGTGTTTGGCTGCCCATGCTTTATTTTGAACTTAAAAGACTCCATTTCAAAATTTGCAGCCAAAATTGATTGTGGTTATCATCTGGGATACTCAACCACTGCCAAGGCCTACAAAGTGTTCAATACACGGACCAAGGCAGTGGAGGAGACCTTGAATGTTAAGTTCAATGAACTTTCATCAATGAAAATCCCAGCAAATCATGCAGATCTGTTTGATCTTGAAAAATTTACCTTTGAAAATACTGTTGTCAAGACTAACAGTGCAGGTCCATCAGAGGATACAACACCAGACTATGGGTATGAAATCATCATCCCTCAAAGGTCTGCCACAAAGGGAAAAAAATCAGCTGTTCAAAACAGTTGTCAAAGCTCAACCACTGCTACCTCAACAGTTGTTGACCAAAGTAGCCCATTTACCACTGTTTCCACATCCTCAAACACTGCTGACAAAAGTCCTCAAACAGTGGATAAAAGTCAGCAGTTGTCCACTTCATTACCTCCTATTCCACCACCTTTTGAAGCCACTGCTGGATCATCAAAGTCCCCAGCAGTGGTTAGCTCAGATGATACACATCTGCAGCCTTCACCAACAAATGCCATCATACCATACCAAGGAGATTTAATCTTCTTGAGATCTCATCCACCTGATCAAATCATTGGCAACATAAATGAAGGGGTGCTCACAAGAAGCCAAACCCAAAACATTTGTCTTTTTGCTGGTTTTCTATCACTCCATCAGCCAGTCAAGTACCAAGAGGCACTAAAAGACAGCAGCTGGGTAGAGGCCATGCAAGAGGAACTCCAACAGTTTAAAAGACAACAAGTATGGGAGCTTGTACCACTACCAGAAGAGGTTAGTCCCATTGGCACAAAGTGGGTATTCAAGAACAAAACTGATGAAAGGGGTATTGTTGTCAAAAATAAAGCCAGGCTTGTGGTTCAAGGTTACAGACAGGAAGAGGGGATTGATTATGATGAAACATTTGCCCCTGTTGCAAGATTGGAAGCCATTAGACTGTTCCTGGCCTTTGCTGTCAACCACAATATGAAGGTGTTTCAAATGGATGTCAAAAGTGCTTTCCTCTATGGTACAATTCAAGAAGAGGTGTATGTTTTTCAACCTCCAGGTTTTTAGGATCCATTTTATCCAGATCATGTCTACAGGCTAAACAAAGCTTTGTATGGCTTGAAACAAGCACCAAGGGCCTGGTATGAAACTCTTTCCAACTTCCTACTCTCAAATGGTTTCAAAAGAGGTACCATTGATAAAACACTGTTTTTAAAATGGAGAGGGAAGGATTTAATGATTGTCCAGATTTATGTGGATGACATTATTTTTGGAAGCACATGTAACTCAATGTGTGAAGAGTTTAGAGAACTCATGACAGCTGAGTTTGAAATGAGTGCAATGGGTGAGCTGCAATGCTTTCTTGGTCTCCAAGTTCAGCAAATGCAAAATGGAACTTTCATTCATCAAAGCAAATATGCTAAAGAACTTTTGACCAAATTTGATATGAATGATTGTAAACCATGCAGCACACCCATGGCAACAAATAAGCTGGTCATGTCTGATGAAAAAGATGAGCTGATTGACCAAACACTTTATAGAAGCATGATTGGGTCTTTATTGTACCTAACTGCATCTAGACCAGACATCATGTTTGCAACATGTGTCTGTGCAAGAAGTCAATCAGCTCCCAGAAAATCAAATCTCATTGCTGTAAAAAGGATCTTGAGATACATAAAAGGTGCTCCCACACTTGGTATCTGGTATCCAGCTAATGGGAATATCAAGCTTTCAGGCTTTTCAGACAGTGACTTTGCTGGATGTAACACCACAAGGAAGTCCACATCAGGAGGGTGCCAGTTTCTAGGTGATTGCTTGGTTTCTTGGCAAAGCAAAAAGCAAGCAGCAGTTTCAACATCCACTGCTGAGGCTGAATACATTGCTGCTGCAAGGTGTACAGCCCAACTCTTGTGGCTTCAAAATCAGTTGCTGGATTTTGGTATCACTGCCTTAAAGACACCACTCATGTTGGACAGCCAGGCAGCAGAAAATATCATCAAAAATCCAGTTTCCCATTCAACCACCAAACACATCGACATCAGACATCACTTTGTGAGGGATTGCTATGAAAAAGGTTTGATTTCTCTGCATCATGTCCCAACTAAAGACCAGCTGGCAGATGTGCTCACAAAAGCACTTGATACAGCCACTTTTGAAAGCTTGGTCTCTAGAATTGGGATGCTAAACATGGAATAACAAGCAAAATCTTGTTTTTCTATGCATAAAAGCATCAAAATGTTTTCAAAAAATCAAAATTCCATCCTTAAAAATAGCTAAAAAATGAAATTTTCATTAAAAATCCTTAAAGTCTGCCATTAACCACTGATTGTTCAAAAGTCTGCTCTATTTCAAAAGCATGTCCACTGCTGAAAGTCAACCCCTGTTCTCCCATTCCTTTGATAAACTTTGTTGTTCAAAAGAAGTGTCTTATCCACTGATATGCTATCCACTGATAGTAAAAATCATCCACTGCTTTACTACCACTGCTTTCATCAGTCACTTTCATAAAAGTACTGTCCTTCACTTTCACCAGGGGTTGTCACGTGGGCAGTACATATTGGTCAGACTTTTTGTAATGGCTGCCACATCAGCATTCACTTTCTTCTCTATAAAATCCCCCACTCACCACCAAAACAGGGTTTCACTGTCGAATTGAATTCCTAAAAATTCTCTTCTCAAAGCAGTTCTTCATCTCATTTCTCCACAAATTTCTTCGATCATCATCCTCAAAATGACAAAATTGAAGTCATCTTCAAAATCCTCATCCAAATCTTCATCGAAAACAGCCTCTCAAAAGGCAATCTCCACTGAAATTCCATATAAACCATCTCACAATCTCCTGGGTCTCCTCACAAAACCAGGAACCACCAATGTTTTCAATTCCATCATTGACACCATGGCAAAATCAAAGTACAAAACTTTGTTCACTGTCGATGCACCAATCTATTTGGCGACCCAAAGGGAGTTTTGGAAGAATGCAACCCTTGAAAAACAAGGAGACATTGCAACCACCATACACTCTTCTTTAAAGGGTAAAGCTGTCCAAATCACGCCACAATCCATTTCAGAGGTCTTTCAACTCGATGATCAAGAAGGTAAAATTTCTTTCACTAAAAACGAGTTGCAAACTGACTTCATTGAAAGAGGGTATGAAGCCACAATGATGAAGAAACTTACCTTAGAAAAAGGTTATTTTCCTTCTGTAACCAGGTTTTTATTTCATACCCTCCTACTTTGTGTTTCAAGTAAAACCACTTCTTTCAATGAAATCCCTTTAAAGATTCAAAATCTGGGATATGCAATTCTTCAAGAAGAAAATCTTAACTATTCTCGGGAAATTTTTAAAGATTTGGTTAATAATGTTGAAACAAAATCATTCTTACTGTTTCCAAGGTTTTTAAGTTACTATTTTGAAAAGAAATTCAGTAAGAATGATATAGCTGAAATAAACCAAGGTGATTCTACTCAAATAAATAGTTTAACAACTGAAACTTTTTCAAGAATGTTAGCACCTTGCAAAACACAAGCAGAGGTGCCTGAGCAGATTTTAGCAGTTACAACTGCTCCTCAGGTATCTGCTGCTGAGCCCACTGCTCAAGGTGATCAAAGCAGCAGACCAACTGTTTTGAAACCCACACCTACAATCCACAAAAAGCCACACAAAAAGAAAACTCAAAAACCCCCCAAACCAATCAAAAGGGCAACTCTGGAGGATGAGATACCAGAGCAAATACCTGTGACAACACAACAGTCACAAGAAACCACTGCTGCTTCTTCCTCACAGCAGTTGGTACAAATATCTCAACCCATAACCAAAACTCCTCCTGCTTCTTCACAAAAAGAACAGGTTGTACAAATAGGGTCTCCACATCATGATGCTCTAGAAACACTTGTTTCTATCATCCACAGCTCAATACCCGGGGCAAATCCACTTTCTACACCACCCTTCACATCCACAATTCCCCCACCAACTAAACTGCTGTTGGATGCAATTGATTTGAACCAGGCATTAACCAGTCCTTCTCACTCACCTATCACTGAGAATATACCTCAACAACTAACTGGGTCTGATGTATCAATCTTTGCTAACCCACCAACACAACCTGAGGAGGTTACACCCCTTGAGTTACAAGTAACTCTTGGTGGTAGTCCAAGTGAAGCAGCCACTACAACTGTTGAACCCACTGGTTTACAGTTGGACATTGGTTACATTAATAAGACTTCCTTGGAGGCAATTCCTTATATAGCACCTATGCCAACCACCAGTGGATTTATTTATCCTACTGGCAACATCAAAAGGTTGTCAAGTGTTGAAGGAAGAAGACCCCAGTACCAAGAAAAAGGGGAATCAGTGGTTAATGTTTGGAGTACACTCCTTACATCAACTACTGTTACAACCACTGCTAGTGGGAAATCAGATGATCCCATTAACTTGGGTGATGGTTTAAAGTACCAGAAATTGACGGATCGTATTGAAAAGCTTGATAACTCTGTTGCAGAACTCAAAGAAATGCTACAACATGTGTTACAAGTACAAAAGGTACAATCAACTGCTGTTCCACCTCAAGCACCTGCTCCACAAATAGCACCTGCTACAAATGAGCTCTGGAATTTGTTTCAACCTTTTCTCCATCAACAAGCACAATTAGCAGATCAGCAACATGAAAAACATGTCCAACAGCTGAGAGATGCAATGGAGTCAAGGTTCAAGAACACTCAGGCTGATCTAAAGGCTCTCAAAACTCAGATCCTGCACACCACTGGCACTGCTCCTCCAAAAGTTCGCTTCATTTATCAACTCCCAGAAGATAATGCCAAAAAGGGGGAGAAAATTAAGGAGTGGAAAAAGAAGGGTATAGAGGATAGTCTCTACATTGAACCAGAAAATGCAAACATGACCAAACAGATCCCTTTGCCAGATGGAAGCAAGAAAATTGGTGTGACTACAAATGCACTGGCAGAAGCAATTGCAAGTGTAAAAAGGGATAGAGAGGCCAAAAGGAAAGCCAGGGTGGATTATCCAGATCAGGGTACTTCAGGATCACAAGATGATGAAAGTCTTGTTGATGAAAAGAAGAAGCCTACAAGAAGAGTAAGGCTACCCAAATCCATTCCAACCAGACGTTCAAAGTCTGCTCCAAAACCACCACCTAAAACAGCTGTTGTAACTCCTGTTGTATCAACTACAGTCGGTACTTCAGTAGTTTCAACATCTGCTCCCACTTCAACACACACCACTTCAACACACACCAAATCCACTGCCTTACCACCATTACCACCAAAAACAAAATCACCTCCTGCCAAAAAGCAGAAGACAGTAGTTGTTAAAACATCTGCTGTAATGACAACAGTGGTTGGAACACCAGTTGTTTCAACAACTGTTAGTCAATCACAAACCACTGCCACTACATCCACCACCACTGTTCCATCCAAAACATCATCAGCCCCTCCTCAACCAAAGAGGAGAAGGCTAATTCTCAAAGATGATGACACTTCACCACCACAAACATCTTCAAAATCTTCAGCTCTTGTCACAATACCAAAACCTGTTCCTCTCTCTTCAGTTCCAATGTACAAGCCCTTACCTCCTGCGGGTGTTCAATTTCCTCTTGAGCTAGCAGCTGTTAGAGAAGAGATAAAATCTTTTTACTATGAGGATGACCCTGCCAAAAGGAGTTTGCCATCAATAAAAGGATATCCCTGGCCTAAAAATGTTGATGAATATTTGGATATCAAGGCCAAGCAAGCAGAGGACATCTCAAAAAGAAACACACAAGGGAAATCTGACAAAGAAATTTCAAGAACCTATCAATATCTGCTCACCCAGGTCAGATCCCTAGAACAATTTGCAAAAAATATCAGTCAACAAATTTCAGAAAGAGCAGCTGAAACTTTGAAGAAAGACTACATTGAAAGCATCATGGCTCACAAGAAGTACAAAGGAGAGAAACACATGTACAAAGAGTGGACTGTTCCTGAGCTTGAAAATGAAGCAGCAAGAATTCAAGACATGATAAAAAGGAAAGTCACTCACACTCCTCCTGACTGGGCAAAGTTTAGAAAGAATATACCTGACAAACAGGTAGAACTGAAAAGAATGAAAGAGGAACTGGTTGCTGCTGAATATGGAAACAAAAGACAAGTTGCTAGATGGAAAGAAGATGTGGTCAGGGCCACCTACAAAAGGTTGGAGGAATTAAGAAAGAAAGATCCAAATGTTCCTCAAAGGCCTGACTATCCTGAAGCAGAGGTTTCAAAAAGACCAACAAAGCTGCAAATCAGGAGAGCCACTGCTCCAACTGGTGCTGCCATCTACAAAAGAAGGAGCAAAAACCAGTTGAGTGCTGAAACAATTCAAGACCTATTAGCTGGAGATGTTGTTGTAAAAGCAGGCATGAAAGTAATGATTAAAGAAGATCTTGAATTGGAACAATCTGCAAGTGCTGCTAAGCCTGTGATGAATAGGCCAGCCTCACCAAATACTTCTGCAAATAAACATCTCCCAAGAAACCCACCAGGCTCAAAAATACAAAAGTGGGAAACTGACAAACAGACCTGCGTATTGACTTTGCTCAGGTCTGGTGAAGAAGTGGAGAAAATATCAAGGGAACAAGCTCTTGGCCTGAGTCTTGAAGATTTGCAGGATCTCCTTGATCTTCCACTTAGCAGGGATGATGAAGACACAGATGCCCTAGACTTTGAACTACAATTCAAAGGTCAGATAAGGGAACTGTTAATGAGGCAATAACGATTTCCACAATAATGAAGAGTTTTGGCATTATCTGTTCCAGGGGGAGATTGTTGGGATTGAACCCTATCAGAGGAACAGATAATTAAAGCCAAAACTGGATCAGAGCAGTGGATCCAGAATAAGCAGATGTTTACATACAAATCTCTCCCCTTGAAAGTGGTTTCATATCTACTGACCTCCTATCTGCTGATCTTACTAAGTGCTGACCTACAACTGCTGCCTTGCATCTACTGCCAAATGTCAAAGACTGATGGAAGACCAAAGCTCTGCTGATTCAATCTACTGCCTTGAGTCTAGTACTGCTGATCCGGACAAGCATTGTTGGGTTCACAGCAGTGGAAGGATGCAGCAGCTGTTTAAGTGTCTTTTATGTAATAAAATGTAATAGCAGTAGTTAGTACATCAGTGTTTGTATAGATCAGAGGTTAGAGTTTGTTAGGAGGTTAGATGTCACTTTCATGGTGACGTCAGCTAAGATGCTCAGTGGTTTGCAAGTGCCTATAAATAGTTCAGTACTTTGTACTGTTCTATTAGCTCTTTTGCATTATCGTCTTCTTTGCACGAACAAACTACTGAGCTCTGGCTGAGGGGGAGTTTGCATTCATTCATCAATCATTGTAATCGTTATTGAAATAAATTCAATCTTCCGATTCATTGTGTAAAGATGTTTGATCAAAGTATTACTCTCGTTTGATTGTATGCAAAGTTTGTTTTCACTATAATTCCGCTGCACACTCATCCATTTTCATCTTAATTACAAACATAAAATACAATCAGAATCAAACTCAGATCCAACAGATAAATTGTCTATGATGATATCAACTACGTCACGATACTCCCCACCGGGCCCACCAGTAGTACGTGGAAATATCGGGGTGTGACATGTTGGTATCAGAGCCAACATTTAGTGAATTAAACACTAGTCTTTTTGTGTTTAATCTCAAGTGACACAGTTGCACATTACTCGACTTCCGAGTCTAGACAAAAAACTTAGGACTAATCCTAATTCTTTTATTTTATCCTTTATTGTTTTCCTTGTTTTCTTTGTTTGTGATTGGCAGGAACAGAAGATGCCGCCACGAAGGAGAGGAGGACGAGGAAAGGGGCCATTCAATGCCCCCAACGACCACGAGGCCGGACCATCTCATCGGTGAACTCCCTCAGTGACAATGAGCACGAGTCCCCAAGAGGATTGGAGGACTTATTTGGAGTCTGCGAGGCGATCAGTCTCGCTAAGTTCATCACCCTCATACCTACATTCTTTCGGGCCGCAGTCAGAGAACGAGCCCGAAGACTCACACCACTCTTTCTTACCGTTACGGCGGTCAACCTCGCACTGGGCATTTCAAGACCCGACCCCTTACTTTCAGAGCCGGTTCAACCCGACAAACCAGAGTGAAGAACCAATGGGTCATAACCCATTGGGACCTGAGGACCATTTCCCTGAAGCTCAGGAAATGGATATAGATGAGGACCCGGACCCCGCCGAGCCACCAACCGGGACACCTACTAACCCCATCGAGATTTCGGATGGGTCATCGTATCATGGATCACCTTATCGTGGTCCAGACAGTTATCAGGCAAGATTTGCCCAATACAACTGGGTGTTTACTCCCAGTTACAACTCGCAGCAGCAGGATCCCTCAGAGGATTCGCGATTTGTAGCGGTTACTCCACCGCCACCACCACCAGTGCAGCAACCGCCTCTGGACCCACCAAGGCGGAGAAGATCAAAGGCACGGATGTCCGTGCGAGGGGGGATCCGCATCAGTACCCCTCAACCTTCCAGTGGCAGTCATTATATGCCACTATATGAAGACCCACAAATGGGTGGGCCTACGAACCCTGTGTATCAGCGTACAACCCTTTTGAGCAACCAGCCCATACTAACTACAACTACGCCGAGGCTGACCCATACCTTGTAGCGGCGAACTACAACGCTCTCTATCCTAAAGGGCCTTTTGGAGCTCCCTGGGGGACTGGATACCCAGCCTATGGGTACCAATACCCGCCACCTCCCCAACCTTTGCAGCCACAGCAGCCGCAGCCACCGCAGATCCAGCCGCCACAGCAACAGGAGATTTTACAAAGGTTGAGCCAGGTGGAACGGGAGGTTCGGGAGGAGCGTAGAAGCCACCAGGGATTTCTTAAAGGTTTGGCGAGCTTAATCAAGGGAAAGAGCAAAAAGGATCATTAAATTCCTTATTTTTTTATTTTGTATTTCTTTAATTTCCAATCAAGTCCCTGCGTGGACATCTATTTCTGTATTCAGTCCCTGCGAGGACTTGTATTTCAAGTTTAGCCCCTGCGTGGGCATGTCTTTTCTGTTAAAGTCCCGTTTAGGGCATTCATGTACTCTTTTAAATTTTAGGGGCATGTTATAATTTAAATTTCATTTTGTCATTTTATGCATACAACAACAACAACAACCATACCCAGTATAATCCCACATATAGCGAAGCTATTGATAGGGTCTGGGGAGGGTAGGATGTAGGCACGCCTTACCTCTATCCCAGGGGATAGAGAGGCTGCTTCCAGTGAGACCCCCGGCTCCAAAAACCATAACCAAGACATAAGCTTCTAAAAAACATATATAAGCATGCCACTACTACAAAAGATAGAAATAAAAATAATAATAAACGAATAAATAAGTAAGTGCTTGTTAGTAAAACTACGACACCGAGAAAAGGTGAAAACCAATATATATATATATATATATATATATATATATATAGGGGTAGGTTAACGTACAAATGTCCTTATCGTACAATACGTACGCTACAATCTCAGCCGTCCGATCATCTTCCCGCACTGAATTCGCATGTTGTTTTTTTGTAACAATTTCGCATGTTGGTTTTTTAACATGCGATTTCATCAAAATTACCACATGCGAAATTGTTACAAAAAAAACAGCATGCTATTTCATCAAAATTATCACATGCGATTTTATTTTATAACATGCGAATTCACTATATTGTACGTAATGTACGTTAAGGAATATTGTACAATACTCTTCGCCTATATATATATATATATATAAAACTATATCACACCTCATAGAAATTGAAAAAATATACTCATAAGATAGGAGCCCAAGCTAAAAAACCAGGCCAAACTCCTAAAAATCTTTAACCTTAATCCTACGTCTCCACGAAGATCTGTCCTCGACCATGTCCTCAAAGAGGTGCAAATCTAGCAAATCTTGTCTAATCCGCTCATCCCACGTCATTTTCGGTCTGCCTCTACTCCTCCTTCCATTTACCGCGAGTGTTTCAACTATTCTAACCGGGTCTGTCGTCTGCCTCTTCCTGACATGCCCAAACCATCTCAGTCTCCCCTCCCTTATCTTGTCTGAAATACTAGCAACTCCTAATCTTTCCCTAAAAACCTCATTTCTTATCTTGTCCAACCTAGTGTGCCCACACATCCATCTTAGCATCCTCATCTCTGCTACCTCTAGCTTTCGCGCATGAATTTTCTTGATGGCCCAACAATCTGTTCCGTATAACATAGAGGGTCTAATTGCAACCCTATAAAATTTCCCTTTTAATTTAACAGGGAACCTCTTGTCGCACAACACCCCTGTGGCTGCTCTCCACCTACACCATCCAGCTTGGATACGGTGAGCTACGTCACTTTCAATCTCTCCATTGCTCTGAACAAACGATCCTAGATACTTGAACTTAGTTGCCTGTGGAACCACCTGGCCCTCAATGGTGATCTGGGTGTCGTGCTCATCGCCTGCTCCACTAAAATCACAGTAAAGGTATTCAGTCTTAGAGCGACTTATCCTCAAACCTTTGCATTCTAAGGCTACCCGTCATTCTTCTAACCTCGCATTCAGGCTCTGTAATATATATGAAATAAATAAATAAATCCAAAATGTGTCATTCCTTTTCTAAGATCTGCCAATATTAAATAAGAATCTTAAAGGGTATAACCTAGCCTGCATGTCATTATAAGACCAGGCCATAATGGTAAAACCTGTTTAAAGGATTCAAATCCTTGTTAACATCTGAAAACATGTTAACACTCCTGACAAATGTGACTCGATAAAATCGCATAAGTCATTCTATTATTGGATTCTTCCAATCTCTGTCTCTAATTTATTTAATCATCCATTTAGTGATGAAGTGCCTACGGGCCATAATTAATGTCCTTTGAGACTAAAGACAGTGGTGGTCTACGACTCCCTGTCAAGAAGAGGTAATGAATTATGATTCAAACCTCAATACCTCGATCCTATAAGATCATGGTTTAAAATTTAAAATTGTCCTTGTGACTTGCCCTTTTGTGCCATTATTATATTTTAGTTATAACTAAGGATTAATTTGAAAAATCCTGAATATATATGCTTAATGAATTAACCAATATGGCTTAAACTTTACCATGGTTACAAGATTGCCATAAAAGACAATCCCATAATAGACTTCTGAATAAATCATTGTCAACATTTTATGTCGCAACCAAGCTATATGGCAGAATCTGAAGAAGTCAACAGTCACCCTCGAGAAAATCATGATACCACCAGAATCAACATAGCTAGTGCTGAACTGCAGGCATTGATAGACAATGCCGTTACTCGAGCTCTGGACAGGCGAGACAATGAATCAAGTGATACCCGTAGCAGGACTCTATCTGCTCAACATACAAAACCACCCTCTAAGTCGCATGCATCTAATAGAGATGATACTCACCACTCATCAAACCAGCATAGTGTTCCGTCTAAGAAGATTGTACTCAACCAAGAACCACGTGCTAAGGGCTGTAATATATAAGTATTTTGTCTCCTGCAAGCCCAGGGATTTCACTGGGGAAAAAGGAGCCATCGATTGCATGACGTGGCTAGACGAGATGGATACGGTAGTTGATATTAGCGGGTGTGCAGAGCAAGATATTGTGAAGTATGTATCTCAGTCGTTTAAAGGATAAGCATTAGCTTGGTGGAGGTCTCTAATCCAAGCTGCTGGAAAAATCCCGTTGTATAATCTGACATGGGATCAGTTTGTTGCTCTTATCAAGGAGAATTACTGTCCTCAACACGAAGTTGAGAAAATTGAGTCTGACTTTTTGTCATTAGCTATGAAAAACCTAGACTGCCAAGCGTACGTTACGAGCTTCAATACTATGTCTCGATTGGTTCCTTACTTAGTGACCCCGGAACCAAAGCGAATAGCCCGTTTCATTGGGGGTTTATCCCCGGAGATCAAAGCAAGTGTGAAGGCGTCTCGACCTGCTACTTTTAGGTCAGCAGCTGATTTGTCGTTGTCCCTTACTTTGGATGCGATCATGCTAAGATCGCTTAAGAATTCTGAAGAAGGAAAAAGAAAACGTGAGGATGATAACTCACGATGTTCTGATAAAAAACATAAGGGGAACAACGACCACATGAATAATTCTGGGTTTAACAAGGGTAACCAGCAAACAGATGAGAAGCCTAAATGCAAAACCTGCCAAAAGCGTCATTTTGGAAAATGCAGGTTTGAGTCAAAGTCTCAGTCAAAGCCGATTGCATGTGGGATATGCAAATCCAAGGAACATAAGACATTAGATTGCAAGAAGATAAAGGACGCGACGTGCTACAACTGTAATGAGAAGGGGCATATTAAGACCAACTGCCCAAAGTATGCCAAGAAAACTGAGGATGGTAAGAAGACCAATGCTAGGGTCTTCCAGATGACTGCACGGGAAGCAGTTCAGGATGATAACGTGATAACATGTACCTTCCTTATTAACGATGTTTATGCAAGGGTATTATTTGATTTAGGTGCAGATAAGTCATTTGTCAATAATAAGTTTTGTAAATTGTTAAATCTGTCTGTTAAAGCCCTAAGCATGAAATATGAAGTAGAGTTGGCTGATGGTACCTTAGAAACTGCCTCAACTATGTTAGATGGATGTTTCATATCAATTAGGAACCACTCATTTCCATCATCCTTGCTTCCTTTGAAATTAGCTGGTTTCGACGTAGTGATAGGCATGGATTGGTTATCTCAGAACCAAGCCCAGGTCGTTTGCGACAAGAAACAAGTAGTGATCAAGACTCCGTATGGTGAGCCACTTACCATACAGGGAGACACTCAGTATGGGTTGCCTAAGCAAGTGTCTATGCTTAAGGCGTCAAGATGTTTAAAGAAAGGTTGTGTCATCTACATGGCACAGGTGACTATTGATGAACCGAAACCCACGGTTGAAGACATCCCTGTCATCTCTGAATATCCAGAAGTATTCCCTGAAGAACTACCTGGATTACCCCCATTTAGGCAAGTGGAGTTCATAATCGACATTATACCTAGAGCAGCACCTATTGCAAGAGCACCTTACAGGTTAGCACCAACTGAGATGAAAGAGCTGAGAACTCAACTGGATGATTTATTGGAAAAGGGATTTATTAGACCTAGCTCGTCCCCTTGGGGGGCACCGATTCTGTTTTTAAAGAAGAAAGATGGATCGATGCGTCTATGCATCGACTATCGTGAGCTAAACAAGGTTACAATCAAGAATAGATATCCATTGCCCAAGATCGACGATTTGTTCGATCAGCTTCAAGGAGCAAGCTACTTCTCCAAAATTGATTTAAGATCAGGCTACCATCAACTGAAGGTTAGAGATGAAGATGTGCACAAAACTGCCTTTAGAACTCGTTATGGTCACTACGAGTTCTTAATGATGCCTTTTGGGCTCACTAATGCACCAGCAGCATTCATGGATCTCATGAACCGTGTCTGCAAGCCCTACTTGGATAAATTTGTCATCGTCTTCATCGATGACATTCTTATTTACTCAAAGAATCAAGCTGACCATGAGAAACACCTTCGTTGTATTCTTAAACTCCTTCAACATGAGAAACTCTTTGCCAAGTTTTTGAAATGTGAGTTTTGGCTTCGTGAAGTCCAATTTCTTGGACACGTGGTTAGTGAGCATGGTATCCAGGTGGATCCCGCTAAGGTTGAAGCTATCATGAGCTGGCAAGAGCCAAAGACGCCCACAGAAATTCGTAGCTTTTTGGGTCTGGCAGGATACTACAGACGTTTTATTGAGAACTTCTCAAGGATTGCAGCGCCCCTAACTTCACTAACCCGCAAGAATATCAAGTTTGACTGGGTCCTAAGCAGCAAGAATCCTTTAACATACTCAAGCAGAAGTTGAGCAATGCACCTGTGTTGATATTGTCTGATGGAATAGAGGAATTTGTAGTATACTGCGACGCATCACACACTGGTATGGGGTGTGAGCTCATGCAGAAAGGCAAGGTCATTGCCTATGCTTCCCGACAATTAAAAGTGCACGAGAATAATTACACCACCCACGATTTGGAATTGGGTGCCGTTGTGTTTGCACTAAAACTTTGGAGGCATTATCTATATGGTACCAAGTGTGTGATCTATTCGGATCACAATAGCCTTCAACATCTGTTTAATCAGAAGGATCTGAATATGAGACAGCGTCGATGGATGGAGACTTTAAATGACTATGATTGTGAAATCCGATACCATCCAGGCAAGACGAATGTAGTCACCGATGCCTTAAATAGGAAGGAAAGGGTGAAGCCCATAAGAATCAATGCCAAGAGTATTGAATTAAAGAACAGTTTGAATGAAACATTGTTAGCCGCTCAAAAGGAAGCTGTATTATAAGCTAACTATCCTAATGAAAAGTTGGGAGTAACTGCTGAGCAGTTATCCTATGGAAAGGATGGAATCCTATGATTAAATGGACGAATATGGGTTCCAATCTATGGAGGACTTCGGGATGTTATCCTCCAAGAAGCCCACAGTTCTAATTATTCAGTTCATCCTGGAAGTGATAAGATGTACCAGGATTTGAAGGCAAATTTGGTGGATAGGCTTGAAGAAATCTATAGCCACTTATGTAGCCAAATGTTTGACGTGCGCGCAAGTTAAAGCCGAACACCAGAAGCCGTCAGGTTTGCTACAACAGCCTGAACTTCCCAACTGGAAGTGGGAGATGGTGACTATGGATTTTATCACCAAGTTACCAAAGAAAAAGCGAGGAAATGATACTATTTGGGTTATAGTGGATAGATTGACCAAGTCAGCCCACTTCTTACCTATTAAGGAAACACACAGCTCAGATAAGTTAGCTCAGTTATACGTGGATGAGATTGTATCTCTCCACGGAGTGCCAGTGTCTATCATCTCTGATAGGGATACGAGGTATACATCGCATTTCTGGAAAAGCTTTCAGCAATCCCTAGGCACTCGATTAAATTTCTGCATTGCATATCATCCTCAGACGGATGGTCAAAGGGAGCGAACAATTCAAACACTGGAAGATATGTTAAGGGCTTGTGTTATTGATCTAGGTGGAAGTTGGGATGACCATCTTCCATTGATCGAATTTTCATACAATAATAGTTATCACTCCAGTATTCAAGCTGCACCATTTGAAGCCTTGTATGGAAGAAAGTGCAGAACGCCCGTTTGTTGGGCAGAAGTTGGAGACGTCCAACTAACAAGACCTGATATAGTCCTGGAGACGACAGATAAGATTGTACAGATAAGAGATCATCTCAAGGCTGCCAGGGATAGGCAGAAAAGCTATGCAGACAAAAGGCGTAAACCTCTAAAATTCGAGGTAGGTGACAAAGTGTTACTAAAGGTATCACCCTGGATAGGGGTAATGCGATTTGGTAAGAAAGCCAAGTTAAGCCCAAGATACATAGGACCATTCGAGATCATCAAATGTGTCGGAACAGTGGCTTACAAGTTAAACTTGCCTGAAGAGCTCAGTGGAATTCATAATGTATTCCACATCTGTAATCTGAAGAAATGTCTAGCTGGAGAATCACTAGTCATACCCCATACGGATGTGCACATAGATGAGAGCCTGAAATTTGTGGAAAAACCTTTCTCGATCGAGGATCAACAGGTTAAGAAGCTTCGAAAGAAGCACGTACCAATTGTAAAAGTTAAATGGGATGCCCGTAGAGGTCCCGAATACACGTGGGAGGTTGAGTCCACAATGAAAGAAAATTACACTCATTTATTTCAGTAAATCTCGAGGTCGAGATTACTTTTAAGGGGGTGAGGATGTAATACCTCGTAAAATCACAACCAATACTATAAAGACACGTATCATGGAAGGTAAACGTGTTATAAACCCGGATCAAATTGAAAGATGTATGGTAGGATTTAAAATGTCAACATGTTAATTAATACCTCTGAGTGACCAAATTATTAATCCCAAACCTAAATCCGGTTATCTTTGGTGGTACATAATTCAAAGTTACATAAGAAACGGATCCTATGTGCACTTACGATAATTCACCTTCACATGGTCTTTTCACAAGAGTCCAAGAACTTTCAAATGCATGGCAAGGGCATGCAAAACCTGAATACATGGTCCCCTCTACTGGAAAAAGACATAAGATTCGAAAATATAATGGTTTCATGGTCAAAGCCTAAGAGTTTACAAAAATTTGTCTTCTGATGAGAGTTTACGGACCGCAAAGAAACAACCTTACGGTCCGTAAGGTGGCGGAGCTGGGCAGATATACTTAAAAAGTGGATACGGACCGCAAAGCCAAGGGCTTACGGTCCGCAAGGTTCGTAACTGGGTATCTCAGATCAGGGTCGGTTGCGGACTCATGGGTGGTCCGTAGGACAACCCTTAAGTGCCTTAAAAAGATTAAAATCCCATGCTTTACATGTTTAATTGTTTGAACTTGGTAACTACTAGTTGTTTGGACGTGCAGGTGCAAATGGAGCATAAAAGGGAAAGAATTTGGAGCATCAATAAAAAATCAATTTTTGGAATTGAAGAATTAAGAGGATAGCATGATAGAGTACGAAATTACGAGAACGTAGGCGAAAACGGTGAAGAAAACGGAGTTGAAACGAAAAAGTTATGCTGAAAACAAGTTTTCAGCATTGCCAGCCGTAAGACAGGAGCTCCTGGCCGTAAGACTCACTGCTTGCCGTAACCTACGGCTGGGAGCCGTAGGTTACGGCTCTGACTGATGTTTTCAAGTAACTCACGCATTTAACGACCATTTTGAGGGGATTTATGGAGACTTATCATGGGTTTTCGGTTACTACTGGTTTGTACACGAATTTTGGAGCAACTTGGAGAATTTTTGGGGCTTGAAACAATCTTGGATCATTAGTTTTTGGATGTTTGAATTGTTTTTGAAGATCAAAAAAACTTGTTTGACAATGTTTGTTCAAGCCATGAGTGGCTAAGTATTTTGTGACTATCTTGGTGGAAGGTTTGCAAGACATTTATGTTTATTTCCATATTTCTAGAATAACAATCTTTTCTTTATTGAATTGCTTGTTATGGTATGTGATTAGTTGTTAGTAAATTGTTAATTCTTGTGCTGAACTAATTAGAAACCATACGTTCTTGGTGCCGTTGGCAATCGAGATATCATGGGTATAGTTAGGCTTGGGTAAGGGTTGATTGATCATCGGGTAACAACCTCACGTTCTAGGAATCTGAGTACTTAGTTCCCTTTCATCACTGCAATTGATCACATATGAACTATGTCTATGTAGTTCTTTCTAGTGGAATGTTAACATAAATGTCATAGCAAACCGGAAACTAAAGATGGTTACTTGTTTCTAATTTGTTTACAACCAAATCTTTTCTCTTTCAATTTAATTAGTTTAATTTAGTCTAAAACCAATTCACTCACATAAACTCTTGAATTTTACTTTTCTTGCAATTAGATTAATTTAGTCAAGTTAGATATAATCTTACAAATAACACATATTCCACAAACTCCCTGTGTTCGATACCCACTTACCACTAGCTAATTAGTTGTATTTGGATTAAATTTGATTGTGACCACGACAATCACGTCAAATTTTGGCGCCGTTGCCGGGGAGTAGTGCGCAACGTGTGTTATTTTTTATCCTTTTTAGTTTGTTATTTTTCTGGTTTACGCTGGGTGTGTTAGTGTGCAGGTATTGACAGGTGCATGCGTACTAGGAGCTCTCACGAGCTATCACCTTTGGCATTTGATCCGGAAATGAGTTACCAAGAGGAGTACGATTACGGTGATTATTATGATGAATATTCCCAACTTTCATATGAAGGCCCTCAGATGTACGATCAAGACTATTATCATGCTCAGTATACATTTGATCAGTATGGTTATGAATGTGTAACTCAACAACCTACTTTGCACTATCAGTCACATAAATTTGAAAGTCTTGACGAGATGATGAGAAAGAGACACATGGTTCATGTTGAAAAAGAATTAACAAAACCTCATTTGTCAATGGAAGAACGAGTAGAACTTTTGGAATGGAAATATGATTTGTTACCAAAAGAGGTGAAAGAGATGAGGCCAGGGACGTCGATATTGGAAAAACGTCAAGCAAAACAACACTGGATATATGTGCAGATTGAACAAATGACACCTATGGGTGATGTAGAAGAAAAGGTTGTGAGTCCTCCCGAACTTGAAACTGAATTATTAGGGCCAAATGAGGAATATACAATTGAAATTATTGTGGAGGAACCACCTATGGAGAGCAAAGTTGAGGGCCTCTTACTTGATGAACCAATCAAAGTTGATTACAACTCTCCGGCTGTGGTGGTTATGGAAACCAAGAGTGTTAAGGATGCATGTTTAGAAACTAGGAAGGTGGCACTTCATGATGTGGGAGATTTCATTCATAAGTTATGTTTATGGGAGAGTTTGGATTTGTTGGGCACAGAAAACGAAGTAGTAAAGTGGAGAGTAAACTACCGAGCATTTGTTGGAAATTCGGTAGGAAAATGTGGATTTAAAGAATTTTGCAAAGAAAGATGGGACGTGACAAAGCACACACACAATAGAAGAATCAAACACCGTGCTTACATTAGCAACGAAAAAGGTAAATGTGCATTGAGACCACCTTGAGACATATCAGGTACGGTCGGGCTGAAGACCTAAACTTTAGCACTGCTTGGGAGGCAACCCAAGGTGTTTTTAGATAAGTGTGGGGAAGATGTGCGGAGAGTTGTGTGAAGGTGATGATAGGAAGTCGGATTATCTACAACATCTGTTGTGTCAAACTTCACCAGGTCAATGTACTCTTTCCTTAGTCTTGTTATGTTCTTTAGTATTAAAATATTGGTATTAGTTGTAAAAAAAAGAAATAAAAAAGAAATAAAAAAAATACAAAAAGAAATTTGGGATTTGAGAGTATTAGCGAAAGCTAATGTTGTTGGTTAAAAGCGATCTTTCCCTCAAAACCATACATTGGGACAATGTATCCCAAGTGTGGGGATGAGGGGAATTTTTTTTTTTTTTGAGAATTTTAAAAAAAATTTGTGAAGCCAAGCGAAAATTGTCAAAATTTGAAAACTTGATATTGTTCCACTTGACACACCGATACCCATTTCTAGTCCTTTCTTGGTGAGAATTTGAGCCACATATGATTATTATAGATAGTTCTTTGTTTTGAGTGGCGGTGTGTGTTTTGTGTTATTAGAACTTGTGTACGAATTCTTGTTAAATCTTAGAGTTAGCATGCTTTTGAAAATGATAAGGGGCTTTTAGGTAACCTCGTCTAGAAGTGTGAGAGTGTGGGATAGGTGGGTTGGACCTCATACTTTACATATATGAGCTTGGTATTGTGAGGGGTGGGGGTTTGGTCTTTAGATTGCCACGTTTGAGCCTTAAACCATTCGGTTGTGACCCAAGCCTACTTCCTATATAAATTTTACCAATTGAGATGACCCGGTTTAGGAATTTAGCATGTAGTGTTGATGTTCTTGTATATATTCTTGAAGTTTATTGTTGAAAAAAAATATATGAAAATATGATGAAAAAAAAAAGAGAAAGAGAAAAATATGAAAAGAAAAAAAAAAGTATTTAGTTGCAATAGTAGTTGAGAATGTTGAAGAAGTTGTGTATATATTCGATGGTTGCTTTGTTAGTGGTAGAAATAAAAACCGGGTCAAATCAATTAGCTCTCGCATATATATTCCACCATTTTCCTACCTTTGCACCTAGCCTCGTTACAACCCGCAAGTCCCTTTGATTCTAAAGCATGTTAGATATTTGATAGGAGGAGATTTGATTTATATACAAGCTTATTGTCGCACAATCACACACGTGCATTGAGTGTTTTAGCATAATGTGCTAATATTTCTTGTCACCAAGAGTTGTTGTGAGGGGTGTGTCTTGTGGGGCGATAAAAAGTTAGTAAAAGGACGATACATTTTAGCTTGGTTTGCATATTGATCGCTTGTAGTTTTGAAATGGTTTTTGAATGGGTTGCTTGGGACGAGGTGTGGGGATGTGATGGGTGGTCCATAGGACAACCCTTAAGTGCCTTAAAAAGATTAAAATCCCATGCTTTACACGTTTAATTGTTTGAACTTGGTAACTACTAGTTGTTTGGACGTGCAGGTGCAAATGGAGCATAAAAGGGAAAGAATTTGGAGCATCAATAAAAAATCAATTTTTGGAATTGAAGAATTAAGAGGATAGCATGATAGAGGACGAAATTACGAGAACGTAGGCGAAAACGGTGAAGAAAACGGAGTTGAAACGAAAAAGTTATGCTGAAAACAAGTTTTCAGCATTGCCAGCCGTAAGACAGGAGCTCCTGGCCGTAAGACTCACTGCTTGCCGTAACCTACGGCTGGGAGCCGTAGGTTACGACTCCGACTGATGTTTTCATGTAACTCACGCATTTAATGACCATTTTGAGGGGATTTATGGAGACTTATCATGGGTTTTCGGTTACTACTGGTTTGTACACGAATTTTGGAGCAACTTGGAGAATTTTTGGGGCTTGAAACAATCTTGGATCATTAGTTTTTGGATGTTTGAATTGTTTTTGAAGATCAAAAAAACTTGTTTGACAATGTTTGTTCAAGCCATGAGTGGCTAAGTATTTTGTGACTATCTTGGTGGAAGGTTTGCAAGACATTTATGTTTATTTCCATATTTCTAGAATAACAATCTTTTCTTTATTGAATTGCTTGTTATGGTATGTGATTAGTTGTTAGTAAATTGTTAATTCTTGTGCTGAACTAATTAGAAACCATACGTTCTTGGTGCCGTTGGCAATCGAGATATCATGGGTATAGTTAGGCTTGGGTAAGGGCTGATTGATCATCGGGTAACAAACTCACGTTCTAGGAATCTGAGTACTTAGTTCTCTTTCATCACTGCAATTGATCACATATGAACTATGTCTATGTAGTTCTTTCTAGTGGAATGTTAACATAAATGTCATAGCAAACCGGAAACTAAAGATGGTTACTTGTTTCTAATTTGTTTACAACCAAATCTTTTCTCTTTCAATTTAATTAGTTTAATTTAGTCTAAAACCAATTCACTCACATAAACTCTTGAATTTTACTTTTCTTGCAATTAGATTAATTTAGTCAAGTTAGATATAATCTTACAAATAACACATATTCCACAAACTCCCTGTGTTCGATACCCACTTACCACTAGCTAATTAGTTGTATTTGGATTAAATTTGATTGTGACCACGACAATCACGTCACGGACCGCATAAGTTTGGGCTTACGGTCCGCAAGAGGTGGATACGGACCGCAAGGGATTTTGCTTACGGTCCGTAAGACTGTCGCTGGCAGCAAAAATGGACAGATGCCTGTTCAGCCTGTTACACCGCCTTATTTGCATGGTATTCGAATTCAGGAGCTTGGCCAACAGATTTTCATGCATTGGGGACACTTGGATTCATCTGGGATCAATCCTAGACTATTGTGGAGTGATCTTGTGAGTTCTATTTGACTATATATAGAACTTGAAGTTGCAACATTTTTGTTCATTTCAAAAATCACTTCAAGGCAACTTCTCTGGAGCTCCCTGGTCTTCAACAAGTTTCCATTAAGTTCCAAATCGTGCTTAGGACCTTTGTAAGTGTCCTTAACCTCCTAATTTCAGTTTTAATTAGTTTAATGAGCAAAAGTCAAACCTATCGTAATTAATGCTTGACTTAGTGATTAATCACTAATGGTCCAGCCATTAGTCAAATTGAAAGTAGATATAAGTTGGTAATTATGTAGGTAATAAACCCCTAAGAGGTCACCTACTGATTATCACCCTAACTTTGTCAAATGTCGGGTCAAACCTAATAATAAAAAGTCAACAAAAGACTATTTTGCAAATAAATTCATAATTAGCAATGTAGAAGCTATGAAACCTGTTTTAACATTAAAGTAACTTGGTAATTAATGTAAGAACATGTTTAGACATGCTCAACCCGACAATTTCTAAGTTAGACTCGGTTCGCAACCGAAAGTCGCAAAAGTTGACTTTTGCCTTGACTTTCAGCTCTGACCCAAATTAGATTGTTTTATAAATTCCTTTGGCTTCCATTAGGTCCATGTTCCATATTAGTATAACCCTCTGAGATTATACAACTTGGATCCTAATTTATCCTATTCATTTGCATGTTTCCATTATATGCCTAAATGTTGACCATTATGTCCTTTTGACCTTAAAACAATATTTTTGAAAATATGAGAGGACAAAAACCTTTTTTACTGATTTATAAACTTGTCCTAAAAAATTGACATCAGTTTGAGGTCTAGATTAGAAGTTATGCCCAATATCGTAAATTAGAAGCTTTTTATTAATTTAACGGCATAATTAGCATAAAGCCTATCTAAACCTAAATTTTGACACCAAACTTTTTACCTACTGATGTAATATAATATTTTGGGATTTTTGAAGATTTTTATTTATTTTTAAACTGATCATATCATAGGATTCTAGCTTAGATTCGGTAATTGACGGTTATACCATAGTATCAGTTAAAACTACTTTTGGTATATAAAACTTAATACCTACTGATGTTTTAAGTAAATTTTTATACTTTAACAGTAAGCAAAAGTTTTGAACTCAGATTTCCAAATTTAACCTTTAAAGCTTATGTGAAATTACCAAAATGCCCCTTCGGTGCATAGTTTGGTTATAAATGATAAAATTCACATATAGGCAATACCCTACTGATATGACCTGCGAAAGTAACTATTTTTACTGATTATATCAGACATGAGCCTCAGATTAATATTTAATCCCTTTTATAAGTTTTAAAATGACCAAAATACCCCTACGGGGCATAATTTGAGTTTAAATCCATTTTGGGCATAATGAAAGGTATCCTACTGATATCACAACATATTTAAAGCATATTAACTTAGGAAACCTGTTCATGACTCATTTGATTACCCGTTATGCATTTTTCGCGTTCGGTACGGTTTATGTGACTAGTTTGTATAAATTGACCGAAACGGGTCAAACCTTATCATTTTGATCTCAAAATCCAGAATGTGTTTAGTTTACCCATATTATACAAGTCTTCAAACTTGTCGGATCTAAACCACATTCTAATCCGGTCTTCGCTTAATCGTGCGTTTGAACCGTATATCTTCCTTTAAAACTAACCGGTCTAAGTTTAGACTTAATTAAGACCCGTTAGGATTCTAATAGGTTATTAAAACCTTTGTTCCAGATTAGGAGACCAGTAAAAGATACTTGCACTCGCTGGTTGATATATATACTTGCTCAGGTAAATACTTTTAACTTATTTTCCGTTATACGGGCTTGGGATACGGTATTATAATAATACCGCTTGGTCGGGTATGTAGTTATTTAAATCGGATTGTGATTGATATATTTACATAACCCGTTTTAATGTGTTTTGTTTGGTATATGGCCTTTGGGGGGTTAATGACCATGTCCCGGATATCCTTGGCATCATTCATTGAAATGGCCACGACTTAAGCACGGGGTGTAGGCATACACCTGACAGTTGCATATGTATAAACGGTAATCCACAATAAGGAATTCTCCTTGTGGGCATTATACCAGTGGCGTGTCAATTAATCTTGTCCGACTCTTCTAACCGGCCCTGACGGACGGCAAACATGTAAAAACTGTATACAAGATTATTTTAAAAATAATTGTCCCAAGTTATAAAAGATATTTTATGACTTGTGCATTCAAATCAATTTTCTTAAACATTTTTAAAATGAGTCAGTTAAATGTATTTACCAGTGTAAACTGACGTATTTTCCAAAAAGGCTAAGTGCAGGTACTAGACGGAATAGGCTGGCTACTCTTAGCATCAATAAAGAGTCTTGTAAGCTTAGATGTTATTAAATCTGTTGAACAATGATCTTTTTATCTTTGATCCGCCTGTGGATCCCTTACAACCGTTTTGTAATAATTGATATCACTTCTATTCGGTTTGTGATGTTTTATCTTTCGACTTCCGCTGTGTATTAAACTGTGATAAATTGTCTATGATGATATCAACTACGTCACGATACTCCCCACCGGGCCCACCGGTAGTACGTGGAAATATCGGGGTGTGACAACTCATTTTCTTATTCTATGCAGGTCCGGACACTGAATGTAAATACATGATTTTGGGAGAAAAGGGAAAGGCTCAACTGATCCGTGACTCTAAGAAAGACATTGAGTTGATTATGACAGAGTTCCAAAAGAATTTTCTGAACTACACTCAGGTAAGCTGGTGCAAAGTAGTCTATTTGATTATTTTTCATATACTATATATAAATATATCACAAATCTTTTTTGTGTTCGATATATTTATATATTAATCAGTATCATTGTACCATAAGCATGTTCATTCAATTCATTTTTGATATAATATGTTTTGACAGTCAAAACAATAATATATTGATTGTTTGTTACATAGCCAATAACTTTATTGGTTTTTTGTTCATTTCTCTGATAGATAACTCTTTTGCAGGTATCTGTACTTACGGACGACATCTTGTAGAATGAGGAATTTGATGCATTGAGGATAGTATTCAACAAGTTCCAATATGTTGTCTCATTTCTGCCTACAACTGCAACTGTGTTGTCTCCTGAGGTAAACAATGTGTTATAAATTATTACCGTTTTGCCATTACATGGTTATAGCTGGATGTGATTTTTTGAAGATTGTGGAAAGAGAATTTGAGGCTGGAGGAAAGATTGGTGACTTATATTCTTATGAAATCGAAGGCGGTGAAACCAAGTCAGAAGTTCTTCAGAATCTTGCTGAATTCCAGTTTTCTTGCGTAAGCATCCATAAATTTAAAACTTAGCAGATAATTTATTTTTCTGGTAAGATTGGGTAATTTTTCATTATGCTAATAGTCAGATTATTGTCACTCACTATCTTTTAAGTTGATCAGGTAATCTTCAATGCGGTTTTGGAGAATGCATGCAATGAACAAGGAGCTTGGATGTCTGCCATGGACAGTTCCAGCTAAAACGCTGGTGACATGCTTGATCGTCTCACTCTTACATACAACAGGTCTCTCTTTCTCTCTCTCTCTCTCTCTCACACATACACATACTGTGAACAGATCAATAGTGTTTGGAACCAACCGAACCATCCAAGCCAAAGCAGTCAGCTGGTTTGAAATTATAAGGTTCGGTTCATGATTTGATGGTTTGGAACCTGGTTTGCCATGTAAACTGAACCAGTCGCAAATCTGTAATATTAATACTTTTTTTAATTTTTGGGATATTTTTTTCTGTATTTATTCGAACTAACAAATTTGAAAGAGAAACAATACAGTTTAAGACTACCCAACCTGGCCTGTTTGGTTTGCTGTTTTTTGAAACCGTTTCGCCAAATGATAATGGAATAAATCTTTAAATTTTTTTATTGTTCTATATTTTGTTATTTATGCTTTTCTGTTGATATTTTCGATAAAAAAATCAAAACCGATTCAGTTATAATTTAAAACCGAAACAATTTCATATCTGTGTTTTAGCAGCAGTTTAATGGTGGTTTTGCAATAACAATAAGTGGAATAACGGTGATAGATATGAAATTGTTTCAGTTTTAATCGACATTTTACTTTATGTTTTAATACATTTTTTGGTTGTTTGGTGATTGCTATTTATATACCATTTTATAGGTATATAATGGAAAGTTTATTAAGATGTGCTAAGAAAACGGGTTACAAATGAGTGACCGTGGTCTCTAATTGTTGAACTGCATAAATATCTGATATTCAGTTTTAAAGGGTTTAAAAATAGTGGTTGAAACCACTGTTGTAATTAAATTGGGCTTGGAGAAAACAGTGGTTGAAACCAATGTTGGGTAATATTTTATTGGGTTAAAACTATAGTTTGAAACCATTGTTCGGCTAAAACAAATCAAATTGGGCTTGGAGAAAACAGTGGTTGAAACCACTGTTGGGTAATATTCTATTGGGTTAAAACATTATTTTGTGGAGAAAACAGTGGTTGAAACCACTGTTGGGAAAAACTGTGGTTTGAAACCACTGTTCGGCTAAAACAGTGTTTTGTGGATAAAACAATGGTTGAAACCACTGTTGGGTTAAAACTATGGTTTCAAACCACTGTTGGGTTAAAACTGTGGTTTGAAATCACTGTTGGGTTAAAACAGTGTTTTGTTAACGACTCTCATTTCCCTGTAATATCAAATATTTAAAATTTATAAGTTTCATCATATTTGACTTCAAGAATTTGCTTATGTATGTTAATTTGTTGCAATTGAGAATCTTACAAAACATATTACAGATGCAGTAATAGTGGCAAGATACCTAAAGGCAACACTTGTGATTCCAGGCATTAGGGGAAGCGAACCTGGTGATCAGAGGTTAGTCACGTCAGATTATTTTGAAGTTGGTGTTATTTTTACATCTTATTTGAATATTTAGAGTGATTTTTTTCCATGATAATGCTATATCTATTTGTTGCTATAGGCTATTAAAGGAGTGCAAAAGGGGAAGATAGGAAGTAGGTTGTCTGCACAAACACCTATGTCAGGAACCATCCAGATCTTGATTAGAGACTTAATGTATTGTTTTTTTTACTAACTAGGTTTTGCCCGCCCGCGTTGCGGGGCATTAAGCCGAATATTTCTTTCTCATAGCATGTACGTATGTGTTTTAGTTACTTGTACATACTACTCATAACACGATCTCAAAAAAATTTACATCGAGTAAAGAAAGTGAAACAAAATACTACCATACTTTTGCTAAAAAAACTAAATCGATGGAAAAACTACCGCTTGGCATGACGAATAAAAATTAAATCAAGCCAACCAATTAAAACAAAACACTACCATAGTCTTGTAAAAAATATTAAAACAAATTTTATACTGGGGGCAAAATCGTAAATAAACACAAAAAAAATAATGTCGAAATGTAAATCAACTTAAGTTTATCACACGTAAATAAAAATAAAGACATAAAACTCAATTAAAAAGTATTTAGAAAGTTAAGGGGTTGTAAAAGTAAATGCTAAATTAAAGGGTAAAAGTAAAAAAGAAAAAAAAACCATAAAAAGAAAAAGAAAAGAAAGAAAAAAAAATTGATAACACTACTGTAGCAAAGTAGTGTTATCAATTGATATATATAATAATATTCACTTCTTGCCCAAGTTGATTCTTTGTCTTATACATGTAGTTCATTTTTTGTTTAGGGGCTACAGCCATTGTAAATTAGTCATCTATATCTGTACTTCCTACAATATATTGTATTAAACCATTTCATTTACGACTTGCTACATTTGAGAGTCTTTCAATATATACATATTCCAATAGTCTTTTATTATCTCCATTAATTATATGGTGACTGAAGGTAATCAAAGATAGGTCTTAGCAGGTGATGTTAATCAACGGCCTTTTTTCATGCTCTTGGGTTTGATGTTAACACATACGACAATATTATCAACTAAATTCTAATTACTAATGTAACATGTTGTATTTATTCAAAAAAATGTGTGTTTGTTGTTTAGGAATGGTTTTTTAAGAAATGACATGTGTTTGCACACGGGTCTTACCGCTAGTACTAATAAAAGAGTAACTTTAATACCACATGGCATTCTCTTAAAATAAAATATTCACTAAAATGCCATGTGGCAATTTATTATGATATCTCAACCATATAAATAATAATAAATTAATATAAGAGTAAATTACAAAAATCATCCTTTATGTATGTCATATATTGCAAAATATGTCCTTTGTCTTTAATAATTACAGAAAATGTACTTTATGTTTACAACTCATTACACATTATATCATTTAGCCCTAACCTAGTTAATTTTTATGCTTAAGTATGACTAATTGGACCCCACATGAGGGTATCTTAGTCATTTTACCCTAAATATTAAAATAAATAATCATAAAAAATAATAAATTATATACAGACATAATTATATACATAATCTCTCTCTCTCTCTATAACTTCCCTACCACCACCTACTCCCACCGTCTCCCACCACCTCCCCCACCACAACCACCGTCACCACCATCCACCTGCCACCTACCAGAGATTATCGCACAAATTTGGGGGTTTCGAAACCGAGTTCATCATCAGCAACAGCAACAACATCAGATTTGGGGGTTTCGATTTCGTTTTGGATTCATCATCATCCAACTCCACCACACTGGTTTTGTAATTTGCAGAACAATCTAGAATACTAGTCAGAGCAATGTGAGCACTTGCAACAAGGCGACGACGTCAGTCGGAATTCGATCAATTTTTATATTTATCTTTGGGTTGTCTGTAAGTGGGTTTCAATCAAGATCGCTTTTGTTGTTGTTTTTCTCTCAGACAATTCATCAAACACTTGGTAGGCACTTTGTTGGTATTTAAAAAATTGAAAGCTGAATACAAAAAGCCACTGCCAATGAAGGGGTGTCGTACTATTACAATTTCAACGGAAGCTTCGGGGTCGACTTTCAGTTTAAGTGAAAGTTAAACGATTTAAGATGAAGAAATAGAGTGAAGTTTGTGAAACGGATAACGAATCGAAGAAATTAATGGAAAGAAACTAGTTGCAGAGAGAAGATGAAAAGCGCACAAATTAGTTGCAAAGAGAATATGCTTACCGGAGAAAGATTGGAGTTTTAATTGGAGATAGATCGGAGTTTTTTAATTTGAAAAGATAAAAACAGAGCTAATGTCATGGAGCATAGGGAAATAAAACTGGAAATAAAATCAAAATCAAGTACCTGAATCTCGAAACAACGAATCCTAAATCTGAATCTGAATGATCTTGGATAGAAAATTGATGGCACAAAATGTGGGTTGTAATGAAAATGGAAATACCATTGTTTGCGAGTTGTTTTTAATGATTATTTATTTTAGCATTTAGGTAAAATGACCAACATACCCATTATGTGGGGTCCACTTGATCAGATTTAGCTATAAAAACTAACTGAGTTAGGGCTAAAGGACATAACATGAAAGGGTTTGCAAACATTGAGTACATTTTTTGTCCTTTCTAAAGACAAAGGGTATACTTTGCAATAAGTGACATACATAAAGGACGAGTTTTGTAATTTACTCTTAATATAAAGACTATTTAATAATTTAATTTATTATATATTAGAAACAATCTTATATTCATGATTATATCTCTTCAATATTCTTAATTCTTAATAATTAATATTAGTTATTTACTTACCTATACTTTAATATAATATCTCTACTTTAATATATAATAACATACTCATCAAAAGAAGATGGGATAACCAAAAAATTATACACCCATCACTATTTGGACGTAAATAAATATTTACAACCTCATCATGTTTAAATTTTTTTATTATCGTTTTCACAAATATTAAATATATGTATTTACTTACCTATACTTTAATATAATATCTCTACTTTAATATATAAAATCATACTCATCAAAAGAAGATGAGATAACCAAAAATTTAGAGTGAATTGCAAGGATTGTCCTTTATCTTTATACCCATTTGCAGGCGTTGTCCTTTATGTTTAAAATTGACGAGTTTTGTACTTTATGTTTTCAAATCATACACTTTTTGTTCTTTAGCCCTAACCCACTTACATTTTTCTGTCAAATCTAGTCATGCACAATGCACATGAGGGTAAAATTGTCTTTTCACCCTATTCTTTAAAAATACATATAAAAGAAAAAAAATATTATATATCATAACAAAACCCTCTTCTTCCCCAAATCAATCACATTTCAAAACCCTAATTTTGTGCATCTTTATGGGATCTGGTTCAGAAATCTATACTAATCTTGTCGATCCATACTTCTTTATTCTAGAATCATCTGGAATATATGTTCCATCATGCCATTAGTATGGCCTTTAACACGGATCCAGAAAAAGAATAAGATATTCACCAATTGCACCGATTGGCATCATGCTGTTACTCTTTCTCAATTGGATTGTTGATGTCATAAATGACCTCCAAATCATATACATAGTGAAGAGAATTGTCATCGCCTGTTGTAAGCTTCCGAGTGATGACATGAATTCCAACGGAAACCCATATCATCGTTTCCTCTTGTACAATTATTTGTGTCTGTTATAAAATATTAATCTTGATGAGGACATACTTTTAGGAAACCTTCTGTTGCTCAGATAGGTCAAAAGTGCCTGCAATGTAATGCCATTTGCGATTTAGAAAACAGGGGAAAACAAAACTCCAAATAGCCGGCTGTTAGGTGAAGATCCAACTGCTGGCTACAGACTACAGCTAACTAGATATATAAATGGCTAAAATACCAATGCCCGTATTGTGAATTTTCTGAAGCAGATCCATAAAGATGCAGAAATTAGGGTTTTGAAATGTGATTGGTTTGGGGAAGAAGAGGGTTTTGCTATGATATATAATATTTTTTTCTTTTATATGTATTTTTAAAGAATAAGGTGAAAAGACAATTTTACCCTCATGTGCATTGCACATGACCAGATTTGACAGAAAAATCTAACTAGGTTAGGGCTAAAGGATAAAACGTGTATGATTTGAAAACATAAAGTACAAAACTTGTCAATTTTAAACATAAAGGACAGCGGCTGCAAATGTGTATAAAGATAAAGGACAATCCTTGCAATTCACTCAAAAATTTATACACCCATCACCATTTGACGTAAATAAAAATTTACAACCTCATCATGTTTATAATTTGTTATTATCGTTTTCAAAAATGTTAAACATATATATAAACTATATATATATATAGGGAGGGGTTCTGGTACAAAGTGTGTTTTTCCTACAAAGTGTAGGAAGCGATCTGGACCATCAGATCAGTGTGTTTAATGGCTGAGATCAAATGGATGGCATTTTCGAAATATCTGTGTTTTAAAAAAATAGTCTTTTAATATAATAGGGGTAGTTTGGTAATTGAACGTGTTTTAAATCAGTCAAAAAATCGTCAAATCAATAACAATCCCTCATTTCACGTGAATTTCCCTCTCTCTCTCTCTCTAAACGATCCTCAGAAAAAACAATCTCATCCAAAATTAGATAGGATTCATGGATTCTGAGAACAGATTCGCTAAAAAATACAAGCGTAAGTGGGTTTTAAGTTCTGTATTGTGTTGTGCAAGTGGTGGTTGTTCATCGGTGTGGTTTTTTGGTTTACAGGGGAACGATTCAAGAACAAAAACCCATTGGAGAAGATGAACACTCCTGTGGAAGCGGCCAAAGTTGCTAAGAAGCAGATTAAACCCAGAGGTGTGTTTTATATCTATATTCGTATGCTAGGGTTTTAAAATTCTGATCGATTGATAGTTCAAGTGTTAATCTGTTTCACATCTATTCACGATGATCAGTGGGTTCATAAAGGGGTATTGAAACATTAAAAGGTTTGTGTGTTTTACCAGTGTTAATGTGGGTAATGGGTGTTCTTCTTGTGGATGTGTAGTTGTTGTGTTTTAAGGTTGTTTTATTATGCCAATGTGTAAGACCCTTCTTATTACTACTTGAATTTAATAATAATTCATACAATTTTTATATAAAAGAGGTTCAAAGTATAACATAAGTTCCATAGATAATGTTCATAAGTAGCAAAACATTAGTCGACTACCGACTAATTCAAACATTCATAAGATGTTTACATTCCAAAAACATTATCTAAAGAGGTTATCCCAAAAGTATCATTTAACATAGAGTTAGTGTCACACCCCGATATTTCCACATATCACCGGTGGGCCCGGTGGGGTATTGTGACGTAGTCGATATCATCATAGTCAAACACACACAGAATAGCACAGCGGAAGTCTTGGAATATAAAATATTATTACAAACTCAAATATCTGAAAATATCAAAGTATTTATTATAGACGAGTCTGTAATATCAAATCCACAGGAGGATCATTACAGAATGTATAAAATGAAGTTCAGCAGACTTTAAGGCATCCTTAAGGATTTGCAAGATCCTCTTTTTCGACACCGAGCAACTCCCAGCCTATTACGAGTAGTACCTGCCACTTAGCCTTTTGAAAATACGTCAGTTTTCACTGGTAAATACAATTTAACCGACTCATTTGAAAAGAGTTTATGAAAATTGATTTAAGTGCACAAGGCACAAAACCTTTTATATCTTGGGACAATTCTTAATAAAAATCTTGTATACTGAATTACATGTTTACCGTACATCTGGGGCCCAGTACAGAGACTGAGACATGATTAAACGACACACCACTTTTAAAACCCATAAAGGAGTTATCCCCAACTTGTGGGTAATTAATATTTTATTATTGGCATCTTTTCGGTGTATGCCCACACCTTGCGCATAAGTCGTGGCCATTTACAAATGAATGAGCCAAGGATATATCCAGGACACGGTCGTTAACCCCCAATGTTTAAGTCATCAACAGAACAGTATCAAAACAGGTTTTGTGGATTTACTAGCCACAATCCGGCATTTGATTGATCCACACCCGACCAAGCGGTATTAATCTACCGTATCCCAAGCCCGTATAAGGGAAAATAAGTTAAAAGTATTTACCTGAGCTAATACTTGATTCACAGCAAAATAACTCAGTCGTATCCAATCTATCTAAATGCAGGTAGCTTTTACCGGGTGGCTCTAGTCTGGAGTGATGGTAATATATAACCAATTCAGAATGCTAATGGTCTTATTTAAGTCGTAGACTTAGACCGGCTAGCTCAAAGTATCTAGAGCGGTACGATACGCTAGATTAAGCGATGACCAGAATAGAATGTTATTTAGACCCAAAAAGTTTGGATACTTGTATAATATGGGTATACTAAACACATTCCGGATTTTGAGATAAAAACGATAAGGTTAAACCCGTTTCGGCAAACATACGTAAACTAGTTACATAAACCGATCCGAACGCGTAGAATGCGTAACGGGTAACCAAATGAATCATATACAAGTTCCATATGTTATTATGCTTAGAATATGTCAATACATCAGTAGGATGTCAACATATATGCCCAAAAAGTATTTAAAACCATTTTAAGTCCCGCAGGGGCATTTTGGTAATTTCAATACTTATAAAAGAGATTTTATAACAAACTGAAGTTCTGGTCCTTTCTAATCAGTAAAAATATTTATTTTATCTCATTACATCAGTAAGATATTACACATATGTGAAATTTACTATTTATGACCAAACTATGTCCCGAAAGGGCATTTTGGTCATTTCACATAGACTTTTAAGGCACTTTTGGAAATCTGAGTTCACGACTTATACCTACTGTAATAATATTAAAATTTGTTTAAAAATTCAGTAGGTAATAAGTCTTAGGTGTTAATTATGGTTTAAAACCATACTATGCACCTAAATAGCGTAAAAATCGCTAATTGACGATAATTAAGGGGTTTTATGGAAATCTGAGATTTTGATCAGTTTTGAATGCTCAAAATAATTTATTTAATATATGAAATCAGTAGGAAAAGGTTTGGCATTCAAATCATTTGTAAATCTCATTTTATGCATGAAAAGGGTATTATCGTCATTTACCGAATAATACAAGAACTCTATGATATGATCAGTTTATAATCTGATCAATAACTCCAATAATCCCTAAAAATAATATCTTAACAGTAGGTAATGAGTCTTGGGTCAAAATCCAAGTTTAAACATGCTTTATACAAGATATCGCAATTTACTTAGTTAAAAGCTTCTAATTACGATATCGAGCATAACGCCTATCTGGGACCAAGAACTGATGTCAAATTTTTGGGACAAGCTTAAATATTAGTAACAAAGGTTTTTGTCCTCTCACATTTCTAGATATCTCATTCAAATGTCAAAAGGGCAAAATGGGCGTTTATAAGCATAATAACGGAAACTAGCGTATAATTCAAACCACAAGGAACCATGCAATATAACTTCAGAGGGTTATACCACTGAATAATATGGTCCTAATGGAAGCTTAAAACATGGAAGAATCAAGCTTAATCGGGTTAGAACTGAAAGTCAACGCAAAGTCAAGCTTTTGCGACTTTCGGTTGCGAATCGACCCTAAACTTAGAATTGTCGGGTTGGACCAGCTTAGACATGATCTAATAGTCATTAGCAAGTTATTAGAGTGTTAAAATATAATTTACAACCTCTGAATCTATGGTTTAATCAATATATACAAATCTGCCAAGTTTGACTTTTTGTCAAACTAATTTGACCCGACAATTAACTAAGCAAATGAAGGAATTAGGAGGTGCCCTTTCAGGGGTTAATCACCTACCTAACTATGGTCTTATACCCACTTTTAATTTGGTTAGTGGCTGGACCATGAGAGTTTAATCCGAAAGTCAAAGTTAATATCCGATAACTTGACTTTTCGGTTATTAAAACATAAATCTGAACTATAAGGTGGGCTAGGACACTCACAATGGGTCCATGCTATCTTTTCTACTAAGATAAGTTCCCACTTCAGCTCATGAGTTCCAGAATTGAGAGTTAGAGAAGTTGGAATGATAAATGGCAAAGAAACAATGAAGGTGCTTGGCTATTTATAGTTACCATGAACTTACAAGATCATTACACATGTTTGTGTAACCTACAAGCAAGAATCAAGGCCCTACAATTGTCACAAGCAGGTACAAAGCCTTGGGGAAGAGATAACTTGGCTACCACACAAAGAAACTTACAAAACACCCCCTGAAATATCAATCTGTTGCTGAAAAACACGTTTCTGCCCAGATGTGGGGGTCGCGTAGCGCGACTGCCAACCCACCCAGTGGTGGCGCTACGCCACCATGTGGCCAGGTCCAAAAAGTTTCAAATAATGACAGTTTTGGTCCCTGCACATGTTTAAGGCCTTTTTCGATGCTTTAAAACCCCGTTAACCTCATTTCAAGGCTCTAAAATGAAGTTAAAGTATAGGGAACTCAAAACATGCTCAAAAACATGTCGGATGTTGGTTCGTTTGGTCGTATGGTCGCGTTGTTCGGCTAATTACGACGAAACCCAAACAGACGCGAAAAACGATCCAAATTACGCGACGAATGGAATTTTATCATGCCACACACTAAAATAAAATATTTTAGTGCTTACATAAATTTTTGGGTGTCCGGGGATATTCAGAATGCGAGATATGCGCGAAAGTGCAAACTTGTGCACTTTTTGACACTTTTAGTCCCTGTGTGACATAAAAGTTTATTTCTGCGCACCAAACACCTCTAAGCCTATATCTAGGCTATATAAAGGATAAATAGGGTATATTTAACTCATGGACATATTCCGGAAGGTCCGTTATCAAACGATTCGACCTACATTTGCAGTTTGACGCAATTAGTCCTTTAATTGCGCTAAGTGGCGCGAAATGATGTTTAATGATATCTAGGCCTTCCGTAGCCCATAATGGTTATCTCCGAATGTATGTCCAATTATTACAATGCTCTGGTTCGCTTAAAAGGTCCCCGAGAGGCATAGATTCAAAAGTTGACACTGTTGGTCCCTCTAATGCGCAAACTTGCGCATATCATTGTTTAATAGCATCGAAGCCTTATCTAATCTATGTTAGGCATTCTTAAGAGTATTATAATACATCATGATGCTTCGGGTTCGTTAAAAGGTCATCCAGAGGTATAATTAAACATGTTGACGCTTTTAACCCCTCTAAGTTTCAAACTTGCGCGTTACTTCACTTATTGGCATAAAAGCCTTGCATAGCCGATATTAGGCATTCCCGAGAATATGATGAGACATAATGAAGCTCTCGGTTTGTTAAAAGGTCACTCAGAGGTAAGAATTAACATGTTGACACTTTTAACCCTTCGACGCGCAAACTTTCACATAATTACACAAACGGCTCCTCTCGTCCAACAAGTGGCTCGTCTGAGAATACGGACATCGTATAAGGTCACTCAGAGGCCTAGTTTAGGCATGTTGACACTTTCAGTCCTTCTAAAATCAAGGTTTTTGATTTTTACGAAATTAGCCCCTCATAGTCAACGTTTGACTTTATTTGGGTTCATTACACGTGTCACCACACCATTGGACACGATTTTACGAGGTGTTACATCCTCACCCCCTTAAAAGAAATCTCGACCCCGAGATTTGCTCAGAAAGATGGAAGTACTTTCTATCATGTAATGAACTTAACTTCCACAGTAATTTAAGGACCTTTACGGGTATTCCAGTTGACCTATTTCATAGGTACATCCTCCTTTTCGGAGTTTCTTAACCTGTCGATCCTTGATCGATATAGGTCTTTCCATAAACCTTAGGCTTTCACCTATCTATGTGTCTTTATGAGACATTCCTAGCGATTTATCAGCTAGGCATTTCTTTAAGTTTAGAAATGTGGATCACATCGTGAATTCCACTGAGCTCCCTAGGCAAGTTTAGCTTATGAGCTATACTGCCATCACATTCGATGATCTCGAATGATTTATATATCCAAGGCTTAACTTGCTCTATATATCGAAACATATTGTACTCCTTCATATTTGATATTTTCGATAGAGCCTTGTTCCCCATTTGGAACTTTAAGGGTTTTGCGCCTCTTACGCGCATTGCTCTTCTGCCAATTATTGGCAGTTTTTAGATGATTACGGATCCATAATATCCTATCCGTCGTTCTTAAGACAACTTTCAGATCCAGATAAAAGAGCTTTCCCAATTTCCTGCCCATCAATTGGGCGTTTAGCTATTTCTCTCATACAAGGTCTCCAGAGGAGTAACCTTGATGCTTATATAATGCTATTGGTTATAGAAGAACTTATTCAGGGTGAGGTAGTTATTCCAACTACTACCTACATCACTCTTAAGGAATCATCTATCCTCATAGTTAGTCGAACAAATCGACGATCCTGGGCAGCTAATAACGATTCTTAATCGTTTCCTAGTTAGGTTGCAATAACCCATGCACAAGCGTATAGCATCGTGCTTTCCTTTATCAATAATAATAGTCGAGGCTCCGAATACACTGAGCTAGGCTGTACAAGCCTTTCTTTCCTAACTTCTTTGGTTAGCCCTTAGTTCTTCCATATCCGTTGATGTTAACCGATATAGAGCTTCTGTAACAATTACCGCCCTTAATAGGATGTAAATCCTAATTCTATCTTGCCTCTCAAGAGGTAAAACAGGGTAGTTCTACTGAGAAGAAATCAAGTTATCCAAATATGATAGAGGTAGCTCAATCTTTGACTTTGGTCCATTTACCGTCGCTTGTGCCATGCAAATGACATATCTGTTTTACGAGTGCACGGATGCCTTAAGTAGAGACGCCTACTTAGGCATTTTCTATTATGGATATCTTCTTTAAACACCACTAGCTGACTTTAGTACAATATGACTATTGGTATATCTTAGTGGCCCCATGCATTAAACTTCCATACTGATCAGGCATGGACATAATCTATGGGACGCATTGGGATATGCCAATCCTCACATGGCGCTTTTGTCAAGCATAGTTGGCACTCGTAGTTGATATAAATCAACGAGAAAAGAAAATAATTAAAATAACATATATTGTCGTACTCTATTCAAAGAAAGAGTACTCATAGATTATACAGAAAGATTATTGCCGATAATAGGAGAATCGGTCTCTCAGGTTTCATTGGTAAGTTCTACCTGACTAAGAATCTAGAGTTCTTATGAATACCATCATAAATTTGCCAAGCTTTTGGTCTATGAAAGACTTATTATTGCCTGTATTTAAAACAGGATACTTGGAAGAAATTATCATTGTCCAAATGATAAGAAAAGTACTGGATAACATCATGTACTCTCCCTTGACATTCATCAGGTGAGTTTAGGCATTTCCTTTCTTTGCCTTTCCAGACTTAGATGTGCCTCTTTGGCAGCTTTATGGTATTTAGTTCTAATATGGCCTTTCTCACCACAGTCGTAACAGACTGTATTCTTTTTGTCCCTGCATTCATGGGACTGATGACCAGTTTCTTTGCAGATGCACACTGCTTTGGTCTTTGATCCATTCGACACTGTCTCCGGTGTCTTTTATAGCAATTCTTACATACAGGCTTTTTACTGAACTTATGATGGTTCTTATTAAGCCCGTAATTTGCTCTTTTTCTTCGATTTCTGGGAGTTATCCTCCTCCCTTGTTCATCCTTCACATTCGAAGTGCGAACAAACTCTTTTCACGAGCAATTGATTGAGGTTTTGAATGAAATCCAGAGCGAGAAGCATTCGGCTCTTTGAATTGTTTCATGACCTTTTCCATGGCCTTTCAAACTGCTGTGTTAATCGCCGTTTGGAGTTTAACCCCATCAATAGTGAGGCTTATGATTGTGGCATTATTAGCTTTTGTCGCCTTAATAGTATCGCGACTGCTATCCACATCATTCGAGTTTGCCATACTCAAAATTTGGTATTAATTACCATGTTAAGCAATTGTTAATCATCATCCTGATGACTTGACATAGATCAGCCACGGTATCCATAAACCGTATAGGCTATTATTTTCCAAACATTCCTAATGAATGTTATTTGAATGTATATCCATTACATTTAGCCTAGGTCACCAAAGGACCATTAATGGCTCTTAAAGTTTGGAACGAGTCCATTACTTATTTGACAGAGGATCATAATGTCACAACTGTTTTTGTCACAAGGACGATTATAAATAGCTCGAAGGCTAGCCTTACATGACTTTTTATTATATAAATATACATATGGCATAGAAGCCCGTCGCGAGGGACGTAGAAAAATTATGGCATAAAGCCTAGTCATGAAAGATACAATGATTATATGGCACGAAGTCCTTGTCGCAAAGGACATTTAGATATGGCTCAAAGTGGCCTCGTCATAATGACGTCATAAGATATGGCACCAAGGCCTGTCACAAAGGACTTTCATCAATGCTGGCACACAAGGCCTGTGACTAGAAATGTTAACACTTAATATGTTGACTTGTCACGAATGACACATAATAGCACACTGGCTTATCATTGATGAGTTTAAAACATCACTCATTGATTTGTCACCAAGGACATTAATTTATAACTCGCAATCTTATTGAATTAGAGGCTTCCAGGCTTGAACATAGTTCTTTGCCTTCGGACAGGGAGTCATAAACTACAACTGTCATTGTCTCTAAAGATGACTTATTTGGTACAAAGGTAAACTAATTGACATCACTAATGGATGTTCATATATCATCATCGCATTTGATGATATCAGCCATGACCACGCTGATCATATAGACTGTTAGGGTTGGGTATAACCCACCCTTTGGATAGGGGATTTTGAGGATCACCACTATCTTTGTCTTATTGACAATAGAGTAAGGTGTAGCCCGTAGGCATTCCATCACAAGGGATGTTAATATTATGATTATCATATTAATGATACTAGTCAGGATCGCAATGATCATACAGACTATGGGATTTGAGCATAGCTCACCCCCTTGGGCAAAGAATCACAAAAGATTACATTTGCCTGGTCTCAGATGGACAATATAATATAGCCCTTAGGCCAAACATCATTAAGGATGTCAGATTTAATCATCGCATTGATGATTTTAGTCATGATCGCATTGACCACGTAGACTATTAGGCTTGAGCACAGCTCATTACCTTGGACAGGGGATCATAAGGATCACAATGCCAATGTCAATGTCATAGAGACGTCCTCATATAGCACAAGGCTTATCTCGAAGGGCAGTTAGATGGCACAAGAGGCCTTGCCACAAGGATAATTAAAATATAATCAATGATCTCTTGGATCAGTGATCTTTAAGGGTCGAACATAATTCATCGCCTTTTGACAAGAAGTTTATAATATAAAACTATCATTGTCATGAATACACCTTCGCCCAATGGCATACATCTTAATTGGATGTTTTGATGTATTCTTCATACTGTTGTTTAATAGCCATGATTCGTAATGATCATATAGGCTATGAAGGTGACTTGGAAAAATCCAAGTACTTTTGGAAGCTAGTGTGGTCTCTCAAGTCACACAGCCAGGAATGTTAACATGTTCTTAGATGTTAACAAGGATTAATTATCTTAAGAGGGTTTTACCATCATAGCCATGTTCTTAGACATATAAGCTAGGTTATACCATTAAGAGGATCTTTTTGAAATATTTCAGCTGATCGATAAAGTTCGAGTAAATTCAGAACTATTGTTGGATAAGGAACGAAATGAATACCTACATAAAATTTTCAAAACTTTCCTAGATCATTATGAATTTACAATAGTGCCTTAAACAGGACTTTTAGTAATATATTTGTCCACAGAGGACTCAAAGAAAAATATAAGTCCTTATATGGACTATAAAATTTTACAAATCCATATATGGATTATAATGAAACATCAATGTCCTCAAAAGGGACTAATTTGAAATAACGTATCCCCAAAGGGATCTTAATGAAATAACATGTCCATAAAAGGATCATATTGGTACAGCGTGCACACAAAAAGGGCTTTGCTGTACGGGCGTCCTCACAGGGACTTTTAAATAACTCTAGTCCATGCAGGGACTAAAAGGAAATACAAGTCCGAAAAGGGACTATAAAATATGTCCGTATAGGGACTTTTATGATATAACATGTCCATGAAGGGACTTCAATAAACAATTGCCCACGAAGGGACTTTATGTCGAAAGGTACGTCCTCAGTGGGACTTATTAATGAAACAATATATCCTTGAAAGGATTATAATAAAATATCATATCCACAAGGGATCTTAATGGAGTAATATGTCCAAAAAGGGACTTTAAAGAATTATTATGTCTGCCGGGGACTCTAATAAAATAATATGTCTATGAAAAGACTTTTAATAAAATACTATGTCCATGAAAGGACTATGAAGGAATATAATGTCCATGAAAGGATTATATCGAAATATCAAGTCCATGAGAGGACTATTTTAGAATAGTGTATCCACATAAGGAATTTTTAATAAAATCACATGTCCATGAAAGGACTATGATGAAATAGTATGTCCACCGAGGGACTTTATTGGAATATAACGTCCGTGAAAAGACTAAATAGCAAATGCCCATATAGGGTCTTGAGTCAAAAGGTGTGTCCACACGGGGACTAAATAGAAGAGATAGGTCCTTTTAAGGACTTATCAGACAAAGAATATTACGAAGGAATGATTCTATAATGTCTTCCTTGCTCCATTCGATTGTTTCTCTTCTGGGTTTACTATACACGGTGAAGGTACAAAAGACCTCAGTGAATAATCAGGATCCGTTAGAGAAGTAGAATTCAAGGATTCAATGGTTAAAGAATGATATGGATCACGGATTGGGTTTTGACTGATATAATCCAAGTCTGGGATTCCAAACTTGAAGGTAAGAAACAAGGGTTATTAGCAAAAATGGGAGTCTCAGGGACCACCTGGTATGGACTCCATTGGTACAGACTTTAAAATTTGAGCCTCAGGGACCTCCGGTATGGACTCTGAAGTCTGATTCCAAATCAAATGGGTTTGGTTTTGGGAATGAATCCATAAAGGTCTTCCTCCAAACCGGTCGCACGCTTATTCTAGCCGTATGGTGAAGCTTGGTATTCCTTGGCTTCGGATGAGGAAAATCTCTATCAACGGCTTCCTTGCTTGGCGACTTATTTAAAATACACAAAATCGAAAAACAATGTTTACTTAATAGGGATGAGAGCATTCCTATGTTAAGTCTAGACTCAAAAGGTCTAAGGAATAATGCTACTGTGTCATTGAGATTAAACACAAAAGACTAGTGTTTAATTCACTCAATGTTGGCTCTGATACCAACCTGTCACACCCCGATATTTCCACATATCACCAGTGGGCCCGGTGGGGTATTGTGACGTAGTCGATATCATCATAGTCAAACACACACAGAATAGCACAGCGGAAGTCTTGGAATATAAAATATTATTACAAACTCAAATATCTGAAAATATCAAAGTATTTATTATAGACGAGTCTGTAATATCAAATCCACAGGAGGATCATTACAGAATGTATAAAATGAAGTTCAGCAGACTTTAAGGCATCCTTAAGGATTTGCAAGATCCTCTTTTTCGACACCGAGCAACTCCCAGCCTATTACGAGTAGTACCTGCCACTTAGCCTTTTGAAAATACGTCAGTTTTCACTGGTAAATACAATTTAACCGACTCATTTGAAAAGAGTTTATGAAAATTGATTTAAGTGCACAAGGCACAAAACCTTTTATATCTTGGGACAATTCTTAATAAAAATCTTGTATACTGAATTACATGTTTACCGTACATCTGGGGCCCAGTACAGAGACTGAGACATGATTAAACGACACACCACTTTTAAAACCCATAAAGGAGTTATCCCCAACTTGTGGGTAATTAATATTTTATTATTGGCATCTTTTCGGTGTATGCCCACACCTTGCGCATAAGTCGTGGCCATTTACAAATGAATGAGCCAAGGATATATCCAGGACACGGTCGTTAACCCCCAATGTTTAAGTCATCAACAGAACAGTATCAAAACAGGTTTTGTGGATTTACTAGCCACAATCCGGCATTTGATTGATCCACACCCGACCAAGCGGTATTAATCTACCGTATCCCAAGCCCGTATAAGGGAAAATAAGTTAAAAGTATTTACCTGAGCTAATACTTGATTCACAGCAAAATAACTCAGTCGTATCCAATCTATCTAAATGCAGGTAGCTTTTACCGGGTGGCTCTAGTCTGGAGTGATGGTAATATATAACCAATTCAGAATGCTAATGGTCTTATTTAAGTCGTAGACTTAGACCGGCTAGCTCAAAGTATCTAGAGCGGTACGATACGCTAGATTAAGCGATGACCAGAATAGAATGTTATTTAGACCCAAAAAGTTTGGATACTTGTATAATATGGGTATACTAAACACATTCCGGATTTTGAGATAAAAACGATAAGGTTAAACCCGTTTCGGCAAACATACGTAAACTAGTTACATAAACCGATCCGAACGCGTAGAATGCGTAACGGGTAACCAAATGAATCATATACAAGTTCCATATGTTATTATGCTTAGAATATGTCAATACATCAGTAGGATGTCAACATATATGCCCAAAAAGTATTTAAAACCATTTTAAGTCCCGCAGGGGCATTTTGGTAATTTCAATACTTATAAAAGAGATTTTATAACAAACTGAAGTTCTGGTCCTTTCTAATCAGTAAAAATATTTATTTTATCTCATTACATCAGTAAGATATTACACATATGTGAAATTTACTATTTATGACCAAACTATGTCCCGAAAGGGCATTTTGGTCATTTCACATAGACTTTTAAGGCACTTTTGGAAATCTGAGTTCACGACTTATACCTACTGTAATAATATTAAAATTTGTTTAAAAATTCAGTAGGTAATAAGTCTTAGGTGTTAATTATGGTTTAAAACCATACTATGCACCTAAATAGCGTAAAAATCGCTAATTGACGATAATTAAGGGGTTTTATGGAAATCTGAGATTTTGATCAGTTTTGAATGCTCAAAATAATTTATTTAATATATGAAATCAGTAGGAAAAGGTTTGGCATTCAAATCATTTGTAAATCTCATTTTATGCATGAAAAGGGTATTATCGTCATTTACCGAATAATACAAGAACTCTATGATATGATCAGTTTATAATCTGATCAATAACTCCAATAATCCCTAAAAATAATATCTTAACAGTAGGTAATGAGTCTTGGGTCAAAATCCAAGTTTAAACATGCTTTATACAAGATATCGCAATTTACTTACTTAAAAGCTTCTAATTACGATATCGAGCATAACGCCTATCTGGGACCAAGAACTGATGTCAAATTTTCGGGACAAGCTTAAATATTAGTAACAAAGGTTTTTGTCCTCTCACATTTCTAGATATCTCATTCAAATGTCAAAAGGGCAAAATGGGCGTTTATAAGCATAATAACGGAAACTAGCGTATAATTCAAACCACAAGGAACCATGCAATATAACTTCAGAGGGTTATACCACTGAATAATATGGTCCTAATGGAAGCTTAAAACATGGAAGAATCAAGCTTAATCGGGTTAGAACTGAAAGTCAACGCAAAGTCAAGCTTTTGCGACTTTCGGTTGCGAATCGACCCTAAACTTAGAATTGTCGGGTTGGACCAGCTTAGACATGATCTAATAGTCATTAGCAAGTTATTAGAGTGTTAAAATATAATTTACAACCTCTGAATCTATGGTTTAATCAATATATACAAATCTGCCAAGTTTGACTTTTTGTCAAACTAATTTGACCCGACAATTAACTAAGCAAATGAAGGAATTAGGAGGTGCCCTTTCAGGGGTTAATCACCTACCTAACTATGGTCTTATACCCACTTTTAATTTGGTTAGTGGCTGGACCATGAGAGTTTAATCCGAAAGTCAAAGTTAATATCCGATAACTTGACTTTTCGGTTATTAAAACATAAATCTGAACTATAAGGTGGGCTAGGACACTCACAATGGGTCCATGCTATCTTTTCTACTAAGATAAGTTCCCACTTCAGCTCATGAGTTCCAGAATTGAGAGTTAGAGAAGTTGGAATGATAAATGGCAAAGAAACAATGAAGGTGCTTGGCTATTTATAGTTACCATGAACTTACAAGATCATTACACATGTTTGTGTAACCTACAAGCAAGAATCAAGGCCCTACAATTGTCACAAGCAGGTACAAAGCCTTGGGGAAGAGATAACTTGGCTACCACACAAAGAAACTTACAAAACAGCCCCTGAAATATCAATCTGTTGCTGAAAAACACGTTTCTGCCCAGATGTGGGGGTCGCGTAGCGCGACTGCCAACCCACCCAGTGGTGGCGCTACGCCACCATGTGGCCAGGTCCAAAAAGTTTCAAATAATGACAGTTTTGGTCCCTGCACATGTTTAAGGCCTTTTTCGATGCTTTAAAACCCCGTTAACCTCATTTCAAGGCTCTAAAATGAAGTTAAAGTATAGGGAACTCAAAACATGCTCAAAAACATGTCGGATGTTGGTTCGTTTGGTAGTATGGTCGCGTTGTTCGGCTAATTACGACGAAACACAAACAGACGCGAAAAACGATCCAAATTACGCGACGAATGGAATTTTATCATGCCACACACTAAAATAAAATATTTTAGTGCTTACATAAATTTTTGGGTGTCCGGGGATATTCAGAATGCGAGATATGCGCGAAAGTGCAAACTTGTGCACTTTTTGACACTTTTAGTCCCTGTGTGACATAAAAGTTTATTTCTGCGCACCAAACACCTCTAAGCCTATATCTAGGCTATATAAAGGATAAATAGGGTATATTTAACTCATGGACATATTCCGGAAGGTCCGTTATCAAACGATTCGACCTACATTTGCAGTTTGACGCAATTAGTCCTTTAATTGCGCTAAGTGGCGCGAAATGATGTTTAATGATATCTAGGCCTTCCGTAGCCCATAATGGTTATCTCCGAATGTATGTCCAATTATTACAATGCTCTGGTTCGCTTAAAAGGTCCCCGAGAGGCATAGATTCAAAAGTTGACACTGTTGGTCCCTCTAATGCGCAAACTTGCGCATATCATTGTTTAATAGCATCGAAGCCTTATCTAATCTATGTTAGGCATTCTTAAGAGTATTATAATACATCATGATGCTTCGGGTTCGTTAAAAGGTCATCCAGAGGTATAATTAAACATGTTGACGCTTTTAACCCCTCTAAGTTTCAAACTTGCGCGTTACTTCACTTATTGGCATAAAAGCCTTGCATAGCCGATATTAGGCATTCCCGAGAATATGATGAGACATAATGAAGCTCTCGGTTTGTTAAAAGGTCACTCAGAGGTAAGAATTAACATGTTGACACTTTTAACCCTTCGACGCGCAAACTTTCACATAATTACACAAACGGCTCCTCTCGTCCAACAAGTGGCTCGTCTGAGAATACGGACATCGTATAAGGTCACTCAGAGGCCTAGTTTAGGCATGTTGACACTTTCAGTCCTTCTAAAATCAAGGTTTTTGATTTTTACGAAATTAGCCCCTCATAGTCAACGTTTGACTTTATTTGGGTTCATTACACGTGTCACCACACCATTGGACACGATTTTACGAGGTGTTACAGTTAGTTAATGCGGAAGCTTGTAAATTGTGTTCGGTTCTTCAAAAGCTTGCTCGATCACCATCCGGTTAGTTTCCAACGTCACCTAAGGTCAAAACCACATCAGATGTCAGTTTTGATATGTTAGAATGGATATAAACAAGTTCCAAGGGTCAAAACAACAAAAATAAAATTTTTCCGGAATTAAGGGGCGTTGCGTGATGCCTAGGGGCTACCCAGCTCAATGTTTATTCAAATCCCAACTTAAAATTGCCATAACTTATGATTCGTAAGTCCGTTTTTAGTGATTCTTTTTCCTATACGTCTGTAAATTCATTACCAACGTGCCTATTACGATTATCATACCAAAAGTTTAACTTACGGGCCGAACAACTAAAAGTCACTTATGACATTATTCGACCCATTCCAACTTCACACAATTAACTACCATCTCGCTAGTAAATTTATGGCACTTTATACCCAACATCCGGGGCTTATTATCACCCGCATTTCTTTACCAATCTGATGGCTTAATCCTCTTGTGATTGTCATCGCCATTTTAACTCTCTAAAACACTAGTACAATAATTTACACAACTAACCGACCCGTTTGGCTCATCTTGTGGAATCCTCCAATATGACGACTACCAAACGATTTCTTGTCACTCTTAGCCTATTAATTTAAGTAACGATCATGGTCGCTACAATCGACACCATAACTATCCTACAATGAGACTTCGCATAATTTAACAACAACTCGTTTAATGTAACGGGTCAAGTTACATACCTTTAGTGCACGCCCTTCAACCACAATTCACCACCGGCTTGTCCACTCGACGCTCCGGTATCCTTTCCAATAGAGTTCAATTATATCTCGTTTAGAACTCTTTTAATTCACATATCGCATAATTGCCAAAACATCACAATTAGGCGTTTTAACTTCAAAATTCCAGTTTCGAGCCTCCTTTGAGGCATTTCAACAAACACTTTAAGGGCAGATTTTTACATGATTATATAGCAAGTCCCTAGTTTATCATTTAGCCCGAATTTCACATCAATCAACCCATTTTACATAATTGTTAGCTTCTAAAATTCTGAAGTCGCTTCACAATTGTCAAATTACACTAGATCAACATCCAATTTCCTAGTGTTTATCAAATTCTACATAACCCACTAATCACTTACAAGGGTGTTCATGGATTTTACTAAAATTACACATGATTTCAACTTGTATTTGTCTAGGGTTTACTCCTAGACACTACAATGCTCTTAATTCATCTATATATCACACATGCATGACCATATTTCAGATTCTCTATGTTCATGAGAATTTCAAGTAGAGGATTTTTACCAAATTTCACATACCTTATGATCTCCTTACGATGGGGATCACAAATCCAGGCTCTAATTTCGATTTCAACTTGGATTGAGCCTTCAATTTGTGAGTTTAGTGATATTTAGGGCTTTGAGAATGGGGAATTGCCCCCCTCCTGCTCCTGATCGACCAGACACCTCAAATGGGGTGTTTGGTTTTGTTTTTATTAAAATTAATAATATAAGTTTCAATTTTAACAACATAAGCCCCTCCACTTTTGTTTAACATATAGTTTGGTTATTTTAACCCTATTTCAAGTTATTTCTAAACTTGTAGTTAACTAGGTTATAATTTCCTAGTTAATTAATTCTTGTTTATTTAAACTTTATAATTCTAATATAAAGTTTTATATTTTCGGGGTCTTACGCAATGTTTTTGTGTTTTATAACTGTGGTAGGATTGTAAATGGGTTGTTTTTTTCCTATGGATTTACATTTGATGTGTGTTACCATTTATAATGATTGTGTTTTCCTATGGATTTACCCGTGTTAATTTGTTAATGTGTTTAACCATTTTAAGGTTGATCTCGTTATGGATTTACATGCTTCAATTCCTGTGTGATTTAACTGGTTGAATTTAAAACACAATATTTAAATTTAAAACACAATTGTATTTCAGTTAGGAAGAGTGAACGTATCCTCAAAAAAAAAGATCTCCAATAAGAACAACAATAACACTTTTGATGACCACATTATATTGGATGAACCAGATACAGCTCAGCGTTTAGTGAATGAAGGTAAATGTGTTTTGGGTGGGGTGAATTGGAATGTCATAATTTATTTAAAAAAGTGCATTTATGTTAATGTAGATTCAGCTGCTGTGCCGAAAGTGTGTGATTCTAAGCATCCAAAATGAGCGGATGAGCCTATTATTAAACATGTGCCAAAAAGTAAGTTGCGATGACGGTTTAATTCCCATACGTTTCATATCAAATAATAATAGTATGTGTTATTTAAAAGAGTAACATCGTATCTACTTTTCGTGTGTTGTAGTCCGTGATCCAACAAACTTAAAGGTTGCTGCTGTTCGGAATCTTCAACTTGTGACAACCCTCAAAATTTCAGGTACTGTACAATTAATTAATCTTAATTACGTGCCTAATGACTGTGCTTGATTACTACTGATAATGTAAACTGCTTTCTGATTCCTGTAACTTACATACATATGCATCACATTTCATACTGTCACTCCACTCATTACATACAAACTTTAGTGACAAACTTGATGCACAAAGCACAGCTAGCACAGTTAGTGGATAACTCAGAAATATACTGACAAGTGGCAACACATAGACAAACAATAGGTTGAGGGACCTATTTGACATTCTTTGAAACTTGCTTGAAGTTATTACTTTTTAATTTCGAGGACTAAAACCGTCATTATTTGAAAGTACAAAGTTTAGGGACTAAATTGTCATTTCTGAAACTATATAAATACGAGGGTTAAAGTGCAATTATTTCAAACTATAAGTTTTGGGTTCTTTTTGGTAATTTTTGAAACTTATTTTATAAAAGAAATAAATAGATATTTTTGAAATAAAAGTCCAAGGTTCATTTGGCCATTTTTTCAAACTTAAACTCTAGGGACTAAAACTGACTTTTAGAAACTCATTTTAACTGAATTATGTTAACTGAGTTAATCCCTATATAATAAATCCTTCTTTAAAACTTAACCCTGTGAGTTTAACTAACTGACTAATACAGGGACCATTTATGACATTTTCCGAAACTTTAGGGACCAAAGTTGCATATTTTTGAAACTTCAGGGTCTGTTTTGAATATTTTTCGAAAGTTCAGGGGCTGATTTTGTAAATTTCTGAAACTTTAGGGACTGTTTTTGTATAAAATGAAACTTGAGGGGCCAAAGTGTAAATATTTCAAAATTAATCAAAAAATGTGGTTGAACCGGTCGCAAGTGAGATTCGAACTCGAGACCCTCCGCCCACAAACAAGCGCAACAACCAGTTGGACTACCAGCTCCCATGTGTTTTATTCTGAATCACATTATATATATAATGACATTAATTAAGAGCTGAATTATTTATACAGAATCTGCAGGTCGCGGATTACGACCAAAAACCACCAAATTCGCCCAAAATTGAATGTTTCCACTTCCTTTATTACTTTTAACCTAACCCATTATGATTATAATGCTTTTCCTTAAACAAATCGCACTAAAAACGCATTAATCGAGCATTAACCGAGATATATTAAAAAAAAAAAGTTTTTATAAGTGGAATTAATCCACTAATTTTGTGTCGGTTTGATCAAATTTTTCGTGTATATAAGACTCCCTGAACTCTTACAAATCTTCCACACCCATTAGAACACTTAAACATACTGTTTTTGACGAAACCCGATCGGAAACTCTCGCCGGAGTTCAAAACTCGCCGGAATTTAGTCGATACGCCGTTCCAGCCAATACCGGTTCGTTTTTATTGTTTCAAATAGTTCATTTATGCTTATACAATGTTTCCCCAAAGTTAATTAAATTATAACCCAGTTTTAATCGAGTTTTGGATGCGTTGACTTTCTGGTTTGACCGAATTTGGGGAAGATGATAAATAGTGATTATTGTTTGTTTTCTTTTATTTAACAGATTTTTCATTAATTCATAATAAATTGAGACTAACTAGTTAAAGTCCGAAAACTTTAACATAAATACTTTATCTACTGATTCATTTATTAAAAATATTATGTTAGTCAAAATGTTTATAAAACTATTTTTATAAATTAAAAATAGTTTAATCTTTACAAAATTATAATAATTCGAATTTAATGAATTAATTATTGAAATTTTTATAGTAATTATTTTACATGTTGGACTTTACAAAAATAATATTGTTACTGAAATTTTATGTAAATTTGATATTTATATAAATAAATCAATATTTATACTTATTTATATAGTTTAATTTAATGTAATTAAATTATATAACTATATAATTTTGATCCAAAATTTTCCTTATGACAAAAGATGCATTATTCCGAGTTTATATAAATTTAGAATCTGAATTTTTATTATGTTTAATTATTTAGATAATTAAACTTATATAAACTTATTTATTATTATCATAATCATTTTAATTCATTTATTTATTTAAAATGATTCCAAGACCCTAATAATTATATTAAGTCAGTAATATTCAAGTTTAATAATTAAACATATTATTTTTAATTATTAAGATTTGATATAATTATATTTGATTTATTATTACAAATGTTTATATTAAATCAATTGTACATTATTACAATTTTATTATTTATGATAAACAAATATTTTTCATAAATAATTCACAAGATCCTTCTGTAAATCCAAACACTATCAAATACAATAAATACTCAACAAATCTCGTCGACACTATACGACCTCAATATTGATACATTATTCTTGTACGATTCATTAGGACAACTTTGAGTCCTTATTATCAGACACTTTAATCTTGACTTGCGTATTCGGAATCGCCTGCAAAATAATGTGAGTTCATGTCCCCCTTTTCTCTTAACAGTTTTCAGTTTTATACTTCGGGGGTGGAATACATGTTACAATTATTACAGACATTTTATACATGGTATGGTTAGCTTAAGGAGGGTTTACTACTTAGATCATGTGAGTGGGTAGGTGGAACTTAAGGCCATTAATCCTCGTTGTAAGACCGAGGGTCATGAGCGGTAGATCTATTTGGGTGTAGCGAGCCCAGCTCCTGAGTCCACAGTACGGACCATGGGGTGACTTTGAGCCCGACGCACAAATTTGCTAGGTTTGAGTCTTCCTGCATCACTTCACACATATCATTGGCTTTGCAACCCAATGGTGATCTCTTTTTCCTTATTGCTACATACCAGGGACGTTTATTCATACTTTGAAGGTTTATACATACTCACTTTTACATGAACTCGCTCAACTTTTGTTGATTTTTTTTTCAAAATACATGTATTTCAGGAAATTAATGGATCTGGGAAGTATGCTATTGTGTCAAGCTGCGTAATGAATAACGATGTCATCCGGGTTTAGGAGGTGTAACCCTTACCTGGACGGTTACATGTCTTTAAATCACGTATTACTTAAGTCTTTTGTTGTGTCATGTGAAAACGCTTTAATCTTGTCTTGGTTGTAACTTGTTTTGTGTGTCGATATTTTAGACAATGACGTTGTGGTGTCTTTAAGTTTAATGAATGGATGAACATCATGTGTTTTACTTTCATATAGCATTGTTATGATTGTTGCTATGGTATTAAGAAGTCACACCAAATAAACCCACGCTTCCGCAAAAGCCAGGGTGTGACAGCTTGGTATCAGAGCCTCGATCATAGCGAACTAGGATTCTTTCTCGAGTCTAGACTATGATCACTAGGGCTCTCACGAAAACATTTTTACAATTGCATACACGAAACGTCCAGATCCAGGGTACAAAAATTTTTACAAACAAAAGGCACAAATACACCGTTCAAAAATTTATATTTCAGTCTTAGAGACTGAGGGAGTACAGCCTTAGAAGCTGGGGAGGTTCAGTCTTAGAGACTGAGGGATTCAATCTTAGAGATTGGGGAGGTTCAGTCTTAGAGACTGAGGGATTCAATCTTAGAGATTGGGGATGTTTAGTCTTAGAGACTGGGAGGTTTGGTCTTAGAGGCCAGGGAGCTAGTTTGAAAAACTAGGGAGTTAGTCTTAGAGACTGGGTGAGATAGTCTGGAGAAGACTAGGATGATTTCTTGTTTACATTGATTGTGACTTACATGCGTTGTTGCATCATTTATTTTGCGTTATGACATGAGATATTATGAGTTATTGTGTTATTACATACGCATATTACTTACTATACTTATTATGAACGGCCCAATATGATCTTTCTTTTAGAAGATGCCTCCGCGACGCGACCCAGGCATGCCTACTACCCAGGCAGAACTCCAAGGGATAATTACCGCAGCCATAGCACAATATGCGGCCTCCCAAGGAGGAACTAGCGGGAACAATTCGAACAACAACGGCAACAACAATCCACCCCATGGGTGCACCTACAAACAATTCCTTGACTGTAAGCCAGTAAATTTCAATGGCACTGGAGGTGCTGTTGCGTTTGTTAGGTGGGCTGAAAAGACAGATTCGGTTCTGAGAATGAGCAAATGCGCTCCCGATCAACAAGTCACTTACATTTCAGGGTTGTTTCTGGATGGTGCTCTATCGTGGTGGAATCTGCAAGTGCAAACTTTAGGAGAAGCCGCTGCTTATGCATTAACTTGGGCTGAGTTAAAAGAGTTAATGAGGAAAAAGTACTGCTCACGTGCTGAAATACAGAAGCTAGAAACTGAGTTCTGGCACCTAAAAATGGAAGGTCCTAAGATTGCAGAATATGTTCAAAGGTTTCATGATTTGTCCCATGTAGTGCCATACATGGTCACGCCAGAATTTAAACGCGTTGAGCGCTTCATCTGGGGACTGGCACCCCAGATCATGAGCATGGTAACCACGTCCAAGCCTGCAACCATTACTGAAGCCATCGACCTGAGCGTGTCACTTACTGAGGAAGCTATCCGTCTAAACAAGTTTCCAAACTCTGACCCCAAGAAAAAAGAAATTCACGAGGAATCCTCAGGAGAAAACAAACGGAAATTCTCCAACTTCAAACAAGGCACCAGCAGTTCAAACAAAAAGGGGTACATGGGCACTCTGCCCAAGTGTGAGGTATGCCAGCGCCATCATTCCGGCCAGTGCAGATTAAGGAAATGTGAGTCATGTGGAAAGAACGGCCACTCGAAGGATACATGTTGGGCTGGAACTGGTGCTGGGCGTGGTGGTAATCGAGGCAATGGGAATGGTAATGGAAACCGCCAACAAGGAGGAAATGGCGGAAATGGAAACCGTGGGAACTTTGCAAACCAAGCTGGGAGTGAAAATCGCAACCAAAACAATGCTCAAGGTGGAAATGGAAATGGGAATGGTCGGGGACCGGGCTGCTTTAACTGTGGAGACGTCGGGCACTTTAAGAGGGAATGCCCAAAACTGAACCAAGCACAAGGAAGAGTCTTCAACATTGGTGCAAGGGAAGCGCGCCAGGATCCAAACGTTGTCACTGGTACGTTCCCTATAAATCAACGCTTTGCATCTGTGCTATTTGATACTGGTGCCGACTATAGCTTTGTATCGTTAGAATTTAAGAATATGCTTGGGTTAACTACTAGTAAGTTAGACATTCCGTACTCAATTGAGCTGGCTAATGGGAAACTAATTGAAACAAATGAAGTCATCAGAGGATGCGTGATAGAACTAGGAGGATACGAATTTACGCTAGATCTACTGCCAGTCAAGTTGGGGAGCTTCGACGTGGTAGTAGGGATGGATTGGTTGTCAAGCAACAGAGCTGAGATTGTTTGTCACGAGAAGACCATTCGCATCCCAATGGCGGATGGAGAAACGATCATAGTACACGGAGAGAAGCGCGATACGCCTCTGAGGATCATTAGTTGCTTGAAGGCTAGAAAGTGTTTGAAGAAGGGATGTGTTGCCTTCTTGGCACACATCGTGGATAAAGAAGCAGCTGAGCCGAGGATAGAAGACATTCCAGTCGTGAATGAATATCCTGAAGTCTTTCCAGAAGGCCTGCCAGGATTGCCGCCACAAAGACAAGTCGAGTTTCATATTGACTTAGTTCCAGGCGCCGCGCCTGTAGCTAAGGCACCTTATCGACTTGCACCATCAGAGATGCAAGAGCTGTCAACGCAACTTCAAGAGTTGTTAGACAAGGGATTTATCAGACCAAGCTTCTCGCCTTGGGGAGCTCCAATTTTGTTCGTGAAAAAGAAGGATGGTAGTTTTCGCATGTGTATAGACTACCGGGAGCTGAATAAGTTGACAATCAAGAACAGATATCCTTTGCCAAGGATCGATGACCTATTCGATCAATTACAAGGTTCAAGTTTTTACTCAAAGATCGATCTACGATCAGGTTATCACCAGTTAAGGATACAAGAGGAAAGTATTCCAAAGACGGCCTTTAGAACTCGATATGGACATTACGAGTTCCTGGTTATGCCGTTTGGTTTAACGAACGCGCCAGCAATATTCATGGATTTGATGAACAGAGTCTGTAAACCGTACCTCGATAAGTTTGTGATTGTGTTCATTGACGACATTCTAATCTACTCGAAGACGAAAGAAGAGCATGAGCAACATTTAAGAGCTATCTTAGAGCTACTTAAAAAGGAGAAGTTGTACGCAAAGTTCTTAAAGTGGGAGTTCTGGTTACGCGAAGTTCAGTTTCTTGGTCATGTGGTTAATGGAAATGGAATCCATGTGGATCCTACAAAGATCGAGGCGATCAAGAACTGGGAAACTCCAAAGACGCCAACCGAGATTCGACAGTTTCTAGGTTTGGCTGGTTATTATCGCAGGTTCATTGAGGATTTCTCGAAAATCGCTCAACCTTTGACCTCTCTCACTCAGAAAGATAAGAAGTTTGATTGGGGAGACAAGCAAGAAGAGGCCTTTCAGTTGTTGAAGAACAAGCTTTGTGATGCACCGATCTTATCGCTACCCGAAGGAACGGATGACTTCGTGGTATATTGCGACGCCTCGCGTCAGGGTTTAGGCTGCGTCTTGATGCAGCGACATAAAGTTATAGCATATGCGTCACGCCAATTGAAAATCCACGAGAAAATTTACACCACGCATGATTTGGAATTGGGCGCGGTGGTGTTTGCACTAAAAATCTGGCGACATTATTTGTATGGTACGCGATGTACAATCTTCACTGATCACAAGAGCTTACAGCACATATTTAACCAAAAGGAGCTTAACATGAGGCAAAGACGCTGGGTTGAATTGTTGAATGACTATGATTGTGAAATCAAGTATCACCCAGGGAAGGAGAATGTGGTCGCTGATGCTCTAAGTCGGAAGGAAAGGATTAAGCCCATAAGGGTTAGGGCTTTGGAGATGATTGTTCAAACGGACCTCTCGTTGCGCATTCGTGCCGCGCAGAGAGAAGCTCTTAAGGAAAGGAATATTGAGAATGAGTATCTCCGTGGGATGGAGAAAGAGTTAGTACCAAACGGGGAAGGAACTCTATGCTTTATGAAATGGATTTGGTACCCCTTGTTTGGTGGTTTGAGAAATGTTATATTTGACGAGGCTCACAGGTCACGGTACTCGATCCATCCAGGAGCGGATAAAATGTACCAAGATCTAAAGGATTTTTATTGGTGGCCAAGAATGAAAGGCGATGTTGCGGTATACGTTGGCATGTGTTTAACTTGCGCCAAGGTAAAGGTTGAATACCAGAAGCCTTCAGGTCTCTTGCAACAACCTGCAATACCCCAATGGAAATGGGAACAGATTTCTATGGACTTCATAACGAAATTGCCCAAGACGCCCAGAGGCCATGATACAATTTGGGTAATAGTAGACCGCCAAACAAAGTCCGCGCACTTCTTGCCAATCAAAGAGAAGGACAATACGAGTAAACTTGCGGAGATATATATGCGAGAAATCGTTGCACGTCATGGAGTGCCTCTCTCGATCATCTCTGATAGAGATGGGAGATTTGTATCAAGGATTTGGCAATCCTTCCAAGAAGCTTTTGGCTCGCAATTAAACCTAAGTACTGCATTTGATACGTGGTTGAAAACTCGTGTTCGTTATTGTGTAACTTTGTGTTTTTACATAAGTTTCAATCTTGAATGGCCTACTTTTAATAAGATTTGTGTTATGCAGGTTTAACGAAGTTTAAGGAGCTTTTCGGGAGCTTTACGAGTCACCGGGTCGAAAACCGGAGCACCAGGATGCGTTACGGGTCAACCGGGAATGTTGGGAACGAGAAACAAGAATTTCGCAAACGAGAGCCCGTCGTCGACGGCCTGGGCCCCGTCGGCAACGCCTTCCAGAAACAACCGTCGACACTTTTGGCCGTATCCAGATGATTAGGCCGTCGGACGCAGATCAGAAAACTAAAGCCCGTCGCCGACGGGTTGAGGGCCGTCGGCGACGGCTTGTCAAAACGGGAAAAGCGAATTTGTGTGTTTTGGGGATCAAGATCGATTTCTATTGGTGGTTGGCTATTGAATTCGGGGAGTTACACTTGTTTTGAGTTTGAAACACTATCTTGGAGCCACAATTCACCTATCATCCACCTTCCTTCATCTTTACAACCCGAAATCATTATCAAGAATCATCATAATCCATCACACAACCAATCATACAAACCCTAATTCATCCAATCCATCATCCATCTCACCATCATTATTCCATAAACCCTAATTCTCCATCAATCATTCATCCTACAAGCTTCAAGATGACTCCATCCGCATTCCAAGCATCCGGTGATCAAGTTGCATCAACCATGAGCGGCTAATCATCTCGGTTTCACCCCGGTGTAGGTAGTTGTTAATTTTAGGGTTTCAATTTGTTCTTGTTTCATCTTAGTGACAATTTGTATTTGGTTTTTGAAACTTTCGACAATAGTATTACATTTGTTACGAATTCGTGAATTGTCGAACGATGTTAAAAGTTATGACTTTGCGAAACGGTGATATGTAATTGTACGTTGTCTTTGTTAGGATTTACTTGTGTTGATTACAAAGTGTCTTTTTGTCCGTTCTTCGGGGCGTTGATAGTTAGTAGCACCTAAGTCACGGTACACTAAATCCGTTAATCAAATGCATTTGAGTTGAAACTAAAACTTGTAGAAATCCTAGGTTAACAATTACCGAAACCGGGTGTGATTCCTTTTTATCATTATTGTTCTAGTAACCATTTTTCTTGCAATCGTTAATTAGTAGTTGTTAACCATTCGCATCAATTCATTTAGACTTTGTTTGTTTTTTCTGCGGGAAAAGGTCTGCAGTCTGCGGACCACATCTGCAGGCATCTGCAAGAGAAGAGGTAGACCAAAAGTCTGCAGTCTGCAAGGAGAAGAGGGTTTGTTTTTTTACTTCTACAAAAACACCTTCTACACACACAACACATACCACAGAACTTCTCTCTCTCTGCCTTCATCTCCCCACCACCACCACCACCACAACCATCCACTGTCCACCGTCGCACCCACCATCACCCCTGTCGCAACCACCACCACCACCACCTAACACTCAGCACCACCATCTCACTTCCACCTCCTCCATCATCTACCACCGTCGCAACCAGCACCACCCCCGTCGTAACCACCACCACCACCAAACACTCACCACCACCATCTCACTTCCATCTCCTCCACCGAACACCCACTGGAACTAAGCTCAGGTATGCGATGAAGATGATGGTGATGATGATGATAACAGATGATGGTTTCGATTTGGGGGTTTTGTTAGCGATCGATGATGATGATGATGATAACAGATGATGACGATTTGATTTGGGGATTTTGTTAGCGATCGATTTGGGTTTCGATTTGGGGGTTTTGGGAGCCGCACCGGCGGTGGTGGCAGGGAAGAAGGTGGAGGTGGTGGCGGAGACGTGGTGGCGGAGATGGTGGAGGTGGTGGCGGAGACGTGGTGGTTTCGATTTGGGGGTTTTGGGTGGTGTTTGTTTTGTGGGGGTGCATGTGGTGGCGGTGGAGGTGGTGGCGGAGACGTGGTGGTGGAGGTGGTGGCGGAGATGGTGGCGGAGATGTGGTGGTGGAGGTGATGCAGGTTTGTGGGCAGGAGAAGAGGTGAGAAGAGGTCCGCAGACTTAAGGCCATGTCTGCGTGGGGAAGAGGTGAGGCAGACGTTTTTGGTCTGCAGATCTTCCAGAAAACAAACAAGCTGCAGACTTCAAACATCTGCGCGCGTCTGCACGACGCAGACATAAGTGGCCAGAAGTGCTTCCGGACAAAAAACAAACACCACCTTAGTTAAAAATCATATCTCTCTATTAAACGAAAATACAAAAATACTTTAGCAAGCTTCATAAATTGTGACAATCGTTTTCATTCATTCGAATCCACACACAAACCACATACTCTTCGTGGTTCGACCCCTTACTACCACTAACACATTGTTAAGGGTAATTTGGGCTTATAAATATTATCTTTGACCGGAGCGCGACACTCCGATCAAATTTTGGCGCCGTTGCCGGGGAGTGCGTGCGCTTTGTGTTTGGATATTGTTTGAATTTGTGTGATTATCTGTTTAATTTGTTTAGCTTTCTTTTTGTACTTGTCTTTTTCCTTGTTACGCGGGGTGTGTTACTTGTGCAGATTACAGGTAGTGCATGCATACGCGGAATTCCGGGAGGACTTCACCTTTAGTCTACGAACCGGAAATCGAACGAGTTGCAAGAAGAAACCTAGCAAGCCGGTTAGAAGCAACACTTGCTTCTAATCAAACCAACCAAACACCACAACATACATCATCCATTGAAATTGGTTCAATGGCAAACCAAAACTCCAATCACCCAAACCTTAACCAAAACTAATTCCAATCCCGAGGAACCTTTTATCCCGTTCCAAATATGCAACCCATGCCTCAAGAGCAACCGGGTGGTAACAACAACAATGGACCACCTACACCACCTTTCCAAAACCAAAACCCCAACAACAACCAAAGAACACCTCAACAACAAAATCTTCATAGACACAATTCCTTACCCATTAACCTAGATGACCGGAATGTCAATTCCGACCGTCGGGGAAATCTTGATCGTGGCAATCCCGCAAATGAAGACCCATTCTTCAACATCGACGACTTGAGGAATGCAATCCCCGATGATGAACCTTATAGTGTTCCCGGTTATCAATCGCCGGAACATGTGAGTGTTCATACGGAAAACTCGGATGACGGGGGATATTATGATGATAGGGCTAACGATGACGAAGATTGGGGCTATGTGAATAGGGGAAACGTCTACAATGCAAGAAGGTATGATGATGAGGAAGTTGGCTATCAAAATGCCAATTATGTTGGGGACGACGTATACGGTTACGGAGGTGGAAGAAATGATGGTTATGGGAACAACCGTCAACCACGAAACAATGACCAACGTAACCGGAATGATGGGTTTTATAATAACAACAACAATGCAAACCCGAACCGGATTCCTCGTTTCGTGGGAGGTGGTAACCCAAGGGATAATAGAAGAGAGGATAGACGAGATGATCGAAGAGGTGAAAGACGGGATAATAGAAGACCGGTCGATCAAGAAGTTAACGGTCCACATCGTCATCAACGACCTCCACGGGGAGTGAATGATCGTTTTAGGCCGGTTGTCACCGAGAACGACTCGCCAATCGTTTGTGAGAGGAGGATGTTTGATTGTAAACCACATTACATCAACATACTTCCTCATTTTAATGGAAGATCTAACGACAAACCGTATACACATTTGACGGAATTTTCTTCGGTTTGCAGCACTATCGGGGGTCACAATTTTGCTTTAGATGAGGTCAAACTTCGACTATTCCAATTTTCACTGAAGGATAAGGCAAAACAATGGTTCCTCACACTTCCCGCAAATAGTATTCGCACTTGGGGAGAAATGCAACAAACATTCCTTGATGAATACTACTCAATGGCGAAGACCGATGACGCTCGTGACGAAATTAGGTCTTTTCGCCAATTATCGGGCGAACCGTTACATGAGGCCTTTACAAGATTTAGAGAAATGATGCGAAGATGCCCTCATCATCAAATTGAGAAGTGGGAGTTGGTTAAATGTTTTGTACGGGGTTTAGATGACACAACATGGAATCGTCTCGAGTCGACAAGTAACGGGACTCTTTTGAGCAATCACGAAGATGATGATTGGGAGTTTTTAGAGCGGATGAGTAAGCGGTCAAAAGAGAAAGAATCGGCCGATAGAGCTAAAAAACACCCCGTTTCCCGGTCACTTCCTGATCTTGACTCTAAAGATCGGATTTCCACTCTAGAGCGGGAATTGGCTCGTATGAAGAAGAAAGAGGTAAATGCGGTTCAATTTGAAGTTTGTGAAGGTTGCGGTGATATTGGACATAGAGCGGAACAATGTCCAACGGGGTCAGTTGATTACACCGAGGAAGTCAATCAAGTGTATGGGGACCGAAAGCAATATGACATGAACTCCAACACTTACCATCCGGGCTTGAGAAATCACCCTAATTTCTGGTATGGTAATGCTTCAAACCAAATGAACCCGAATTTTCAATCGGGTAACCAAGGAGGTCAAGGTGGGTCTTCGTACAACAATCGTCAAGGTGGTAACCAAGGGGGTTACCAAAGGAATTACAATCAAGGGGGTAACCAAGGGTATCAAAACCATGAAGGTAATTATCAAAAAGGTTACAACCAAGGCGGAAATGGGAGTAATACTTCAAACTTTCAAGGTGATGACTCGATCAATTCGAAATTTGATGCTATTATGAATGCTATCAATCATTCAAATCAAGAGATGAAGAGAGAGTTTGAGGTACGAGATAAATCCCATAAGGTGCTAGAGAAGCAAGTGGGGCAACTTGCTCAAGAAATGGCTCAAATTCGCGGAAGTGGAGGAGTACTTCCAAGCGACACCACGGTGAACCCTAAACATCATGGGTCGAACTCGAAAAACACACGTGAGGTACCAATAAATAAAATTTCTTTACGTAGTGGTCGAGTCATAGATAATGGTGTTGAGCCACCACCACCCGAGTTTGTTGAAGGGGTGGTGGAGGATGCTAGTGAAGATGAGAATGAGAATGGTCAAACGGGTCAAAAGAAAAATGACTTAAAAAAGAACAATGATACCCCCGTTGTTACCATCCCTGTCCCCAAGGCTAAGGAAAAGGGTGTGGAGGCTAATACCGCCCCTTATCCCGAAGCATTGAAGGGACCCGTGAAAAAAGATGTAAACAAAAGAGGTCCACAACAAGAAGAGTTGTTGGAAATTTTTAAACAAGTAAAAATAAATTTACCTCTTTTGGATGCAATAAAACAAGTACCGTCGTATGCTAAGTACTTGAAAGACTTGTGTACCCAAAAACGTACTCACAAATTTCCAAAAAAAATAGATTTAACCGAAAATGTGAGTTCGATTCTTTCGGGTGCACTTCCACCTAAGCTCCAAGATCCGGGTGCGCCTATCATTTCAATTCAAGTAGGCGACTTTAAAATCAACCGGGCACTCCTAGATCTTGGTGCTAGCGTGAGCATTCTACCGGGTAGTTTGTATGACCAATACGAGTTTGGTCCACTTCAGTCGTCTAACACTACCGTGGTGTTAGCCGATTTGACACCTAAACTACCCCGGGGAATTGTTTCGGATGTGATAGTGAAAATCGAGGATTTTTACTATCCGGTGGACTTTTTAGTGCTTGATTATGTGGCCAAGGACCCAACCAAGCAACCTACGGTGATTTTGGGTCGACCGTTCTTAGCAACCGCAAATTCTCAAATTGATTGCAAAACGGGAACGGTTGATATGACATTTGGAAACCGAAGGTTGAGGTTGCATGTTTTTTCCGGACTTATGAACCCTCCAGTTGATGATGAATGCTATATGGCGGACGTCGTTGACACGTGTATACCTCTTTGCGACACAGTCGTAGATGGAGAAAACACAATGGAGGATTGTTATATGTTTGACAGGTCACAGGTGGAGATGGATAAGAGCATAGACGAGGAAGTGAGAAGTTTGGAGGTGCTTGCGGTTAGAGAGGGAAAACCGACATGGACGCACCAAGTTGAGAGTTTACCGGAGAGCATCGACACCAAGTTGAAGCCGTCATTAGTAGAGCCTCCGGAGGTTGAATTGAAGGTGTTGCCTAAGCATCTCAAATATGCTTATGTTGGTGAAGGCAACACGCTCCCGGTTATTATTGCATCAAATTTAACCGTGGAGCAAGAGGAGAAATTGATGGATGTTTTGGTCACTAATCGGGCGGCGATTGGATGGACCATTGCTGATTTGAAGGGTATTAGTCCCTCGGTGGTGATGCACAAAATCATCACGGAAGAGAATGTGACTCCCGTTCGAGATGCACAACGGAGATTAAATCCGAACATGCGGGAGGTAGTGAAGAAGGAAGTGCTGAAATGGCTAGATGCGGGTATCATTTACCCGATCTCGGATAGCCAATGGGTGAGCCCAACACAGACGGTTCCCAAGAAAGCGGGCATACAAGTCGTCAAAAATGACGCAGGTGAAGAGGTAGCCACTCGGCCGGTAACCGGGTGGCGAATTTGTATTGACTATAGGAAGTTGAATACCGCAACTTCCAAAGATCATTTCCCTTTACCGTTCATTGATCAAATAGTTGAGAAATTGTCGGGACAAAAATTTTATTGTTTCTTAGATGGCTATTCTGGTTATAACCAAATCGCCATCCATCCGGAAGACCAAGCAAAGACCACGTTTACTTGTCCCTACGGCACTTTCGCATTTAGACGAATGCCGTTTGGATTATGTAACGCCCCCGCCACCTTCCAAAGGTGTATAATGAGTATCTTTTCAGATATGGTGGGGAAGTCTTTGGAAATCTTCATGGATGATTTCTCGATTTTTGGGTCATCTTTTGAGGCTTGTTTGGATCAACTAGATAAAGTGTTAAGAAGGTGTGTCGAAACTAGTTTGGTCTTAAGTTGGGAAAAGAGCCATTTTATGGTTCAAGAGGGAATAGTGTTGGGACACGTGGTGTCAAGTCGTGGGATAGAGGTTGATCGTGCAAAGGTACAAGTCATATCTACTTTACCGTATCCCACGACCGTTAAAGGTGTTAGGTCATTTCTAGGTCATGCAGGTTTTTACCGGCGGTTTATTAAGGGTTTTAGTGACATAACCAAGCCTTTATGTAACTTGTTGTTAAAAGATCAACCGTTTGATTTTAATGAAAATTGCCAAAATGCTTTTAACAATTTGAAAGAGAAGTTGGTTGAGGCTCCAATCTTGCAATCGCCAAATTGGTCTTTTCCTTTTGAAATTATGTGCGATGCGAGTGATTATGCGGTGGGGGCCGTGTTGGGACAACGGGTCGATAAGAAACCCGTTGCCATATACTACGCGAGTAAGACTCTTTCGGATGCACAATTAAATTATACCACTACCGAAAAAGAGCTACTTGCGGTGGTATATGCATTGGATAAATTTCGGGCATATATATGGGGTAGTAAAGTGATTATTTATTCTGATCACACTGCAGTTAGGTACCTCATGGAGAAGAAAGATGCAAAACCGAGGTTAATCCGATGGGTGTTGTTGCTTCAAGAATTCGATTTGGAGATACGGGACAAAAAGGGTACCGAAAATGTTGTGGCGGACCATTTGTCCCGGTTGATGGTTGAAGAGGATCCTACAACTGTAGAGATCAATGAGTCTTTCCCAGATGAGCACATAATGAAATTAGATAAATTGCCATGGTATGCTAACATTGTCAATTATCTTGTTACAGGTGATATGCCAGCGCACTGGGATAGACGGAAAAGGCAACACTTCATGTCCCAAATCAAATACTATCGGTTGGAAGAACCGCATTTGTGGAAGGAGTGTGCGGATCAAGTTATAAGGAGATGCATTGATGACGAAGAGATTCCAAGCGTGTTGCAGCATCTACACTCATTTGCATGTGGTGGTCACTTTAGTGGTCACAAAACGGGTCATAAAGTGTTAAATAGTGGTCTTTTTTGGCCTACTATCTTCAAAGATGCAAATGAGTTTGCCAAAAATTGCATAGAGTGTCAAAAACTAGGGGGTATTTCAAAAAGGGATGAGATGCCCATGCAACCAATCCTTGTAGTCGACATCTTTGACGTGTGGGGAATTGATTTCATGGGCCCATTCCCCAATTCCTATGGCAATTTGTATATCTTGGTGGCCGTTGACTATGTGTCAAAGTGGGTCGAAGCAATAGCCACCAAGACGAACGACCACTCCGTAGTATGTAATTTTGTTCAAACCGATATTTTCTCAAGGTTTGGGATTCCTCGGGTTATCATAAGTGATGGAGGATCTCATTTTAAAAATTTTCGGTTTGGGAAACTTCTTAAACGGTTTGGTGTTGACCATAGGATTGCTACCCCCTATCACCCGCAAACAAGCGGGCAAGTTGAGGTGTCAAATAGGCAAATCAAAGAGATTTTGCAAAAGACCGTGCGGGTGGACCGTAAGGATTGGTCAATTAAATTGAACGATGCTTTATGGGCCTACCGTACGACACATAAGACACCTATTGGTACTACACCTTACCGGTTGGTTTATGGTAAAAATTGTCATTTACCGGTGGAACTTGTACACAAATCGTTATGGGCTATTAAAGAAGTTAATGTTCAATATGATGATGCAGGAAAGGAAAGGAAACTCAAGCTATGTGAGTTGGAGGAGCTAAGGGAAATGGCATATGAATGCGCGTCCAACTACAAGGATGGAATGAAGAAAGCACATGATGCCAAGTTGAGAAAGAAAGAGTTCGAGGTTGGCCAAAAGGTGTGGCTTTACAATTCGAAGCTAAAGTTCTTTCCCGGGAAGCTCCGGAGCAAATGGATGGGACCCTATGTGATCACCCGGGTCGGACAATTGGGTGATGTTACCATCGAGGACCCGAAGGATGGGATACGACAAACGGTAAATGGTCATCGGCTAAAACCGTTTCTTGATGGTAACGAGAAGGTAGACGAAAACAAGGAATTGGTGAGCTTTGTGGTAAGCACACCGATTTACGAGGTCGACTAACAAGGACCGGTAACATTTTGTGTAAAGTTATGTACAAGTATTTATTTGTTTGTGTGTGTTTATTTTAATCGTTTTCGTTCCATACTAATCTCTCTTGATTGTGTGAAGTCCGGACATTCCGAACGGGTCATGAAGACACAAGGTATGTTTTTAGGCTTTGTTATGTGCATTGAGGACAATACACGACTTTTTGGGGGGTGGTAGGGCCGTTGACGGTTATTGCGTTTTCAAAATTTAACTTATAAAAATTCACAAAAAGATTTTTAATAATTTTTAGGATTTTTGTATGTACATAGCTCTTTTATTAAAAGTCCATAATTTTCCTCATATTTTTCAAAAAAAAAAAAATAAATAAAAAAAAAAATTTACAAGCCGTCGGCGACGGGCTTCTAGCCGTCGGCGACGGGCTATCAAAATGGCCGTCGGCACACAATGCTCGTAACCAGGTACTTAAGCCGTCGCCCAAAAACATGAATTCCCTTACCCGTCGGCGACGGGTTGGGACCCGTCGGCGACGGGTCTTCGTTTGGTCTCCGCATCAGGGTCGTGTATCAGCCATTTAAACCGAACCAAACAACCTTTAAACCCTTCTAAACATCACCAAATTCAATATACATCAATTATTTCGACCCACATTCACTTTACATCATACAATCCACCTAAATCCCTGCTCTCTCTCTCTCTCCTAATTCACTCACCAACTTCATCTTCTTCACAAAAAACTCAAGAACCCTAAAACCTTCAAGCTCTCATAACTCTCTCAATTCTCCACCAAATCAACTGATTTTTGAGTCTATCTTGAGTAATTTTTCGAGAGGAACAAAACCCCCAACACGGTTTTCATCAATTCTTGCTAGTTTGCAAGATTTCTGGGCGTGTACTCTAGGGTTTTTGAAAGGGTGTTCATCAAATTGCTTGTTTTCCATCTTTTCTTAGTTCTTCTTGTCTAACAACATCAAAGGTATGGATTCTCCTGAAAGTTATGCTTGAATTATTTTATGTTAGTGTTTTTCTTCCGAAATTTTAAACTTTTTAGTTTAAGAGTAGGTTGTTTAGACAATGTATGTTGTGCTAGCATGATTTTGAGTAAGATTAGTTGCTTTGGATGGAATTTGAGCATGTTATAAATTTAGTGACGTGATTACACTTGTTATGAACATGATTGAACTTGAAGGTGATGTTGAATATATTGTTGAATTTATGAGAAATTATAAGATTAACAAGAAATTGATAAGTTTATGATAAAGTGAGCGACTTTGGAAGTTTAAAGAGGCGATTTTACATTCACTTGTTAATTAAAATGTCAACATCACACATCATGTTCAAAGTTTGAGAAGTTTAGTAAAGGTTTGGGTTTATATTGATGCTTTGATTGTTTGTGGTTGTAGTTATGGCTGGTGGTAAAAGACAAAAGACTACGGGGCAAGCGTCATCATCGGGAGTCGGTTCTTCTTCCGGTTTAATACCGAGGAAGTGGGAGCAATTAAGCTCCGTCGCAGAGGGGGATGCAAGACTGTACAGACAAGATTGGGAGTGGGCAAAGTTTAAGGATAGCAAAAGCGCCGAAGTTTGGGATGAGGAGAAGAGAAAACTTTTATCGGAATATCAAGACCGTAAGTTAGAGGCTAAGTTATGGAAGTGGAAGATGGTGAACAAGGTTAGCACATCAGTTCCGGAAAGGAGTGTATGTGAAAGAGTGGTGAATGTTGAAGAGCTCAAACAATTTGGAATAACACAAATGTTTGAACGCCAAGGTTGGGAAAGAGTGCTTGATTGGTGCGAAGATAACACTTCGCGGATCTATTTGTCGGAGGTATGTGAATGGTTGTCGACACTGAAGTTTATGAATAAGGATAGCTCTCCTGTGGAATGGAAATTGGTTGGGAAAACAGGTCGGGGGTCAATGACGATGTCTTTCGAAAACATCAACCGCATTGCACGTTTTGATTCTTTGGGGGTGCAAGCATATGACTACCCAAACATGCAACAATTTTTGGATAGTCATGCGAATGATGGTGATCCGGAGCAGATGACCGCGGCTGTTTTACCCTATCATGATGGGGGAGAGGCAAAGAAAAAGCACATGACGATTGAGGGAAAGATTCTCCAAGGGATTAATGTGGAGAACATTTTGGTGAGGTTTGGTGATCGTGGAAGTGTCAAGGCAGGCGATTGTAGGGTGGTGCATTCTTTGATATATGGGACCCCGACACTGTCATGGAGACACATAGTGATAATGAATACATGGTTTACTCGAGAGTCGTTCCATAGGCGTTTTATTCCATACGCACGCCTCATTAGTGCCATGATTTGTCAACAAAATTGCTTACCTCCGGAATCACTATGGGTGACTAAACCGTTGGAGGAACTCAATAAGGCCTCCATGAAGAAGAATTGGAACATAGAAGTTAAACTCTCGGGGAACAAGTATGTTGTGACTGACAAGTTGGGTCACAAGTATGAGTTCCTTACTTCAGGGGCACCACCGGAATCGGAAGAAGATGAAGAGATGGGGGATGAAGAGGAGGAAGCTGAACCCTCCGGTGCACAAAGACCAAGGCAACGATACATGCGGCCGCATAGAGAAATTAATGCAGATGTGGCGGGCTTTGTGACCACTAGACGGGTGCCCTCCTATAAAAATTTTGATCAGGGACAGCAGGAGACATATGACAATGTCTCTGCTTGCATAGGTGAAGGACGGGAATACAATCGAAGAAGGGAAGCTTGGGAGGGATCTCATGGATCCTCAATGCAAGAGTATTGGGCAGCTCAAGAAGCCCAGAGGGAAAGAATGAATCAATTTATGGAAGAGCAACAACTGTTCCAAGCAATGCAAAGGTCACATATGGAACAGTTGGCAAAGAGGCAAGAGGATGAGGAAGCCCGGAGACGGGCATGGGAAGAAGATGAGGTTAGGCGTCGAAATGAAGCAAGGGAATTGGAACAACGCCGTTGGAGTGCTTTGGCTATCTCTCACCAAATGGCGATTAACAACACCAAGATACTCCACGATCAGGAGCGCCATCAAAGAGACCTTCAAGCCGGTCTCCCATACGCCGAACACTCGGGGTGGACTGATTACCCCAATCTTCCTCATCCATTAGGTCCATCCGATCCCACCCCTCATTGGCCCGAGGCAGTTGGTTCTAGCTTTATCCCGATTCCGTACCAACCGCCGGCGCCGCCTCAAGGGGAACAGAGTCCCCTCGATAACTATAGGGAGATGTTCGAGGCCCTCACTGGTTATCAATACCAGCCCAACCCGCCAGTGGATCCAAACGAGCGATATCAGAGGTAGAGGTATGGTATGTTTTTGTTGTTGTTGTTGTATATTATTTTATTTCCGTTATTTTTATTTCTTGTTATTTATTTTTCGCCTAGTTAAATGAACGTTGTGGGTGTGTTCCCTATATAACCCTCACGAGACCTCTCGTCCTCCCAAGCTATTGGGGGGTTTAAAAGGGCTTGTTGCATAAGCTAAATGCAACCGTGATTCCTACGAAAGTGAGTTAGGTTTATTATTGTTGTAAATTATTGTCCACATAAATTGAAGTGAAATAACACATGGCTTAGTAATATGTTTCATAAAAAGGGTAGAACTAGGTAACTAACAAATTTTGATGGTTGTGAGAAGCATGCTTCTACACAAGGATTAGAATTTTTAGGTACAACATGTTCGCGGGACAACCGTTTTTATGAAGAGGCGAAGGAGATATGAGTATCAAGCAACAAAAATCAGGTGCATGTGTTTCCTTTTACTTTGATTCTTAGTTAGGAATAAGTGGATTGTACATTGTAGTTTATTTTCCGGGGTGAGATTTTGGGAAGGTTAGACGTGTCACATCCCTTGTGCGTTTTTAAAACTCTAGTTCTTGCACATTGAGGACAATGTTTGCCTCAAGTGTGGGGATGGGGGAGTAGTAAAAATTTTCGATTTTGACCCAGTCATTTAAATTCTATACATTGAGGACAATGTTTGCCTCAAGTGTGGGGATGGGAGAAAATTTCAAAAATTTTTCAAAGTTTCTTGTCTTAAAAGCGATCTTAAAAGCACAAGTAACCAAGTCAACGAGGGATGTCACAACCCATTTGGTCTTTTGTCATGGTCAAGTTCAAATTAATAAGCATAACGGGTATTTAGCGGGTGGTTATTTGGGAATAATTCGCCTAAGGAACTAGCAATTTATGCATATCACATATCATACCCTTGTACGTGAGGTTTGAGCCACTTTTATATCATAGATTTACATTTACATGTTTCTTTGTTTGAGTGGACCATTAGTCGCGTATTGTAGAACTTGCAACTTTTGATACGTTTGAGACTATAGACCGAATACAAGCACGAGAATGATTAAGGCATTAGGTAAACTTTTTTTCTTAAAACCATTTATCTATCCTTACCCTAACAAACCCCCTAGTTGCCCATTTTGAGCCTAAACTTTTCGTTTGACCACCCTATAGCCCATAACCGTTAAACCTTTTCTTTTAAACCCGTGTGATGGAAATTCGATTATAGGAGTCGTTTTTGTATAGTTGTTCTTGTTTGTTTGCATATATGTAAAAAAAAAAAAAATTGTTGCGAAAAAGATTGAACAAGCTTTGAGAAAAACACAAAAAGAAGTGTTAGTAGTTGTTGAATAAAAGGCTTAAGCTGTTGCCTTGTAGTGATGTTTATAGTTTACTTTTGTTTAGAATGGTCTTATGTAATAAAAATCGAATTTTCATCACTTTAGCCACTTTAAAAATATCCTATTTCCTACCCTTAGCCTAGCCCCGTTACAACCCTTCAAAGACCTTTTGACTTGTGCTTAGTATTCGTGTTCGGTGGTGGAGAATGATTGAGTTGCAAGCCTATGCGGGTACGTGTTCTAATCGGTTTTGAGCGATTAATTGTTGAAGTGCTAATACATTATACATGTTAGTCAATTTTAAGCCGAGTGGAGAGCACATTGTGAGGGATATGCATAAGTTGTTAGTTTTACAGGCGGGTTAATCTTGGATAACCATTATTATATGTGATTATTCACTTAACCGGTAAATATGTGAAATTTGTAAAAAGTTTGAACTTTTGTATGACAATAGACCTTAACCTTTGTCTCGGGAATGGGATGTTTATTCGTTGTTCGACCCACGTGAAAGTGAAAAACAGATTTGCTTGAGGGCAAGCAAAAGACAAGTGTGGGGATGTGATACGTGGTTGAAAACTCGTGTTCGTTATTGTGTAACTTTGTGTTTTTACATAAGTTTCAATCTTGAATGGCCTACTTCTAATAAGATTTGTGTTATGCAGGTTTAACGAAGTTTAAGGAGCTTTTCGGGAGCTTTACGAGTCACCGGGTCGAAAACCGGAGCACCAGGATGCGTTACGGGTCAACCGGGAATGTTGGGAACGAGAAACAAGAATTTCGCAAACGAGAGCCCGTCGCCGACGGCCTGGGCCCCGTCGGCGACGCCTTCCAGAAACAACCGTCGACACTTTTGGCCGTATCCAGATGATTAGGCCGTCGGACGCAGATCAGAAAACTAAAGCCCGTCGCCGACGGGTTGAGGGCCGTCGGCGACGGCTTGTCAAAACGGGAAAAGCGAATTTGTGTGTTTTGGGGATCAAGATCGATTTCTATTGGTGGTTGGCTATTGAATTCGGGGAGTTACACTTGTTTTGAGTTTGAAACACTATCTTGGAGCCACAATTCACCTATCATCCACCTTCCTTCATCTTTACAACCCGAAATCATTATCAAGAATCATCATAATCCATCACACAACCAATCATACAAACCCTAATTCATCCAATCCATCATCCATCTCACCATCATTATTCCATAAACCCTAATTCTCCATCAATCATTCATCCTACAAGCTTCAAGATGACTCCATCCGCATTCCAAGCATCCGGTGATCAAGTTGCATCAACCATGAGCGGCTAATCATCTCGGTTTCACCCTGGTGTAGGTAGTTGTTAATTTTAGGGTTTCAATTTGTTCTTGTTTCATCTTAGTGACAATTTGTATTTGGTTTTTGAAACTTTCGACAATAGTATTACATTTGTTACGAATTCGTGAATTGTCGAACGATGTTAAAAGTTATGACTTTGCGAAACGGTGATATGTAATTGTACGTTGTCTTTGTTAGGATTTACTTGTGTTGATTACAAAGTGTCTTTTTGTCCGTTCTTCGGGGCGTTGATAGTTAGTAGCACCTAAGTCACGGTACACTAAATCCGTTAATCAAATGCATTTGAGTTGAAACTAAAACTTGTAGAAATCCTAGGTTAACAATTACCGAAACCGGGTGTGATTCCTTTTTATCATTATTGTTCTAGTAACCATTTTTCTTGCAATCGTTAATTAGTAGTTGTTAACCATTCGCATCAATTCATTTAGTTAAAAATCATATCTCTCTATTAAACGAAAATACAAAAATACTTTAGCAAGCTTCATAAATTGTGACAATCGTTTTCATTCATTCGAATCCACACACAAACCACATACTCTTCGTGGTTCGACCCCTTACTACCACTAACACATTGTTAAGGGTAATTTGGGCTTATAAATATTATCTTTGACCGGAGCGCGACACTCCGATCAAATCCGCAAACTGATGGCCAAAGTGAAAGAACTATTCAAACATTGGAGGATATGCTGAGAGCATGTGTAATGGATCTTGGTGGTAGCTGGGATAAGCATTTACCATTGGCCGAATTCTCATACAACAACAGCTACCACACCAGTATTGGAGTCGCGCCATTTGAAGCTCTTTACGGACGCAAGTGTCGATCACCCCTATGCTGGGCTGACGCAGGTGATAGGCAGCTTGTTGGTCCCGAAATCGTCCAAGAGACGACAGATAAGATTGCGCAAATTCGAAAACGCATCGAAGCGGCTCGCGACAGACAGAAAGCCTATGCCGATCCAAACCGGAAACATTTGGAATTCCAAGTTGGAGATATGGTTTTATTGAAAGTTTCACCCTGGAAGGGTGTGGCACGCTTCGGGAAGCGTGGGAAGTTGAATCCGCGATACATTGGTCCATTCAAAATTCTGAAGAGGGTTGGTTTGGTAGCATACAAGTTGGACCTACCTGCTGAACTTAATGGTGTTCACGATACATTTCATGTATCTAATCTGAAAAAGAGTCCAACTCAAGTGACAGTTGTCATTCCTGCTGATGAAGTTCATATCGACGACACACTCCATTTTGTTGAAGAACCTGTTGAGGTCACTGATTGGAAGATTAACAAAACGCGCCGGAGTAGTGTCAAACTCGTCAAAGTTCGATGGAATGCACGACACGGTCCAGAATTCACGTGGGAACGTGAGGATCGTATGAAGGCTAAGTACCCACATTTATTCCCCAAGACCCCTGCAGCTAGACGCAGATCCTAAAATTTCGGGACGAAATTTTCTTAACGGGGGGAGAATGTGACAACCCTCAAAATTTCAGGTACTGTACAATTAATTAATCTTAATTACGTGCCTAATGACTATGCTTGATTACTACTGATAACGTAAACTGCTTTCTGATTCCTGTAACTTACATACATATGCATCACATTTCATACTGTCACTCCACTCATTACATACAAACTTTAGTGACAAACTTGATGCACAAAGCACAGCTAGCACAGTTAGTGGATAACTCAGAAATATACTGACAAGTGGCAACACATAGACAAACAATAGGTTGAGGGACCTATTTGACATTCTTTGAAACTTGCTTGAAGTTATTACTTTTTAATTTCGAGGACTAAAACCGTCATTATTTGAAAGTACAAAGTTTAGGGACTAAATTGTCATTTCTGAAACTATATAAATATGAGGGTTAAAGTGCAATTATTTCAAACTATAAGTTTTGGGTTCTTTTTGGTAATTTTTGAAACTTATTTTATAAAAGAAATAAATAGATATTTTTGAAATAAAAGTCCAAGGTTCATTTGGCCATTTTCTCAAACTTAAACTCTAGGGACTAAAACTGACTTTTAGAAACTCATTTTAACTGAATTATGTTAACTGAGTTAATCCCTATATAATAAATCCTTCTTTAAAACTTAACCCTGTTAGTTTAACTAACTGACTAATACAGGGACCATTTATGACATTTTCCGAAACTTCAGGGACCAAAGTTGCATATTTTCTAAACTTCAGGGTCTGTTTTGAATATTTTTCAAAAGTTCAGGGGCTGATTTTGTAAATTTCTGAAACTTTAGGGACTGTTTTTGTATAAAATGAAACTTGAGGGGCCAAAGTGTAAATATTTCAAAATTAATCAAAAAATGTGGTTGAACCGGTCGCAAGTGAGATTCGAACTCGAGACCCTCCGCCCACAAACAAGCGCAACAACCAGTTGGACTACTAGCTCCCATGTGTTTTATTCTGAATCACATTATATATATAATGACATTAATTAAGAGCTGAATTATTTATACAGAATCTGCAGGTCGCGGATTATGACCAAAAACCACCAAATTCGCCCAAAATTGAATTTTTCCACTTCCTTTATTACTTTTAACCTAACCCATTATGATTATAATGCTTTTCCTTAAACAAATCGCACTAAAAACGCATTAATCGAGCATTAACCGGGATATATTAAAAAAAAAGTTTTTATAAGTGGAATTAATCCACTAATTTTGTGTCGGTTTGATCAAATTTTTCGTGTATATAAGACTCCCTGAACTCTTACAAATCTTCCACACCCATTAGAACACTTAAACATACTGTTTTTGACGAAACCCGATCGGAAACTCTCGCCGGAGTTCAAAACTCGTCGGAATTTAGTCGATACGCCGTTCCAGCCAATACCGGTTCGTTTTTATTGTTTCAATTAGTTCATTTATGCTTATACAATGTTTCCCCAAAGTTAATTAAATTATAACCCAGTTTTGATCGAGTTTTGGATGCGTTGACTTTCTGGTTTGACCGAATTTGGGGAAGATGATAAATAGTGATTATTGTTTGTTTTCTTTTATTTAACAGATTTTTCATTAATTCATAATAAATTGAGACTAACTAGTTAAAGTCCGAAAACTTTAACATAAATACTTTATCTACTGATTCATTTATTAAAAATATTATGTTAGTCAAAATGTTTATAAAACTATTTTTATAAATTAAAAATAGTTTAATCTTTACAAAATTATAATAATTCGAATTTAATGAATTAATTATTGAAATTTTTATAGTAATTATTTTACATGTTGGACTTTACAAAAATAATATTGTTACTGAAATTTTATGTAAATTTGATATTTATATAAATAAATCAATATTTATACTTATTTATATAGTTTAATTTAATGTAATTAAATTATATAACTATATAATTTTGATCCAAAATTTTCCTTATGACAAAAGATGCATTATTCCGAGTTTATATAAATTTAGAATCTGAATTTTTATTATGTTTAATTATTTAGATAATTAAACTTATATAAACTTATTTATTATTATCATAATCATTTTAATTCATTTATTTATTTAAAATGATTCCAAGACCATAATAATTATATTAAGTCAATAATATTCAAGTTTAATAATTAAAAATATTATTTTTAATTATTAAGATTTGATATAATTATATTTGATTTATTATTACAAATGTTTATATTAAATCAATTGTACATTATTACAATTTTATTATTTATGATAAACAAATATTTTTCATAAATAATTCACAAGATCCTTTTGTAAATCCAAACACTATCAAATACAATAAATACTCAACAAATCTCGTCGACACTATACGACCTCAATATTGATACATTATTCTTGTACGATTCATTAGGACAACTTTGAGTCCTTATTATCAGACAGTTTAATCTTGACTTGCGTATTCGGAATCGCCTGCAAAATATGTGACTTCATGTCCCCCTTTTCTCTTAACAGTTTTCAGTTTTATACTTCGGGGGTGGAATACATGTTACAATTATTACAGACATTTTATACATGGTATGGTTAGCTTAAGGAGGGTTTACTACTTAGATCATGTGAGTGGGTAGGTGGAACTTAAGGCCATTAATCCTCGTTGTAGGACCGAGGGTCATGAGCGGTAGATCTATTTGGGTGTAGCGAGCCCAGCTCCTGAGTCCACAGTACGGACCATGGGGTGACTTTGAGCCCGACGCACAAATTTGCTAGGTTTGAGTCTTCCTGCATCACTTCACACATATCATTGGCTTTGCAACCCAATGGTGATCTCTTTTTCCTTATTGCTACATACCAGGGACGTTTATTCATACTTTGAAGGTTTATACATACTCACTTTTACATGAACTCGCTCAACTTTTGTTGATTTTTTTTTCAAAATACATGTATTTCAGGAAATTAATGGATCTGGGAAGTATGCTATTGTGTCAAGCTGCGTAATGAATAACGATGTCATCCGGGTTTAGGAGGTGTAACCCTTACCTGGACGGTTACATGTCTTTAAATCACGTATTACTTAAGTCTTTTGTTGTGTCATGTGAAAACGCTTTAATCTTGTCTTGGTTGTAACTTGTTTTGTGTGTCGATATTTTAGACAATGACGTTGTGGTGTCTTTAAGTTTAATGAATGGATGAACATCATGTGTTTTACTTTCATATAGCATTGTTATGATTGTTGCTATGGTATTAAGAAGTCACACCAAATAAACCCACGCTTCCGCAAAAGCCAGGGTGTGACACAACTGGTGCAAACAGGTAAGTTAGAAAGTCAATGATTTAAGAAGATATGCTTCTCGTGTGTTGTTTTTTATGATTCTAACTTAACGTTTATGTGTTGGAATGTGCTGTAGCGCGTATCACACAAAATGATCAACACGACTCTGATGATGATTTTGTTTACCCGCCACCAAAAAAGGCGAAGACGGATACTAAACAGAAGGGCCAGTTCAGTAAATCGCAAGTCGCACGCAGGAATCCAACGAATACACGGCAACCAATGAGAACAAAAAACCGTACTTGCCGATCGTCGACGGGAAACTATTGCTAAGGACTGCTTTGAAACACATGGTGACTGTGGTTGAGTCTTTCAACCAAAACCAAAGAAACACGGTTATAAAAATTGGATTTGGATCGATTCTTGGATTTCAGATGAGAACAGTACCATCAAGCTTGGGGTGGTGGCTGGTTAAAAACTATGATCATAAAATATGTGTCTTGAATGCTGGAAGCCACCAGATACATATCACCGAAGAGTTAGTTCACGAGATTTTCGGTGTACCACGGGGTGTTAAACTGGTTGAAGAGGTGGAACGAGCAAGGGCAGACTTTAGTGAAGTAGTTGCTGAATGGAAGAGCCAGTTCCTAAATGCTCCTAAAAGAATGACACCAATCCCTTTTAAAACTTACCTGGTATCGCAAAACTCATACGACAGAACGTTCGTATTAAACTTCTTGATATTCTATAACACAATTCTGGGCGAAACAACACACAATTCGTCAGTTAATATGAGGTTTCTCCCATCGATGCATCGTGGAGTTGACATTAAGAGCTATAACTGGTGTGAGTACATGATCAGATGTTTGAATAGAAATGCTGATGGATGGGAACCAAAGGACAACTTCTTCGGGCCTTTTCCTTTGCTAGTGGTATGTTTTCTAGTATAAAACACTTTGGTTTACTGCATTATTATCTAAAACGATGTAATGTTGGCGGCTATATTGAACGACCAGACAATGTATTGTCCTATATACTGTTAAAACACATTTACAAATGGTTTGTGTCTTTTAAACATTGTTTTGTGGTGAAAAACTGGATTACTAAGAAACATCTTTGATTATATAGTTAGTTAAAACATCTGAAACGCGAGATATTTATCATAAAACACATTAGTGAACATAACAACAAAGTTAAAGTCCCTATCATAACAGCTTGCATACAATGAAAGACATCAAGATAATACAAAGAGTACTTGTTTGCTGTCGATTAAGACGCATAAAGGGTGATAGTTTGATTGTCAAAAATCAGTATAACACATTCTGCCCAGCCATGAAAACCACAGTTTTGATAGCATAATATCTTCTTGGAAACTGCTAAATATAACTGTGTACGATATTTACAACCACATTAACAATTTAACATAAACATCCGGTTCGAAAAATCCAAAATTTGCAAATGATCAACAACTCTAACACACAAACAAACCCAAAACAAATATGTGTTCATAATTAAAAACCCAAACAACCTTATACATATTTTATTATTATCAATCAAACACACAAAAATTCCAAACGTTCAAACAGACAACTCACCAAACATAAAGACGTAAAAACCCCACAACGGAAAAACAAAACACGATTGTTCAGAAAACAGGAAAATTCTTAGATAAAAAAAAACTCGACTACTCCAGCATTTGTTCGTCATCGGCATCTTCAGCTGTTTCGGATGTGTAAAACACATCATCCCCATCCTCTGAGCTAGGTCCAACATCTTCATCAGTATCTTCTACGTCCTCCGCACCACCAGCATCTTCTCCGTCTTCAGCACCACCATCGCCATTCTTTGAAGTGCTTGCGTCCTTCGCTTTCACATTGTATTTTCCGCATGTACGATTATTGTGAGCAAATTTCTTACACTTTGAACATCGCCGACGTTTCTTCCCAGCTTGACTTATAGCTTGCTCCTTTTTAGATTTCATGCGTTTATGAGATCCAGGCCCCTTAAACCTAGTACCAATAGGAACACGAATAGTCGCCGTGTTCGTAGGAGCAACACCAAGTAGTTCAGCAAACCTATTACCTCTTGTCTTGGGAGGGGCGTCAAACTGAGCGTCATCAGCAACTGACATAAACCGCTTGATGTGGTCACGAAAATTACACATCTCGTCAAACTTGGATACCAACTTATTTATAACATACTCGGTTACATTACTAATCTCACGAATGCAACGGTTGACCTCGAAGCTCCGATCTGGATCGCCCCCACCAGTAAGGATGGACCCGGGTGAACTATTTGGAACTGCTTCGCGAGTCCAACGCCTCCAAATATATTGTCTAGGAAACTCCCTTACATCAACAACCCTCAAAACACAAAAAATATGACTGCACAATAGCCCAAACTGCTCGAACCTGTTGCAGCTGCATTTAACAGTAACTTCCTCCTCACGTATCATAACCTGAACATGCGTATAACACATTAAAAAAACACAGTGTTACCTGATAAAAAATGAATTAAAACAAAAAAACACAATGTTACCTCATAAAAAACAGTTGTTGGCTGATCTAGATCCTTGATATAAAACTTGATAAAATCAGCAATATGCTCTAATCTGACGCTAGCACACCGGTGAAGACCATGTTGAATTTCCAATTGAACATAAAAAATAATCGTTCTGGTATATATCTCAGATGCTTGTTTCTCAAGAACAAAATCAGGATTCCATATATTGGGTGAAGTATAACGAGTATCGTGGTCGTTTTTACAATGCTCGTGTCGTTGTGCCTCAATAGCCGTGTCGAAGTGGCTGAGAAATTCAACCAAAGTACACTTGGGATTGCAAATCTTACCTAAGAAGTGATTCTCGCTTTCAGATCGGGAAGACGTCCGCATAAGACCGGACATTTCTTCTTCACGATAATAAGCTGGGATCCATGACTGACGAAGCCCATATATATATGTGAGCCATTCATGGTCGGATAAATTAAACTCATTTAATACAGCCGCCCATTCAGTCTCAAATGCTTCAGGCAATAAAGAATCCGTCCAGACAATTTCAGACAATCTTTTCCTGAAATCGGTGTTTGCACATATAGTCGGTCCAACCTGGGCAAGTATCAATATCGTCGGAATAAAACAAACTAAATACTCAAAACACATCACATATGCATAACCAAAAAAAAAGATGAATTAAACAGAAAATACAACACCTTTGTGGTAAGTTTATCCATGATGTGCCACATGCATAACCGATGGCTTGAATCAGGCCAAGCATCCTCAATAGCCCTCTTCATCGCAGGGTCTTGGTCAGTAACAATAACTAGTGGTGCATATCCAAATGCGTCCTTAAACACATTAAGTAACCAACTATATGTCTCAGCAGTTTCGGAACCAATAATAGAAGCACCAAGTGTGACATTGCGATTGTGATTGTCAATCCCAGTGAAGGGGACGAACATCATGTTATACCTAATAAAACACAAAACACAAAAAATTATAAGCTAAAACAAAATGGAACAGAATAGTAAAACACATAGTTGCCGGAAAAGCTCCTAATGTATAAGCTAAAACACAATGGAACAGAATATATAAATCTTATACTTACTTGTTTCGCTTGTACGTGGCATCAAAGGACACAACATCCCCGAACATATAAAAATTTCTTTTAATGTCCTCATCAGCCCAGAACAGACACTTCAAAACACCTTCCTCAGTAGTTTGGTATTCACACGTAAAATTAGGTAAAAACTCTTTTTTCCTAGTTAGACGCCTGACAAGCATCTCGGCATCAAACTCACCAATAAACACATTTAGTTCTTTTTTAAAATTTTTGAAGTCACATTTGGTCGCCCCAACATTATCAAAACCACGACACAACTCCTTCATGATGTTGAATGCTCGAACAGGACCAATGTTCAAGTTGGACATCTTCTTTATCATATCCTCATGCGAACGGCTGAGGCTTCTATTTTCCCTGAGTAAGTGGAGATCTTCTTCATGCACGAAAGAGTGGTTGTGCGCCTCTGTAAAGTAGTATAACACATACTTCTTATCATCATTCAACTTTATTCGAAACTCCGCTTGACAACCAGTCCTTTTTGAGGGTACCCTACGTACCCACCTATTAGGTAGGGCCGTTCAAATCGCTCGCCGCTCGTCGCTCGCTCGACACTCGTTCAGAAATTGCTCGAAAAATGCACGTTCAATTTGACGCTCGGTTGTAAACGAGCCGCTTCGCTCGGTTCGGTTTGTAAACGAGCCAAGCATGAGCAAAGGTCCGCTCGGCTCGGTTCGGCTCGAATTATTATTTTTAATTAATATATATACATATACATATACATATACACATACATATATAAACATGTATATACACTATACACAAATATAAAATTATACACATACACACACACACACCTATATATACACACACATTACACATACATATATACTTAAATATAAATTAAATTTATAGTTTTATATATACCACTATATTAGATTTTGGTCCAATCTATACATACTAGCCCAACCACACCAATAAAAAAAATTAATATCAAATCTAAAAGTTAAACCCTAAACCGATAAACGACAAGCTGCTTATCGCCTCAATGTTTCATGTCGTTGCCCTAAGTCGATTGTCTCCTGCTCTCAACGTAATTGTTCGTGCAATATGATCATCGACTCATCAACCACAACATTGTTATTCATAAGAAAAATATTATATCATGAAATGTGCATGTTTTTAAAGACATAAAAACTTGAGACAAAAAATTGTCACTATCTCTCTCAGCAAATTTAAATCGTGCGACACGGTTGTCCAAATTGCTCGAACTTCGCTCGACACTCGCTCGGAATATTTACTGCTCGAAAAATGCTCGCTTGATTTGAGGCTCATTTTTAAATGAGCCGCTCCGCTCGGTTCGGTTTGTAAACGAGCACGAGCAAAGGTCCGCTCGGTTCGGCTCGGCTCGTGAACAGCCCTACTATTAGGAGGTTGATCGGCTAAAGTGTCAACAGGTTTAAAGACTTTATGGCCCTCTTTTGAGCATACAAAATACTTATTTACTGTAACACCACGATTTGTATGCTCCGTTCCCTTCCTTACAGTCCAGCCACCCACATGTGCATATGCTTTGTAGAAGTTGTAGGCAACATCTACCGTGTCAAATACCATGCCAACGACTGGAGTCATCTAGGATGGTGAGTTTGGAGTGTATGTCTTTTTGCCCGAACTCGGAGAAACATGTTCTACACCACGTGGTTGGTAAATGGGGCCGTCTAAAAAAATACAAAAATTTAAAACAAAGAAAAAAAACACCACATTGGTTAGTGTATTGACCTACCAAGAAAAAAGTCGAAAAAAAAAACAAGACACAACAATATACTACACGTGATACATGTTTAAAACACATCATAAAAAGAACATGTGTATCAGACCATAAAAAGAACATATTAAAACACATAAAACACATGAGTGAACATAAAACATATTAAAACACATAAAACACATGAGTGAACATCTACAAAAAACACAACGTACAATAACACACATGCCATAATGGTAAACTACATGAGATAAATATCTAAAACATGCCCATGAAGATCAGTCCCAAGTTACATGTATTCCAACCAGTAAAACACAACATGTTACACAGTAATTTTAAAACACAGCAACATAAAAACTCCAAAACCCTAGTCCAATTATAATTATTTAAACACATTTGTGCATTGACCTACCAAGAAAAAAGTCGGAAAAAAAACAAGACACAACAATATACTACACGTGATACATGTTTAAAACACATCTAAAAAGAACATGTGCATCAGACCATAAAAAGAACATATTAAAACACATGAGTGAACATCTGAGTGAACATCTAAAAAAAACACAACGTACAATAACACACATGCCATAATGGTAAACTACATGTGATAAATATCTAAAACATGCCCATGAAGATCAGTCCCAAGTTACATGTATTCCAGCCAGTAAAACACAACATGTTACACTGAGTAATTTTAAAACACAGCAACATAAAAACTCCAAAACCCTAATACAATGATAATTATTTAAACACATTTGCATTAGACTATTGCTGGTAAAAGAAATTTTCGTAAAAAATCGTCCCCCATACTGTTGGTGCAGTTGTCTGCCGACTTCATCTTCGTTCGAGTCTTAGTGTAGGGTTGATTGTATAGTGCACGGAAATCGAGAAAACATGTATTAGGGTTGATTCCGCTCGAAATGACAACTTGTCATTTGGAGCGAAATCACTTAATATCTTGATTCCGCTCGTAGAGTAGTTAGATACTGATTCCGTTTTATATGTATTGTATTGATTCCGCTCGAAATCACATGAGTCTAATTCCGCTCCAGGTAATACTGTGTCATTACGAGCGGAATTAGGAGCCTATATATAGGTCCTCCTGAGCGAAATCAGTAAGGTGTGTGTGTGAAGTCTTGTATGTGACGGCGAAGCTCTGCCAAAACGTCTCCAGCTTTGTAAATTGTTATCAAGAGCAATAAACTGAGACAAATTAGTGAAATCAAGCTAAACAAAGACTGTATCAATGAATTCCGCCTCTGATTCAGTCTGAGCACTCTTCTTATCGACTCGTTAGGTCGTTTCACGATTCTACATGTGGTATCAGAGCTCAGGAGGAAGAGTTCTTATCGTTTAGCTCGTTTTCGCTGGAAAATTCTGATTTCTACACCTTCTTTTCTCAGATTTTCAAGTTTTCACGGTTAAAATCAGACAAATTTTTGACATATTGTGTAAAATTGTCATTTAACAAACCCTTGAGACTTTCAGCTTAAAATACAACTTAAAAGTGGTTAAAAATGACTCGTAACCTGATTCCGCTCGAGAGTGCATTTGGTTGATTCCGCTCGTAATTTTGAGCGAAATCAGGTTCTCACTTGATAAGTTTGTGATTCCGCTCAAAACGTTGGGAGCGAAATCAAGGTGTTATTTTTGTCAGTGATTCCGCTCCAGTGGTAAAGTCTGATTTCGCTCGAGGGTTAACTTCTGATTTCGCTCGAAAAACATTTGGTGATTTCGCTCCAGAGTTTGTTGGTGATTTCGTTCCAAAAACTCACTTCAGTGATTCCGCTCTAATCGAGATTCCGCTTGAAATTGGACATTTGAGTGAAATTTGTCGGGACTGTTTGAAAATGGGAATGATGTTTGATGAACAAGAAAACTATTATCTTGAGAAATTTAATGATTGGAATCGAGGATTTATAGATGAAAGTTATAGAAGTGTGAAAAAGGAAGGTTGGGTCAAAAGGTTTAAATATTTTGTATGTTTAAAAAATGAAACATTGGAAGATCTAGAAAACCGATATGGAGTCTTACATGGTTACTTAAAAGAACATGAGATATTTCTATCAGATGCTGAAAAGATAGAAAAGTTTGCAGATGCATTACCTATTGAATGGAGTGAATGTTTGAAAAATTTAAGAAAAGATTCAAATTTTTCAAAATTACATCTAAAAGGTTTCATCAGCAAACTTAAAACTCATGAGTTTGAAAATGGAAAGAAAAGGAAAGATTTCATAAGAGAATTGGAAAAACATCTAGTGGAAATGAATTTAGATGTGATTAATGAAATGATCAAAAGAGTCTGTGTGTGTCTTAGAGCAAAAGATGTTATGAAATACGATATGAAGAGGGGTTGTTATATTGATGAGAATATGAATCCTCTTGACTTCGTTAAAATCTTATGTGCAGGAACATACAAGATGGAGACAGAGCAAATTCAAAAGAATGAAGAATCTGTGAAGATTGGATTCTCAAGTTCTGACTCAGGTTGCTCGAAATGTGATAAACTTGAGGCTGACAATGGCAAACTATTGAAGAATGCGGAAAGTTTGACATTGGAAATCAAGAAGTTGAAAGATGAGAAGCAATCTGATGATAAACAGATTCTTGTTTTACAGGAAAATTTTGAGAAGTTGAAATCTGAAAATGACAAACTGTTGAGTGGTTTGGACAGTTTGACATTAGAAAACAAAATTTTGAAAGAAAAAGATCTTGAAAATGAAAAATTAAAAATTGAGAAAGATTTTCAAAGTCAAATAAAAATTTTAGAAGATGAGAGAGATATGTTTGGTAAAAACAATCTTGAAAAACAAATTGAAATCAATTCTCATCTTGAAAAGATTATTCGACTTGAAAAAGAGGCAGAATGTGCTCAAAAGAAAATCAAAGAATGGGAAGGAAAGTTGAAGGTTTTTGTGAATACTTCAGTTATTCCCTGCCCAAAACCTTTAAATACTGTTCCAATAAGTGACGATGTCACAAACTATGACAAAGTCGTAGTTGAAGATTGCGATGAAAAATCTGATGATGAAAACGAAAAAATTGAAAAAAAAGAATTTGTTTTTGAAATTAAAAGAAAAATTTCAAGAAACTGTTTCGCAATCAACTGAAAAGGGAGAATGCTCTAAGCAAAAACCTTTGAAGAAGAAAGTGGAACAAAAACAAAAAGAGAAAATTTTGAAAAATGTTAAAAAAGAAAATAAAAGTTCATCAGATCAATCATCCAATCGCAATAAAAAATTACAAAAAGTAAAAATTGAAAATTCAAAAATTGTTGGTAATGAGTGGTGCAGGTCGGACCACAGTGCTCAAAAGCCAGATCCAGCAAACAAGAGAAGAAAGGATTATCACCAAGCCAAACAGTGCTTTGATCTGAATGTTTGGACTGAAAATGGTGATTGGTACGATAACAGAGTGTGTTACAGATGCGGCTATCAAGGACACATTGCTGTTAACTGCCAGAGTTGGAGGTTTGAGTCAAGGAGATGCTTTAACTGCAACATCATTGGCCATATTGCTAGAGATTGCTCAATGAGATCAATGAGAAGATCGAGGGCTGAATCTCAGAAGCAGGTGAAGAAACCAGTCAATGTCAAGCCCAAAGAACAGAAGGTTCAAGAACCTAAAGTTCAAGAAAAGAAAGTTAAACTTTCTCAGGGATAAAAAGACAGACTGAGGAAGAAGAGGAAGAAAGCGAGAGAATATCTCGAAAGGATTTTGTCCTCGGATACAACTGGTAAAACAGATAAAAGTTCTGATAAGTCGTCTTGCTTGCCAAAGAATGACAAATCAAGCAAAACGGATTCATCAGATACAAATCTGAGGACGAAAGAGAGAAAGATTAAAAAGAAAGTTGCTGGTGATGAATTTGTATCTCCGGAAACAAAGGAGCCATGTGTTGGCGATGAATCTGACTCTTCAAAGTCAGACAAGCCAAGTTCAGGCAATGAATCTGGTGTAGTAAAACCATAAGAGCCATGTATTGAGGTAAAAAATGAGAATTCTGGTCTAACAATGGATGATGAAAATTTTCCACCATTGTTGAATAAGAATTCAAAATCATCCAAGGACCGTCAGGCTTGGGTGAATATGTTTAAATGAAAAACCTGACTTGCCGGAGTTCCCAGGTTGGTAAGCGTGGAACATGAATCGGCACATTTCTTGAGAAATTCACTTCGGTGATATTTCGATTTATAAGATTAATCAGGGACATTAAGTTGTACTTGATTTATCTTTCCTACATGAGGTTGATGGAAAACAATGTGATGTGATAACCCCGTACCTACAAGTGGTTGGTAAACAAACTATTTTTTTTGGAAAAACCATTTTGATTAAGACAAACTTAAGTTTTTTGAAATCTTAATGGGAAAATAGTTTGTTGTAAGGGGGAGTTCTGATTGTTTATGCCAAGTGGATGGCGAATTGAAGCAATTTGATATCGGTTGTCACTTTATCTTGTACAGTTTATTTTCAAATTTCCTTAAATGTGTTTGCATTTTAGGGGGGGTAAAAATTTCAGAAAATCCAAAAACATTAGAAAATTTGAAAAAGTAAAAAACATGATAAAATGAAAAATGAGTTTTGTTGTATAAAAGAGGAAATGATAGTACATCAGTGGACGATCACAACATGCTAAAGATATGGAATGTCAAATGTGATAAACGATCTCACTAAAGATGTGACGGTAGGCTCAGCTAGACTAGTAGATTTGCGATAACGATACAAACTTAAATGAAAAAGCCTAGTTCTAGTGGGAAACATGATTGAAAGCATAGTACTTAGTTTTGTCCTTCTTGATTGTGTGCCTGCTCAGTAATTGCTGAATGTTGAAAGACATAAAACTGGTTAAGTTTGTGAACTTTCACAACTTTGCTAAAATGACGCTGTGATTGTGCATTTCATTTTGCAAAGATTTAAACTTGTTTTATTTCTTTATTTTGTTTAAGCATTGGACATCCTTTGCGTATACGTGAGTATCGACCTGGATGATAGTGCCTAAACGTTCTGCTTTATTTTCTTTGGTGTTTCGTTTAAGCTTTGGATCACCTCTGCGTATACGGAAGTATCGACCTGGTGGTTAAAGCCTAAACAACTTCAACTTGTTTTATTTTTTCTTATTTTGTTTAAACATTGGACTTTCTCTGCGTATCGAAAGATCGACCTGATTGTTAATGTTTAAACATTCTGCTTTGTTTTTCGCACAAATCACAGTTGATAAAAGTTTAAAGGCATTACTTGAGTCAGTGTATTGCATGATGAGGGGATATGCTGAGATTGTGGGGTCCATAAGAATTTAGTGCAAAATTAATATACCTTAACGTATCAGTAAGCATTTTGAAAGTTTTTAGTTTGAGTTTAAGAGGACAAATATATTGTCAATCTATGTGAATTGTTTAGAACTTAAAACGATTAAAAGCTTAACGGTGTTTGTGATGTGTCTTAAAAATTGATGTGATCCTCTTTCGCAAACTCGCAAAAATATTGTTTGTACATATTTCATTTCTGCATTTAAATTTTGTTATTCCATTTATGTTTCATATTTTGAAAAATTCAAAAAGATTTTCGACAACTGATGCAGGAAAGTTGATATTCAAAATCTCAAAGGCTAATCATGATGAACAGATGGTTTGGTTAATTAGTTTGAAATGTTTAAAATGATTCTTTAATTTGAATCAGATTTTAGAATGTTTCAAATTTGATAAGATTTTCAAATGTGAAAATTTGTTTATCTTATGAGTGGATGAGATATGTGTAGGTTAAAGGTTTCTGATCCTGTTGCTACGAGGAACCAGGATGCGATACAGAACCTGAGAAGAGCTTAACCTGAAAAAGCCAGGATATAATTTCAAAGGCGATAACAAATTCCAGACAGCAATCCTAGCATGATGAAAGGGGGAGTCTGACGAGAGTTAGAGCCAGAGAAAGATCCGGGTACATGATTCCAGGAAAAGTTCCTGAAGAAGACCGATCAAGATTGAAGAGTTGTCATGATTGAAGACTCTCACTGAAGATTCCGTCAACATTCAAGGGGGAGTCTGTTCGTGCAGTTGTCTGTCGACTTCATCTTCGTTCGAGTCTTAGTGTAGGGCTGATTGTATAGTGCACGGAAATCAAGAAAACACGTATTAGGGTTGATTCCGCTCGAAATGACACCTTGTCATTTGGAGCGAAATCACTTAATATCTTGATTCCGCTCGTAGAGTAGTTAGATACTGATTCCGTTTTATATGTATTGTATTGATTCCGCTCGGAATCAAATGAGTCTAATTCCGCTCCAGGTAATACTGTGTCATTACGAGCAGAATCAGGAGCCTATATATAGGTCCTCCTGAGCGAAATCAGTAAGGTGTGTGTGTGAAGTCTTGTATGTGACGGCGAAGCTCTGCCAAAATGTCTCCAGCTTTGTAAATTGTTATCAAGAGCAATAAACTGAGACAAATTAGTGAAATCAAGCTAAACAAAGACTGTATCAATGAATTCCGCCTCTGATTCAGTCTGAGCACTCTTCTGATCGACTCGTTAGGTCGTTTCACGATTCTACACATACTCAGTGACAGAGATATTAACAACACTAAGTTAAACAATGATAAATATTAAAACACAATGGTATGAGCCTCTTTACTGGTAAAACACTATGACAAGAAATCGAACTGCAAGGTGATTGTTATGTAAAATCTACAATCGCTAAAACAAATCAATAACAATCCCTCGTTTAAAAGACTGCAGTATCAAATAAACATTACCATCACCGCAATCAACAATAGCATTTGACGCCATAATTCTAATCAGTAAAAGTTGTTGTGAAAGAGAAGATGAATATACCAAAATCGTTGGATTGAAGGATTTAAAATGAAACTGTCGAGTCTATTAGAATTAGATATTTACTTTCCATAAATTTATGGTTAGTTAGTTAGTTATCTAATAATAAATACATAATTAAAATAAATAATGAAATTACCCTAATACCCTTTTGATAAAAAAGTAGGATTGTCACATGTAACGGTGTTCAAAAAAATCCGAATCCGAAATATCCGAAAACCCGTATCCGAAATATCCGAAATTTCGGATATCCGAATTTTCGGATATCCGAAAATCGGATAATCCGAAAGTTCGGATTCGGATTCGGATGTTAATTCTAAAAATTTTCGGATATTCGGATTATCCGAATCCGAAACTTAAAGAACAAAAAAAAATAGAAATATGTTAATGTATGTATCATATCCATTACGGCCCAATGGCCCATTATCCATTTTAGCTTTAGGATATGGATGCATTAAGTCATTAAGACTAAAATATGACATTACGCACATATTGAAAATTTAGGGTAGTGTTCACACCATAACAGTTGTCGCCTCCTCCCACTTTCGATCTCACCTTTGTTCACACCATAAATCTGATTGATTTCTCCGATCGAACACCGCTCTTCGTCATCTGTCTTGGTTTCTCCGGTCACGCCGCTCTCCGTCATCTGTCTTGGTTTCTCCGGTCTCCGTCATCGGACGCCTCTCTCCGTCATCTGTCTTGGATTGTTTTGAATATGTGGTGGTGTTTTTGAAACTTTGAACTTTTTAAGCTTTGATTTATTATCAATTTGTTGAATATTTTAGATATTATAAACTCGAAAAATTGGATACAAAACATGTTTAGTTTTCATCTAATTAGTAAACAGATTTTTTGTTTTTTTTTAAGTTCGGATATCCGTTTTGATATCCGAACCCGAATCCGAAATTTCGGATATCCGAAATTGGATATCCGAAATTTCGGATTCGGGTTCGGATGTCAATATTCACTATCCGAAATTTTTGGATATCCGATTTTCGGGTATCCGAAAACCGGATTATCCGATGTTGAACACCCCTAGTCACATGTCACATGTAGGATGCTTCCTACACTTTGTAGGAAAACAAGGCTTTGCAGCCAACTCCTCCCCTATATATATATATATGTATGTATATATATATATGTATGTATATATATATGTATGTATAGGGGAGGGTTATCTTGAGAACGTTAAATATTGCGAGAACCGTGAGAATGAATGAGAAAACCAATCAAAACCGAATTTTTTTAATACAAAACTCAGTCTAATTAAAATACAACATGAAAATAGAATTCACAACATCAAATAATTCATTTCTCCTTTCAAAATCACTCATACTAGATTTTTTACACATGTGTAAATATAACAAATTTACACATGTGTACATGACAAACTTACACATGTGTAAATTTTCGTTATTTACGAATTCACGTAAATTTAAATGTGTAAATTTATGTTCTAACATTGTATTCAAATAATAATGATAAGTGTAAAAAAGAAATTTTGAATTTGAATTGTTTTTGACCAAGTTCTCATGTTTTTTTCATTCGTTCTCACGGTTCTCGCGATACTTAGCGTTCTCATTTAAACTTTCCCCTATATGTATATATGTTTAATATATATAATCTTAGATCATGAACTAATTTCATTCCATCTTCTACTTTGATAACACTTTTTAAAAGATGAAAATATTAATTTCAAATAAAATATACTAATTATTTTGTATTCAAAAACAAAATTCTTACTTCGTGAACGCATCATTTATAACGAGCAATGTTATATTTTCTTTAATTTTGTATGCATAGTTCATATTCGGGTTATATGTATTCATATCAAAATTTATATTTATGATGTGTGATGCAAGAAATAATATGAAATATAAAAAATAAAAAATAATTTAAAACTTATAATCGTTGTGTCCTTCAAACGTAACCAACCTCAACAATAATATATTTATTTTAAAAAACTCATTCAAGGTATAATATGGAAAACACATTTATTTTCCCAAAGAACTCGATCAACTTCATAATTATATTAAAGTCTTTCATTTTCTATCATAAAATTCATGTAATACATGGGTTTATAAACTAGTACTACATATATATAGGGCAATGCTCTATAAGAAACCCTTAATTTTTAGAAAATTTTACAAACTCAATATGTGGCCTACATTTATCCACGTCATCCAACTCAATTGATTAAGCTTATTGCCTCTAAGGGTATATTAGTAATTTGTTACATCTATCCACCCACCTCAAGAACTCTTCCCCATTTGATTTGACATTACCATTAATGCCTATCACCTCACAAGTCACCATACCCCCATTTATATATTATTTCATTTTTAAAATCCAAATTATATACATATCGTCCCTCATATCTCCTTTAACCTTCACCTGCATATCACCATTTTCTCCATTAATGTCCATGGAGACAAATCCACCAACCTTCGAGTTAATATCGTCGGTTCATCTGTTCCCCAACAGGTTCATTACCAGTGACTTCCATACTGATGAGGAATTAAATGCTCAAGGTTTGTATCTCTATCTAACTTAACTCCCTCGAATATATGTTTTTTTTTTTGTATTTGACATTTTTAATGGAATAATCCAAATATACTGCATGGCAATGTTCACCTGTACCATTCGAAGCTTATGGATACACTAACATGGCTGTTGACGGTGCTGGATCATCTGAAGTCCATGTTAGATCACCGGATTTTCTGATCTCCAAAAAGTTCAGAGGCGACGTTGAGTTGACTAACGAGGTTTTGGATAATGATCAAGGTTTGTTTTTCTATATACATGTTACATTCGTGTTATTTTTTTTTCTTCCCCATATATTGCATAATTCAAACATATAGCATAATGTTCACATGTAGCATCCGAAGATTCTGGCTTCGCTAACATGCCGGGTGCTGCTTCTGGATCATCTCAGGGCCCTTTTGTGTTTGCTGAATCATCTCGCGGGCCGTTAGATGGTTGTTTATTTTCCATGGGAGCACACTTTATTCTCATATACCAGATTTCTAACCTTTTCGTTTTCTGATGCCATACTTCGTTTTTGAAACACCTCAGGGAACCCGTTATTGGATTCCTACCATCGCTGATAAGTTCTTACCAGTGTGTGGGAAATCTTATCTGACATTTGAGGCTGTTCTTTCCATGTAAGAACTTTATGCGTTTGAAGCTGGTTTTTCTGTTAAAAAGGCCAAACTAAAGTCTGGAATGGAATTCCGACACACAAGTATCTTCGCTGCTCTAAATACGGGAAACCACAACGCAAGAGAACTTTTGACACACTAGATGAATCTTCTGTAAGGCCAAGGAGAACCAGCTTCACATGGTGTGACTGTAAGGCAGGCATTCTAGTCTCAATCTATAATGATACATACACAGTTCTGAGTTTCAATGATATTCATAGCATGAACTTGTTGAGAATCACAACCGTGATCTTAGCAAGATATCACGGAAGCTGTCATTCTCCACCAAACAATTCATTCACAATATGAGTCTAAACCGTATAGGACCCATGGGAGCTTATAGATGTCTTGTAGCTTTAAAAGGGGGGGGGGGCATCACAATGTCAACAGGACTCCGGTGGATTTTAAAAATTTTAGCCACCAGATGCGAATTTTTATTGGTGAACGCGATGCACAAGTTTTCCTTGAACGCTTGCGTGAGCGCTTTGACAACCTACCCAACTTCTATTTTGATTACACGGTTTCAAATGGAAAGTTGTCTTCTGTATTCTGGGCTGATGAGATTTCAAAGCTAAACTACAAAGCTTTTGGCGATGTCCTCGCCTTCGACGCGACTTACAGCACTAACAGGTGAGTTTCCCCTTAACATGTGTTAGGGGAAATATCAAACTATACAAACCTAACAAAAAAAGTGTTACATTTTGTTAACTTCAAATCCATTTTTATTAATAGGTACAAGATGGTTTTTGTGCCATTCACGGGTGTGGATCATCATTTCCAATGTGTTACATTTGGTGCGGGTTTGATATCAGCCGAGTCCATTGAATCTTATGGGTGGTTGCTTAAGGCTTTCTTGAAGGCACACGGTACTCAACCAACTCTCGTGTTGAGTGATCAAGACCCATCTATGCTTCAAGTTGTTCCTATGGTCTTTACCGAATCACGCCACCGGCTATGCATGTGGCATATAATGAAAAAACTACCCTCAAAGGTTAGGTTAAATCGTTAGCCTTTTAACATGTGTTATTCAACATGACAGTCTTACATGTCTTTTTAAACTGTTTAATGTAACATGTGTTAGTAACTCTTAAAATTTACCAGATCTCTACGGACCTTCTTGATAACACTGATGTTCGGTCATGTATTCACCGGTTGGTTTGGAATGTTTATATCAAACCAAAAACGTTTGAGTCCCGCTAGCATGACCTCCTAGAAACATTTGGCCTCCAAGACCACACTTGGTTGAAGGACATGTACAACATCAAACATCTTTGGGTTCCAGCCTACTTCAGGGAACTGCCAATGTGTTGCTTGATGAAGACCACTTCACGTTGCGAAAGCTCGAACGTTGCCATCAAGGTCAACTCAACAAGCGCAAACACCCTTGTACAATTTATGATGTGCTTTGAAAATAGGGTAGACAGCCAACGCTATCGGCAACGCGTATCGGAGTACAAAACCTCATCCACGGTGTTCAAGGGCAATACTGATTTAGCGATAGAACAGCACGCGTTCGCCATTTACACAAACGCTGTTTTCATGCAAGTTCAAAAGGAGATAATTAAAGGGAAGTTTTTATGCTACATCACAAACCAAACCGAGTCCAGCAAAACCACTCTTTTGCTAAACGTCACTCATTTGGACAAAAGGAACAACATCACAAACATCTATCAGGTAACACATGTTAGGCAACTTCTTTATTACCACTCCACTAACATACGTTAGATTTAAACAGTTTTTTTGCTCCTTCTGTCCCCAACAGGTTACATATAACACTGTAGACCACTCCGCCAGTTGCTCATGCAGGAATTTCACACGTATCGGATATCTGTGTCGCCATGTCTTTTGCATATATCGATTGAAAAATGTTGCAAAGATACCACCCCAATACATAAACGATAGATGGCGCCGAGATGCCCTCCCAAAAGAGGTTTTTTCACTTTCATTACGCTCACACATCGTCCGTTATGCGGAATGAAATCCTCGACCTTGTTACTGAATGCGTTGATGTGGCCAGAACCGATGACGATTCATTGTCAAAATTGGTGGCTCAACTCCGGGATTTCAAGATCAATGTGCTTTCCAAGCAACCATTGGGTACAACTGAAAATCAAACAAACGAGTGTGAAATGGAAGAAATAGTTGGGCAACCAATCAACATTCCAGTCGAAGTTGCTAATCCAGATGTTGTACGCAATAAGGGATGTGGTACACATACTCGCATTTCCGGACCTGGTGAGAAGGCAAAGACAAAACCACCAAAACCTCCAAAGCAGCTTCGTCTATGCAAGCGTTGTGTCATGTATGTCGACGACCATGACTCACGCAACTGCGTTAAGGTGGCGGCAATGAAAGCAGCAAAGGCAACTGCTGAACAACAAAGGCAGACTGCCACCGGTGCCTCCCCATCTGATTAAAATATTTCCTTTCGTTTACTAGTACTATGTAATGGGAGACTCACTTCATTTTGGCCTTCTTACACATATGTAACAGTCTTTTAACATCCTCCTGCTTTTGTTCTGTTACGTGTGTAAGAAGGTGGAACTCTTTTTATCCCTTTTATCATTTCTGGTCTTTGTAAAAACTTTATGGCCTTCGGCACTTTGTGTTTTGTAGGCCACCTTTTTGTGGACCTCTATTAGCTATTACCTTGCTTTTCTTATTATCTTACGCATGGATAATTGTGGTTTTGGTATATATATTACAACAGATGCTTAACACACGTTAATGTCCAGTAAAATACAAAAGGTGTTAACCACACCAATAGGTTTTATATAAAGACACATCAGGTTATAGAAACAAACTTCACAACTAGCCGACTTAACCCCACATACTACAGCTAGGCTACACCCGCAGATATAAAACAACGGATCGGCTACCGAGCCATCACATCAGCACATCCCCACAAAAAAACGACGTGAGTATGTCGTATACAAACATAGGTTCAATAGGTTAACACAACTATAACCACTTACAACATCCTAACTACCCCTTCTTATCCTCCATCCCTACGAAGCTTTTCATCATGGTGTTTCAACATCTTCATCATGAAAGTACAGAGGAGAGGGGCTACGCTCACTCTCCCATGGGTCATGGTAACACCATGACCTGATTGTTTTGGGTGAGTATGGACACAACGGGCAACCACATAATTCATGGTCTGGATCCGTCAGCAACCTAACCAACTCCTCTGGTAGCCCCTTCAATTTTTCAGCTTCTGGTAAAACGTGTTCGGTACGGCGTCTGCTAACATCCGCTACATTGTTTCTTCTGCTTTCTGAAGCGTCGTTAGCACCTAGGCCTCCAGTTTTCACGTCCTGGACCTTCTTCTGAAACACTTTTCTTTCGTAGCACACCCCGTACCGACCCTCAACTGCTTCTTTCCCCTTTCGCCTCTGCTTCTCCATGCCTGGTGGTGTATCCGTGACCTTATTTTCAGAAGCGTCCATCACATTAACACACTTTGGAACCACTTAAAGTTTTTGGTTTACTGAAGTAGGGTGCCCAACTGAAGTTTTATAGAATATGACTTGGTTCTTCATTACACTACTTATAGTGGTATGTCATGGATACATTTAATATAGTTGTTGTGACTTCACTTTGATGTGACCCTAAAAGCAATGGTTCCTTTCCAATAAAGTGGTTTCCTACCCACCAAACCCTATGTTACTAGGCTTCTGCCACCTACCTTCCCCAACTTCCAAGAATCCTACAACATTTAAATTAGTGGGCCCCTTGACAACAGGAAGGAGCATTTTCATTTCTTAAATTATTACACCTGCCAATATATAATTTAAAACATTATCAACTACATCAATAACATTCAAACACATGCAAGATTTGTATGTTGTCAATATTCTTCAAAAGCCTTAAATTACCAAGTTAATAAACATCAGTTTTAAACAGAAAGATTTCACACTGACAGTCTATCCCCAAAAATAGCTTGTACACTTTACGCAACACCTATTCTACAATAAGTTTAAAGCAACATCCCCAAAACAAAATACATGCCACACCCAAAACAAAGTCTACATATACATATAATAGGTGTCCCCAAAAGAGCAGCCACACTTAACGCCACAAACTATCCCCACAGTAAATACAATTCACCCCCTAACACACGTTACTCTAACCGGCAACCCTGCTGGATTTTAGGAAGCAGCACATTCACATCCGAACATAAGATGTGCGCAGCATACCTCTTTCTCAACTTCCGCACCTCGGCCATCTTCTTTGACCCACTCATGCTGAACCCACAATTAAAACTTTTGTTTTTCCCCATGTAGCACTCCATGTGCCGCATTAAGAAGACTCCACAATCAGTTGTGTTTGCTGTCGTCGCCCAACTAACCGACATACGCTGGATGTTGCAGTCGTCAATGTCATCGGCTCGCGGATTCCCAACCTCCCGAAGGTATTGCACAAACATATCTTTCTGCATATACAGATACAAGCCATGCTCAATTAAAAAACACATCTTCAATACAATCACACTTTCGGTACAACATGGTGGTTTCGATAACTTACAAACTTATACAGAGTGTCCTTGTGGAGGTAGTATACACTATCTTCTATCGTCCGAGCTTGTCTGGCTTTGTCATTATCAACAACATAAATGCCGGGGTCCCGTAACTCAAACACTAGCAACTAAAAATGTTTTTGCTCCAAGATCAGGAACAAAACAATGTCGTGCTTTCTAAAATCAGGAACCTTTTCAGCGCTGTTAACGGCACCTTTTATACCAGCCCGAAACTTGTGCATTCGCGCCTCGAATCCCCCTTCCTCAGTTGTTAACATCCACGGAAACTTTCACAGAAGAGAAATTTATAAGTATAACCACTCGCCACACCCTAACTACTTTACCATAAAAAACATCAATCCACCCGAATCATGTCTATATACAAAACACTCACCACAACTTTAGTACCAAAGAATAGCCTAATGTAAGCCTCCCTTGATTTGCGTTTCTCTTGGAAGTTTAGCACCTCCGCCCAACAGTCGATAATACCATCCGACACCTCCTTGCCAACGTTTAAACTCTTGAACATAGCCCGAGACGCTTCTACATGAGCGGGGCTTCGAAACAGCAACTCCCTGGTTTCATATGGACAGATAAAAAATTAACTTCCATAACTTAACACACGTTAATGTAATTTAACTATTTTTTAACAATATCCCCACTACTTACACAGCCATGTGTATCGGGCTATCTACATCATCAACTGACGACGTACCCTATTCATTCCTGCGGCAAATATCATAAAAAAACAATTAACTAAATCCATTGGGTTCATTGTTTACACGCTATTATACAACTAAAAACCCCGTAGTAGTTCTACTTACTTGTTTGCCTCCATTGCCAGCTTCCTACGAGAATGCCCATTTAGAAAGTGCGTCGGGGATTCATCAGCGTATATGTAATCCCATAGATTCGCCACCTTCGTAGTGATTGGCTATCCCATGTCAACAGACCTTATATAGTAAGGTGATCTATTTGGTTCCGCAGCCACTTTCTCTCTAAAAGGGAGCTTCCTTTTTTTGGCCCCCAATTCAGCCAACATACGTACACGGTTTGCTAGCGGCAAATTGTCCTCCACCTCATTCGCATCACCACCCAATAATTCCACCCCAGCTTGCTCCTTGTGGATAGCAATTGCGGGGTCATATGAGCTCACCGGTTCTACCATTATAACCATACTCAAGTTTGGGGTGGTCTCCACATCGCCTAAACACGTATTAAAATAAACAATTCAGGTTACTCTGTAACCAATTTTTACACTTTCACAGTAAACAAAAATAGTCAAGCTTACCGAAACGTTCGGGCGCTGTTTCTGTCCCAGCGATGTCATCCACCTTTGAACTTTTGTAACCTGCATGTTCGATGCAAATAAGTATATTGAAATAACTTAACTAAACCAGCAATCCTAATCATTTTGTGGTGAGTGTACCGGTTTGCTGTGACTCGTCAAATTCACCACCAATTTGTGTCATTCCAAGACTCCAATTAGGCCCATCGAAACCACCTTCATCAATCGACGCATCGCCCCCGTCCACTGTTCTTACGATTAACACACGTTAACCCCACTAAATGTACCTAATAGCTAACACATGTTATAGAATAAAAAGCTTTTAGCGTTAAAATCCGGCTGCCCCTCCTCTACCGCCGCTTTGCCTTTACCATCCATAACCACCTCCTCAAATTCACCGAAAGTATCTCCTTTTCACAGAGCCAACCACCACGCCAACACACTCTTCATTAGGTACGATAGTTGAATGGACTACGTCATGCTCAGTCTTACTATATGAACCTGCATAAAACATTCTTATCACATCTCATGCATAGGTTACTATTTTGAACCTGCCTAATAATTTAACCCTTACAATCACGATGACTCTTCTCTACAGCCGCCCTGCCTTTGCAGTCCGAAACCACCTGTTCATCCTTGTCGCTAACATCACCTTCCAAGGGTCCAAATACGACTCCACCATATTCTAACGTACTTGCATCAGTTGCATCCACAACTTCATGCTCAGACTTACTATTTGATGCTGCATAAACATTCTCGAAAAAATTAGAAATGGCTAAACATGGTGCGTCTAGAGTTTTGTCGACCCTACAAATAAGATGCTTTCTGAAGATTACCTTCATTGTCATTCCGTTCAACCTCATCAGTAAGCTTAACACCCATCTCATCACTTTTGGCTAACTGATCAGGAATCTTATCATGTTTGTCAGCAGTCGCGTCTAAATCGGGGACCTGCTGATCATCGTCCTTCTCATCCACATTTTTTTCAGGTGGAGGTTCATGTCCTGCTGCCTCCACACTATATGCATCTTGACCAACCAACCGCATGCCTGAGCCACCGTCAACTGTCAAAGCAAGATCACACATGTTAAAACAGAATTAAACAATAAAGCACATTATAAAAAACTAACAATCTGAAATTGTACGAAGCACTACCAGGTACACCCTGGGCCGCTGCTGCTTTAAAACGCAGTATCGCGCGCATTAAACCCAACGGCTTATAGACTTGTTCAACATCACTTTTATCCCCGCTCCATTTTCCTTCAATATGTTCCGCCCCACCCATACTACAGTCACCTCCAGTTGAAATACCAGCCTCATGAACACTCTTATCACCGTGTTGCTTCTCAGTCTCGTTGCACCCTATAACATCACATTAATATTAAATTGGTTCAGACACGTACGCATATTACAGGGACATAAACTTTGTCCCTGGACAAACAACGCATCACCATCAATGTGTACTTATGTTTTCCCCTAGGTTGCCACCTATACACTTAGCGATAAACGTACAATGTATCTGGTAACACATGTAACACTTTACCTGTTTCTTTACCCCCCCCCCCCATCCGTGCTTGGCCCATCAAACATCCTATTTGTCTTACGCCTTCTTGGGGTCACACAGCCTACTTCTTTTTCAGGAGCATCCTTTAACTTTTTCAGTCGAGGAGATCTCCTCACCCGCAACGACTTCCCAACATCTTGCAGCGTCTCAGCACACTCTTTGCCATCATGTGGTATGCTTGCTTGGCCCGCAACATCAGCTGCAACGACAACAGATGTTAAACGATACATTTCAGTCCCCTACGCATATTACAGGGACATAACATATGTTAGACAATACATTTCAACCACAACAGATGTTAAACAATACATTACCATGTGTTACACCATACATTTCAATCCCGTATAAACATTACAGGGACATAAACTTTCTCGAGCACTAATCAACGCGTCACCATCAATGTGTACTTATGTTTTCTTCCTAGGCTGCCATCTATACACTTAACTATAAACGTACACTAAAAATGGTAACACATGTAACACTTTACCTGTTTCGTTACCACCATCCGTGTTTGGCCCATCACATTTTATATTTGTCTTACGCCTTTTTGGGGTCACACAGCTTTCTTCTTTCTCGGGAACATCCTTTAACATCTCCAGTCAAGCAGATCGCCTCACCTGTAACGACTTCCCACCATCTTCCATCGTTTCAGCATACTCTTTTCCATCAACAGCTACGCTTGATTGCCCCGCAACATCACTTGCAACCACAACAGATGTTAATCAATAAGATCGGTAACACATTAACATGTGTTACAGTGTACAAGTCAGAAAGATAATAATCACACCTTCTATGCCATCAAAGTCTATGGCTGAAGATCCTACTTCTTTCAATCTCCTTTTACTGATCCTTTTGTTAAGCCGATTAAGTGACTTCCTGTACAAACTAGCTATTGGCGAACCATCCGAGAATTCGTCAACCACGCCATCCCCTACGAAAACGTTGCACATCAGTAAATACGTGCCACATTAATCAAGTCAAATTTTTACAAAGAATAACAGTGACTAACCAACGTTCTGTCCCTCATCAACGTGAATACTTTCATCATTTTTCAAATCTTCCAACACCTCATTGATACGGTGCGACGATAAATCTACCGCTTTATCGTGATCTGTACTTGCATACGCTCTCTGTTCAAACAAACTTTCATACATTGCCTTCAACGTCTGTACTTCCTCGTCATCAGGGCTCTCCACACACATAGATTCCAACATACCCTTTATTTTGATTTTGTTCTTGTTTGTCACATTAATTAGCTGTCGTACCATCAACAGCCTCTCCTGTTTCAAAAGTTTAAAGCAACAGTTTCATACAAAAATTATATACTAATTGTAAAAAACATATGTTAGTGCATATAACTATACCTCCTTACTTGCCCAGTGTTCCACGTTATAGTTACTTGGAAGTGTTAACCCTTTAAACCCTCCCAGACCAAACCCACCAGCAAGTATTTCCAGCCTTTCTCTCTCTCGCAATTTCTTCAAGTTCCAGAAAGCCAAAGGACACACCGCCTTGTCAACCTTCATCCCTGTGCACTCAATGCTATCAATGTACAACAGCTACAAGTAACAGCGATCAGTTCAGTCCAAAAAACAAGCAAGTATATTTAACACATGTTAATTCAGGACGACAAAATAAATTTCACTTACTATCAGAATCGAAAGAGGCCCAACAAAGATGCTTTGTGGGTCAAGCCGATCCCAGGTATCTTTGCAAGTTTTCAACTTCTCTACCACCAGGTCACACCAGTCTAACTTTGCAAAATCCATTTCGTCATCTAGATACTCTAAGATTTCTTCCCGTAAACAACTTTGTTTATGACAGTCAACGAGCACTGCCACAAAACACATTACAAAATCCATGCGGAAATCAAAACTGTCTTCGCCGTCGGACTCATCTATCATTTTCACCATCTTTGTTGGAGGTACATGTACACCGGGGTATCTCGCCCTCCAATCCGCAATGGCATCAACCAAGATGGGCAGCTTATCAATCGAACTAAACTTTTTCCCACCGATCGGGATCCCTAGTAACTGATGTATCACTTTCCTGTTTACCTTGATATTACCAGCAGGTGTACATATCACCATCTTATCGGGATTAAAATTGTCGACAACAAAATAACCTAACTTAGCTGGTAACCCATCAACGCTGAAAGTAAGTAAACGACCAAAGCCCATTCCCCTGACTGCCTCACGTTGTTGGTCTGTCAATGCTCGTACACACTTATAAAATTGTAGTGGTGCGGATCGCGTCCTTATTCCCGGAAATTCATCCTTATTCGCTCGCTTACGGGCTTTGGGAACTTTTGCTTGTTCGTTAACAACTTCTTTTTGCTTCCGTTTTTGAACTTTCACACTCTCCTCTGAAACTTTCTTTGTCCCTGACCGTAAGGTTCTCCCACTTGATGTAGCTGTTACATCTGCCCTACGTACTGGTATAACGTTTTATACGCAACCAAAACAACCATAAAATAATTAGTCGACTTTATAACCCTTTATGTCAAATCTTTCTAAGACAAACGGTAACATTACAGTTATAAGATCAAACATCCAACAATTAATCATTTGAACATCAAACAAATGAAAGTCAATAAAAAATAACTAACCACGGGTTCTTTGCCTTCCTTTGCCAGAATTATCCTCCGTGATGTTTTTTTCTCTGCCAATTAACACATGTTAGGCAATGAACAAACTCATACCATTAATTCTTTGGCAGACAAACAAATCAAAGCCAATGATCTTTGGTCTGTCCATTAATTGTTTAACACATGTTAGGCAAACTTTGAAAATTAACTAACCACGTTTTCTTTTACTTCCACAGCCAGAACTATACTAGGTAACATTTTTTTTCCCTACCATTTAACACATGTTATACAAGTTCACATTCATACACTAACAAAATGTTTAACATTTTTCAAACACCTAATCTAATAATCTTAACTGATTGTACCATTAATCCAATAACCTTAACATAATTTTCAAACTGTTAGGCAAACTTCAAACTCTGACTATCAATTATTTGGCAGACAAACAAATCAAAGCCAATGATCGTTGGTCCGTCCATTAATTATTTAACACATGTTATGCAAACCTCTAAATTTAACTACCCAAAAATTAATGTACTTCCACAGCCAGAACTATACAAGGCAACGTTTTTTTTTCATAACCATTTAACACATGTTATACCAGTTCACATTGATACGCAATTTCCAACTATTGTAACCAAAAGGCACTTACCATTGATACTATTATAACATTTTTTTTCCTACCATTTTAACACATGTTATACAAGTTCACATTGATACACTTTCAAAATGTTTAACATTTTCAAACACCTAATGTAATAAGCTTAACTGATTGTACCATTAATCCAATAACCTTAACAAATCAAAGCCAATGATCTTTGGTCCGTCTATTAATTATTTAACACATGTTATGCAAACTTCTTAAATTAACTACCCAAGAATTAATGTACTTCCACAGCCAGAACTATACAAGGGAACGTTTTTTTTTTCATAACCATTGAACACATGTTATACAAGTTCACATTGATACGCAATTACCAACTATTGTAACCAAAGGCACTTACCATTTAACCGTCGTTTCCCAGTGGCTGTTGACCTAGTGTCAGTATCTTCATACACTGCAAATGCAGCCAAACAAAAGTATGTTATGAACAGAGCCTAATTCAACACACAACACACTATACATCACCTAAAACTACGTTCACGGTTTATACACACATCAATACTAACCTAAAGCCCTCTGGGTCGGACCGAAGCGAGATTGTTGCTTGGGAGGACCTTGCTTGGAATCATCGGATATAATAACAGCACTACGCCTGGCAGTCCTTTCCCGCCCTAACATAGGTCTCCTAGTGCAATAGATAGAAAACAAAAGAAAATCAGTTGCCATTTTTTAAGGGGAAATCGACTGAACAAAACCCCCTTTTACAGGACCGATTACGATTACAATAACTAACCTTTTGCTTGAACTCTTGATCTTCCGTAATCGTATCAACTTGAGCGAGGACGACAAAATTACGAACGATTTCCTCATTCTCCCGGATCCACACTATCGGCTTCTGTCTTAAGGTTAGAAGGCACCGATCGATGTTGTCTTGGCGATGGGGAAATATGAACAATCTCAGTATCTAGTGGGAAAGATAAAGATGAAAATATTTTTGAAAAATGCTTTGCAGTTTGATTAGACGGCTACTGCATGACAGGGATTTGGTTTTCCAATGTTATATTTGCACTTCCGAAAATACCCTTACAAGGTTGTCATGTGTATTATACTATTTCTTTTAATTATAATTCTTTCCAAAATGATGAGAGCCATTGATCAAGTTGGATGGTTGTTAATCAATGGATGACAATGGGTTTGCATAGTTTTCTAAAAAAGATAGAGTTTCCTATAGAGCCCAACCCTATATATATATATATATATATATATATATATATAGGTAAAGAGTAAAATACAAATGCGCTTATCGTACGATACGTACGCGATCATCCCAGACATTCGATCAGGTGCAGATTTGGTGCGAATTCAATACATATCGCATGTGAAAAAATGGTTAGCATGGGGTAGTGTGAAAAATGGCATGGGGTGTGTAGATGGACAAAATCGCATGTGGAAGATTTGAATATCGCATGTGAAAAAATGGCAAGGGGTAATGTGAAAAATGGCATGGGGTGTGTAGAATCGCATGTGGAAGATTGAATATCGCATGTGAAAAAATGGCTAGCATGGGGTAATGTGAAAAATAGCATGGGGTGTGTAGAATCGCATGTGGAAAATTGAATATCGCATGTGAAAAAATGGCATGGGGTAATGTGAAAAATGACATGGGGTGTGTAGAATCGCATGTGGAAAATTGAATATCGCATGTCAAAAAATGGCATGGGGTAATGTGAAAAATGGCATGGGGTGTGTAGAATCGCATGTGGAAAATTGAATATCGCATGTGAAAAAATGGCTAGCATGGGGTAATGTGAAAAATGGCATGGTGTGTGTAGAATCGCATGTGGAAAATTGAATATCGCATGTGAAAAATCTGTGTGTGTGTTACTGTTCATCTTCTTCGATTGTTGGTCGATCATTGTCAGTCTTCTTCCGTTTGACCCTTACAACTCCCAAATTAGTAGTTCTTATTATCGATGTCGCACCAAAAGGAACGAAGGGAGGTTGGGGAAGAAGATTTTCAGGTTTTTGAATTTGATTTAGGGTTTGATTTTGAACTATCATCGGTCAATTACAGAGATTTATGACCTCGCAATGACGTTTAACCTTCCTGGTATGATTTAGATATATTAAAATGATTAATTTAATCATTTATATTAGTTTCACCCGCGTTTGATCGATTGAAGATCGTACGGCTGAGGGCATCGCGTACATAATGTAGGATAAGAGGTATTGTACGTTAATCGGCCTCTATATATATATATATATATATATATATATATAGGGTAGGGCTATATAGAAAACCCTATCTATATAAAAAACCCTAGAAAACCCAACCTCCCGACATTTTTTTTTTTGAAAAAAATAACACATGTAATATACATGTTTTTAAGAGTTTTGGGCCAAAAAAATCAAAAAAACGTCGAAGGGATAATTTAAAAAAAAAAAAAATTCAGCAATTTCTGTCGTTTGTGCCTAACACATGTTAGGCAACCGGACATTGCTGAAATTTGTTTATTTTTTTTTTTTAAATCTCTTCAGCGCTTTTTTGTTTTTTTGGCCCAAAACACTCTAAAACATGTATATTACGTGTGTTATTTTTTTCAAAAAAAAAATGTCGGGAGGTTGGGTAAAAATGGGCGGAGATTTGGGTTTCCAGAGTTTTCTAAGAAAATGAGGGTTTTCTGTCTAGCATTGCCCTATATATATATACACAGGCAAAGTTTTCTCTTAAAAACATTCACTCCTCTAGATGATGTTGGACATCCGTGAAACAGTAAGTCACACCTATTGTAGATAATTATTTCCGACATGTAATTCAACATAATATAATTGTGTGTATGGATAATATGATGATCTTATCTTAAGTTCACTAAGGGAAATGACAGCGAAGAGTTTTAAAGTTTTGGGAGCATGTAATGATCACTAAATCCGAATATAGTATTAGGGTCCTAATATTAACACATGGGAAAACTTACTTACACATGGTGTATACGGGCCGCCGTATACTGTTATACGGCTCGTATAGAATAAAAACAACTTGACAAAGTCTGTGCCAGCATGGATGTGACACACATAGATAGATAAAATGTCACAGTTGTCAAGACTGTTTGTCGGGTTTCCAATGCTCACACAGGGTGATAAACAAACACTGATACACGTAACATCTAGTTATATTCAGATTTAAACAATGCCCGCCTCAATCTTCAATACTTCAGTAAAATACCACTAGTAGAAGAACCCGACACGTCTTCATGTAACAGAGAATGTTTTAGAAATTGAAGGAAAATGAAAAGATTTGTTGAAATCGAATTTGACAACTATGGCAGCTTATTAAAAGTATCGTGTGTTGTAGTTTGGAAAGATGACCGAACAGAGATCTGAATAACAAACTGTGGAGAACTTGTTTGTGGCAGGTTCTTCTGCTAGTTACTCGGAATCGATAAATAACCAACACGAAGATCTCTGCGATCGCTAAGGTTTTCATCAACGGACTGATCGGTAACGTTACTCTACCTGTGCTCCGATTTAAGCGGCATGTTCCGATCAACGTTTATCGACATTGTTAAAGGTGATGAAGAGTTTAGAAACCCTAGAATGATTGTGTTTTTACGGGAATAAAACGTGATACTTGAAAAAAGGCCAATATATACGGCCCGTATATAGTTATACGGCCTGTATACATGTGCCAACATCAAAAACCCACAAAAATAAATCAATTGAGCCGTATACGTTTTACAAATCGTATACACATGTATACGACTCGTATAACTGTATACGGGCCGTATATAATAAAACCAAAAAAAACATTCTCTGCGCATTTTCCTATTCAAAAACATTCTATACGAGCCGTATAATTGTATACGGCTCGTATACAATAGGGAATGTGAAAATAAGATATAGGGTATGTGGGAATAAGGCACCCTATAGTATTATTATCTTGTGTTTATTGACTTCTTTATTTAATGGAAGTAAAGCTTCTGTTGCACAACTTTGAGGTGTCAAGAATCTATTTGTTGGTATTATGCATAGTTTGTAGTAGTTCAAGAATATGATGTGACTACGACTCATAACGGACCAAACCAGTTCGTGTGTTTTTGTTTAATTTTAACCGACCAAACATACACATAAAATTGACAAGAGAATATTTGTTTTAAGTGTGTTATTTTATATAATAAATGAGCATAATTAAATAGATGAACACACACAAAAAAAAATAAGTATTTGTATTTCTATATGTTTGATTTTGTTTACTTATAAATGCAATTACATGGCGTTTCTCTAAATAAAGCTAAGAGTTTACTACAAATTCTAAATTTCCTAAAAAGTGTAAAAAATTACAAAACACTAAAATGTCAATCATAAAACACATCCAAAACCCACAAGTAACAAAATAAAGATTATTAAAACATCATATATGTGGGTAATGTTTTGTGTTTTGAATGATACGTCTTTGATTATCGAATGACAAACATTATTGTGTTTTATGTTGATTAGCATGTTGTGTTTTATATTCATAGTTCTACGATTGTGTGTTTGAAATTTTTATGGACTATTATGTTTTGAATATGGTGTTTTAGTAATCTTCACTCTGTTATTTGTAAGTTTTAGGTGTTTAATGACTGAAATTATAGTGTTTCATGACTTTTTACATTTTTTAATAAATTTAGACTTTGTAGCCGGAACAATATGTGTGGTGTATTAGGATGTAAAACATATGAAGAAACATAAACATACTTTTACACACAAATTATCAAACTTCTATGAAAAAAAAAATGAACGAGAAATTCTTTCATGTTCATTATATAAATGTTCATTATATAAAACAACATAAAAGTAAATTAATGTTACTTCATTTGGTAAACAAGTGAATATTAACAAATTCCAATCAATGGATTCGTTGAACATTCACTTTTTATGAAATTAGATGTTTACCAACAAAAAAACTCAAGTAAACTTTAGAAAAGAGATAAAGCTAATGTCACTTGGAAGCAACTTTAGCAATTTTAGCAACTATAGATTGCATATGTAGATTTTTGGTCGACAATCAAATCTTCAAGAAATTGGTACTGGATTATAGTGCATAAAGGTTGGTGTTATATCAAAAAATCACATGGGGAGAAAGGAAAATAGGGTACATATAGTCTCCCAAATACCTAACAGAATGTTTTAAATACGGAGGTACAAGAATCGGAAAAATTTATACATAATGCATCAAAGATTACTTAAGGGAGAGAAATAGCTATTTAAAACTAGTTATAAATTAAGCAATCATTTATAAATCAACGGTTACACGTATCATTAAAGTTGTAATTTTGTTGGATGCATAATGTAATTTTTAAAAATTCTAAAAAATAGACATATACTTCAGTTCACTTTAACCTCCTAAGATGTCTAACTTAAGTGTGAATTATATGTTAACAAGTTTAAAGTTTATAAACAAATGGTAATTTTAATACCTTTTTCTATATATAGGATTAGGTTCAAACGTGAACAAAATCCCAATAGTGAACTGCGTGAACTGATCTGGACCCTTGATTTTTATGATCTTGAGATTAAAGTGAGTGGCATGATGGTAATTATTTGGTTAATTTTTTCCATTTAATTAAATACAAAAGGGTATATGTGTAATTTCCATTTTGCATTGATTGCATAAATATATGTGTAATCAACATATTCAACCCTAGATCTGGAAGAAGTCGTTCTCTCTATCTTCATCTTCATCACTGCCGGCTTGATGAACATATTCAGGGTCCGCCGTAAACCAGCAACCATCACTGCCGTAAACCAGCAACCATCACCGCCGTAAACCAACATATTCAACCCTAGATCAGGGTCCGTCGTAAAACAGCAACCATCACCGCCGGCCACTTCCATCTTCATCACCGTCGGCCACCTCCATCTTCATCTTCATCACCGCCGGCCACCACCACCACCATCTTCATGTTTTACCGGAACCCTAGCGGCGGTGACTGACGGCGAAGCCGTCAGTTCGGTGAGAATCAACATCAGCGGCAGCCAAGAGTATCTTCTTGAAAAGGTATTTGCTTTTGTAATACTGGGTTTGGCTACTGATTTGAACTTTTCATGCTAAAATCAAAACTGGTTTACTTAAAACACAGATCTTCTTGAAAAGGTATTTGCTTTTGTAATACTGGGTTATATCTTTGATTCTAATTTCTGGAGTTTAACACGCGAGAATATTTTATAAGATGTGTGCTGGGGCCCCACCTGTTCTTAAAGGTTGATAAAGTTACATTGTATATCTGCACTATACTCATATTTCTTATTATTAATTTTATTTTTCGTTTACAGATAGTTTTATCGCCGCCGCCGTCGTCTCCATAAACACCGGTAATTTGTAGCATTTGTTTTAATCCCTTTTAGCTTTGATACCTTGTGGGTTACCATTAATTTTGCAACCGGTAACTTTTTTTTTTGTTTCACTGATCTGCTGGACTATTAGGGTTCTGATTTAAGTTTTTTGGATCCTGTATTCTGATTTTGCTCTGTTTTTAATGCGATGTACACATGTGTATAGCATCTGTTTTTTGTGATATCTAAGTTTTTTTTTTGTGTATTGAATGTGTAAACTTGTTGATGTACACTTGTGAATTATATAAAGTATTAGTTGCTGAGTTTTTTTTTTTTTTGTTCAATTCTTTGATTTTGCACTGTTTTTAACGCGATGTACACATGTGTATTCTGATTTTGCTCTGTTTTTAATGCGATGTACACATGTGTATAGCGTCTGCTTTTGTGATATCTCATAATTTTTTGTGTATTGAATGTGTAAAGTTGTTGATGTACACTTGTGAATTATGCAAATTATTAGTTGTTGCGTTTTTTGTGCTATTATAGGAGATGTCGTTAACGAGAAAAGTGGAAATTGAAGGTCGATAAGGATGATTCACGTATGAGGTCGATAAGGATGATTCAGCATACAACGTGGCGAATAGTTGTAAAAGATTATATTTTTTGTTTTTTCGATTATGTGGGGTTTATTGTTTTTACGAAACTGGAACTTTTAATTATATGTTTTTTCTTTTTTCTGTTTGGTTTGGAAAACATTATGGAACTTGTAATTTGTTAAATATAAAATAGTTTTACAGCTATTGTTTCTATGTTTGTATTATGTAGCTAATTGCACATATGTACGATGCTGAGTACTTATGTGTACTGTTCTATTTATATCCAAGTACACATGTGTATACCGTTGAAATATGAATGTTACGTGGATATTAAAAATCAAAATTTGAATTCTGGTGATGAAATATGAAATAAAAATTAAAATTGAAATCTGGTGATTTGTTGTTTGTTTTGATAATTATCTTATTAATAAATAAAACATAATGTGGATAATGAAGTTAAATTAGGAAAGATGTAACTTAATTCAATTATTAAAATAATGATTTAAATCTAATTTTATATAATTACAATCATACCCTTAACAACTAAAAAGGAAATCAAGGGTCCAGATCTATTCACGCAGTTTACTCTTGGGAGGTTGTTCACGCTGGAACCCTACCCTTACTTTTGATGACATCTTGTATATTATTTATGTAAAGCATGGAAACAAAAATGTTTTTTAATGACAAATTTGGATCACTAACGGATCACTGGAATATATCATGTCACCAGCAGAACCACCTGATCATATTCATCTCCACTAGACAATAAATCTGGGAAAAAACCCCCATTGTGGGAATCGAATTCAGGACCTAATGGTCCTAAGTCTTATCTCACCCCAAAGATGTCAAAAATCAAGTTAGGAAATAGTGAAAAGTTTTTGTTTTTTTAGTTGATCACTCAAAATTTATATCATTGCCCCTTGAAGTTTTTGCTTTTTTTTAAATTGACTACAAAAAGTTAGATTATTTATTTTTTTAATAATTTTATAACATGCTAAATAATTATATTTTTTATAATTTAATAACATGCTAAAAATTATATTTTATATGTTATTCTATTTTTTACATGGGTTTTTTTTTCCAACTAAGTTATTTTTTTCACAATATTTTTTTACGTTTCGATCTAAATTTGACGAGTTAGTACACTCCGCAACACATGTACGTTGTTCAACGGTTTTATTCTTTATTGGTTTAATGATCCCGTCGCAACACACAAATTGTTAAACTCGTATATATAAACTCTTATAAAAATATATTTTTATATAAAGTTGATAACAAAGAATTTAATTTGATTGAAACAAGAGTACTACACCCATGATGATCATAATATTGGCCCTTGGGTGGAATTGTGACATTGTAGCATCATATGCTTACTGGGATTCTCACTTTCCCTCAAAACTCCAAGATCTTTGCGACCCAAAAAATCTTTAAAAAGCTCCAAACCGAAAGACTTTATTCAACTCCCACTTCTGTTTCACTTTGTCCTCTGTTTTCTCATTGGCCAAACCTCACTATTTTATTGTACCAAAAGTACACCTTCTCTGTGCTCAAACCACCCAAAAAGACACCAATTTTGCAGCAGTTTCTATGGCAATTAAGTGATCGTTGATAAAGCCAACAGAAGCAGCCAATGAGAGCCCTCATCCCCAAAAGTTGATACATTTTGAAACCACTTATTTTGCTCTCTTATTTAGCATACTCTTTATTCAATCTTTGTGTACTTACTTGCTTTATTAGTCATCATCACAACTCATTTATTGGAACTTGACAATGATTCATTGATGCAGTTTCAAGATTTGGTATTTTTGCCGGAAAAAAGGTATTTTGAGAGCTTTTTTTGCTACCCTTTTATTGATTATTATTGGGTTTTCAGTTTATTTAACATGGGTTTGTTTTTGATTTTTTGTTATAGAATCTAGGGTTTCAAGATTCTGTTGTTTGCAAATAAAGGGTCAATAATTGGTTCTTGTTGTTATACAAATTATGGATTCTAGTTTTTACCATGATCAAACTTTGAGCTATGGACCGAATCGGCATGCTATATCGTTCCAGTCGAGTGCTATAGATAGCACAAGTGAGATGATCATGATGGGAGATTACTATAGGATGGATAGTAATAATAATAACAATAACAATAATAGTGCATCAAGGTCAAGGATGGTGTTTTCTGGGAATTCTGGTATGGTAAACAGTAGTTCAGGGTACGCGCAAATTGGGAATTCGTGTACGTCTAACGTTTCGGATTCGGTTGCTGGGTTGAAGCATGATGCAGGGTTGGCTGTTGAATGGTCTGTTGAGGAACAGTGCAAGTTGGAAGAGGGAATTTCCAAGTAGGTATCTTGTTCCATGTTTATGATCATGTTTGACTTTTGCATATATTCTTTTGGTATATGTTCTTGTTTATTGTGCATCACTTGTTCTTGTGGTTTTCTTTTGATGATGTGGTATTGATGTTTAAAAACAGTTGTAGTAAAGTGGGCTTAAGAATCTAATGCTTGTTTATGCTTTTGTTGTTTGATGTTGTAGTAATCATATTATAAGTTTGAGTGTTTTAACATATTCTGATTATTTAAGGATTTACTAGATATAGCAATTTTTGTAAACCATAATCAGTTTATTGCAAATAATTAGATAATAAGAAGCAAAACCTGTTTGCAAAGATTGTTAAAAATATCAGCAACTTAAAGTCTCATTAATCAAATAATCAATACCACAAATCCAAAGTTCTTGCTACAATATAGTATATGTATATACGCCGAGAAGGGGTCCTAGAAGCTGAGGACCTACGAATTGCTTTTTTCTATATTTTTTTTCAAATTTTTTGATTGATTTTACTAATCTTACATCCTTTTCGTAACACTTATATGTGTTTTTGGATTTTGTTTTGGTGCTGATGAACCCATGAATACTCAATTACTAGTTTTCATTATTTATATGCCTATGACTTATTGGATATATGTAGATATGCAGATGAACCCAGCATTATGAAGTGTGTCAAGATTGCTGCTACATTGCGTGATAAAACTGTTCGTGATGTTGCCTTAAGGTGTAGGTGGATGACGGTGAGCTTGTTACTCATTTTTCTTGATATTCTTGTGTTTTTTATAACCAAGATAGGAGCATAATATCTTGATTATCAAGGACACATGACTTGTGCACTTTATATAGCTATAGATATCCTGCTCTCCTGCTCTTTTATTCAAATTATAAATAGTATTAGATTTTGTGACATTTTATTATGTGATGTTTTATCCTACTTTATATAGACTTGGGAAAATGAAAGTTGCAAACTGGGTTGATATGGGTTAATACTTTAACTAACGGCTCGAGTTTAAAAATTTTCCAAAGTTAAAAAAGAAACAGGTCAAATGGCCTGAAGTTGGCCAAAGAGTTATTTGAATGTTTTAACCTACTAAATCGGTCTATTCGAACAAAGTCATTATTTTTTTCTTTTGTAACCATATTTTTCACATTAGTTGTTGATAAAATTTATATACTCGGGCAAAAATTGTTGGTGGGCTTACCCAACCCGGCCTGTTGTGACCCATGTTAAATTATCTGTTACCCAACCCACCCCGCCCGACCCTACCCATTTTGTCATCTGTAGTCATGACAACTTTTTTATTTTTTCTTCCAATTTGTTGTGTTTGCTTGTCCAATAGTTCATTATAGTCCTCACAAACTTAGAAGTTGGAATCACAATTCATGCCCAAGAGAAATGCTTTTTTTAGGAAAGTACAGTTTCAGAATTATATGTGAGCTAGAAATATCAATAGAGTTCATTAAAGTAGAATAATGTGTAAAGAAGATTAATGTAAATCCTTATTAACAAAAAATACTAGGAACACGACGTTTTGCTCAACTGTGAGAGCTATTTTTTTTTTCTTGAAACTTATCAACACGCTGGCAGCAATTTTGATACTTTGAAACATGTAAAGAAGTATTTGACTGATTACTCTACCTCCTCGGTTATATTCTTACTAAAACGAAACTTTTGGCAGAGTAAACGAAGGAAACATGAGGAGCTGAAGTTGGGCAGGAAGTTTAAAGATAAGAAGGTATGCCTATTAGTGTGTCAAAATGTGACTTTTATAAGTGTCAAATATGGTTGCAAAACTTATGTTATATCAATAAAACTATTTAGGTGGTTTTACACATTACAAATGCACTTCGGATGGTTTTCTACCCGCTTTATTTCTGCTACATTTTGTATTTTACCCGTTTGACCCGTTCAAGACATCAAGATAAAAACATAAACCGAATCCACACATACCTCTACAGAAAATATTATAGTTTGGTCTTACAACTTATTGTATCAACTAAATTGCTTCATGTTCCTTTCATTAATGACATTTTTGTCTTCTTAGGCTGTACAAAATTGACATTACTTTGTAAGGTTAACCATTTAGTTGCAATTTGCTTCACACCTTCCTTATTCTATATGAAACATTGTGCACACCTTTAGTTTGAGGCTAGTTATGTACTTCAAGTCAGGCTTTAGATATTATATATTTATATGTATACAGTTGCACTTAACTTCAATTTATCCTTGAACCAATTGAATGTCCTTAAATTAGCATTCTGATTGTGTTTCAACAGGATAAACTGCTGGAATTCTCATCGAAGCCAAGTGTGTCATCAAATTCAACTTTGAATGTGGCTCCGTTTTCTGTTACCACGAGTAATCGGTTCCAGAGTGGTGGTATTCCTTTGGAAGGTCAGTATCTTGATTATTCTTGAAAATAGATAATGAAATATTATAACAAGATATCTTATTTTATAGTAAATATAATAAGTTATTATATTTCAAACAATATATAAGAATGTCTATTATCATCATTTTATGTATTAGTGACTTAAACAATAAGAATTTTCCACACTCAATACGCTTGATATTATCACTCAATATCACATAAACCGTTTTAAAACGCACATCCACACGCCCCCTAGTCCCCTACTTAAAAGTCTTGAAACATGCTGATTATCCTTGATTGTTGCAGCATTAAGCATCTCCACAAGGCGTATTTTGGAACAAAACAACCAAGTTCTTGGTCAGATTTCGGCTAACATTTCTGCATTAAAAGTAAGTGTTTCGAATTCGTTATGTTTGATCAAGATTTTTGGAAGCTAACAGCCTAACATTTTGTTTTATGATATCTAACTACAGCTGCAGGACAATGTCAACCTTTTTAGTCACGCGAAGAACAATCTAACTGCTATCATAAACGAGTAAGTGAGAAATCCATTAAACTTGTACCTAATCCTTGATTCGGTCCCAAAAGAGTCAAAGAGAATCCATTTTTGAATTTAGAGATCCTTTTCTAGTTTCTTTAATCACCACAATGTTTCTATTATAATTTCCTTCTATCAGAAGTCTTAAGTTCGAATCCAATATGCCTTTAACCCCTTGAAGGTAACGGTGTTCAAAAAGCTCGTGCTTGCTCGGAAAAGCTCGAAAAAAGCTCGGATGTAAACAAGCCCGAGCTAGGCCTGGCTCGGCTCGTGAGCTCGCGAGCCGGCTCGAATTATTTTGTTTTATATAGAATAATTTTAATTGTAAATGTATTAAAATAAAAAATATGTGGGAGGGGTTGAAGTGTTAACATTTTAAGCTTAATTAATCAATAACACATAAAAATATAGGAAAATAAACAAAATTATACATATAATAGTGCTTTTAATATGTCTTTTAGTCTTTAAAATATTAGAAAAATAAAAATAATTATACATATAATAGTGCTTTTAATATGTTTTTAGTCTTTAAAATATTAGAAAAATAAAAATAATACATATAGATATATGTGTAATTTTTATTTTATTGTTTTTTATGTTATCAATATATGTAAAAGTAATAAAAAAATTAACGAGCCGGCTCATTTAACTTCGAGCTTGAGCTCAACCTGGCTCGGCTCGATTACAACCCTACTTGAAGGCTACCTGCTCAGCGCAAGTTGCGTATAGCAGGGTAGTTCTCAAGGTTATACAAGAAAGTAATTATCAAGTTAGTCAATGCAATGAGTTATAATTTCGGCTTTAAGGTCATAAAGACGCATTCAAAAGGCAAACAGTGCTTATTCTGGCTTGGTTTTTAAAAATTCTTGCAGCTTGAGATACATTCCAGGGCCACCACTGCCTGTATCGTTAAACACAGATCGTGTTAATACCCTTCTGGCCACTACAAGCCAGGTAACTAACACTACCATAAGTTAACCGTCCGACAGTTGACTTTGACTTCCGTTATTCAATAACCTTTTGAAATACCACCGATTAAACGGTTCTTACTCCTTGGTGATGACAGACAATGACGTTTGGCTCGCTAAGCAGAATGCATTTGAAGCAAGAGGCAGATTACTGAGTTGGAGACAGTTTGGTTGTAAGTATAGGATTAAATCTTCTGTATATTATGTATGTATCTATTGACCCTTTTGGGCATATTCTGTACACCAGTACTGGTTGACCATTTGTGTTAAAAGTCAACCATACACTGCTATTTGTGCTTGCCTTTAATATCTTGAAAGATTTGGTTTTTGCTCCATTTTTATGTTAAATTTGACTTCAAAGTTTAAACAAGTCAACCCTAGTTACAATTTGAAATAAGTCAAACAATTATAGCAGCAAACAATATCAAAAACTAAAAAAAAAAATCCCTTCACAGATACACAAATCAACTTTCATCAATAAAATCAACGACCAACGAATCATATGCTCAAATGTTCATCTCGCGGCAAACTCTGGACCGTATCCGACCATCTTCCCGGTGAATGATCACTGCTATTCGACGACACATGAGCTGCTTCCGCTCTCGTTTCTCTAATCATCCTCAACACTTCTTTCATAACCGGCCTATTTTCCGGAACAAGTGAAATGCAAGCCATTGCAATGTTCAAAAGAGCCGCGAGCTTTTCCTCCGACGTTTCGTTCCCCGAGGATGTTGGCTCGTCACCCGACTCCGTTTCTTCATCTCTAACAGATTTGACCCATTTAGGGATATCCGACCCGTGTTCCAAAACAAGGTCCTGGTATGGTGTTTTTCCTGTGAGAAGCTCTAACAGGAGGACACCGAAGCTGTAGACATCCGCTTGCTGGGTGATCGGTTTTCGTGGATCACGACATTCTGGGGCACGGTAGAAGAGGGACGAAGCGCTTGATTCTTCAGGGAAATCGGGGTTTCTGAATGACATTAAGCCGTAATCGGTGAGGCATGATTCGAAATCGGAACCTAAGAGGACATTGGAAGATTTTAAGTTTCCATGGGTTAGGCCGGGATTTTGGTGGATGTATAGAAGTCCGGTAGCCAAGTCCTCCGCGATCTTAAGGCATGATGTCCAATGAAGTGGCTTCCCGCCAGCAGATGTTCTTGATCCTGCAAATTCAATTCAAATTAATGGATAGGCGATCGTTAGCTATTCGAGATAGGCTCGTTAAAAGTTTAAATCGAGCTGAGCTTAAGTCATGTCAAACCAAAGCCCCTATTAGAGCTCCGAGCTCCTTTAATAAATAAGTTCTAACCAAGCTTCACTTATTAAGCTCGACTACCGTAAACGAGTATACTGTTTTTGTAATTTTTATTTAAAAGTTTATAACTACAAATATATATATAAAAAAATAAGTCAAGCCTAAGCCTAACTTAAAGTAAAGATTGAGCTCTCTTAAGTTCAACTAGCCGAATCCGAGTTTAGACAAGATCAACTCAGCTCTACTCGGCTCGTTTACACACCAACCTTATACCCCGGTCTATACTATTTTCTTTTACCAAATTTTAATTTACATATTAAAATAATAATAATAATACCATCTCCCGTCATCATCACTCACTCAACCTCATGCGTTTAATATTTAACAATTTATTTCAAATAATTGCTTTCATCAGAAAATGTAGAAGTTTCTTTATTCCCATATGACACAACTTAATTATTCATTAAACGAATTAAATATTAGGGTCATGCTATTTACACACGGAGAAAATTATTTTCACACCCCAAAGCGCCGCGCTATGGTCAAAGCGGGGCGCTTTGGTGTAAAGTCAACCGACAAGGATTGACGCGGTCAGACCTTGTCTGTTGCTTTACATCAAAGCGCCCCGCTATGGCCAAAGAGGGGCGCTTTGAGGGGTTTTTTTTTTTTTTTTTTTTTTTTACATTTTTAAATTTTCGGGCAAAACGCCCCTCTTAGGTCAAAGCGCAGCGCTATGGGCCTTTTTTAAATTTTTTAAAATTGTTTTTAATTCACAAACGCGTCGATAATAGTCTAAATTTTACGCTTTTTCCATTATACATCATTTTTTAATATATATGGACTATACTGCAAGTTCCGGATCAAATCGGTTACGTGTGATGTCGTATTCCATTATATCGTATCATTTTGGTTTGAAAGCACAAGTACTCCTATGAGTTGTTTTATGTGTATCAGCCGCCTACCGTACATGTACATGACGTATTTTTTCATTAATTGTAGTATTATGATGTATATTGTCATTTTGGGTCGTACAAGTGCGTATTGAATCTGATTGGGTCGTGTCGGTGACATTCGGTTTTTAACGTGATGTAACGCATATATTGAACAAACACAAACGTACTCAATATTTTCGTGGTTTGTACATTATCACAATATTACAACCCGTTGATAAACCCACTAGAAATTTCTAATGCGAACCAAACATGAAAATTCTTTGAAAATTGTAACACTTTCTTACCTTTATGTTTATCGTTTTTCTTTTTATTTTAATAGTTTATTACTTTTAATTAAATTACAAGTAATAATTATTAGTTTGAAAAATAGAGATGAGTGAATAGACATTTGGATAGACAGTCCAACTTTGAAATTCAAACACGCTTCCAAAAGTAATAATTACCATTTACCCAATTACCAATAGCTTTCTTTTCGTTACCAACACACTTCCAAAAGTAATAATTATTAGTTTGAAAAATAGAGATGAGTGAATAGACATTTGGATAGACAGTCCAACTTTGAAATTCAAAGTCTCATTAATAACACCAAAAGGGCCGGCGTTTGTCATATCACCACCGTTCCACTCACCCAACACCACCACCACCACCACACAGTGATGACTGAATGACGTGGCACACTCTCATTGGTTAATTTTGAAGTTTACCACTTTCAAGTGTCTAACCACTCCCTACACCCTAATGTATACTATATTTCATTGTGGCAAGTGGCATTGTGGAGCCCACAAGAACTGCTAAATGTATACTATAGCACGGATGGGACTAGTCAAAGAGTTGGAAAGGGTTGTACGCGACAGTGAGATGCCTCAACAAATTAAATATTGAGATGGGACTTTACCTTTAGATATATGTGCACAAACAAATTAAATATTGTAAAATTTGGACCAAAAATGTAAAATTTGAACTTAAACGTAGACCAGTCACCAGTGATTTGATTCGCCCAAAATGTAAAAAAAAAAAAAAAAAAAAAAAAAAAAAACCAAAGCGCCGAGCTTAGGCCAAAGCGGGGCGCTTTGATGTAAAGCAACAGACAAGGTCTGACCGGTTCAGACCTTGTCTGTTGACTTTACACCAAAGCGCCCAGCTTTGGCCATAGCGGGGCGTTTTGAAGGGTTTAAATAGACTAAGGGCGTGTGCGAATAGACCAGGCCAAATATTAAACAACTTTTTATGGTTCAAAAATAATTACTAAAATATAAATAATTAATAATAACAAAATAATAAAAACATTACGTACCGTGTATGAGAGAGAAAAGACTTCCATTGGGGAAATAATCATAAACCAGCAACCGTTCCTCCTTAGCCTGAAAATAAGCCCGTAGGGGCACTAAATTCTGATGCCTCAACCGTCCGATGACGTCCACGTGTCTCCGAAACTCCTCCACCCTTGGATACCTAGCATCTTTCAACCGTTTCACCGTCACAATAAACCCCGATTCCATCACCGCCTTATACGTACTCCCCACCGTCCCTCTCCCCAACGTCTCCGCCGATGCTTTCAACAAATCTTCCAAACTATAACTCATCTCCGGCGAGTCTCCGGCCAAGAAAAACACCAGCTTCCCAACACCCTCATCACCTTCCGCCGCAAACCCACTTCCACCATTCTTCCCACTACCACTTGCCACCCCGCTGCCGCCACCGCTGCCGCTCGCCGCCGTCACCGCCGCCGTGTCTGATTTTTTTTCCGGCGGAGATTCTTTTTTGCGTTTTTTTAAGCAGATAACTAATAATGTGATTAAAATACATAATAACAAAAACCCACCGACAGAACTGGCTATTATAACTATATTTCTAGTTTTCCGGTGATGTGATTTTCCGGCGGGTGGTGGCGGACTCGCCGGAGATAAAGATGGGGGAGGGGATAAACTGCATGGGATGTTAAATGCATCGCCGCATAGACCCACATTGCCGGAAAATGAGGTGGAATTGAATTTGAGTAAAACAGGGGTCGCCGGAATTTGGCCGGAAAGTTGATTATTTGATAAATTCAATAGTTTTAAACCGGATTGGTTCAAAGGTGGGATGTTACCTGTGAAATTGTTGTCATCTAAATAAAGAGCATACAATCTTTTAACATTGAGGAGTGAATCTGGAATCTCGCCGGAGAGATGGTTGCCGGAGAGTACGATGGTTTTGAGGCGGTGGAGAGTGGTTAAAGACGCCGGAAACTCGCCGGAAAAGTTGTTGTAAGAAAAGTAAACTGATTTAAGGTTTTTTAACCCTGAAAGATCTGGGATTTTGCCAAAGATTGAGTTTTGTTTGAAGCTCAAAACTCTAATCTGATCTAACTGGTTGAGAAATCTTGAATCTAATGTGCCTTTTAAATTCAAATTTTCAAGAACAAGTTTTGACACTCTGCCACGTAAGCATTCTCTAACACCATCCCATTTGCAGAAATTGTTTCCATTCCAGTGAAGAGAGTTTGATGGGTCAATAGATGATTTTAGCCCCAAAAGTACTTCTTTATCACCACTTATTGCACATTGAAACCATAAAAGAATAAGAAACAAAACACACCAGTATTGACCCATTTGACCCATCTCATCTGGGTATGATCTTGAAAGCAAATCAGCAACTGGGTTTCAAAGATCCATTCAAAAAGATGCAAACTTTTTGTGGGTAATGATTGGGATTGCAAGAAAAAGAATGTAAAGAAAAGGGTTTTTCCCCAAATTGAATTGCATGGTCAAATGGGTTTTGGATCTTGACTGATAAAGTCAACATCTTTTCATCTTCAAGAATGTTCAAGAATCAAGAACCACTATTGAAGCCGGTTCTTGAGGTGAAAAGAAACTGATCAAGTGGATCTGTAGTTGTGTATAATGTATGTGTATTTGTATTTTGTATTTGTGTGTGTTTCTTGAAGTTGTAGTTTGCAAAGACTCACGGACAGGTGAATGAGTCTACACGTGAAGTTAATCAGAGCTTTGCAACTTCAAGAAATACTATATTCTCTCTCTCTAGTCTCATACACACAATTTAATTAATTTTTAATTAAATTTAGAAAGTGGGAATTTAAATCTTGGGCTAAAATAATAGAATCCATGCATTTATTTGAGGGTCTTAAGCATTTAATATATTTGTTTATTGTTAATAAAAAAATGTGTAATAATTTAAAGAAAGATGATAAGAACAGGTGAAGGAAGTAAAGACAGTAGACCATTTAAGTGGTTCATAAATCTGTACCAGGATGAGCCAACCATGACAACCGTCTTCTGGTTCACAACCAGGACCAGAATGGATGTCTCTATTGTGTGTTTTTATTTACTTCACTTTATTTAACAATGCCAAAATCGAAACACATGGGAAAATGTTTTTAAAACGGTTTGGGGGCCAAAAATTAAGACCGTGGGGTATGGTATGGTGGGGCTTGGGTTGGGCTTGAGTTGAGGCATGAGTTGACACGTGGAATGGGAGCCCCCCACCGCCTAGTGACGTGTCCGCGGGGTATGGCAGGGCGTGGGTTGGGCTTGGGTTGGGTGCACCGCGTGCAGATTATTAAAAAAAAATTACAAAAAAATTTATAAAATTCAAACAACATTTATAAAAAAAACCTACAATTTCATGAAAATTTTAAAAATTACATAATCCTAAAAATTACATAATACCTAAAAATTACAAAATAACAAACCTAGAGCATTAGATAAATTTCAAAAAGGGAGATCTTGTCGAACGCCTTTCGCTCCTTGCCTAGAAATTCAATATTCGCCACCGCCACCCGATCCTCGTGGCTTAAATCGCCGCTCGGAACGGCTTCGTAGTAAGCCTTGAAACGATCGAGCTTGGGCCGTAGCTCGCGCCATTTATATTGGCACGCGTTGAGGTTGTGGCGGTCGTGACGGACGTTATGTTTGTAGGTTGCGAATGCTTCCGGCCAATATCGTGTTTGTCCGGGTTGCCGAGCCTTCATAGCGTCAATGACGCTTGTAACGAGAGCCAATTATTCCTCGTGGGTCCAAGATGCCATCTTCTTCGGGTTGGGGTAGCGGTGGATGGTAACGGGTTTGGAAGTGGGGTAGCCGGTGGATAGCGACGGTTTGGAAGTGGGGTAGCCGGTGGATAGCGACGGGTTTGGGATGGGGTAGCCGGTGGGGTTGGGGGTTATTTATAGGGGATGTTGGGACCGCCATGGCGGTTTGGGGTAGCCAAAGGTTTGAATTTAAAATTCAAACTTTTAAAAAACTTTCAAATGGTCAAAATGGCCCGCTATGACATGACGGGGTCAGCGAATAGAAGGCAGCCAGCTAGGATGTCACCCCCGCCCCACGCCCGGCTTGAAGCCCAAGCCCCAAGGGCCACGCCCCAACCCAAGCCCACCCGGGGTGGTGGTTTGGGCGTTTTCCCCCAACCCAAGCCCCATAGCCTAAGATGGTATAAGATTATGTGTTGTGGGTTCGGAAGAAGGGGCTCTAAGGCCGGGCCCCAGACACGTTGTCGGTTAATGTCCAAAAATACCGGCTGGTAGGCGTTAAAGCATGGCACCAAAGGGGGGCTCGTTAACCCCTTAACGGGTGTGAGAGGGAGAAAAGGGTGGGGCCCACCCCCCACAATGTGCCCATCACAAATTTTCTTTTTTTCTTTTATTTGTATATTAGCTAAACCATAAAGTCATAGTTGAAGGGTGAGTTAGCTAAAGTCTATTGTTTATGAGACATGACGTTATGTTAAACCACAACGCATAGCCTAAAGAGGTTTTAAGATGAAAAAAATATGCAATGCGGGGTCACTTAGGCTTGGTAGAAGAGGCTCTAAAGGCGTTGTGGGGTTTTATTAGAAACATGGTATGGGTTGAGGTATTTGCGTATCTGACAATTATTGCACCTTGTTCGAGCTCGAAAAAGTTTGTTCTTCTGTAATGTTTTATTATTATTTTTTAAAATCAAATGAGTACTGTGCTCACTAAACCTAAGCCAATGGACTAACTTCTAAACCATAAAAAATTGTTTTATAAATGGGTCTATCTTGTAGTTGGTATGGTTATACTATTAAAAAAATTAACATATATATATAGGGATGAGCTCATGCGAGAACCACCCTTATTGTGAGAACCGCGAGAACCAATGTGAACACAACCTAAAATAGCTAAAAAAAACCTAACCCCACCCCCCCCCCCCCCCAAAAAAAAAAAAAAACCTAACCCCCCCCAAGCTAAAATGCTAAAAACTAAACCCCCAAAAAACCTAAAAAAATAAAAAAAATAAAAAAAAATATAAAGTTTTTTTTTAATATTTTTATGTTAAAATCGCTACTTTTAGAAGCCAAAAAAAAAATTTCAAAAAATTTTTTTTTTTTTTGCTTCGAAAAGTAGCGATTTTTTTTTATAAAAAATATTAAAAAAAATAATTTTGTGTTATTTTTAGCTATTTTTGGTTGTGTTCACATTGGTTTTCGCGGTTCTCACAATAAGAGTTGGTTCTCGCATGATTTTCTCCCTATATATATATATATATATACTAGTCACGTACCCGCGCGATGCGGCGGGAGTGACGATTTACAACAGGATACTCATTTACCATTAGTTTATTAGTCGTCTTGTGATATATTGTATAGTACTTAAGTTAGTTTTCTTATTCGTGATATGTTGGCACTGGTTTTTCTGTTCGTTTATTGATTCTTTGGTGATATACTTTTGTTAAGTTTTTTAGTTGTAGCTTCGGTGTGATCTATCTACAAGAAGAGTACAAAACAAGGAAGTAGATGTAATTAAAAACAAGAGTACAAAACAAGTAAGTAGCTAGACAAAACACCAAAAACAAAATGCGGGGAGTTTCTTGTATCTCTTCCTGTTTTACCAATACATCCGTTTGCTCATGACTTTCTTGTATCTTCTCCTCTACTGTAATAGATTTCAACACATAAAAAACAATGTTAGACGCTTACAGGTGTTTTTAAAAAGTACTTAAAAAGGTAATTTACGAAAGCAATCAAGGCACAAAATTTATTTTATGAGAAAATAAATACACTATTAAGAAAGTGCAAAAACAAAGTTTATAACTCTATTTGTGGTTGCAAATAAATACATATGTGGCGTTTGCATTTATGTATCTGACACGATTTTTAGGATTTTTGTGGTGCTTGGGTTCATATATATGACACGGTTTTTAGGATTTTTGCAAACAGCAGCATAATGCAACGGTTTATGGCCCTCGTTATCCTTCATCAACAAATATAGTAGTCCGAGCGAGTGACCAACTGGCAGGGTAGATAACAAGTTGAACAGTTGACTTTTTATTACGGATTGTGTAGTTATGTTGACCTAAATCAGTTTTTTGTCTAAGACCTATGTGTTTTTAGAAATAGTTAAGATACACCCGAATTCATTATCGTTTTAATAATAATGCAACTTTATAGAAGCGTCGCCTAATTCTAGCGGACACGTTTCTTAGCCGTCAAAAATTAGCTGGTTCAAAAAAGAGCTGACTTAGATAAGCGTGCCGCCAAAAATTTAACCGACTCTTTTTTGAATTGACTAAGATTTAGCCGGCTATTTACACGTGTATTGTTTTAGTTAAATGTTTTTGTGGACATGTTGTACTTTTCAAAGCTTTTTGTGCCTAATATATCGTAGATTTATTTTCATGTTTAATAAACCTAAGCACTTACATTCGCCACTCAATATAAACATTCTTACATATAGACTGCATTTAACATTTTTAATTATAGAAACATGACTGATATAACTTACTGATTATAATAGTAATGTTGACCCTTCAAATTATCATATCAATAAACAGAGTTCGTAACAAACGTAAAAAAAAAAAAAGAAACACAGATCTTTTATTGAGTTGTGTGTGGGTTGAAGGGCCTTCGGAGCCGAACGGTTCTTATATTTTACAATCACAACTATCATCACACCAACCTATGTCATCAAATATAAGTCAGTTCATAATAATTTACACCTTATACATATCATCTAATGCCCATAACCCGATCATCCTATTTAACCGTATTCCCTATGTATCCCTTTCGTATCCATCTTCTGTCTGTCGTCACCAACACTGGTAAAAGCATGATAATGTACCCCCTCGGGGGCTGTTTTGCAGGGGTGTTTTCGGTGTTTCATCCTGTTTTGAGATTAAGGTGCTTGTACCAGGAGAATCGGGAAGAAAGCCGTTGAACATCCGAGGTGGGATGGCGGCAACAGATTCAGATGGCGGTGGGTTGACAGCAGATAGATAATGGAGAAGCATTTGTATTATTTGACTGAAATTTGGTCGAGCATTCGGATCTTCCTTCCAACAAGATGTAACAATTAGTGCTAAATCTTGAGGGAGGTCATCGGCACTCGGTCTCACATTCTGCAAAAACAAAAGCGAACACGCTAGTGATGTAAGTTATCATACCAGCACGATATACAACGATCTACATGTGAGTTTCATTTGATAAATATATACCTTAAAAGCTGCTGCATAGGCTGCTTGAAGATTCGACATGCCCTCAAACGGCATCTTATTGTGTATAAGCTCCCACAAGACGATTGCAAAGCTATAGGCGTCTACCTTGTGGTTATAATGCTTCTTCTCTCCCTGCCTCAGTGTTACTGTACTGTAAAGCTACACACGTACGCACAAAAAAAAGCAGGTACATGAAAGTCAGATATCTAGTTGACTTTTCAACTCCGCCACCTCAAGATCGGATCTTTTTACCCTTTCTAGTAGCACGTTGACTATTCCATTCACCGATACAAGTTCTTTCTCGGTTCTTTCATTTTTTTTTTTTTGCAAAAACCCACACTTTTAATAAACAGTTAGTATGCAAACATAACCTCATGGCCCCATTCAGACGCTAGTCTGTTAACAAAATTAAAAAGAAAAAAAAACGACTTACAGATCTTTAAAACCTCACCAAAGCTTTATTTGTCTGGTAATAAGAATTGGAACAACACCGGCTGCCACAACCTAATAAGAACAAAACTAAATCAAGTTTATGAAAAATAACTAAATTACTTGCTAGTATTAACAACAAAACTCAATTTCTTATTAGCAAATCAAATCTCAGAAATACCTCAAGGACAGCATCTTCACTTAGAAGCTTTTTGGCACCTTGTGGCTCCCCTGCCATCACCGCTGCCCTTTGTGGCTCCCATGCCTCTCCATGCCTATCATATTTGTATCGTTTTTCATCATCGGATAAAACCTGCATCAACATTACGAGTCAAAGCATGTGAACTTTTTTTTGTTTAGAAGCATTAACGTTCTATTCGTTTCATTTAAGCTATGTATTTATAACGAAATCCAAACGAACCAATTTGTGAGATTCAACCACAAAATGAAATATCATATTGCACAAGAACATACCCTGTGAGAAATCTTGTTGAATAAAAGTTCATCCATGAATTGATAAAGGTAACCATCATATTCGGCTATACTTACGGCAACATTAAGATAGGAATTTACTCGTGAAGAAAGTGCGAAATAAACAGGTTGACCCGTTAACCTGATTAAGTATTTAGAAAAATGCTTATAATCTTTTTTTCATTTCCCATTTCCTGTTTTCCATTTTCCATTAGAAAAATACTTTAAGTGCATTGATAAAAGAATATTACTTATGTAAAAATGTTAGATTATAAAACTGTAAATAAACACATAAGATTGCCATGAATAAAAGTTTGAAGTACTACATCAAGACTTAAAAACCACCTATATTAGAAACCATCAAACATTATTTAATAAAGAAAAAAATTATATAAACTATGAAGATTTTCACTTTTCCTAAAGAGTAACATTAATGCAGTTATAGAAACATTGAATCATGCATTAAATAAACTCAACTAAACAATTTACCAAATACTTTTTAGTGCTTATCTTGGGTATATTATGGGATGAGCATTTGGTACCGGGTACCGGTTCCCACTTTCCCGGTTTTCGGTACCGGTATTTACGGGTAAAACACCGTTAAATACCGGTACCGGTACCAACTTTCCCCATATTTAGGTACCGAACGGGTACCGTGCTCATCCCTAGTATATTAAAAAACAACATAATTAAATCAAATTTGGATAGTGCCCTTCAAAAAAATGATATCATATTGTGAACAAAGGCTACTTCGGTTGATACATTATTATTGAGTGAATAAAGCATGAGCAGAGTGGATTGTGGCAACCAATACCTTCATATGCAGCTCTCTGCACCAAAAGAAAGATTAAATTAGAGATTTTTCCATTGAAAGGCTATTGATTATAGAACAAGCTACCTGCATGATGAACTTCAAGTAGTTATTGATAGCATAGAGAAGTGCCGGAACAGCAAGAAGCACATTGTTACGGGCTGCCTGAGAAAAAATGATGGTAGACGTTAATATTTTAAAAAAAATATATATATATGTTAACGAAGATTACGTAAATAAAACAGGAACAAGCGGCTTTTTTAGTGTATGAATCCTCAAGATCTGAAAACACGATGGCGTTACCTGTACAAAAGTAGAGAGAGAAAGAAGTGACTTCTCCCCGGGCTTCTGATTTCTCGCCTGCAAACCAGATATGCATTAAAACAATGTCAAACTGTGACGGTATGTGAAAGATAATCGGTTAATATAGTGTTAACTTTTATACAAATGATGTTATAATTATCGAAAGAAACTCCATACACATTGTTGGTATCTTTTTTTATGTGCAAACAACTTATGTTAAGGGGGTAAGAAAAATACTTCACCTGAATTAGAAGCATAACCAATGCAAAAACAACCTTTGCAACTTCGGTCAAAAGGTTAACACTAAGGGGGCTGAAACTGAACTTCCTGTCCACCTTCGACATATACACCAATATTGGCTGTAACAAGACAATCAAACAGCATTCAACTGATTAATATTTAAATCACAATTTAAAAAAAAAATATAATTGTGATAATCTGCATGATACAATGTACAAGATTGAGCTTTATGAATATAGCAATGGAAAGATATGAACCTGTAAACCAACTAACATACAGTCACCAACAACCAAGAGAACATTGAGTGCGCGATTTTTTCTTCGGGGTTTTACTCCTGTATTGATCATAAGCCCTCGAGACAGTTTTCGTGGTCGGTTTCACCAATTTGGAATGACAGACACTCCACTCTATCATCTCCTCTTTCATCATCCAAAATCTCCCCTTTATCTATCACCTTTTACGAACTGCTCCCCACTCTCCCACTTTAAGATGGCTTTCATCATCATCTTTTTCAAAACCCCCCTTTAATCCTCTACAGATCATAAGCCCTCGAGACAGTTTTCTTCGGGGTTTTACTCCTGTATTGATGAACCCATCACTTAATTCCCAACAAATTAGCATAATGAACCCATCAATAATAATCACAGATTTTTTTTACAACTTTACAATCAAAATCAGATTACAAACACAAAATATGGCACAGATCTATGGTATTTTGGCACCAAAATCGATGAATGGCAAATGATAGTTCACACATTTTAAAATATCACGTTAACCGGAATGAAGAAAATCATACGGCGGAATACCTGAGCAAGACTGCGAGTAACCCTTTGAAGACGGAGACCGGTCTTCGTAAGAAGGAAGACGACCTGGAATAGACCATAAACTTAAATTCAGAAACAAAATTAACTGAGGATCAGAGAAATTAGGGAAGAAATCGAAAACCAGCAACCAAAACCCTATTATACCTGAAATCGAAGAAAATAAATGATTTTACTGGTGTTAGTTCTTACCTTCTTGTTATAGAAAGCTTGTTTATGCAATATATCGCCGGAATCTCTACTTACCAAACCCTTGTTTTCCTAAACTTAAGCATCCAGTCGCGAATTCCAACCAAAACCTCATCAATCTAGTCATCGCCACCAGATCTATATGAAATCCAGCGGTTACACCTAAGAAATGCAAAAGCATAAGCCTTGATTAAGTATGCCTTGTTGGATTCCTTTCCATCAAACAATAGAAAACATTCAGCAGGAAAAAAAATAAACCTACCTCGATCTTTTTCCCATCGATTGCAACCACACCAAAGCTTCATGCTTCTGATTTCCACAAAAACGTGTGTGTTTGTACTGGCTTGTGTGTGCAAAGGGGAGGACAGAGAAACCCTAGATCCAGATCCGGAATCGCCAGAGAGAGAGAGATAGAGAGGAGGAGCAGGGAAGCGGGTTTTTTGAGAGAAAGAGAGAGAAAGAGAAAAGAAAGTCTGATCGGTAATCCGTGTGAAATGAATATCAACCGTCAGATCATGATCCGTGTGAAGAATTGAAAGAAAATGGACGGCTGATGATGAATCCGGGTGAAGGGTAAAAGTTTTGTGTTTCTTGGTGCTTTAAGACTTGTACATTGTGCATTGAGGGTGTTTTAAGTACATATTTTTTTTCCAATCTTGCCCTTCCTATATGTTTTATAAAGTAGTATAGATATATATAGGGAGGAGCTCATGCGAGAACCACCCTTATTGTGAGAACCGCGAGAACCAATGTGAACACAACCTAAAATAGCTAAAAAAACCTAACCCCCACCCCCCCCCCCCCAAAAAAAAAACATACCCCCCCCCCCCCACAAGCTAAATGCTAAAAAAATAAAACTCCCCGCACACTCTCATCATCGCCACTTGGTTGAGGTGGCTAAATATATTGGTTATAGATTTATAAAAAAGAATACAAGAGGTGTCCCACGCCCTTAAGCCCAACCATGCCTTGTGCCACACCTAAGGCGCATTGATGTGGAAGGTGGGTGTGGTTGGGGCCAAGCGGCCAACACTATATGGAGTCGGAACCGACTCCGATAAATAAATATATTTTTGAGTAAATTGCTCGGATAGTCCCTGTGGTTTGCTTTTTGTTACTCAGATAGTCCCTTGAGTGGATGTCCGTTAGTTTTCACATTTAACTCCATGTAAAATGACCAAAATGCCCTTAGTATTAAATTAAAACACTAAAAGTAGATATATTAAAATTAAAGGTGAGACCCACCAACCTTCTTATTCACCCTTTTAAGCCCTTGTATATATATATATATATATATATATATTATAGGGCCAGGATCATTTCAGAACCATAAATATTTACAGAACTCGCAGAACTCCTAATAAACAATTTTTTTATTTATATATTTTTATGTTTAGTATAATTTTATCATTTACTATGTGTATTTTTACGATTACATACATGTTAAGAGTAATTTTATCATTTTTTATATGTAATTTTATAATTACACATATGTAAACTAGTTTTTTTACATATATGTAATTAGTTATAACACATATATATAATTTTGGCAATTAAACATATGTAAACTACTTTTAACATGTATGTAATCAAAGAAATACATATAATAGATGATAAAAAGATCCTAAATACAAAAACTTATATATAAAATGATTGTTTATTAGGAGTTCTGAAAGTTATGTAGTTATTTATAGTTCTGAAATGAACTCAACCCATATTATATATATATATAGATATATATATCACACACACTCACCACCACCTGCCTCCACCATGTACCACTAGCCGCTACCACCTGCAACTCCATCAACATCAACATGTCCGTCACCTTAAGCACTTGTATGTCTCCCCCTCTCTCTCAAACACACACTGTCGCAACCCCCGATCCCTTATTCCCGGGAACGGGCGGACGCGATCTCAGAGTTTCGGTGGTATCAGGTGTTTAATCTCGCAGCGGAATTTACATCAGGACCGTAGTTAGGAAATGTTTATCAGAGTAAAACCACCATATTTCATATTAATAATCACATGGGTAAAACCCAAGTTTCTTATTACAATACATTTATAGGGATAAACCCTATCTTATTGAATTTAAAACATCGTTTATTAGGTAACTTTTATAGCCACATTATCCCCAAGCCTTTAGTACTCTCCAGCTGGCTTTTTACTAATTGGCTGTCACATTGGGTTACCTGAAACGCGTTTTAAAAACATTTGTCAGTCGGAAATACTGGTGAGTGAATCCCAGTTTAATCAAGAAACATTTTATCAATTAAAACAGTATTGAGAGCGATCACATTGTTTATGTCTACACAATTACTCCATTTGGTACTATCAATCCTGACTTGTGGGTCATATTACACATTGGCTAACTCATTGTCCAATGGTAACGTATTGTCATCCCGACTTACTACTCACAGTGTAGTACAAATTTTGTATACAAAACCCCAACATACCGGCAGTAATTGAAGAACTACAAAGACTCAATCACCGCTTAATCGCATTGTAAAACATTTAAGGTTTTGTAAAATATTACAAAAAGATTAACAAAAAGAGGATAAACTCACATTGTTATCTTAGGCTTTTCGTAAGGGTTTCCTGGATATAATCTATAATTTATACAAATGTACATTGGTTAGTATCATAACCCTTTGAAAATATTAATGATACCCTCCCCGAGACGGCATTCCAACAACTACGTCGGGCAGAACCACGACAGTTGTTACGGAACCCTAAATCAATCGGGCAGCGTAACTATTACGAAACTGGGGTTATAATACTTACAACGGAGCAGAACCTCGCTAATTTAGGGGTATAATACCCGACTATAACTTCTACTACTTCAGAAATTGTGATTTGAGAATTGAGAATGAGCGACAGAAAACGAAAACTGATGAGTTCTATATATAGTGCTGATATTCGACTCTCACGCGGCCCGCGTGAAAGACAAGGGTCGCTTACGCGGCCCGTGTCAATGCTAGTCAACGGACTAGCTTGTCCGGCTCACCAAGTAGACTCGCCACGATGTCGACACGTGTCAGCTCAGGATGTCTCCGCGTTTGATGATCTCTCGCGGCCCGCGTACACTATCGAGAACTCTTACGTGGCCCACTTTAACTAAAGAAATCAACGATTTCTGATTCTAGCCTTCATACCGCCCGCGTAAGGGTTTGGGGTGGGTTTACGCGGCCCGCCTCAACCCTAAATTTAAGCTTTTATATTTTATTTAAATAATATAACATAATTCGGGCTCGGTTTTCACATACGTGGTGTAATATAAGACATATTGGGACATTCTATAATATATTAGTGTGTCAGAATATTATGAGGGTGTTGGTTTTACCGAGGGTTATTACATTCTCCCCACCTTATTTTAGAGCTCGTCCTCGAGATCTAATGAAACAAATGCGGGTATTTCTTTTGCATTTCTGATTCAAGCTCCCATGTGTACTCTGGTCCTCTTTTGGAGTCCCACTTCACTTTGACTAGAACTAATCTCTTATGCTTGAGGTTCTTGACTATCCTGTCTTCAATCTGTAGAGGTCTTTCTACAAACTTGAGTTGTTCATTTACCTCTATATCCTTAAGAGGTACTATCAATGATTCATCAGCTAAACACTTTTTGAGATTTGATACATGAAACACATCATGTATACCTGCCATTTCCTCTGGCAGTTGTAGCTGATAAGCTACAGGTCCTATTTTTCTAATAATCTCAAAAGGTCCAATATACCTGGGACTTAGCTTTCCTCTTTTGATGAATCTTACCACTCCTTTCCAAGGAGATACTTTCAACAATACTTTATCTCCTACTTGAAATTCCAATGGCTTGCGTCGGTTATCAGCATAGCTCTTTTGTCGATCACGTGCTTGTTTCAGTCGTTCCTTGATTTGAATAATCTTGTCAGTTGTTTCTTGCACTATCTCAGGTCCAGATAGTTGCTTTTCCCCCATTTCTGCCCAACAGACTGGGGTTCGACACTTTCTTCCATAAAGTGCTTCGAATGGTGCAACATTGATACTTGTGTGATAACTATTATTATAAGAAAATTCTATTAAAGGTAAGTGATCGTCCCAATTACCTCCAAAATCAATTACACAAGCTCTAAGCATGTCCTCCATTGTCTGAATTGTTCTTTCGCTCTGTCCATCCGTTTGAGGATGATAAGCTGTACTTAATTTTAACTTGGTTCCCATTGCCTTTTGGAAACTTGACAAAAAATGAGAGGTAAATCGACTATCCCTATCAGAAACAATTGATAAAGGAATGCCATGTAAAGAAACAATTTCATTTACATATAATTTAGCTAATTGTTCCATACTGAAAGTTTCTTTCATGGGTAGGAAATGAGCTGACTTGGTTAGTCTATCTACAATCACCCAGATTGTATCATTTTCTTTCTTTGTTTTGGGTAATTTAGTAACAAAATCCATTGTTATCAATTCCCATTTCCACACTGGCATTTCTAATTGCTGTAACAAACCTGAGGGTTTCTGGTTTTCAGCTTTAACTTGTGAACAAGTTAAACATTTAGAAACGTAGGCTGCTATGTCTTTCTTCATTCCTATCCACCAGAAATTTTTCCTTAAATCCTGGTACATTTTATCATTTCCTGGATGCATCATATATTTAGACTTATGGGCTTCTTCTAATATACGATTACGCAGGTTTCCTAATTTATGTATCCACATTCTCTTTTTATGGAATCTCCAAATTCCATCTATTCCTTGTTCCAATTCTTTTAGCATACCTTTTAATTTTTCAGAATCATCCTTGATTACTGATTCTTGTGCTTCTCGTATCTGATCATTTAAATCTACTTGTAGATTTAATTTAAGAGAACGTACCCTTTTTGGTTTTTCATGATATTTTCGGCTTAAAGCATCTGCCACTACATTTGCTCTTCCTTTATGATACTGGATATCACAATTATAATCACTAAGCATCTCCATCCAGCGTCTTTGTCTCATATTTAACTCTTTTTGCGTGAAGATATACCTTAAACTCTTATGATCAGTGAATATGGTAAACTTACTACCATAAAGGTAATGTCTCCATATCTTAAGAGCAAAAATTATAGCTCCTAATTCTAAATCATGAGTTGAATAATTCTCTTCATGATTCTTAAGTTGTCTAGATGCGTAAGCTATAACCTTTTGTCGTTGCATCAATACACATCCATAACCTAGTTTAGAAGCATCACAATAGATTACAAAGTCTTCAGCTCCTTCTGGTAATGCTAGTATGGGTGTATGAGTTAATCTATGCTTAAGAATTCTAAAAGCTTCTTCTTGTTTTACTCCCCATTCAAACTTAACAGATTTACAGGTTAGCTTAGTTAAGGGAATAGCTATTCTAGAAAAATTTTGAATAAACCTTCTATAATAACCGGCCAATCCTAAGAAACTTCTAACCTCGGTTGGTGACTAAGGGGTTTTCCATTTAGTAATTGTCTCAATCTTTGTTGGATCTACATGAATTCCTTCATGATTGACTAGGTGTCCAAGAAATTGTACCTGTTCTAACCAAAACTCGCACTTAGAAAATTTAGCATAAAGCTTTTCCTTTCTTAATAAACTTAAAAGTGCGTGCAAATACTTTGCATGATCTTCTTTATTCTTAACTTAATTTAGAATATCATCTATGAATACAATTATGAATTTATCCAAATATGGCTTACATATTCGGTTCATCATGTCCATAAATGCAGCTGGGGCATTGGTTAAACCAAATGGCATGACAGTAAATTCATAATGACCATACCTCGTTCTAAATGCGGTTTTAGGAATGTCCTCTTCCTGTACCTTTAATTGATTATATCCTGACCTTAAATCGATTTTAGAGAAAAATCGAGCTCCTTGTAGTTGATCAAACAGATCATCGATTCTTGGTAATGGATACCGATTCTTAATCGTGACCTTGTTTAATTCACGGTAGTCAATGCACATACACATTGATCCGTCCTTCTTTTTAACAAACAGTATTGGCGCTCCCCATGGTGACGAACTTGGTTGTATAAATCCTTTTTCTAACAATTCGTCTAATTGTTTCTTTAATTCTTGCATTTCTACAGGTGCCAAACGATAAGGTGCTTTGGCAATCGGTGATGTTCCTGGTATTAAATGGATTCTAAATTCAACTTCTCTGCCTGGAGGTAGTCCTGGTAATTCTTCTGGAAAGATATCTGAAAATTGTGACACTACTGGAATGTCTTTTAGTTCTTTTCCTTTAGTGTTAGTGATTATAGAAATCAAATACACTATAGAACCTTTTCTTAGATAGCTTACAGTTTTCATCACAGAGATAAACTTAGTGGACCTAAAGGGCTTATCTCCTTTAATTGTGATCGTTTTACCTTTTGGTGAATTTACTTGAATTGACTTTTGATCACATAAAATACTGGCTTTATTGGCTATTAACCAATCCATTCCTAAAACAACATTGAATCTTGCCAGATTCATAGGATAAAGATTTGCAATAAACTTCTGATTTAAAATTTCTATTCTTGCTCCTTGCTTGATTTCAGAAATCCTAACAGTTTCTCCATTAGCGGTCTCTACTATACATTCTTGTGGTAGTTTAGTTAATGATTGATTTAGAATTTTGCAAAATGATGTATTAATAAAACTTTGGTTTGCACCAGAGTCAAATAATACTTTAGCAAAGATATCATTAACTAAAAACGTACCAGCTATGACATCTGGAATCATTTTGGCTTCTTCTGCAGTCAGAACAAATGCTCTAGCATTTTTAGTATTCTTGTTGTTTGGAGCTGGAGCTAATTTAGGACAGTTTGGTCTGATATGACCTTTTTCTCCACAGTTGAAGCATAATCCATTACTGGATTTCTTCCTGCAATTTTCTTCCTTGTGTCCTGGCATCTTACAATAATTGCAAAGAGTGGAGCATTTTCCCGAATGCTTTTTCTTGCAGACCTTGCAGTATGGTGCAGAGGTAGAACCCATGTTCCTACGATTGTAATTCCCATAACGGAATTCTTGAGTAAGCCTTTGAGTTAGGTTTCTCCTCTAATCTTCTTCTCTAGTACGAACAAGTTCATCTGTCAAAGTATTTGCTAGTTCTACAGCTTCTTCTATAGTTTGAGGTCTAGCTGCCTTGACTACATGTCTAATCTCCCCAATTAATCCCCAGATATAGCAGGAGATTAACACTGGTTCTGGTGAAGCAAGGGTTGGCACTATCCTAGCATATTCGAAGAATAACCTAGTGTACCCCTTACTATCCACACCAGTCATCCTAAGGTTTAGGAATTTGTTTGCTATCTGCTCCTTTTCATTAAGAGGGCAGAATTTCCTTTCTACCATATTCCTAAATTCTTCCCAATCCATACTATAAACCCTATCACATTCCTCTAGACTGAAGGATAGTGTTCCACCATTCTAAGGCTAAATTCTTGAATAGATTGGAAGCAAACATGATTTTATCCTCTTCCGCACATTTACTTATTTTCAGAACAGCCCCAGTCTTTTCTATCCAGCGTAGAGCTGCAATAGGTTCTTCATTGCCCGAGAATTCTATTGGTTTACAGGACCAGAATTCTTTGTATAAACAACGGTAAGGCACGGTTCTTCTTCTTTTGGGAATGGGCATTTGAAGTACTGGTCCATTGTTCACGCTGTGTTCTGGTTCACTTGGTCACTTACTGCTATGCTTACTTTTATTATCAGCATCCTTAACAGTTTGAAGAATAAATGGCATTGCATCTATAATTCCTTGTGCTACTATGTGTTGGATAACACTATTATCCATTTGATTTCCATTGTTATTGATGCTTGGATTCTCATTAACCACGTTAATGTTACTCTGGTTATCGTTATTCAGATTTCCTTGATTTCCTTCGTCGGCCATCTGAATTTTAAACATTTGCCCCATATTAATATCACAATTAATATCTTAATATAATTAATCACATGACACGCATTTTTGCCAAAAGCGTCGATCATTGCGACTATACTCTTTTCATATACTATGTGTCTATTACACACTAGTACTGAAATAAAGATTACAATACCAACAGAAAGAAAATTACACTAATAATACTATGCATCCAGACACACATATTTTATTTTATTTTATTATTATTATAATATTATTACTACTATCGTTTCACCATTTTCACATTCACGGATATGGATTTATCCAAAAATCCATATTACGTTCATCGTATTTCCATACGAGACGTTCTCCCACCTGACGCATTCTCTCACTGCTTTCTAAAATTTCCTCCCCGAAAGTCCTAAGTTCTTGCACGTTTTCTGCACTCATTGGGGGTGCAGGTTCTCGGACTTGGTTTGGAATCTGGGGTGCGGGTTCCTGATATGGGGGTGAAAGTTCCTGAAATTGGTAAGGATCCTCTAAAATTTCCCTAATATAGTTATCATGGTAATAGGGATCTAAAGGGTCCATACCTGGGTAGGCTTCTATGTTCTGTATGGGTGGGTAATCCTGGATAGGGTAACGTTGCACAAAGTCCCTATTTTCGTCCCACCAAGGGTCGTAATTCGGGTCTAGGGGGTTTGGTGTAGGTACCCTAAGGATTTCTTCTGGGTTAAAGTCGTGCATCTCCACTTGGTTGTCAGGATTTTCTATCTCCATGGGTTGTTCTGGGTTTTGTGATTGTGGGGCTACTAGTTGTTCCAGACTTGGGTCAGCAGCACTTGTAGCTAGGATATGGAAATTAGTTAGGCTTCTATTAAGCATATCCTATGTATGGGCATCTGTCTCTCGCTTAACAGCTGCTAAAACTCTTTGCTGTTGCAACTTTCGCATTCTTTTCCTACGAGCAAAGGCTTCCTTACTGATCCATCCTCGTTTCTTATGAGGGAATGGCTCTTCTGTCTGAGCTCTAAAAGCAAACACTCCTTCTTCCTGATCAGCAGAATACCCAGAAAGGGCAAGCTGTGATGAGGTACCTTCACTCCTAGGTGATTCAGACAACTGACGATTCATGTCTGAGGGTTCTTGATCACTCATACTGTAAACTAACAGATAGTCAAATAACACATAACAAATAAATACAGTTATGCACTTATTTCCATAATTTATTTCCTAACAAAATATAGAATTTAAGTGTCAGCAGAACACTTCTTTGGCTCAGACCAGTGGCTAGGCTCTGATACCACCTCCTGTCGCAACCCCCGATCCCTTATTCCCGGGAACGGGCGGACGCGATCTCAGAGTTTCGGTGGTATCAGGTATTTAATCTCGCAGCGGATTTTACATCAGGACCGTAGTCAGGAAATGTTTATCAGAGTAAAACCACCATATTTCATATTAATAATCACATGGGTAAAACCCAAGTTTCTTATTACAATACATTTATAGGGATAAACCCTATCTTATTGAATTTAAAACATCGTTTATTAGGTAACTTTTATAGCCACATTATCCCCAAGCCTTTAGTGCTCTCGAGCTGGCTTTTTACTAATTGGCTGTCACATTGGGTTACCTGAAACGCGTTTTAAAAACATTTGTCAGTCGGAAATACTGGTGAGTGAATCCCAGTTTAATCAAGAAACATTTTATCAATTAAAACAGTATTGAAAGCGATCACATTGTTTATGCCTACACAATTACTCCATTTGGTACTATCAATCCTGACTTGTGGGTCATATTACACATTGGCTAACTCATTGTCCAATGGTAACGTATTGTCATCCCGACTTACTACTCACAGTGTAGTACAAATTTTGTATACAAAACCCCAACATACCGGCAGTAATTGAAGAACTACAAAGACTCAATCACCGCTTAATCGCATTGTAAAACATTTAAGGTTTTGTAAAATATTACAAAAAGATTAACAAAAAGAGGATAAACTCACATTGCTATCTTAGGCTTTTCGTAAGGGTTTCCTGGATATAATCTATAATTTATACAAATGTACATTGGTTAGTATCATAACCCTTTGAAAATATTAATGATACCCTCCCCGAGACGGCATTCCAACAACTACGTCGGGCAGAACCACGACAGTTGTTACGGAACCCTAAATCAATCGGGCAGCGTAACTATTACGAAACTGGGGTTATAATACTTACAACGGAGCAGAACCTCACTAATTTAGGGGTATAATACCCGACTATAACTTCTACTACTTCAGAAATTGTGATTTGAGAATTGAGAATGAGCGACGGAAAACGAAAACTAATGAGTTCTATATATAGTGATGATATTCGACTCTCACGCGGCCCGCGTCAATGCTAGTCAACGGACTAGCTTGTCCGGCTCACCAAGTAGACTCGCCACGATGTCGACACGTGTCAGCTCAGGATGTCTCCGCGTTTGATGATCTCTCGCGGCCCGCGTACACTATCGAGAACTCTTACGCGGCCCGCTTTAACTAAAGAAATCAACGATTTCTGATTCTAGCCTTCATACCGCCCGCGTAAGGGTTTGGGGTGGTTTTACGCGGCCCGCCTCAGCCCTAAATTTAAGCTTTTATATTTTATTTAAATAATATAACATAATTCGGGCTCGGTTTTCACATACGGGGTGTAATATAAGACATATTGGGACATTCTATAATATATTAGTGTGTCAGAATATTATGAGGGTGTTGGTTATACCGAGGGTTATTACACACACACACACACACACTCACCACCTACCTCCACCACTTACCACCAGCTGCCACCACCTGCAACTCCACCAACATCAACATCTCCGCCACCTTAACTCCCTCCTCCATCCCGATACCTTCATCCACCACATTTAGAGATAGAAACGACTAGAGAGAGAGAGAGAGAGAGAGACGCAAACAGGATGGTGACGATGGGTTTCTAATGTTAACAATGGTAAATTCAGTCGATTAAGGTACATGTTGCCTCTTAGGGTTTTGAGTTTTGAGTTGAATTTGTAGATTTAGAACCGATTTAGGGTTTTGCTGGCTGGGTTTTGATGATGGTTGTTGTTGACGGTGGTGGCGACGATGGGTGTGTTAACGACAGAGAAAGATGATGATGGTGGTGGTTTATGGGTATAGATGGTAGTGGTTCAGATGGTGGCTGTTGTTGTGGCGGTGGTGACTGTGGTGGTGTTTTGTAATGGATTAAGGGTTGTAGGGGTTAGGTTTAGGTGGCGGAGGTGGGTGTGGGTGGAGCTAGAGGTGGAGGTGGGTGGCTATGGTGATGGTGGCGGTTGTTTTGTAGAAGACAAAAGAGTTTGTGGGCCTCACACTTTCAATATATGTTTTTTTTTGTTTTTTTTTAAGAGATGAGTAAATAAGTAATTTTACATTGACTTAACGGTGAAAACTAACGGACATCCACTCCAGGGACTATACGAGTAACAAAAAGCAAACCATAGGAAGCACATGTGTTATTTTCAAAAGCTAAGTACTATAGGTGTTACTTTACAAAATCACAGGGACTATCCGAACATTTTACTCAATATTTTTTTAAAAGGTGATTTTTGCGTTTGTATTGTTTTTGTTAATTATCTGGTAAAAAGATATCCACATGAAAATAACGAGAGGAGAATATACTAGGACATGACACGTGTATATGTTTCGGCCATTAAGTGTCGAACATTTGTAAGGTTTTCTTTTTTTAGTTATATTCTTTGTTTTGTTCCCTACACAAGTTGTTTGGTTTTATAATTTTGATGTTGTCTAATTTCATATCTATTATGTGTGGTCAATATCATGTGTCATTTTCGAGCATTGGACCATAGGTCACATTTTGTCTAACAACTTTCGAATTAAAGAGACCGGTCTAGTTTCTGTAAAATTCTATCATGCAACATTGTGACTTTGATCTACATCGAAGCCCAAGTTCTTCATTTTAAGAATATCTAATTTTAAAAAGCTAACGGTGTTTTATAAAACTAAATAGTATGATCAAACACGATCGATAACTAGTCGCACCTAAACAAAATTATACAAAAATAATGGTGATGACCAAGATCTATTACAAACTACAACAATGAAATATCAAGCAAATTCTTGACTCCCAATTAATTAAAAGTATAGGAGTTTGATATTAAAAATGATAGGTATAATAGTGGTTATTGCGAGTACGCGTCTCATTTCATTTCGTATGGAATGTGTATCACAAATGATAGGTATTTCAAAGAGACATGATATACAACTTAAAGTCTTGTGATGTGTATGTGGACCTACGCATGTAACAAACATTGTTTAAAAATGTTTTAAGGGATTAATAAAGGTATATAACATTAGTGCCGTTTTAGGTATGAATTGTTGGGAATAATGTATGGGTAGTGAATGGAAGTGCTTTGCTAGCCTTTTGTTTAGTGCTTTTTAACTTCTTGTACACATAAGTTGATGAATCATATATAAAGCGTGGATCAATAAAAAAATCATCAGAAGTGTGAGAATAAATAAAAAAAAACTATTGATTAAGGTAAACTAAGGGAAGACGGGGGTGTTCTCGGTAAGTGGTGGTCGAGTAGCAGTACCCGAACGGGTACACTACCGATGTCACTTTGAGTACGTAAATCGGATATTGAATTCATGAATTATTTACCGAAAAAAAAGAGAGGAGAGACAGAGAAACCTGAATTTGGATAGGTGTTCATGCCGTCGATGGGAGAGGTTTTCGTTAGGGGTGTTCATCGGTTTTGTTTATGGTTTATTTGGTTCGGTTTATTTGGTTTTCAAAATTTTGTACCCCAAACCAAAAACCAAACCAAATTAGAAATATGCAAACCGAACCAAACCAAACCAAACCAAATTGTACCTAAGTACTTTTTTCCTAATTTATATTTATGTTTGTGTTTTACCTTCCAAACAACAAATTAGCAACTAAATTAAACCTAACAAAGTAACAATATATAAATAAAAGACATAGCAAAATAAAACAAATATATCCATTAAAATAGTAGTACACACAACCACAAAGTTAAAACTGTAAGTACTCCATCAGATTCCGCTTTCCTCATCTCCGGCGATCCTTCGTTTTCTACCGCCGTTCAGGTTTGCTCGACGATAGATAGTAGAATAGATTAGAGAGCGAGGTTTAATCGATTTACATACTGTGAATCTGGATCTAACCTTTCTTTCTAATAGATTTTCCTGTCTCATCCATTCGCGACCTGTTTCGGTTATTGTTTTCGTGGTACAAAGGTTTTGAATCCGGATTTTGATTGCTTAGTGGGTCTGTTATTGGTCGTGACTATTTTTATAGTTTAGCTAGATCGATACGAATCCCATTAACCTCTTAAAAATCCGGTTTTCACACGTGGTCGATAGTTAAATGGCGGAGTATGGGAGGGACGATGAAGGTGGTCCTTGGTCAGAAGTACAATATCGGAAAAACAAGAGACCTCGTCCTAACGGTATTGAGATGACGTTTCTAGTACAGAACCTACCTAACTGGGTGACCAAAACTAGGGGTGTTCAGAATTCGTTTCGATTCGAAAAATTCGAAATTCGATTCGAATTCGATTCGATTATCAAGAATTCGTTTCGAGTCGCAAGAATTCGAATTCGATTCGATTCGATTCGAGTCAAGTTAATCGAATACAAATCGAATACGAATTTACAATTTTAAATTCGATTCGATTCGAAATTCGAATAAGAATTATACATGTATTTTTATTTTTATATATATAATATATATAATTTAAAATTTAATACATATATAAATTAATTGGGCTATATAAAATTACCCATTTAAGTTATTACTAAGCCCATTACATATGATATGGGCATATGGCCCATGACATGATGAACCATCAAACAAATACCATATCTATTATTCGAATACGAAGCGAATACGAATTGAAGCGAATTTATTCGAATTCGAATCGAATTCGAATTTTTATTCGAATTCGATTCGAATTCGAATTTTTATTCGAATACGAAGCGAATACGAATTGAAGTTTTTATTCGAATTCGAATCGAATAGTATGTGTCTTATTCGAATTCGAATTCGAATTCAAGAGAAAAAAAAATTATTCGATTAATTCGATTCGAATAATTCGAAAATTCGATATTCGATTCGATGAACACCCCTAACCAAAACCCTATTGTGGAGAGCCTTTTATCCTCATGGATTCATAACGGATGCTTACGTTGCTCGGAAAAAGGATTCAAAAGGTAATCATTTTGGTTTTGTCCAGTACGTCGTGGCGGGAAAGGTTGACACTATTCTACAAGACATGAATACGGTAAGAATTTTTGAAACAAAGCTAAAAGTATCCTTGGCAAAATATGATAAGAATCACAATAAGTTTATTTATACTACGGATATGTTCAGAGAAAGAAAACAATGGAGGGCAAAAGAACCGGAACCGTTAAAAACCAATACAACCGACAACAATAAGCATAATAATAATGCCGGCCCGTCTAATTCAGCGTATGTTCGAGATGGACAGTCTTTCCAGGATCTGTTCCGAGATAAGAATGCTAGTAATGTCCAGGGTTCGAAGTCAACCACGATAGAGGGCAACGGCTCGGTATATGCTTTGCACTGTATTGGAAGGTCCATAATAGGAGTGGCAAAGGATATTGATTCTCTTAACAGGATTAACCGGACATTAGAGGATGGTGGGCTTAAAGAATTTGGTTTGTCCTATATCGGCGGCTTAAGTGTATTGATCACCTTACACAACAGACAAGACGCTAATGAAACTACAATTGCTTTTGAAAGTGTGTTAGCCAGGGGTTTCTCAAAGTTTTATGTATGGAATGGGGAAGATATGCCGATGGAAAGAATAGTATCCATTAGAATTTCTGGTGTCCCTGATGTGTGTAAAATGCAACATATAAATTACATCAAATGAGGCATAAAACTAACCCTTTTTTAGTACTAATATTGGAAAAAGAGTGTTTTTGTCTTCCTTTTGTATTTTCAGGATTAAATGAGCTCAAAAACGCAAAAGAAGCAAAAAGACAGTTAAATCCAACATAAATACAAGAAAAGGAACATTAGTGGACTGCCCGAACCCTCAACGGCACCTTCCAAAACAAAATAGAGAAAACAGAAGGCTGAACACGCCCCGTGCTCAGCCAGCACGGGGCCGTGCCCAAGAAGCAGCAGAAAAGACAAATCTATAGAAGCTTCTATTGCCCATCACGGGGCCGTGCTCAGCGGACACGGGGGCGTGTCGAAAGTACAGCAGGCGCATTTATTGTAATTGCGAATTACAATTAATGAGGAGAGAGAGTGTCAGACGGCCACGGGGCCGTGTCCAGCGGACACGGGCCGTGTCCAGCTCTCTGTTCAGCCTATAAATAGGAGTGCTTGGATTCATTTCATCTCATCCCTTGGCACACCACCTCTCTCACACTTCATCCACCACCCACCACCATCACAACACCATCATCCACCACCATCATCCATTGTCCATCATAGAGTGTGTGAGTCGTCTCGGGATCCAAGATTGATCGTAAGAGTTCTTGACAATCAAGGCCATGTTTGCCTAAGTCTCTTACATCACTTGGTGAAGACAAAGTGTCTAGTATAATACTTTTTATTTCTAATCTTTTGCACTTTTTATTTGGTTTTGTATTAATGACTTTAATAACTAGTTACTTATGTTGAAGGTGATCTTTCTTTATCGTTTGTCCGTGGTGTCTTGGCATTATTTTACTGTCTATATAAAATAAAGGATTTTCACCATTCATATCTCCACGGTCTATATGGAGGTATGTTGGCTACCTGGTAGGGGGTTAAGGGAACGGTTTGGTAAAGGTCTTGCCATTGTTCAGCGTTTAGAGGTCCTGCAATGGACCTGGGTCAAATTTAGTAGGACCTCCTTCAATACTTCACGGTATTGGATGGCGGGGGTCCAAACTCTTTGACCCCCTCATAAGCTAACTACTATTAATACTATAACCCGGCTATTTAGGACTGTATCCCTGCTGACTCAGACTACTTAGCCGAGGGTAACGTCACCGCCAAAAGCGGGGCCTACCACAATACTGCATTAATAACTTAATTCATTATCTTCCAATAATCCACCCCTTTAGGATTGTATCCCTGCTGACTCAAACTACTGGGGTGAGGGTAACGTCACCTTCAAAAGAGGGGCCTACTACAATAACTAAGATAATCTCTTAACTATGTGCAAAAGTGCGGAAATAATCAAAGGTTATACTAGATACGAGTCGGAACCAAGCGATTCATCTTGTCTATCTGTTTTTATTTTTTATTTTTATTTTTATTTTCAGCATTTTAGTTAGTTTTATTTTTCTTAGTTTAAAACAATTTTTCTAAACTTTTGTTTTGGTTAGACGTTGAGGATAAACCGGTACTAAAAGCTCTTGTGTCCTTGGACGACCTCGGTATCTTACCAACGCTATACTACGCTCAACGATGGGTGCACTTGCCCATATGTGTGTTTAGTGTTAGTAAAATATCGTGTTTTATAAATTTAAAACTTGGCTAAAATAAGTGTTAAAAAGGGCTTAAAATATACACCTAATATATACGACACTTACCGCACATCAAGTTTTTGGCGCCGTTGCCGGGGACACAAGGATTTTAAGAAAGTTAGGAATCAACGGCCTAATCATCTTTTATTTTTCTTTTTATTTTTTAGGATTTTCTTAGTTTTTCAGCTTCTGCAGCGCTCAGCACGGGCCGTGCCCGGTCAGACACGGGCCGTGCCCAGCAATCATCACTGGCAGTTTTTATTTTCTGAGTTACAGAGAGCTGAACACGGGGCCGTGTCGGTGCAACACGGGGTCGTGTCCAACTCCCAGTAACAGGGATCCAGAAATCAATTACTGCGCCTCTGAACACGGGCCGTGTTCATTGAGCACGGGGCCGTGGTGAACATTCTGACCAGCGTTCTTTTCTGTTTTTGTTGCAGGACTTGGAACCTAGGCGCCACATCTGAACCTCCTACGTAGTGCATGAGCTCCAGTTCTAGTAGAGACATAAAAGAACCCCTAGAAGAACCCGAGCGCTTTCTCAGAAAAAGACTAAAAGCTAAAAATCAAGAGAAAGCTTCGGGGGACCCACTTCCAATGGCGGACCAACGCACCCTCATGGATTACCTACGGCCTACCGTAGGCAACCTTGGCGCCGCTATCAATGCCCCGAATGTCGAGGCCAACAACTTCGAACTTCGGCCGCATTTGATACAAATGCTCCAAAACTCCGCAACCTTCCACGGGCTTGCGGACGAGGATCCCCATCTACATATTACTAACTTAGAAATATGTGATACCTTTCGGATCAATGGAGCATCAAACGACGCCATCCGCCTTCGTATGTTTCCTTTTTCACTAAAAGACCGAGCTAAGGCTTGGCTTAACACCCTCCCAGCTGGTTCGGTAAACACCTGGGATGAACTCGCCCAAAAGTTTTTATATAAGTATTTCCCTCCTGCTAAAACGGCTAAATTAATGACTGAAATTAATACATACTCACAAGAGGATGGGGAATCCTTATATGAAACTTGGGAAAGGTTCAAGGAGCTTCTAAGAAAGTGTCCTCACCATGGTCTAGCGGTATGGCAACAAGTATCCACTTTCTACAATGGATTGTTGCCACACACAAGACAAACACTTGATTCTAGCTCCGGGGGACTCTTAGGTAATCGTCGCCCAAACGAAATATATAACCAAATTGAGGAAATTGCTCAAACCAATTTTCAATGGCACACCCCCCGGGGTAATAAATCTATTGCCCCGGGCGCCCATAAGGTTGATGAAAGCACCTCTTTACAAGCCCAAATCGAGGCCCTCTCTTCAAAAATCAAAAGGCTAGAAATGACAAAAACGGCCTCGGTTATGGCTTGTGAAAGGTGTGGTGGGTCACATGAAAATTGGAGTTGTATGAAAGAATTAGATGAACAAACTGAAACGGTAAACTACTTGGATAATAGACCTAGGCCGTCAGGTCCTCCAACAGGTACCTACAACCAAGGATGGCGTAACCACCCAAATCTTGGTTGGAGAGATCCCGGTAATAGTAGTAACCAACAAAACCAAAGAACTAATTTTCAACAACCGCAAAATTTTTCTCAACAACAAGGTGGAAGAGAAAGGCTTGAAGATACGGTATCTCGCCTCATCTCTGACACTGAAAAGAAAAACTCGGATCGATTTCAACAATTGGAATCAAATTTTAGAAATCAACAAGCTAGCATTCAGAACGTTGAAAAACAATTAAATCAACTAGCTCAAAATTTCTCCGAGAGACCACAAGGCGCGTTACCTAGTAATACCGAAACAAACCCAAAGGCACAAGTACATCTCATCACATTAAGAAATCGAACCGTGGGTCCCGAGGATGCTCCATTGCCACCAAATGAAAGAAGCCATTCTAGTCAGCCTATAACTCCTCCTGCGCCAGAAAAGGCTTCCATACCAAATCAAGAGCCCACCAAGACTCCTCCAATTCCGTACCCCGGTAGGTTAAATCGTCAAAAGACCGATGAGCAATTCGCAAAGTTCGAAAGCTTGCTAAAACAATTGCATGTTAATATTCCTTTTATTGAGGTCCTAACCCAAATGCCTAAATATGCAAAATTCATGAGGGATTTCCTCACTCACAAAAGGAAAATTGAATCATTGCAATTAGTTAACCTAGGCGAAGAATGCTCAGCTCTAGTACTCAACAAACTTCCACAAAAGAAAATCGACCCCGGGAGCTTCACAATCCCTTGTTCGATTGGGGAGTCCCCCGTCCGAAATGCTTTAGCCGATCTTGGGGCTAGCATCAACCTCATGCCCACCTCAATGTTCAAGCGACTCGGCCTAGGAACAACAAGCCCTACAAAGATGAGCATACAACTCGCCGACAGATCCGTCAAATTCCCACATGGGGTCGCCGAAAATCTTCTAGTCAAGGTCGACAAGTTCGTCTTTCCAACCGACTTTGTTATCCTAGACATGGAAGAAGACACCGAGGTTCCTCTCATCCTCGGGAGGCCATTCCTAGCCACTGCTCAAGCATTGGTGGATATGAATGACGGAACTCTAACATTAAAATTTGGGGATGAGGAAGTGAAATTTGAATGTGGAAAGCGAGTAGAGGAAGAAGATCCGGTCAACTACATGAAGGTCATAGACTCAAGCTTGGATGACGCTCTCCGACGGTGTAACTTGGGATGCAACACATCCCACTTGGGTAACATATGACCAGGCTTTGGGTCTAGCCAAGGACCCTTATAAACGTGGCGCACCATGGAGGCATTCCACGGAACTATCCTTAGTTTAAATTAGTTTTTATGTTTTCTAGTTAGTTTAATTTTCAGGAATAAAACACACTCATGTTGGTAAAGGATGAAAAGGAGAACGAGAAAAATGATCCCATGCACAAGAACGAGGCAACCCGACAATTTTCTCCATTTCAGAAGGTTCAACACGGGCCGTGCCCAACCAACACGGCCCCGTGTCGAACCATCTGCAGAAAACGCCCAGTACAGGTAACTGGACACGGGCCGTGTTCACCCAACACGCCCCCGTGTCCAGACTTCTGTTTCTCTTATTTCAATTTTGTTACTGGCACTTGAACACGGGGCCGTGCCCGGATAACACGGGGCCGTGTTCAGTGCCCAGTAACACAAATTTTTGCTTTTAAACACTATTTTACACATCTAATCAACCTAAAAATTTATTTTTGGGACACATTGAGGACAATGTGTAATTTAAGTGTGGGGGGGATGCTAAAACCTTGAATTTTGCAAGTCCTAAATACAAGCCTTACACAAAACTCTATTGGAACCGCTAATCACCCCAATTTTTTTCAAAAATTTCAATTTTTTTTTACTTGTCTAGGTTTAACTCGGGAAATTCAAGTTCTCAAAAAAGGTTATATTTTTACAAATTTACAACCGATAGCGTAGTGATAAAAAGAACCAACATAAGAAAATTATGAAAAGGCATGACAAACTTATTTAAAATTTGATTATATATACTTGATCACATAAAAACCCATTCCCACAAAAGTGAGTTTTGAGCCTTTATTGAGCACACAATTACATATCATTTGACTAAATGCTCATTTTTCGTTTCTTGTGTGAATAGCTGCTTGGTTCTTACGACTCTAGAACTTGCCATGACAATACATTCCCGGTCCTTATCAACTTAAACCCGAGTAAGTAAATGATGGAGGCAGTAGGACTAACCTTTTTCACTTCTACACCATTATTTTTCTTTTTCTTTTACCACCTACCCAAAAAAAATCCCCCTAGTTAGCCCCTTTGAGCCTAAACCTTTTCGTTTCATCACCCAAACAAAAACATTTTCACCCACCAAAACCTTTTTTATTTTTAACCCTTTATTTTAGTAACAAGTTCGGGTCTTCGTGAAAAAAAAAAAATTTATGATGAAGCAAAAAAGAAAATAAACAAACAAAGTAATAAAAAATAACTTTGTTTGAATAAAAGCTTCATTTAAAAATAAAAAGTTGCAAAAATACGAAAACCGACACTTGTTACGCTTTTCGCCCTTTTTCTACTAACCACTAACCCAACCACCTACCTTTAACCCTAGCCATCCCTTAACCCACAAAGTCCTCTTGATATTTACAAAGGTATAAAAGTTAAAAAGGAGGAGGATTGATTTCTTGGCAAGCCTATGGTAGGAATAAGTTCCGTGCCGCTCTCGAGTGATTCACTAAAAATACACTTTCGGCCGAGTGTGAGTGATTTCCCCGCGAGGTATGTGAACTTGTATATAAATAGAATTTAAAAAAAAAGGCATGTTATGCCCAAATAAGTAATTTCTTTTATGAACAGTTCTAAATAAATCATTACGAATAGGAGTGTAAATAAATAAAAATAAAACCCAAAAAGATCTTGGAAATCCCGACACTCTATGACAAGCCCAAAACCTTCTCTTCTACCTATTCCATTTGGGAGTGTAAGCCACATATTAAAGAGTTTTGCTTGAGGACAAGCAAAAGTTCAAGTGTGGGGGTATTTGATGTGTGTAAAATGCAACATATAAATTACATCAAATGAGGCATAAAACTAACCCTTTTTTAGTACTAATATTGGAAAAAGAGTGTTTTTGTCTTCCTTTTGTATTTTCAGGATTAAATGAGCTCAAAAACGCAAAAGAAGCAAAAAGACAGTTAAATCCAACATAAATACAAGAAAAGGAACATTAGTGGACTGCCCGAACCCTCAACGGCACCTTCCAAAGCAAAATAGAGAAAACAGAAGGCTGAACACGCCCCGTGCTCAGCCAGCACGGGGCCGTGCCCAAGAAGCAGTAGAAAAGACAAATCTATAGAAGCTTCTATTGCCCATCACGGGGCCGTGCTCAGCGGACACGGGGGCGTGTCGAAAGTACAGCAGGCGCATTTATTGTAATTGCGAATTACAATTAATGAGGAGAGAGAGTGTCAGACGGCCACGGGGCCGTGTCCAGCGGACACGGGCCGTGTCCAGCTCTCTGTTCAGCCTATAAATAGGAGTGCTTGGATTCATTTCATCTCATCCCTTGGCACACCACCTCTCTCACACTTCATCCACCACCCACCACCATCACAACACCATCATCCACCACCATCATCCATTGTCTATCATAGAGTGTGTGAGTCGTCTCGGGATCCAAGATTGATCGTAAGAGTTCTTAACAATCAAGGCCATGTTTGCCTAAGTCTCTTACATCACTTGGTGAAGACAAAGTGTCTAGTATAATACTTTTTATTTCTAATCTTTTGCACTTTTTATTTGGTTTTGTATTAATGACTTTAATAACTAGTTACTTATGTTGAAGGTGATCTTTCCTTATCGTTTGTCCGTGGTGTCTTGGCATTATTTTACTGTCTATATAAAATAAAGGATTTTCACCATTCATATATCCACGGTCTATATGGAGGTATGTTGGCTACCTGGTAGGGGGTTAAGGGAACGGTTTGGTAAAGGTCTTGCCATTGTTCAGCGTTTAGAGGTCCTGCAATGGACCTGGGTCAAATTTAGTAGGACCTCCTTCAATACTTCACGGTATTGGATGGCGGGGGTCCAAACTCTTTGACCCCCTCATAAGCTAACTACTATTAATACTATAACCCGGCTATTTAGGACTGTATCCCTGCTGACTCAGACTACTTAGCCGAGGGTAACGTCACCGCCAAAAGCGGGGCCTACCACAATACTGCATTAATAACTTAATTCATTATCTTCCAATAATCCACCCCTTTAGGATTGTATCCCTGCTGACTCAAACTACTGGGGTGAGGGTAACGTCACCTTCAAAAGAGGGGCCTACTACAATAACTAAGATAATCTCTTAACTATGTGCAAAAGTGCGGAAATAATCAAAGGTTATACTAGATACGAGTCGGAACCAAGCGATTCATCTTGTCTATCTGTTTTTATTTTTTATTTTTATTTTTATTTTCAGCATTTTAGTTAGTTTTATTTTTCTTAGTTTAAAACAATTTTTCTAAACTTTTGTTTTGGTTAGACGTTGAGGATAAACCGGTACTAAAAGCTCTTGTGTCCTTGGACGACCTCGGTATCTTACCAACGCTATACTACGCTCAACGATGGGTGCACTTGCCCATATGTGTGTTTAGTGTTAGTAAAATATCGTGTTTTATAAATTTAAAACTTGGCTAAAATAAGTGTTAAAAAGGGCTTAAAATATACACCTAATATATACGACACTTACCGCACATCAGTCCCTCTCATTTTAAGGGATAATACAGTTTATGAAAGAATTGCGTTGTTGTTTGGGAAAATAGTTAAACCTTCAAAGTTTTCAAGGCAATCATATGACAATTCTGATGGTGTAACAGCCATAGCTACATCTCAGGGGTCACGTATTGAGGATTCGATTGTCCTAAACTGGAAAAATCGGAAGATCGTGGTTTGGGTCTCAGAATTACCTGGGTGTTGGTCGCCGGATTTTGCAGACGATGAGTCGAAGGAGCAGTATAACCGGAATTCTGATGATGAAGAGAGCCAACAGGCAGATGATCAAATGGAGGAAGGGGAATATGTTCCGGCACCGGAACAAGATGAACCGCAGGTGAAGACCGGAATCGGAGAGCCGCCGGAACTCAACACCTCCATGCCGGAAGTCGGAAAGACTCAGGAACAGGTTTCTAAGCCGAACTTTAATTCAGGGAAGCATGAGGTGCATGGGAAAGGAGATTCGGCGGTTTATATTTCAAAGTCTAGTAATGATTTTGTGGGACCCAATGAGTTTATTAACGTTGGTCTAAATTGTGGAAATAATGCACTCCATTCTGAGCCCACTACCCCAGGGCTGATAGAAGCCCACCGTCTACTAGGTCTATGCAAGGCCCTCCAGTTTAGACTTTTTATCAAAATGAGGTCCATGGAAACGAGCATTTAGACCTTAACACCCCTACTGTTGATAACGTTAATGAGAGCGAGTCTGGTGGTGCTGAAGAGTCTGAGCCAGTTAATGATCAATGTAATCAGAATTCTTCAGAGTTACCGTTGGAGTTTAATATAGTTCCAGATCCAGGTACGTTCGCTACTGGTTCCCCTAATTTTACTTCGGTGATTAGTCCATGTTTGAACATTCTAAAAGAAGTAGAATTCATTAAGGTAATTGGGACCAAGGTGGGTATAAGCTTAGAGGGTTTTGGTGATGAAACCCGGAAATTGATTAAAGATGAAGGAGTCAACAAGGGTTTACAATGAATTGCTTATCCATTAACCTAAGGGGGGTGAGGAATTCTCACAAAGTGGATTGGATCAGAAGTTTGATAACAAATTATGGTATTCATTTTCTTTCTATCCAGGAAACCAAATTGGGTAATTCTTCCAATTTCATGTTCAATTGTTTCTGGGGTCGCTCTTTATTTCAATATGCAGTGGTTGAGTCACAAGGCAAATCAGGGGGGTTAGCTTGTCTGTGGTGCCCGGCAATATTTTCGTGTGAAAATATTATAAAAAAGCAGAATTTTTTGGTGGTCTCGGGGATGCTAATACAATCCGGATGTCGCATAAATTTTGTTAACATTTATGCACCTAACGATGCGGTGAACCGGAGGGCGTTATGGAACGACATTTTAACAGTAAGAAACTCAATTCAGGGAATGTGGGTCCTGATGGGAGATTTTAATGAGGTTAGAGATGCTTTAGAAAGGAAAAACTCGGAATTTAATGCCTCCAATGCTCAAGTATTTAATCAATTCATTATAGCTGAGGGATTGATGGAATATAACATAAGGTAAGTTTACTTATATTTCAGATAGTGGAGATAAATTGAGTAAACTTGATCGTTATTTAGTTTGTCTCGGGTTTATAGAGAAGTGGCCGACGGCGTCTGTGCTAGCCTTGGATAGAGTAGCATCGGACCACAGACCAATCATTCTATCCATGGTCCAAACGGACTTTGGTCCTACGCCCTTTAGGTTTTTTAACTCATGGTTCGAATTGCATGGTTTCTTGGAATTTGTGAGTCAAGGTTGTAGCAGTTTTTCTTTTAATGGTTCGGAAGATCTGGCGATTGCAACAAAATTAAGATGGCTAAAAAATAATATTAAGGTATGGTTAAAGGAGGAAAGGAACCGTGCAGAAGGAGTGTATAGTGAGAAAAAGAATCGGGCATTGACATTGGATAATCTAGCAAAGGAAAGGCTATTGATGGAGGACGAGTTACACGAAAGGGCGGAGTGTAAAAGTTTTGTGTCAGAACTTGAAAGACTAAAACACTTGGATACACGACAAAAATCACGTGCTAGATGGGCAATCGAGGGCGATGAAAATTATGCATTCTTCCACCACATTATCAATTCAAACATCAGCACCAATCGAGTAAATGGACTAAAAATAGACGGGGTGTGGTAGTCAAATCCACTGGTTATTAAAGAAGCCTTCTTTGACTTTTTTCTAAACAATTTTTGGAACCAATGGGGCATAGACCAGGTATTATTTGTCCGAATCTATCTACTATATCTGGTTTGGAAGCAGACATGTTAGAAGAACCTTTTTCCTTTGTTGAAATTAAAAATGCCATATGGGATTGCGATGGGGACCGAGCCCCTGGTCCTGAGGGATTCAACTTCACATTTGTCAAAAGATGTTGGGAAAATCTAAAAGATGATTTTGTTGGTTTGTCAATAGATTCTATAGTGAAGGGTCCCTTAACATCAGCTGCACGTCTTCTTTCATTGCTTTAATACCAAAAGTTAAGAATCTAAGTACTCCATCAGATTTCTATCCCATCAGTTTGATTGGAATAATCAATAAAGTAATATCAAAGGTATTGGTCAATCGACTAAAGGGCGTTATTGGTAAACTAATCTCGGATGAGCAATCGGCGTTTCTGGCTGGTAGAAGTATCATCGACGGACCATTAATGTTAAATGAGATAATCAGGTGGCTAAAAAATTCAAAGAAACATGCCATGTTTTTTAAAGTAGACTTCCATAAAGCATATGAATCGGTCAACTGGAATCTTCTTGATTCCATTATGATGCAAATGAATTTCCCGAGTAGATGGCGGAAATGGGTAATGGCGACTCTTTACTCTGCAAAGGCGTCGGTTCTAGTAAATGGCTCCCCTACTCGGGAGTTTGTATGTACACCCGGTCTTAGACAAGGGGATCCTCTCTCCCCGTTTCTATTCGTAATAGTAATGGAGGCTTTAACTGTGATTATGAAGAAAGCGATATCAGAAGATCTATTTAAAGGTATAAGATGTACTAATAATGGTCCGTATATTTCTCACCTTATTTATGCGGATGACGTAATTTTCTTGGTGAGTGGTCCTATAATAATATCATGAACCTTAGAAGGATTCTTAGATGTTTCTATTTAACTTCTGGGCTCAAAGTTAATCTCTTGAAGTGTAATGTCTATGGTATTGGGGTAAGCGAACCGGAAATCCAACATATGGCAAATACTTTTGACTGTAAGAAAGGATCATTCCCATTTAAGCATTTAGGGCTGACAGTTGGTGCCAACATGAATCTTTCTCGCAACTGGGAACCAGTGATCGATATATTCAGAAGCTGATTATCGATTTGGAAGGCTAAGCATCTATCATACGGTGGTAGAATTACTCTACTTAAATCGGTACCTAATTCTTTACCAATGAATTATTTTTCCTTATTTAAGACACCGATCCAGGTTATTGATTCACTTGAGAGGATTAGACGGGTTTTTTTTCTGGGGAGGAGATAAAGAGAAAGCGAAGATGAATTGGGTTGCATGGGAAAAAACAATAGCTCCAGTTGAGTATGGAGGCCTTGGGTTTGGTTCACTCAAAGATGCTAACCTTGGGGGGGGGGGGATATTCCACGGTCCTCCCAACCGCCGAGGTGATCCCACCTCGCAGACCGCCACCCAGCAAGCCTGAGTCTGGGGGTAAATCCGCTACCGTAGGGGCATTGGGAACGAGCAAGACTCAAACCCGCCACCTCCGGGTTAGAATGCGGGCTGGTGGCCATTGGGCTGACACCCAATGGTGGTGGCACCCAAAGATGCTAACCTTGCTATGCTAGCAAAATGGTGGTGGCGTTTCAGAGTACAAAGAGAAGGCTTATGGATAAATGTTATTTGGGCGTTTCATCACAATAGTAGATCCTGGACGGCAATCCCGGTTAAGATTTCGATAACTGGGCCATGGAAACAAATAGTGAGCATCAATGACATCTTAGTGAGACGTGGAATAGATTTAAGGAAGGCTATCAAAGCAGTAGTAGCGAATGGTTTAAACACGTCCTTTTTGACTGGATAATTGGTTGGGCGACACACCATTAAATCTAAGATTTCCCAGTTTATATAGTCTCGAAAAGAGCAAGCTTTGTAATGTTGCTGATCGTTTTAGTCCTAACAGTTCCGGTCCACTGATCACTTGGGATTGGGCTAGGCCCATTTTAGATGGGTTGGAAAGTGCTGAACTTCAAGACCTTCTCGGCCTATTAAGTGTTATTGTTATTTCACAAGGTGTCGATAAACAGGTATGGAACATGGATAACTCAGGTTTGTTTTCAGTATCGAGCATTAAAAAAATTCTTAGTTCTGCCGATAGAGTACTGCCAAGCAGGGTCTTCTCGTGGAATAATTGGACACCGAAAAAGGTGGGTATGGTGGTGTGGAAAGCAGAGAAGGATAGACTTCCAACTAGAGAAGCGTTAATTAGAAGACAAATATGGAATCAAGTGAACATTTGTTTGTCGCATGTCATTTCACTCAAACAGTTTGGCAGAATGTTGCTTCCTTGTGCAAAAGCCCACCTATTGTGGCTTTCGATTTCAAGGATCTGCTGGATGTTCACGACTTTAGTCCAGGTTCACGGAAAAGAAAGAAGATGTTGCAAGCAATTATTCACATAGTTATTTGGTGCATATGGAAGACTCGTAACAAGGTAATTTTTAGTAGCGCTCAACCTAATGTGATTAAAGTATTGGAAGAAGTTAAATCTCTAGGCTACCTTTGGGTTAAAAACAGGTCCAGGGAGACAAGTCTATCATGGGAAGGTTGGAATAGATTTTCGGTGTTTGAATAGTTTTGGATTGGCTTCTGCCTATTTGGTGTATTTTGATATTGTATATTTGGTGTCTAGCATCTTGCTAGTTAAATAAATAAAATTTTCTGTCGGTCATTAAAAAAAAACTGCAAAACATAGATCATAGAAACTATAAATAATCAATAAGTCTAATGGCACAAAATATAAAAAATCTTCAAACATGAATCTTTCTCCAACTTGAATGAACCTGCATACATAAAATAAAGAAGAGTTAATAAATAAACATGAATTTTGATCAACATTTGATGAAACCATGAAGATACATATACTTAGATTTAAATAAACTGGGATTCCCAGTTCAATAGTCACGAAGATTTCCCAGTTTAAATCTAAAATTTCGAGCCATGAATTTTATGTCTGTAAACATAAGAGGGGCAGGGGGTGAAGAAACGGCGAGGTGGATTAAAAAATTGGTTAGGAAGCATGAGGTCAATTGCTTATTTTTACAAGAAACTCAGATAATAGGAATAAAAGAAGAAGTAATCAAAAAGTTCTGGCAAAATAGTGAGATGGTATGTGAAGTGGTAGATGCACAGGGAAGATCAGGGGGAGTTGTCACAATCTGGGATCCTCAAATTTTCAAAAGAGTGGAATTGATAAAAGCTGAATATTTTATGGTTATATCAGGGTTTATTGAAGGGTTGGGAGAAAAAATAAATTTGGTAAATGTCTATGTACCAAATGATATGACAAAGAAAAGAAATGTCTGGACATATCTTTTAAGGATTAGGAATTATGGGGAAGGGTTGTGGTTAATGGCAGGAGATTATAATGAAGTAAGATCGGAAGAAGATAGAATGTTGTCAAAATTTGACGCTAATAGCGCAATGGCTTTCAACAAATTCATAGCTGAGGCGGGCTTATTGGAATATCAGATGTTGGGTTCAAGATTCACGTTTATGACAGAAAACGGGTCAAGTATGAGTAAAATCGACCGCGTGTTAGTATGTGATGGTTTTATGAATAAATGGCCTTGTGCAAAATTGGAGGCTTTGCCAAGATTATTATCGGATCATAACCCATTACTTTTAACATGTCTTTCAAGAGATTTCGGGCCGATTCCTTTCAGATTATATAACTCATGGTTGTCTACAGCTGGTTTCGATGAAGTCATAGTTGAAACCATAAAGTCACACGTTAATGGAGAAAACTGTATAAACGATATGGGTGATCTACTAAAAAGACTAAAAATAAGAATTAAGGAGTGGAGAAAAAAGGAAAAAGAAAAGGAGGAAAAGGAGATTACGGTAGCAAAACAGTTAGTGGAAAGATTAGAACAAACCGCCGAACATAGAGAATTGGAAGATGAAGAAAAAGAGGAAAGAAGGCGAGGAAAGTTAACCATCCGGAAGCACGAAAGAAGAAAGTTAGCAGACTTAAAGCAAAAGGTAAAATTCAAATGGGCAAAACTGGGGGATGAGAATTCGGGATTCTTCCATAAAATGGTGAACTGTCGGAAAGCAAGAAATCGGATAAATAAAATTGTAATTGATGGTAAGGAGTTGAGTGAGCCAAAAGAAGTGAAGACAGGAATTATGAACGCCTTTATGAAGATGTATGAGGAGCCAATGAAAAAGAGACCGGAGATGGATAAAAGAGGTTTTAACAAGTTGACGGAAGAACAAGCAAAACTAATGGTAAAGAAATTCACAAGCAAAGAAGTAAAGCAAGCAATTTGGGCATGTGGAGATGACAAGGCTCCGGGACCGGATGGGATGACGTTCAAAATCCTAAAGAAGTATTGGAATCATTTTGAACCAAGCGTGATGAGGATGCTAAAACAACTTCATACGAATCCAAATATTCCGGTGGGATGTAATGCATCGTTCATTGCATTAATTCCAAAGGTACGTGACCCAACTCTAGTAAAACACTTTCGGCCAATATCCTTAATAGGATTAATATATAAGGCTTTTGCTAAAATATTGGCCCAAAGAATAAAACCAGTAATTCCAGATTTGGTGAGCAATACCCAGACAGGATTTATAGAGGGGAGGTATATTTTGGAAGGGCCGTTGATTGTAAATGAAATTATTTCTTGGGCAAAAGGCAACAAAAAACAGATTTTTATATTAAAAATAGACTTTGAAAAGGCGTACGACTCAGTAAATTGGAAATTCCTCCTTTCTAATTTAAAAGCGATGAATTTCCCACTGTTATGGAGAAAATGGGTTGGGGCAAGCTTAACATCTAGTAGAGCTTCGGTTTTGGTAAACGGATCGCCAACAATGGAATTTAGTATGTCTCGTGGGCTTAGACAAGGGGACCCGTTATCACCATTCTTATTCATTATAGCACTTGAAGCCTTAGATGTTATAATGAAAAGAGCGGTAAAGGAAGGAATTTTTAAAGGTGTAGTGTTACCGAGAAATGGACCTATGATATCACATTTATGCTATGCGGATGACGCAATTTTTCTAGGAGAATGGTCGGAAGATAACATAAAAAATTTGAATAGAATACTTAGATGCTTTTACCTATGTTCGGGTTTGAAGATAAACTTGGGTAAGTGCATTCTTTTTGGGGTAGGGGTAAAAAAGGAGGAAGTTGAATGTATGGCAAAAGGCCTAAATTGTAAAATTGGGAGTTTACCATTTATTTTTTTGGGAATCCCGATTGGAGCAAATATGAAAAGGGTGAAATATTGGAAACCAATTGTTGATAAATTCAATTCCAAGCTTTCGCCTTGGAAGGGGAAAGTATTATCAATGGCGGGGAGAATTGTATTAGTCAAAGCAGTTTTGGGAGCTCTCCCGAACTATTTTTTATCAATGTTTGTTGCTCCAAAAAAAGTGATAAAAGAGTTGGAATCCATTAGAAGAGATTTTGTTTGGGGAAAAAAGAACGGGAAATGTAAAATGAGGTGGGTTGCATGGAAAAAAGTGGTCAAGGCAAAAAGGTACGGTGGGTTAGGGGTTGGGGATATCCATAGTGCAAACCTTGCACTATTAGCGAAATGGTGGTGGAAATTTAAGGACAATCCTCGGGCTTTATGGGCAAGCGTGATTGAATGTCACACCCCTTTCTACGGCGGAAGCACGAGGTGTGATCATGAAAGGTTCTCATTGCATACGAAGAGTAAACATGCTATATGCTCGTAAAATAACATCAAATACCATGATTTGAAAACATAAGTTTAGCGTTTACATCACTAGACAGCTTAAAACATTGTCTTAAAAGTTTACAACTTTATTTAAAGTTAAACACAAGCGACATCCACGAGCATAAGCAAGACCGCGCGCACATCCATCCTAGTTACCTGAAATACATGTGAGTTTTTGGAAAAACGTCAACATAAAGTTGGTGTGAATTCATGCAGTTTTGTATTTCATGTTTGTATACTTTGTATGAAAACATAGTTTGTGAGTAAATCAAGTTTTCATATATAAATCCAGTTTCATGTGTACACCACGTACCCATTTATAATTCAATCTTTTCTTGAGTACCCCACGTACTTCAAGTTATATCTCAATCCTCTTGAGTACCCCACGTACTTCAAGTTATATATCAATCTTCTTGAGTACCCCACGTACTTCAAGTTATATATCAATTTTGTATGGTATGAATTTTATGTACATACAGTATTTCTGTAATTATCAGATTGTTAATGGGTTGCAAAGCCATTAACCTGTGGCACGTCATAGGAAGTCACCAAACCTAAGGCATTTAATTGGTATATTCTGAGACACAAAAGCACTTCCTCGGTTCTCGCCCCGACCGGGAGTGTGGCTGCCAGGCACCCGTTAGATCTAACCTTTTGTTCTGCGGTCTAGGTATATTGTTGATTAATGGTGCTTCTGTACCCTATTCGTGACACTATTTCTCATAACGCATCCTACTTGGTTCTCGTTCTCACCAAGCGCGTTTCTTGTTATCATTTCTCATGGCGCCTCTTACTTGGTTCTCGTTCTCACCAAGTGCGCTTCTCATATTCTCATATTTCGCCACACTTGGTTCTCGTTCTCACCAAGTGTACTTCTTGTATTTATATCATACCAATTATAAATTTTGTACATTTGTACATGTATTTCACCCCCGAAGTTATAAAAACTGAAAACAATTAAAGAGAAAAGGGGGAGCATGAACTCACAACTTTGCGTTCCTAGCGTCGTAAACTCCACCGGATTTGCTTAATTAACGTCGTAACCTATACGCGTTTTTTTAACGTTAGTCACTAGACTTGTGTCGCACAAGTACAGTCACTCTCTTTTGTACATATTCTTGTGTTAAAAATATTCTATATTTTTAACTACGTATCTTACTTATATTATTTTCTTCAAAAATAAATATAAGTCTTTTGTGTTTTGCACTTTGCACCCGAATTATGTATGTTGTATGTGTATTTTTATATTTCTACTCCTCATGAGTAATTAGTGTATTTTTAAGTCTTAATACACTAGCACGTATAACACATACTATATACACTTAGCACAAAAGTTGGTGATCAAATAATATATATTTTTCTTTCAAAAATATATACTTAATATCCATTTTATTCTTGAAGAAATCCTCATTTCTTATCACCAAAAATTAGGGAAACCTTAGTAATACTTTTAAACACATTTTTAGGGAATAAGTTTATCAAAAACTTATATTTTTTCTAAGTGTCAAAATTTATAAAAATTTTGACAGAGTTTCCCCTAAAAATGGAGGTTTCCCACGTTTTCAAAATGTGTGTTTATTTTCTTTTAAATCATCATCAATCATCAATAATCAGCAACAACAATTATCAACAATATTCGTCAACAATAATCACTAATTTCATGAACTTGAATATTTACAAAAATGTGTAGTAACTTACTAGCACATTTAGTAAGTCTTGTTATCTTTAAAAATAAGTTTAATTTCTTAAAAACTTTATTTTTAAAGAATATGAAGTTTTACAACTTCTAGTCGGTTTTCACGAAAACTATTTCTTCGTTAAAACTTTTGTTACACAAGTATCCATACACTTGTTTGTTCAGAAAAACCACTTTTGTTTGTGTAAGATCCGGTTTAGAACATGTGATTTCTTGGACACTTGGTCCTTTGAAAATACCGCTTGTGGATACGTAGATCTACTAGTTTTAAACACTTTTGTACAAGTTAAAACATTTTTACACAAGTTCATGGTTTATGTGTGGTAGGGTTTCACCTTTTAACCCTTATTACTTCTAAAATAGCTTTATGTTAAGATCCATGATCTTACCCAACCGGGTTAAACGATGATCCGAGCTACCACATCATAGATCGGGTCTAGATAATCATGTATTTCAAATACTACAACTTTTACACAACTTATGTGCTATTAACCACTATTTTTCATGCTTTTAGTAGACTTTTGTGCATCTTATTGCATGTTAACGAGTTTTAACCGACAAAAATCCTTTTAACCCCTTTAGATAAGTTCAAATATGAGTTTTAAGTGTTATACCTCTAGCTCAAGGCTAGGGAAGAATCTAAGCACAAATCGAGTGGATAAAAGCAAAGTAGAGAGGTCCTTCGCGTTCCGATTGCACCAAGGTTCCTAATATGCGACCCTTAACACTTGTAGATGCTTGAAATATGAAGACCAAGATCGAAAATATGATGGATGGAATAGGGATGCTTGGCCGTGAGCTTGGTAGAGAGAAAGAGAGAGTTTGAGTTGTTGGTTAAGTGTGTGAATGATGATGTTGTGTAATACATGGATCTTATAGGCAATCTTAGTGTGCATTACCCAATGGTAATTGTGTTAATTAGATATTAGACAAGTAGGGACTAAAATAATCAAGAGGGTACAAAGTATGTCCCCCATGGTTGGGGCCGGTTAGGAAGGGGGGGGGGGTATCCGGTTAGATAGTAACTAAACATTAGGTATTAGTTACGTTAAGTTTAGTGTTTAACCCCGTTACTAATGTGTAGTGTAATATAAAGGGTGTTAGGGCATTCGGGGACCCTAACTAGCTCAGAAAAGTATAAACAATGTCATTGACATTATTTTTATGTTCCGGGTAATCTCCGGTTGTTCGGTTACATACCGATTCGTTAAAGTGCTAAATTACACTTTTTAGTGTCTTTTAAGTACCCTTTTTGTACTCTTTCAATTCCCAACACTTAGGGAAATATTCTGGATAATAAAACGACATTTCTGCATAATATTTATATGTCTAAATGCTGAATTATTGCTGATTTGTATAAATTCGGCACTTAAAGTGCGTTTCGGGTGCTTTTTAGTGCTTATTTTTGCTTTCGTATTGCATATATATTAACCCTTGTATGTACTCTTGGGTTTTAATGCATTCTTATTGTCGGACCTACACCTAGGCCTCAGTTCTAATGTCTGACTGCTTTCTGCAGTTCAGTCGACACAGTGTGTCTTACCGGGGAGTTTACTATTATATTGACGCAACGCTCTCGTTTATGCATAAAGCAATATTTTGTAGTATACAACATGCATGAATTCACTTGTTTAATCATGTGCTCAGACATTACCGACAATTAACTCATAATTGCAGTCATTAAGCAATAATTATAGTGTACGGAAATTACCGGTTTGTGCCAGTTGTCACAGTCTCCCCCCGTTAAAAGAATTTCGTCCCGAAATTCAGACTGAACTAACTCTCGCTGGAGTCTTCTTGAATAGGTGGGGATACTTTTTCTTGAACTGGTCTTCACGTTCCCATGTGTACTCGGGTCCGTGCTTAGAGCTCCAACGTACTTTAACAAGCTTCACACTGCTCCTCCTGGTCTTGTTGACTTTCCAGTCAGTAACCTCAACGGGTTGCTCTGTAAATCGGAGGGCTTCATCAATATGTATTTCATCCATCGGGATGATCACGTTTTCTTGCGTTGGACTCTTCTTCAGGTTGGATACATGAAACGTATCATGTACTCCATTAAGTTCTTCCGGTAACTCCAACTTGTATGCCACGGTACCAATTCTTTTCAAAATTCTGAATGGCCCGATGTATCGTGGATTCAGCTTTCCACGTTTTCCAAATCTGACTACGCCCTTCCATGGTGAGACTTTTAACAACACTTTGTCTCCCACCTTGAAATCTACCGATTTTCTATTTGGATCCGCGTAGCTCTTTTGTCGCTCTCGAGCCGCCCTAATGCGCTCTCGGATCTGCGCAATCTTATCGGTTGTCTCTTGTACAAGTTCAGGACCAACCATACGTTTATCTCCGGCATCTGCCCAACATAAGGGCGATCGGCATTTGCGGCCATACAGAGCTTCGAACGGCGCGGCTTTTATGCTTGTATGATAGCTGTTATTGTAGGAAAACTCAACTAAAGGTAGATGAGTATCCCAGCTGCCGCCTAGGTCCATGACACATGCGCGAAGCATATCTTCTAACGTTTGTATAGTCCGTTCGCTCTGGCCGTCTGTTTGTGGATGGAATGCCGTGCTCAGGTCTAACTGAGATCCAAAGGCTTCCTGAAATGATTGCCAGATTCTTGAGACAAAGCGTCCATCTCTGTCTGAAATGATTGAGATAGGCACTCCATGACGTGCCACAATTTCTCTTAAGTATATCTCTGCTAGCTTTCCAGTGCTATCCTTTTCTCGGATTGGTAGGAAATGCGCAGACTTCGTCAATCGATCAACTATTACCCATATCATATCGTGCCCTCTCGGGGTCCTGGGTAATTTCGTTATGAAGTCCATCGAGATTTGTTCCCACTTCCACACGGGAATCTCTGGTTGTTGTAGTAGGCCGGACGGTTTCTGATATTCGGCCTTAACCTTCGCACAGGTTAGGCATTTTCCAACATAGACAGCAACGTCGCTTTTGAGTCTCGGCCACCAATAGTACTCTTTCAAGTCTTGGTACATCTTGTCCGATCCTGGATGGATCGAATATCTCGATTTGTGGGCTTCATTAAGGATGACCTCACGTATGCCACCACAGAGTGGAACCCAGATACGCTTCTTGAAGTATAAGGCTCCCTCTTCATTTGGCACCATGTAATTCAATGCACCCCGGAGGTATTCAGCTTTACGGTTCTCTTCTTTAAGAGCTTCTTGTTGTGCATCCCGAATGCGTGCAGTGAGGTTCGTTCGAATCGTCATTTCCAATGCTCGAACCCTTAGGGTCTTAACCCTTTCTTTTCGGCTCAACGCGTCTGCTACAACGTTCGCCTTTCCAGGATGGTACTTAATCTCACAGTCATAATCATTCAGCAGCTCGACCCAACGTCGCTAGCGCATATTCAATTCCTTCTGATCAAATATGTGTTGTAAGCTTTTGTGATCTGTGAAGATTGTACATTGAGTACCATATAAATAATGTCGCCAAATCTTCAAGGCGAATACCACTGCGCCCAACTCTAGGTCGTGAGTGGTATAATTTCTTTCATGAACCTTCAGTTGTCTTGAAGCGTAAGCGATGACTTTTTGGCGTTGCATGAGCACGCAACCCAAGCCTTGTCGTGAGGCGTCGCAGTATACCACGAAGTCTTCAGTGCCTTCGGGTAACGATAGTATCGGTGCATCGCAGAGCTTGTTCTTAAGTAGCTGAAAGGCTTCTTCTTGTTTGTGACCCCAGTCGTACTTCTTGTCTTTCTGAGTCAGGGTCGTTAGCGGTTGAGCTATCTTCGAGAAATTCTCAATGAATCGCCGATAGTAGCCCGCTAAGCCCAAAAATTGACGAACTTCAGTTGGGGTCTTGGGAGCTTCCCAATTCTTTATTGCTTCTATCTTGGACGGGTCTACATGAATGCCTTTCTCATTCACCACGTGACCAAGAAATTGTACTTCGCGAAACCAGAATTCGCATTTTGAGAACTTTGCATAAAGCTTCTCTTTCTTCAGTAGTTCCAAGATGGTTCTGAGATGTTGCTCGTGCTCTTCTTTCGTTCGCGAGTAAATTAGGATATCATCGATAAATACAATCACGAATTTATCGAGATATGGTTTGCACACGCGGTTCATTAGGTCCATAAAGACCGCTGGCGCGTTCGTCAATCCAAACGGCATCACAAGAAATTCGTAGTGCCCATATCGCGTTCTGAATGCAGTCTTTGGCACGCTTTCATCTTGGATTCTCAGCTGATGGTATCCAGATCGAAGGTCGATCTTGGAATAGTAGCTTGATCCTTGCAATTGATCAAATAAGTGATCAATCCTTGGTAGCGGATACCGATTCTTGATTGTGAGCTTGTTCAGTTCCCTGTAATCGATACACATCCGCAGTGTTCCATCCTTCTTCTTCACGAATAATACTGTAGCTCCCCAGGGTGAGAAGCTTGGCCTTATGAATCCTTTATCCAACAACTCCTGGAGCTGTGTAGATAATTCTTGCATTTCGGATGGTGCAAGTCGATAGGGTGCCTTGGCTACAGGAGCAGCTCCTGGAACCAAGTCTATACGGAATTCGACTTGTCGTTGCGGAGGTAGTCCTGGCAGATCTTCAGGGAACACATCAGGAAATTCCTTCACCACAGGAATGTCTTCGAGTTTTGGCTCCACAGCCTTCTTGTCTATAACGTGTGCTAGGAAAGCGACACATCCTTTCCTCAAGCACTTCTGTGCCTTCATGCAACTGATGATTCGAAGAGGCGCGTCTCGTTTTTCTCCATGCACGATGAGAGTTTCACCATTCGCTAAAGGGATGCGAATGATTTTCTCATGGCAAATAACTTCAGCTTTGTTCTTGGACAACCAGTCCATCCCGACTACTACATCGAAGCTACCCAATTGAATAGGTAGGAGGTCGATGTTAAATCTTCGTTCACCAAGTTCTAGTGTGCAGCCTTTAACAACTTCGCCCGATTCAACAAGTTTACCATTGGCTAGTTCTATGGAATAAGGAATTTCTAATCTACTAGATTCTATTCCGAGTATGCGTTTAAATTCCACAGACATGAAGCTATAATCGGCGCCAGTGTCGAATAATATGGATGCAAAGTGATTGTTAATGAGAAACGTACCGGTGACCACGTTAGGGTCCTCGCGTGCGTCTCTTGCTCCAATCACAAATGCTCGAGCTGGAGCGTTGTTTCTCTCTGGGCAGTTCTTCATGAAATGATCATTGCTTCCACACTTGAAGCATCCTTGCCCTTTCCCGTTGCCATTCTTGTTACCAGCACCGTTCCCATTTCGGTTCTTTCCTTTTCCCCAACAGTCTTCTGTTTGATGACCCAATTTACCACATTTGTCGCACCTTGGAATGCGACAAGCTCCATCATGATGATACTTACATTTTTGGCATCTAGGCATGGAGCCTTGGTATGCTTTGGTTGTATGGGTTTTCATCTCCTGAGGCAGATTAGTGTCGCGCTTCTTGCTGAAACTCTTGTTGTTGCGAGTTGCTTGGTTCAAACTCGTATGCTTTCTCTTTTTGTCACCGGACGACTCAGCATGAGTCTCGGTCTTTTCTGTTGGGTTTAGTGATAACTTCTTCATACGAACACAATCTTCAGTCAGGCTGACAGCCAGAGTTACAGCCTCGGTGATTGTTTGTGGTTTGGCCGACGTCACCATGCCACGAAACTCTGAGGCCAGTCCCCAAATGTAGCGTTCCACACGCTTGAATTCGGGAGTCACCATGTAGGGAAGCACTCTCGACAGGTCGTGGAACCGTCGAGTATAACCATTAATGTCAGCCCCTACCATGGTCAAGTGCCAGAACTCCGTTTCCAGCCTTTGGAGTTCAGCGCGAGAGCAATACTTCTCTCTCATTCTTTCCTTCAGTTCCTCCCAAGTGAGGCCATAAGCGGCGTCGTCACCCAAAGTTTGGGCTTGCAGGTTCCACCAAGTCAGAGCTTCATCGACGAATAACCCAGTAGCAAAAGTGACTTGTTGATCCGCGGTACACTTGCTCATGCGGAAAGTAGCTTCAGTCTTCTCCGTCCAGCGCACAAATGCTACTGCATCTCCTGTGCCATCATAGTTCATCGGCTTGCAGTCGAGGAACTGCTTGAAAGTGCAGCCTTGAACTGCATCGCCTCCATATGAATCTCCATGCCCGCTACGTCTAGTGTTGGTTGGTCCTCCACTGTCTTGAGTACGGTTCGCCTTTTACTGGGCGATAGCAGCGGAGATCCTTTCTTCCAGTAGAGCTTCCAGCTCTTCGGCAATACTTGGCAGTAGGGGAGGAGGAGGTTGGTCACGAGCGTTCACAGCCCTTCTGGGTGCCATGTTCTGACGAACGCAGCCCAATAGGTTTAGGCACTTGTTTGATATCGTCACAGTAGTATCATATATATTCACAGGTATATATACCACATAAGTGACATCAAACAATTATTACTCTAGTAGAGTACTTTAGTAGGCTTGCACTGAGGGAATCTATACCTGACAAGACTTGCTGTGATTTTTGTGCACTGAATTCCATAATTATGTATGCATCCATAATTACGTAACTCCTTGCACAGTCCGCACAGTTCGTTTCATCCTCGTATTTCTTCCTTCAGATAGGCCATCGCTTTTAGGTAGAGTCACGTATACTTGTGACGTTCTACTTCTAGTACATGCTAATTATCACACACATAATTGCAAGTAGTTTCTAGTCGACGACAAGTGCCACTCAAGTGCACTCTAAGTCTCGTAGTGTCTTTTCTAGACTCATGTAGACAGTTTCAGGTAGTGGATGTCGCGGGACGTTTTATGCAATGAAAACTCTTTGAAAATTGTTTTCGTGAATGGATCCTAGAGATTGTAGACTAGACTCGAGAAGGAATCCTAGTTCACTACAATCGCAGCTCTGATACCAATCTGTCACACCCCTTTCTACGGCGGAAGCACGAGGTGTGATCATGAAAGGTTCTCATTGCATACGAAGAGTAAACATGCTATATGCTCGTAAAATAACATCAAATACCATGATTTGAAAACATAAGTTTAGCGTTTACATCGCTAGACAGCTTAAAACATTGTCTTAAAAGTTTACAACTTTATTTAAAGTTAAACACAAGCGACATCCACGAGCATAAGCAAGACCGCGCGCACATCCATCCTAGTTACCTGAAATACATGTGAGTTTTTGGAAAAACGTCAACATAAAGTTGGTGTGAATTCATGCAGTTTTGTATTTCATGTTTGTATACTTTGTATGAAAACATAGTTTGTGAGTAAATCAAGTTTTCATATATAAATCCAGTTTCATGTGTACACCACGTACCCATTTATAATTCAATCTTTTCTTGAGTACCCCACGTACTTCAAGTTATATCTCAATCCTCTTGAGTACCCCACGTACTTCAAGTTATATATCAATCTTCTTGAGTACCCCACGTACTTCAAGTTATATATCAATTTTGTATGGTATGAATTTTATGTACATACAGTATTTCTGTAATTATCAGATTGTTAATGGGTTGCAAAGCCATTAACCTGTGGCACGTCATAGGAAGTCACCAAACCTAAGGCATTTAATTGGTATATTCTGAGACACAAAAGCACTTCCTCGGTTCTCGCCCCGACCGGGAGTGTGGCTGCCAGGCACCCGTTAGATCTAACCTTTTGTTCTGCGGTCTAGGTATATTGTTGATTAATGGTGCTTCTGTACCCTATTCGTGACACTATTTCTCATAACGCATCCTACTTGGTTCTCGTTCTCACCAAGCGCGTTTCTTGTTATCATTTCTCATGGCGCCTCTTACTTGGTTCTCGTTCTCACCAAGTGCGCTTCTCATATTCTCATATTTCGCCACACTTGGTTCTCGTTCTCACAAAGTGTACTTCTTGTATTTATATCATACCAATTTTAAATTTTGTACATTTGTACATGTATTTCACCCCCGAAGTTATAAAAACTGAAAACAGTTAAAGAGAAAAGGGGGAGCATGAACTCACAACTTTGCGTTCCTAGCGTCGTAAACTCCACCGGATTTGCTTAATTAACGTCGTAACCTATACGCGTTTTTTTTTAACGTTAGTCACTAGACTTGTGTCGCACAAGTACAGTCACTCTCTTTTGTACATATTCTTGTGTTAAAAATATTCTATATTTTTAACTACGTATCTTACTTATATTATTTTCTTCAAAAATAAATATAAGTCTTTTGTGTTTTGCACTTTGCACCCGAATTATGTATGTTGTATGTGTATTTTTATATTTCTACTCCTCATGAGTAATTAGTGTATTTTTAAGTCTTAATACACTAGCACGTATAACACATACTATATACACTTAGCACAAAAGTTGGTGATCAAATAATATATATTTTTCTTTCAAAAATATATACTTAATATCCATTTTATTCTTGAAGAAATCCTCATTTCTTATCACCAAAAATTAGGGAAACCTTAGTAATACTTTTAAACACATTTTTAGGGAATAAGTTTATCAAAAACTTATATTTTTTCTAAGTGTCAAAATTTATAAAAATTTTGACAGAGTTTCCCCTAAAAATGGAGGTTTCCCACGTTTTCAAAATGTGTGTTTATTTTCTTTTAAATCATCATCAATCATCAATAATCAGCAACAACAATTATCAACAATATTCGTCAACAATAATCACTAATTTCATGAACTTGAATATTTACAAAAATGTGTAGTAACTTACTAGCACATTTAGTAAGTCTTGTTATCTTTAAAAATAAGTTTAATTTCTTAAAAACTTTATTTTTAAAGAATATGAAGTTTTACAACTTCTAGTCGGTTTTCACGAAAACTATTTCTTCGTTAAAACTTTTGTTACACAAGTATCCATACACTTGTTTGTTCACAAAAACCACTTTTGTTTGTGTAAGATCCGGTTTAGAACATGTGATTTCTTGGACACTTGGTCCTTTGAAAATACCGCTTGTGGATACGTAGATCTACTAGTTTTAAACACTTTTGTACAAGTTAAAACATTTTTACACAAGTTCATGGTTTATGTGTGGTAGGGTTTCACCTTTTAACCCTTATTACTTCTAAAATAGCTTTATGTTAAGATCCATGATCTTACCCAACCGGGTTAAACGATGATCCGAGCTACCACATCATAGATCGGGTCTAGATAATCATGTATTTCAAATACTACAACTTTTACACAACTTATGTGCTATTAACCACTATTTTTCATGCTTTTAGTAGACTTTTGTGCATCTTATTGCATGTTAACGAGTTTTAACCGACAAAAATCCTTTTAACCCCTTTAGATAAGTTCAAATATGAGTTTTAAGTGTTATACCTCTAGCTCAAGGCTAGGGAAGAATCTAAGCACAAATCGAGTGGATAAAAGCAAAGTAGAGAGGTCCTTCGCGTTCCGATTGCACCAAGGTTCCTAATATGCGACCTTTAACACTTGTAGATGCTTGAAATATGAAGACCAAGATCGAAAATATGATGGATGGAATAGGGATGCTTGGCCGTGAGCTTGGTAGAGAGAAAGAGAGAGTTTGAGTTGTTGGTTAAGTGTGTGAATGATGATGTTGTGTAATACATGGATCTTATAGGCAATCTTAGTGTGCATTACCCAATGGTAATTGTGTTAATTAGATATTAGACAAGTAGGGACTAAAATAATCAAGAGGGTACAAAGTATGTCCCCCATGGTTGGGGCCGGTTAGGAAGGGGGGGGGGGTATCCGGTTAGATAGTAACTAAACATTAGGTATTAGTTACGTTAAGTTTAGTGTTTAACCCCGTTACTAATGTGTAGTGTAATATAAAGGGTGTTAGGGCATTCGGGGACCCTAACTAGCTCAGAAAAGTATAAACAATGTCATTGACATTATTTTTATGTTCCGGGTAATCTCCGGTTGTTCGGTTACATACCGATTCGTTAAAGTGCTAAATTACACTTTTTAGTGTCTTTTAAGTACCCTTTTTGTACTCTTTCAATTCCCAACACTTAGGGAAATATTCTGGATAATAAAACGACATTTCTGCATAATATTTATATGTCTAAATGCTGAATTATTGCTGATTTGTATAAATTCTGCACTTAAAGTGCGTTTCGGGTGCTTTTTAGTGCTTATTTTTGCTTTCGTATTGCATATATATTAACCCTTGTATGTACTCTTGGGTTTTAATGCATTCTTATTGTCGGACCTACACCTAGGCCTCAGTTCTAATGTCTGACTGCTTTCTGCAGTTCAGTCGACACAGTGTGTCTTACCGGGGAGTTTACTATTATATTGACGCAACGCTCTCGTTTATGCATAAAGCAATATTTTGTAGTATACAACATGCATGAATTCACTTGTTTAATCATGTGCTCAGACATTACCGACAATTAACTCATAATTGCAGTCATTAAGCAATAATTATAGTGTACGGAAATTACCGGTTTGTGCCAGTTGTCACATTGAAAGTATACACTCTAAACGGAATTCAATTTCTCTCATGCCAATGAAATTCAAATTGAGCGGAACTTGGAAAGACATTATGGGAATTGAAAAGGAGTTTGAGAAGATTGGCCTGTCCATTAAAAAGCAGCTGGTGGCAAATATAGGGAACGGATGTAAAGTAAAATTTTGGTTAGACACATGGGTGGGGAACGATCCTTTAAAGGAGCGGTTCCCAGCTCTATATGCCTTGGCAAAGAACAAAAATTGCAAAGTAAGCGAATGTGTGAGAAGAATAGGTGAAATACAAATATGGGATTGGAATGGAAACGAGGAATAAGGAACGACGCTGAACGGAGTCAACATTCAGAATTGACAGAAGTGTTAAAAGATTTAAGTCTAAAAGAAAACGAAGATACTTGGAAATGGAACACAAGACCAAATGAAGAAATCACAGTGGCGGTATTAAGAGACGAAATTTCGAAGGCCTCTTTAGAAGCAAACGACACGGAGTGGAAATTCTGGAATAGGTGGATACCGCCAAAGGTGAACTTGTTCGTATGGAGGGCTACAAAAAACAAGATTCCGGTTAAAATGGAGCTGAACCGCAGAGGCATAAATATTGAGGATCTGATGTGTTCAAGATGTGGAAAAGACGAAGAAACAGCGGAACATTTGTTAATGAATTGTGTGATGGCTCGAGCAACGTAGGTTAGCTTTGGGTAATACTATGGATCAAAGTTAGATTGATATTACAGGAGACAAAATTAATTGTACGAAGGTTGTATCGAAATTTGTGAAAATTGCTAGAGCTTGATTTTCTAAAAATGTTGGAAAGGGTTGTGGGTTGAATTGGGGCTTATTTATGAGAATTTGGATTAATTTTTGCTTTTTTATCGGTTTGAATTGGTTTTCTTTGCATTGGGTGGGGACGGATGGAATCATTGGAGTGGCATGAAAAAATAATGTAATAAAAAAGACTAAAAGTTTTATAGAAATAACCATTCAATTTGCCGCTTGGTCTTCGGGATAGACCCCCTCCCTCTGGTCTGTACGGTTTCTTGGTGGTACCGCTATAGACGGGGTGGTGTTTCCACTAGTCCCATATATCATCCCGATTGTTCCTCCATACTTTTCGTTTCCCCTAAGGTCATGTGTTATGGCTTCACGCCCTAAGGGACATCATTGCCGGTGAAAGGGGTAGGGCGTTGTCTACCTTACGCTCGTGAAGAGAAAAGGTTGGTGTGGGCGTCAACCAATTAAATGTTTTCTTTCTTTTTAAATTATTTTTATTTATTTAACTTAAATAATATTTTAATGGGTATTGGATAGTGAATCCATTACAGACTCTAGTGAAAATAAGTGATTGAAAGCCTTCAGGTGATGTGGCTGTCACTTTTTAACATGGTAATGAAAACTAGTAAAATCATAACAGATAGCCTAACTCATGAAGGGTGACCACAAATACACTTTGATACCTAAATAATAAAGGTGGAAATTTTTAAGTAGGGGTTATTTGGGATGAAGAAAATGATATTATTCTAAGGTTTTGTGAGTGAGAGTGTATTCATTTTGTTTTCCAAATTAAATAAATTAAAAAAAAGTTCTAACACTTGAAGAGTTGTACATAGATAAACTTTGAATTAGTATCATCTTGGAGTGTGTAGGCAAGTTATCATCGTCGGGCATCAACGTTTGAGCAATTCAGCAGGACATACACACATAAACTATAAGCAACATCTTTAGTCTTAGAGCTTGATGACACCTAAGATTGGTATGGAGAAAACCCACGAGACCAAAAAAATATCATTATATATTTATATCATTTGGACAAATGTTGGTCCGGACAAAATATAGTATACCATCTTGAATGACCAATAACTCAACCCAACTACCTTATTAGATATGGTAAGTCGGGTGTCGAACCACGAGGAGTCTTGTGGAAAATGTTGTTGTTTGATTGTTTATTTGCTAATTAATTAAATTATTAACAACTAAAATCGAGTGATTGAGAGTTGATTAAGAACTAAATTAATTATGAGTTGTTAACAATTGGAGAAAAGGTGATTCCTCCAGTATTTAGGTTTTCAGCAGTTTTACTAATTCAATTCGGTTTGAGAAATCACATAGACATGGCCCGTATAATTTTATTAACTAACTATGATATGAAAAGACAATTTACTCGGATTACATTACCAATGCAAGGCTATCATGAACATATCAGTTTTATAATATCATACCCTACTCGTTTTCTAATATATCTTAATTGCTAGAAATCTCAGGAATTTAAAGATAAACGAAATGATTTTGCATAAAACTCATTCAGTTACAATCAGTTAAACAAACTAAAAAGCAAAAAAACATCGAATGCTTAGATTGATAATCCCAAACATAAAGAGAAATTGAATTAGTTTATCTATTTACAAAACCCTAGCTCTGGAGGAAACAACAGAGAAATTAGCTTCTCATGCGTGTGAATTGATCTTCAATCTTGATGTTGGAATGCATTATGAATGATGGAATGATGATTAAAAGGTATGGAATGGTGAAAAAACTCCAAAAAATCCCCAAGTCGTGCCTCTCAGTTGGAATGAATAAGATGTGGAAAGCCTAATTTTTTTCCATATTTTAACCACAATTTCGTAACCCAGCACCATAGGCTACACTAAACAGGCTGAAGTCATAGCCTACTGCTGACAGTTGTGTTATTCGTAACTTTTTCGATTTAAGTCCATTTTCCTCGTCGCTTTCGCTCACGTCTTCGCAATTCAGCCCTCTATCATGCCAAATATTAATATCTTCATTTCCACTATGTTTTTTTAAACACGTCCAATCTTTGTTTTTCACCTACAAAACATCAACTTCGCGTAGTTATTCAATTTCACGCATCACCGTAGGCTACACTGGTACAGGCTCAAGTTGTAGCCTACTGCTGACATATTCTTCCTAAATCTGTTTTCTTCATAACTTCTTCGTTTTAAGTCTGTTTTCCTCTTTGTTTTCGCCCACGTTTTCGTAATCCAACCCTCTATCATGTCGAGTATCAATATCTTCATTTACACTCCATTTGTTTTTCCCAGTTCTTCATTTCCACTCCATTGTTTTCCCCAAAACAAGTCCAATCTTCATGTTTAATCTACAAAACATCAACTTCTCGTAGTTATTCGATTTCACACATTTAAATACACAAAAAATCATAAGGTTAATCACTTAAACATGTTAAACATCATTCCAAACGCATTCCATCATTGAGCTATGATAGTTCATACATAACTCATTATACCATTCAGAGTATTGCTAGCTCATCCAAAACCCATTCTATAATCTGGATCCGTTGTGGCTCAACAAAGCTTGAATAAGAGTTAGTAAATGATGATTATAGTAGTGTTTTTAGTTAGTAAAGCATCAATAATAAATCAGAGTTGGTGTTATATATAAGGGTGTTCAATGGCATTTACGAGACCCTCGTATGGGCTTAGTTAAAACATTAATGACGGGTACTATAACAAATACGTGTGCCATTTGTCAAGTTGTAATTAAGAGAATATATTCCAGCAGTGGTATACTGAGCCCATTGTATCCTTTTGTATGGTATGAATGATATAGGTCATACTTAATGCATGTTATAATGTCTTTTATCTCTGGTTCAGAACTTCAAATCGACATTTGTTCAAGCCAACATATACACATATAATAGAATGAGCACTATCCTAACAAGTGTTAGTTCGGACAATAGAACTCGTTCTATCTCGAATGATACTGGTTCAGTTGGCTGTTTGGACTATCATGTTCGCAAGACTCATTTCTAGCACATGAACCGTTTACTATTTCGTTAAATGTCATAAATATTTGTAAGTAAATATGAACATATTATAGGTCATTGGAAAATCAAAAACGAAGTAATCTTGTTACAAAGATGTAATATAAAAAATACGGGTTTAAAATGTCGCTATATATTGAAATAGTAATTGTATGCTAAGACAAAAATAAAATGATTTTTTAAGAATAATAACGTTTTGTTTATTAATTTCGTTGAATAAAAAAAAGGAAAATAAGAAAGGAGATCAAGTGAAAGTTATCTAGCCAAGGGCGACATAGAGTTGTGTTCACGTTAAGACGATGTGGGCAACATGTTATGCCAGTTGTCACTCCGACATTAATGTTGCATTCCTACTTTCATCCAACCACATTTACTATTTTTTAAATTATGTTTTTATTTTTCTCTACTTGAACAAACATTTATATATTTTAATGTCATTTCTTTTATATAATTTCCTATTTAAAATTAACATTTCAATATACACATGTTTAAAAGAATTATTTAAATTCAAATAAAGGTAAAATATTTATGTGAAAAAGGCAGAATTTTTGTAATATGAATCTATGAACATGTATATTAAATTTAAATAAAAAAAGTAGAACATGTATATTAAATTTAAGATGTGAAAAAGGCAGAATTTTTGTAACATGAATATATGAACATGTATATTAAATTTAAATAAAAAAGTAGAACATGTATATTAAATTTAAATTAAAAAAAAATTGCGATTTAAATAATGAAAATAATAGATGAAACTAAAAACAACCATGTGATTGTTCTAAAACAAACCATACAAACTCATTGTCCTATAGGTTGTTAGTTTCGTCTGTTATTTTAGTTTAGATTGCTCTATTTTAGTGAAAATTAAAATAATTACGGAATAAGGGAAAAGATCAAATAGGAAGTTAATTTTGGCTAGGACGGATAGGAAGCCATAGGATGATGACATGTGGCAAATTTTAAAATAAAGAGAAAGGGTATTTTAGTCAATCTCATCATTTCTTCTTCCTTCTTCTCCCCAGTTACTTCAAAACCTACCATTTTCAAAACCCACCATCTCCAACCTTTTCTTCACTTACTATCTCAATAATCACTACATTATAGTGTGATTTTCGTCATCAATCAATGATTCAACCACCCGATCAACGTGTTCTTCAGCTTTTTTCGAAGAAAACCCAGTTTAATTTCATTCAAAATCTCGTTTTTTCTGGTGATTTTGAAGATAATCACTCGATTTGTTCGATTCAATCACTGATAAGTGTTTCTATCATTTCAAATTTCATCAATTGATGAAGAAACCGGCTTCGATCCATGTAAGAAATTCTTTAATTTCATTTTCACAATCTGGGTTTTTATTTAGTCATTGCGTTTTACGATCTTGGCGGGGGTCCGGGGGCGGCAACCCCTGGTAGCGGGGTCCCAGGGGCGGCAGCCCCTGGCGGGGTCCAAGGGGCAGAGCCCCTGGCTGGGGTTGAGCTGATTTCGAAGACAGTAATTCGTAGACAATTCAGAAAGTTCACAGACAATTCACAAACAGTTCAGAAACAGTTTTATGTGTCCATTGCGTTTTAGAAATAAGAGAGTTTTATGTGTTTTCTGGCTATTGCGTTTTAGAAAAAACACATTTTTAAGTATCTTTAGTCATTGCGTTTTAGGTAAAACACATTTTTGAAGTGTTTTTAGTCATTGTGTTTTAGGTAAAACACATTTTTAGGTGTTTTCAGTCCATTGCGTTTTACAGAGAACACTTTCTTTTGTTTTTTTAGGTCATTGCGTTTTAGAAATGAGACATTTTTAAGTGTTTTCTGGCCATTGCGTTTTACAAATAAAACATTTCTTTGTGTTTTCTGGCCATTGCGTTTTACAAATAAGACATTTCTTTGTGTTTTTTGTGCATTGCGTTTTAGGTAAAACACTTTTTTATGTGTTTTCAGTCCATTGCGTTTTAGAAATAAGACATTTCTTTGTGTTTTCTGGCCATTGCATTTTACAAATAAGTCATTTCTTTGTGTTTTTGGTGCATTGCGTTTTAGAAAAATGTCATTTTTTAGGTTTTTTTTTCATTGCGTTTTACGTAACTGGTGGTTTTTCTATTGTGTTTTACACAACTGGGTTTAATTTTTTTTTTAAATATAGCAATAGTATACTCGTTTTAAAGATAAAAAAACGCTAGTTTTTTTGGTGCAATTTTTATAAAAAAATAATGTCGTATGAAAGAGTTATTAACGTTTAAAAAATGGGGGGGGGGGGGGGGAATTGGAGGAGAGAGAAACTATTGGCTTGGATTGACTAGAATGCCCTTGAACAAACTCACGCGCCTCTTTTATTCCTTTCAATTTCCCTGATTTAATCTTAGCCCTTGATTAACTAAATGGATGGTCAAGATCACTTCCTAGCCTTCCTAGCCAAATTAACTTCCTATTGTATCTCCACCCTACGGAATAATTATAGTGCAGACAGTTTAATTTTACAGTATTAAAAATTAATTTTTCATTACCACTTTAACATCTAATTTATTTATTTATAGTAAAAATTGCCAGTTGTTATGAAGGGTTCTATTTGAAGGAAAGTGATGTGATAAAATCTCAAATTTCGGAAAGGTTGTTCGGTTATTTCTTGGAATGGAATGTGAAATCCAAAAAAAAATCATAACTTAAGTAAGGTTGTTTCCTAGCGCATTACGACGGTACGTTATTGCGGACATTCGATCGGTATTGCTTAGGTTTGTTATAGTACTGTTACGATACATGCATTCTTTATAGAAAATAACGCATGTTTTACATCAATTGAAAACGAAAAAAAACGAACACCGGTACCAACAACGATATTGTCCAAATGGTATCGCTCAGTTTTGATCGTCACGGTACTGGTAATGATATTCGTATATCATCACAGACAGAGTTGTATAAATGAAAACTATCGAAACTAGAAATCATAAAAATGAATATATGTACATGTAACAATGTTGTTTGGTATGATACGTCAGTTTATCAAAAGTAAAAACAATAAAAATAAGTATCGGTACCATACCGTTGTTGTTCTTTCGAATTCAGTTCGGTTGACTACAGTTGCGGCACAAAATTCACTACCAAACATAAACCATACAAATGAATACAGGTACTGATGGTGTACGGTACGGTATAGTAGCGTACACTGTCAGTTTATTGAAAACAAAAACAATATAAATATACCGGTACCGATACATATACTATTCGATCGATTTCGGTTTATTTTGGCACAATAACGGTACAACTAAATGTAAATAATAATACGTATAATAGAATCTGGTGTAGTATTAAATAAATAAAATATAAAGAAAAAAAAACTATATATTATTATAAAAATAAAGTTACTTCTAATTATATATAATAATAATAATAATAATCATATATATAATAATAATTATTATATATATATATATAATAATTATTATATATATATATATATAATAATATTAAATAGACACATGATGACGTTAATAATAAAAAAATATACCAATGTTATATGGTACCAATATGGATGTTGTTCAGACAGTATTAGTAATATTAAAAAAATCATTAAAAGTTAAAATTAAATAAATATATATTTCAGGTTAAAAGTAAATATAACACTAATCTATTATAATATTAAAACGATAAAAATAAAAATTAAAAAATTATACATTTAAGGTTAAAAATAAATATAATACTAATATATTATAATATTAAAACAATAAAAAGTTGAAAAAAAGAAACTATATTATATATTATATATTATTTTAAAAATCAAATTACTATTCATGAAAATGAAATTATATATATTATTCTAAAAGTCAAAATACTATTCATACTTACTTTTCAATTTTATACATACAAAAAGAAAATCGTAAAAAATTAAAATTAAAGAAATATATTTAAAGTTAAAAGTAAATTAAAGAAATATATTTAAAGTTAAAAATATGAAAAAAAACTATATTATATATTATTATAAAAATCAAATTTCTATTCTTAAAAAAAAGAAATTATATATATTATTATAAAAATCAAAATTCTATTGGTATTCACTTTCAAGTTCAAATTATATTATAATATATTAAATAAATTAATTAAATGGTAAACATTATGTCAATATTAACTATTAATTGATGTCAATATTATTTTTATCTATATTAATTCAAAGTGCTCATGAATAGTAGATTACAATTTTAGGTTTTTTTAGTTGTATTTTATTTATTATTCTTTTGTAAGTATTTTTTTTCTAATAAATAAATAGCAAGAGACAATTTTTAAGTATTTGTTTTCTCTTTTTGTTATTAATAATATTTTTGTTTATCATTCAATTTAACTTTAAATTCTAAATTCATAACTATATACGCTTGTTTCTTATTATAACATTTCAACTTATTTGCCAGTGTATTGCGACGGTACGTTATCGCAGACATTGGATCAATATTGATTTGGTTCGTTACAATACTAGTACGATACATTCACTCGGTATAGAAGTCAACACATGTTTTACATTGACTAAAAACGATATAAATGGACACCGGAATCGACACCAATGTTGTTCGAACGGTATCGATCGATTCAGATTGTCACGGCAATTGTATCGATATTCAATTATTGTCACAGATAAAGTTGTATAAATGAAAACCTTTCGAAACCGGAAACCCGAAAAATGAATACGGGTACCAGGACCCATGTTGATCGGTACGATACGGTAGCAATACGGTGTCAGTTTATCGAAAGAAAAAAACAATAAAAATAAAAATTGGTATTGCAACTAATGTTGTTCATTTGGTTTCTGTTAGGTACACAACGCCAACAACACAATATCCGTTATCAAACAAGAAACCATAGAAATGAATACATATCGGTACCAATGTTGTTCGATTCGGTACATTATGATAGTGATACAATGTCAGTTTATCGAAAGCAAAAAAGTATAAAAATAAATACCGGTACCGATACATATGTTGTTCAGCCTGTTTCGATTCGATTTAGTATGAGAACGGCACAATATTCGTTTTCAATAAAATTTATATTGCAATGCCGGAAAAAATAAACATAGAATGCAAACTAACCGAACCGATACCAACTAAACAACATTGATCCACTTTTATTGTTTCCAACCGATGCAAAGTTTTTTTCTTTCAATTACTATAGCGAGTGTTGGTATCTAACGAACCGAACAAACAACGATCGAATTCCTGCCGCGAAGCGCGGGGGAATCTCACTGGTTTACTATTAATTCCTAGCTTTCTTAGATCCAATAATGTACGGTTAGATAACTAAATAAAGTATTATTAATATAAACCATAAATTACTTAGGAGTAATAAAGAGTAAATTACTATTTGAGTCTCTGTGTTTTAGTGATTTTAAACACTTGAGTACAAAATCAAAAAGTTTAATGTCTTGAGTCCATAACCACTCATTTTATAACATTTTGAGTCCAACTTTTTAACACTTGTACTTTTGATTTTGGACTAAAGTGGTTAAAACCACTAAAAACACGGACTCAAAACGTTATAAAATGAACAGTCGAAACTCAGGGCGTTAAACTTTTTAATTTTGGGCTCAAGTTGTTAAAACCACTAAAACAAAAAGACTCAAAAAGTAATTTACTCAGTAATAAAAGTATAAAAGCTTCTTGTGAGGAACCATTAACTCGAATGGTTGATATGTATGTGAACTGTAACACGAGTGTTTTTAAAAGACTCGATATTAAATTCATATGTGGAAAATACGTTTCAGCTTTTACTTATATATGTACAATCCTTTAGATTTAAAAAAAATTGAAACCGTAAAATCACACAATCACTTATATGAGTTCATCCACGTCTTTTACATATAGCGCAAACAAGAACATTAAAATATTTAAATTGGATTTGGATAGAAATGTGTACTGCAATCACTATAAGCTTGCAATCCTTCGAGTTGTTGGTCATAGAAGTTCTCGAACTGAGTAGGAATTTTATGGATGCTCTCTATGGCTGGTAAGTTTCCCCTTTTATACTTAGATGTCCATTTCAAATTTGTTTCGTTCCATTCTTATTGCAAGTAGAGAATGGACTGCAAGTTCTTTATGTGGAAATAAGATGTTGACAGGGTGCTAAAAGAACAAGGTAATTGCAAATACACAATTGTGGGAAAAATTCCAACTAGATATCAAAATTTGAAAATTGAAAATTTGGAATTATAGAACAAATTTTTGTAAGAGGTGAACAAAAGGTTGAAAGAGCAGCCATCAATGAGAAAGTCCAACAGGAATAAACAATATGTTTTAGTTTTAGTAATTGTTATCATGGTAATATGGTGGGTTTTACTTATTTGAGAGATAATATCTGGTTGTAAACCTATGATTTCTTAATGTCAATCTATTTTGTTTAATGTGAATCTACTATTTTGTTGTTAATGTTAATGCTTATAGCAAGCCCAATGGTTAATGTGACCAAAATATTTGTAACCATTTTTACAGAAATTCTTCACAACTGATTGACTCAAATTTTGTCGAAATGATGCACAAACTATTGAAAAATGTGCCTAATTTACAGCAGAAACTATGATAACCATTCCTGCATAAACTGTGATAACCAAATCTTCACAAACCATTGAAAAATATGTCTAATTTACTTGATAAACTATGGACAAACCATTAACTTTTGAACAAAAAAAATATGCATAAACTGTGATAACCAATTCTGCACAAACCATTAGGGATGGCAATGTGACAACTGCCACTTTCTGATAATTTTCGTACATTTAAATTAAGCATTTTAAGCTATATAATTATGTGTTTTGAACATCCAAACTACATATTTCATGACATACACTTAGAATACTCATGGAATACCTATTTATGATGCACATTATTCATTTATATTGGTTACATTTGAAACAGTTTAAACAATGCATTGAAACAACTAGTATAGTACCTAGTAGACTAGTGTGCTGATAGAAACGCAAGATCCGTAGAAACCATCTTAATGACTTATTTAGGACTCAGACGAAAGTCCAACATCAAATATACATTAAACCCTAACTAGGAATGCAAGGGTTTGGTTTAATACCTTCCCAAAGTCCGACAACACTAAAAACTGCCCGAAAAGCACTATAAGTCACAAAATTCAGCACTTTCTACAAAAATCAGCATTGTAAGTTTTATGCAATGTGTAAAAGTGTTGTTTAACTTAGAATTCATATGAGAATACCTTGGGGTATCATTTAAACCAATAACCATATCAATTCCTACATCTTACACAAGCTAAGCATCCAATTATCAACTAACGGAACAAACGCCAACCGAATATCCTAACATTATCTAAACTTTTTTTTAGTAACTATCTAACATTATTTGGATCATTTAAGGATAGTTATGATCACAAAACACCTTGAAACAATTGAAACACCTAAACATCTAAGTTTCCTAATCATCTTTCTACAAATTCTAACACTTAATTCACTTAGAAACAAATCACCAAACAAGACCCCCCCCCCCATACATGGGCCGCCCCTTGTGGGACTCACACCCCTTGCCCATTTGTTGAAATATCTAAGATATTTCACCACCTTTGCAAGTGGTGAAACTTGATCATTGATTAACACTTTGTGAACTAGTGTTACTAGAATCATTCATCACATTTTACACCTAAATTTCACACACAAAAGCTCTCCTCGTCTTTACCATTTTAGGCCAAGAACACCCTATCACCAACTTCATTTTCAAGTCACTTTCTTGATGATCAAGATGCATTTTCATGGATCTTGAGAAGATCTAAGGCAACCACAAGTTGAAGCAAGCATTTTCATCCATCCAAGAGCTTTCAATCATCAAGATCATCCTCTTCTTTGCTTTTTATCATCATCTAGATCATCCCTAGCCACAAGAGCTAGAAGTGAGCCTTCAAATCTCTTTTTCATACTTGTTTAGGTATATATTGTTTAAAGAACAAGTTATAACCAAAACAATCATACAAAAATAAGATGAAAATACAAAGAAGCAAACTAAAAATCATGATATATAAGATTGTTTATGTTGTGATTTAAAGCTTATTACTTGCATATTTGATCTAGTTATGATGGATATCATATGAAAAACTTGTTAGATGATGTTTAAAAACATGATCTAACAAGTGTACATGAAAGTGTTATAAGGGTTATGTTAAACCTAATGTTTAATGGATGATCATAATACTTGGTATTGTTAAAGTGTATAAGGTTTTTCACTAAAAAATAATGCATTTTACAAGATTTACAAAAGAAACATACAAGATGGGTTTTGTATAAAAGTTTGATAAAACTAGAAATAAAGTATGATTTTTTAACTAGTAAACATATGTAAAGATCATACCAAAATCCTACATGATTATGAGTTCATCTTGTTAAGTTTATGTTATAAATCTCATATGTTTTGTTTAAGAATATTATGAGTAAATTGTTGGTGATTTGAAAAGAAAAAGATATGTTTTATTAAACATGGCAAAGTTCATATTACAAATGAACTATGGCCAATTTTTCTTAGAAGTCATATGTTATAAAAACTATCATTTTTGACAAAGTCTTTACTAGAATAAAAGATTTGAAAGAATGGTTTTTATAAAAGCAATACTAGATATAAATATATATTTTTGAGAAAAATATATATTTAATGATCTTAACAACTTATGTGCTATGTGTTATTTGATTGTATTAGTTATATGTATGAAAGTTAGGAACTTGAATACAATTGTTATGGGTGAAATTCTGAGCCCATATCCTGGATAATATCTTAAATTATATCTTGATTATATGATATCTGTTCATGCCCGGGATGCTGATTTAGGATATTGGTAACATCCTGATATGGTATCCTGAAGATCACTAACGGATTATGTGCAGGAACGCGAGTCCAAGCTTGCAACGTTCATGAGGACCTTTTCCCCGGAAGACTCGGTCTAAGTTGTTCGAAGAAAGACGTTGAACCCGCTTTACTCGGTCTCCAACGTTTACTAAGGAATATTCGAAGGCATTCCCCATTTATAGGAGATTTCGTTTTCATTTCTTAGCTATAAAAAGATGGATAAATCAGATCGAATAGGACACAACAACGCTCACTGCTCTCTAACACCTCAACTATCTCGCAACTCTCACTTTCACAAAAAGCATTGTTACACTTAGCGATCTGATCAATATAATGCACTGTATCCTGACGTTTGAAGTAATAAGAAGAACAAGGCAGCTGCGATTGTCAGCTCCCAAGGTTTTGTGCCGGCGATCTGGATTGATCAAGGGCTTTCCTCGTATATCTCGTGTCGCCCCCTTTACTTTTTGCTCATTGTTTGATCGTAGATATAGCTCGATATCCTGAGCTATATCCTGAAACTGTTTTAACAAACAATCAATTCAGCATATTTACAACACACATTCTTAGCACACTACCTCACTTAACTAATTTGATCACTAAATTGCTTAGGTAATTTTTGACCAAAACAATTTGGCGCCCACCGTGGGGCAAGTGGTGCTATTTCTACTAGAAGCTTTTGCAAAATCATTACTTGGTTTTATATTTTCAAAACTTTTTGCTACACTATTTTCAATGGCCTCAAGATCAAACATGAGCTCCTCCACCGTGTCTGCTACAACCTCTGCAACAATTGGTTCGGTGCTTTCTCCACCTCCTCCAAAGACGCAAGCCTCCACACAGCCTCAGGATATTATCCCTACTCGGAACAACCAGGGATCTGGTCCTGTTTTGGCTTCTAATGATGAAATTTTAACTTTATTTGGTAGTATACAGGAACAGATGAAACAACAACAGGAGACCAACCAAATGCTGATAAGAGAAATACAACTCTTGAAATCTAGCTCAAGCAGGCCCACCGAGGATACTGTCACTCCCTTGCAACCCAGAGCCTTGAACTTCAGTTCTGCAGTATATATTGAGGATAACAGGGGAAATATTGTGCCTAGCCATTCTCAGAATCATACTCCTGAGATACCCTCTTCGGTTAGGGTGTCAACTGTTAGAAGCTCAGGATATGCTTCAGGATATGGCCAGAATCCTCAGACTGGTAACGTGTCAAATAATAATAATACTCTTGCTACTAATGGTATTGGATCTTTGCAGGATGCAGGTATGACATCAGCATTTTCTAGGGAGCTTCAAAAGTTGAAGGACATGATATCCAGCGTACCTGGGGTGGTCCAGCCAATTCCGGCAGTGTCCCAAGATAGCCACAGGATATCCCGGTTTGCATATCCTATTTGTGATGCTGAAATCCCAAAAAGATTTCAAACCCCCAATATGAAGCTATATGACGGAACTACGGATCCTGAAGAGCATATTGCCCAGTATAGGGAAAGGATGGAGATCAACCATATCCCTCCAGACATCAAGGAAGCATGCCTATGCAAGGGTTTTGGTTCTACCTTAGCAGGATCAGCCTTGAAATGGCTCTTAAACGTTCCTCCTCATTCAATTACATCATTTGCTCAGTTAGTCAATTTATTTAACAGTCAATTTTCTTGCAGTCGAAGTTTTGAAAAACTAACAAGTGATCTCTACAGGATAACTCAAGTACCTCAGGAATCCTTAAGAGATTATGTGAACAAGTTTAGCCGTGAATCCTTGGATATTCCACATCTTGATGTTGCAACAGCTGTGCAAGCATTCAAGATGGGGTTACAAAAAAATTCTCAATTTTACCAGGATCTTGTGATGAACCCATGCAGGAACCTGGATGAAGCTCGGAACAAGGCTTTAAGATATATTCGACTGGAGGATGACAAAAAGATGCAAGAGAGGATGAATTCATCCACAACCTATGAATCAACCAATAGGAAATCAGAATCCTCGTACAAACTATATCGCTCCAAGCCATATGGCAGAAATGATAGCAAGAAAGTGAATGCTGTTGAAGACAAGGATCCTGAGGAGTATCCTGAATTATCTGAATATTGTTTTTCTGTTAAGATACCTGAACTGATGTATGCTATGCAGGGTTTAGGAGACAAAGCCAGGTGACCTCGGAAGAATCAACAAAAAGCTGATTGGAAGGATAAGTCCAAATGGTGTGCCTTCCATGAGGATTTCGTACATGTTACTGAGGATTGCATTGCTCTGTGTTAAGATGATGTGGGCAACATGTTATGCCAATTGTCACTCCGACATTAATGTTGCATTCCTGCTTTCATCCAACCACATTTACTATTTTTTAAATTATGTTTTTATTTTTCTCTAGTTGAACAAACATTTATATATTTTGAAGTCATTTCTTTTATATAATTTCCTATTTAAAATTAACATTTCAATATACACATGTTTAAAAGAATTACTTAAATTCAAATAAAGGTAAAATATTGATGTGAAAAAGGCAGAATTTTTGTAATATGAATATATGAACACTAGGTTAGAACCCCGTGTATTACACGGGTTTAATAAATGTAATTTTATATATTAAATAATAAAAAGTTATATATTTATGAAACTCGCATATTGTACGGGTTAAATAAATGTAATTTTATATATCAAATAACAAAAAAAAATTATATCTTTAAAAACCATGTGTATTACACAGATTAAATAAATGTAATTTTGTCTACTAAATATTAAAAACGTCGTATCTTTAAAAAACCCGTGTATAATCGGGTTGAATAAATCTACCAAATGATAAAAATAATTACATCCTTAAAAAACCCATATATTACACGTGTTGAATAGATCTAAAAAGAGTTATATCTTTAAAAACCATGTGTATTACACAGATTAAATAAATGTAATTTTGTATATTAAATACTAAAAACGTCGTATCTTTAAAAAATCCGTGTATAGTCGGGTTGAAAAATCTACCAAATAAACAAAAAAATATATCTTTAAAAACCCCGTGTATTATACGTGTTGAATAAATCTAATTTTACATAGCAAATGATTAAAAAATTATATCTTTAAAAATTTCGTATATTATACGGGATATATAAATGTAACTTTGTATAGATAATTTTGTATACTAAATAATAAAGAAGTTATATTTTAATAAATTAGGATAACATTTAATATTAATTTATTATTTATATATTTAATATAAGATAAGTAGGAAGAGAGGTATTTGTTTTAAAAATATATTAAATTAACAATTTAAATATGAGGATAATATTTTATTAAAATATGATAAGATTTAATATTAATTTATTATTTATTTATTTAATTATTATAAGATAAGTATATATTTGAGGATGCCTTAGATGTATATTAAATTTAAATAAAAAAAAGTAGAACATGTATATAAAATTTAAATAAAAAAATTGCGATTAAAATAATGAAAATAATAGACGAAACTAAAAACAACCATGTGATTGTTCTAAAACAAACCATACAACCTCATTGTCCTATAGGTTGTTAGTTTCGTCTGTTATTTTAGTTTAGATTCCTCTATTTTAGTGAAAATTAAAATAATTACGGAATAATTATAGTGCAGACAGTTTAATTTTAAAAATTAATGTTTCATAACCACTTTAACATCTAATTTTACAGTATTAAGGGTTCTATTTGAAGGAAAGTGATGAGATAAAATCTCAAATTTCGGAAAGGTTGTTCGGTTATTTCTTGGAATGGAATGTGAATTCCAAAAAAAAAAAGAGTTAATAGCCAAAATGGTCCTTAGGTTTGCTCACTTTTGCCACTTTAGTCCAAAATCCAAAATTTTTAAATCTGGGTCCCTGAGGTTTGCATTTTGTTGCCATTTTAGTCCAAATTTCAAAAAGGCAAAAGTGAGCAAACCTCAGGGACCATTTTGGCTATTAACTCAAAAAAAAAATCATAACTTAACTAAGGTTGTTCCTTCGCGCATTGCGGCGGTACGTTATCACGAAGATTTGATCGGTATTGCTTAGGTTTGTTATAGTACTGTTACGATACATGCACTCTGTATAGAAAACAACACATGTTTTACATCAACTGAAAACGGAAAAAACGAACACCGGTACCAACAACGATGTTGTCCGAATGGTATCGCTCAGTTTTGATCATCACAGTACTGGTAATGATATTCGTATATCACCACAGACAGAGTTGTATAAATGAAAACTATGGAAACTAGAAATCATAAAAATGAATACAGGTACATGTAACAATGTTGGTCGGTAGGATACGTATATATTAAATAAATTAATTAAATGGTAAACATTATGTCAATATTAACTATTAATTAATGTCAATATTTATATACTATTATTTTAGAACATTTGTATGCACCTTTGGTTGTAATTTGTGCTTAAGTAGTTGTACCTTCATTAAAGAATAGTTTTATTACCTCACCCTGTATGCATGTTTGGTTGTAATTTATGCTTAAGTAGTTGTACCTTAATAAAATAAATATACTATTATTTTGAAACATTTGTATGCATCTTTGGTTGTAATTTGTGCTTAAATAGTTGTACCTTAATCAAATAATAGTTTCATTACCTTATCATGTATGCATGTTTGGTTGTAATTTATGCTTAAGTAGTTGTACATAAATCAAATAATAGTTTCATTACCTTACCAAATTCAATCTGTTTTGTACGAATGTATGGTTGTAAATTGTGCTTAAGTGGTTGTAACCTAATCAAATAATGGTTTCATTATCTTACCATATTCAATCGGTTTGATCCATTCAAAATTGTGTTGTTTTATTTGTAAATTATTATTATTTATAATAATCTAATTAATTTATCCAAAATATTGTATAAATATAATTTGCAACATATTGATGCAATGGTTGTTGTAATGTATGCATTATGGTTTGTATGGTGGTAATGATATATATTATTTATAGATTACGATGAACCGGTCAAACGGGAAAAAATAGACGCGGATTCATCGTAACGCACGAGTCCTAGATCAACTTAGTTATTTTATTCTATGTTTTACGTTTTGGTTTAATTTCTTCGCATTAACACGCCGCAACTTCAGTGTCGGTGGTCGCTGGCGGTAGTGTGACATTAGTGCTCGCCCCCGCCACAACGCGGGGGTGCTTAATACAAGTTTACTATTAATTCCTAGCTTTCTTAGATCCAATAATTAATGTAAGGGTTAGATAACTAAATAAAGTATTATTAATATAAACCATAACTTACTTAGGAGTAATAAAGAGTAAATTACTATTTGAGTCTCTGTGTTTTAGTGATTTTAAGCACTTGAGTACAAAATCAAAAAGTTTAATGTCTTGAGTCCATAACCACTCATTTTATAACATTTTGAGTCCAACTTTTTAACGCTTGTACTTTTGATTTTGGACAAAAGTGGTTAAAACCACTAAAACACAAGGACTCAAAACGTTATAAAATGAACAGTCGGAACTCAGGGTGTTAAACTTTTTGATTTTGGACTCAAGTTGTTAAAACCACTAAAACAAAAGGACTCAAAAAGTAATTTACTCAGTAATAAAAGTATAAAAGCTTCGTGTGAGGAACCAATAACTCGAATGGTTTATATGTATGTGAATTGTAACATGGGTGTTTTTAAAAGACTCGATATTAAATTCATATGTGGAAAATACGTTTCAGCTTTTACTTATATATGTACAATCCTTCAGATTTTAAAAAAAAATTGAAACCCTAAAATCACACAATCACTTATATGAGTTCATCCACGTCTTTTACATGTAGCGCAAACAAGAACATTAAAATATTTAAACTGGATTTGGATGGAAATGTGTACTGCAATCACGATAAGCTTGCAATCCTTCGAGTTGTTGTTGTTGGTCACAGAATTTCCCGAACTGAGTAGGAATTTTGTGGATGCTCTATATGGCCGGTAAGTTTCCCCTTTTATTCTCCTACTTAGATGTCCATTTCAAATCTGTTTTGTTCCATTCTTATTGCAAGTAGACAATGGACTGCAAGTTCTTTATGAGGAAATAAGATGTTGACAGGGTGCTAAAAGAACAAGGTAATTGCAAATACACAGACTGTGGGAAAAAGTCTAACTAGATATCAAAATTTGGAATTATAGAACAAATTCTTGTAAGAGGTGAACAAAAAGTTGAAAGAGCAGCCATCAATGAGAAAGTCCAACAGGAATAAACAATATGTTTTAGTTTTAGTAATTGTTATCATGGTAATATGGTGGGTTTTACTTATTTGAGAGATAATATGTGGTTGTAAATGATGTATTGCAAAATACATCTTTTATTCGTGTACAGTTTGTATAGTTTTTGTTACATTTAGTTTTGTTTTTCGTTAGAATGTGCATGCTATTGATCAAATCGTGTTTCGCAGGTCTTGATGTTTAAATCTGCTGGAAACCGAGTAAAACGAGTTAAAATATCGAAAAGTCAAGCCTTGGAGCATGTTGGAAAGGTCGAGGAGTTGAAATAGAGTTAAAGAGATGAAAAATCACTCTCTGGCACCCCACCACCCACTAAGCAAGTATGTGGCACCCGGCGAGAGACTGAAGGTAGTACATGAGAAAAAAAACAAGGTGGCACCCCGCCACCATTCCTTCAGAGGGTGGCGCCCCGCCAGAGGCCTGTAGCTGGCAATTATTACGAATTTAATAAGGGTTTGTTATGGAAAGTCATATATAATCATCTTAAACTTGAAAAAAACCCTAGTATCGAACTAGAGGCATCTTGGGCGAATTATTGAGCATTCTTGGAGCAATTTTGGAGTTCTCGAAGCATAGGAATCATCGGTACGAGTTCGGGGAAGAAGACTTGGAGATCTAATTGGGTTTTCTAGTTCTTTATTCTTAACTTTTCTTACGAAACTTGTTATGATGAATTTGTGTTTAGACATCTTTGAATTGTTTTCACGTTTTAACATTCTTGTCTAGGTGGTCTCGCTCTCATATAAGAAAAGCCTTTAGTCTTCTTTCGTCTAGCTTTAGTTTAATTTAGTAGTTTAATATAGATTTCCTTAGTTTTCCGTAACCCCCCCCCCCCCCAACAATTAAACAAGTTTTAGTCGTGTCTGTCAGCGTCTGTTAGAGTCTAGTTTACGTGATAAATAGAGTCTCGTGGTTCGATATCCGGACTTCCTTAGGTTATACTACATTGATCGGTACACTTGCCGATTGTGTGGTTTTAGGTCGAGTCTAGAATTAAAGCTTTTTAGTGTCTAGTTTAGAGAGTCTTATTTAGTTAATTTTTATAGTCTGTTTAGCACACATCAAGTTTTTGGCGCCGCTGCCGGGGACTCTTGGCAATTGCGTTCATTAGCTTTGATAGATTTACTCGACAAATACGTGCTACGTGTTTATTTTGTTTTGTGTCTTTTATTTTCATCTTGAGTCTTAGTAAGTAGTGTTTGCTTTTCTTATGATTCAGGTTTTTGCTTGTAGTGGATGCCACATCTGCGCTCGCACAGACCGCCACCACCAGTCAAGGAGTCATCATCTCAATTGGGCCAAGGCCCACAGGTGAGTTCTTCATCCTCTTCTCGTTTCCCCAATTTCGATTCCACCCCGTTACCCACCCCACCACCTACACCACCACCTTCGCCAAACCATTCACCTAAAACCTCACCTAAGGTTTCTCCACCCGATAATCCTACTTCTAGCACCTCTAGCGTCCCAGAAAACTTAGAACACATGGCCAACGCTAGGCAAACCGTTCACCAGCAAGCCACTCAGAATTTCACCGGTCTAACTTCACCCATTACCGTTCCACCCATCGTTAGTGAGAACTCATGGCAGATTCCATCTTATGCCATGCAGGCTATAACCAATAGTATCCAATTCCATGGCCGAGAGGATGAGGACGCCCCAGCCCACATTAACCGTTTCTCCCGTATCCTAGCTAACTTTAGCCTTCACTGTGCCCCTAATGATGCTACCTACTTACAGTTTTTCCCATTTTCACTAGCCGGCCGTGCGGCTACTTGGTTGGATTCTCAACCAACCGGCACCTTTACTACATGGGCGGGCCTCCGTCAAGCTTTTCTAAACAAGTACTTTCCGCCCGCTAAAGCCTCACGTCTTAGAGACCAAATCCACTCCTTTAGCATGGAGCCCGACGAGCCTTATTACCTTGCTTGGGAGCGTTTCCAAAACCTTTGTGCTCGTTGCTCCCAACATGGTCTTTCTGATTGGGCCTTATGTGAGAAATTTTATAACGGTCTCACCCAAGAGACTCGGGATCGTTTCGATACTAATGCGGGGGGGCATATGATGGGTATTCTTACTGTTGCTGAGTGTTTAGAGCGTTTTGAGGCATTTGCTCAGTCTCAATCGCAATCGCGATCCGATCAGTGGTATCAAAGTGGTAATTCTAATACCACTACTAGTACACCCGCCCGAGGGGTGAACCATGTCACCATGGATCCTAGTTTAGCCGCTGTTTTGGAAAACATGTCTAGGGAACTTAAGGAGATCAAAGCTAAGGTAGACAAGTGTGAGTTTTGCCGAGGGGGTCATGACACGAGTGCGTGTCCATTGCTAGTTGGTGAGGAGCAAGTTGATTTTGTAGGAGGAGGTTTCGGTAGAGGTCAATCTAGTAGGTTTGGTAATAATAATTTTGGTTCGGGTTGGCGTAATAATAATAATTTTGCTAATAATAACAATTTTCGCTCAAATGGACCCCCTGGTTTTCAAATAGCTCAAATCTCAAATAGGGGTCAAAGTTCACTTTTTGGTGGGGGTTCAGGTGGGCAGTTCAACAAAGGGTTCAATGGGCAGGTCAAAGAAGGGGGGTCAAATAATCAGGGTCAAGGTCCAAGTTTTGATTTAGGGGGTAGCATAGAAAGAATGGAGGCTATGATGAGCCAACTAGTTGTTAGGGACCAAACCACTCAAAAGACACTTTCTGAACATGACCTTATGCTTAAGAACCATCAAGCCTCCTTTCAAGATCTCCAAAGGGTCGTAGGTGATATGTCTAGGAAGCTAGAAGAGAGATTACCCGGTCAATTTGCGGGTAACACCCAACCGAACCCTAATGCCCATGCTAAAGCCATTAGCACCCGTAGTGGCAAAACCGTAGGGAACCCGAGCGTAGAGGAGAGAGTAGTCGATGAGGATGGAGATATTATTGATGAAGTGATCGAGATGGAGGCTCCCGGCAAAGTGCAAAACAGGCTAAGCCCAGCAAGTACCGCACAGCCCGGTGAGTCTCAAGTTGAGAAGAAAGTTGAGAAAACCCCTATAGACGTTAGACCTTCACCTTTAGTAGACCATTCGTATATCCCGTTTCCCTCACGTCTTAAGAACCAAAAATACTCAAGGGAATACGGGCAATTTTTAGACATCTTCAAGCAATTGAAGATTAATCTTCCGTTTAACGAGGCACTCCAATCGATGCCTAAATACGCGAAATTCTTGAAAGATCTTCTTAGGAACAAAGAGAAGTTAGGAGAGTTGTCGAACGTTCCGTTGAATGGTGGATGTTCTGCCGTTGTGTTAAATAAGCTTCCCGAAAAGCTTACCGATCCCGGTATTTTTACCATTCCTTGTCTATTCGGTAGTAATACCAACACTAGAGCTTTGGCCGACTTAGGTGCTAGCATCAATTTGATGCCCTTTTCTCTTTATGAGAAGCTAGACCTAGGAGAGCTTGCACCCACCCGAATGACATTATCCTTAGCCGATCGGTCCGTTAAATACCCTAGGGGTATAGTTGAGAACTTGCTAGTTAAGGTAGACAAATTCGTGTTTCCCGCCGATTTCTTAATTCTTGATATGGAAGCGGATGAGAGAGTCCCCATTATCCTTGGTCGTCCATTTTTACGTACCGCCAAAGCACTTATAGACGTCCATGATGGTAAGATCACCCTTAGGGTCGGAGAGGAGAGAGTCACATTCGAGATAGAGCGTTCCATGAACCACCTGAATGGTTCGGATGACTATAGTGGTCCTTGCCATTCCGTCTACTTCTTGAATTCATTCATCTCGTGTGTCGAACATTGCTTAGTGGAGCGGACCTAGTGGTAGGAGAGAAGGTAGAAGAGGAGGTGAAGAGTGTAGGTGAAGTTGAAGAGGAGGGGATTCCTTTAATCCCCGATGTGTTAGCGGTCAGTGATGACACCACCCAAACCCCACCCTTAGAGCTTAAGGTACTTCCATCTCATCTAGAGTATGCTTTCTTAGGGGAGGGTTCCGAGCTACCCATTATTATTTCATCCGCGTCAGAGGAAAGTGAGAAATTGAGGTTGTTGGATGTGTTGAGGGCCAACAAAGAAGCTATTGCATGGAGGTTGTCCGACATCAAAGGCATAAGCCCTTCGTATTGTACTCACCGGATACTCATGGAGGATGATTATAAACCGGTGGTGCAACCCCAAAGGAGGCTTAACCCTAACATGCAAGATGTAGTGAAGAAGGAGGTTCTTAAACTCCTAGATGCCGGGATGATCTATCCCATTTCCGATTCTCCATGGGTTAGTCCCACTCAGGTTGTCCCCAAGAAGGGGGGGATGACCGTTGTCATGAACGAAAAGAATGAGCTTATCCCTTCTCGTATGGTCACGGGGTGGCGCGTGTGCATCGACTACCGCAAGTTGAATGATGCCACCCGAAAAGACCACTTCCCACTGCCTTTCATAGATCAAATGTTGGAGCGTCTCGCCGGTCAACGATTCTATTGTTTTCTCGACGGCTTTTCCGGTTACTTCCAGATCCCCATCGCACTGGAGGATCAGGATAAGACCACGTTCACATGCCCTTATGGCACCTATGCGTACCGACGCATGCCATTCGGGTTATGTAACGCTCTAGCTACTTTTCAGCGGTGCATGGTCGCCATATTTCAGGATATGATAGAGACTTCCATGGAGGTTTTCATGGATGATTTTTCAGTTTATGGTGACTCCTTTGATACGTGTTTGAAGAACTTAGAGAGGATGTTGAAGCGGTGTGTGGAGACGAAGCTTATGCTAAACTGGGAGAAGTGTCACTTCATGGTGACAAAAGGCATTGTGTTAGGGCATAAGATCTCTAGGGAGGGTATTGAGATAGATCGTGCGAAAATAGATACCATTAGTAGGTTACCTCCACCCATGAGTGTGAAGTCGATTAGGAGTTTTCTAGGGCATGCGGGCTTCTATAGACGCTTTATTAGGGATTTCTCAAAAATCACCCGTCCCATGACCCGTTTGCTAGAGAAAGATGTTCCATTCGTCTTCGACGAGGAGTGTCTTAAAGCCTTCAACTTCTTGAAGGAACAGTTGGTTAGTGCACCTATTCTTATCTCGCCCGACTGGAGCTTACCTTTTGAGCTAATGTGCGATGCGAGTGACTATGCCGTTGGAGCGGTATTAGGACAAAGAAAGGATAAGCACTTCCACCCCATCTACTACGCGAGCAAAACGCTCAATGATGCTCAAGAAAACTACACTACCATGGAAAAAGAACTTCTAGCCGTAGTTTTCGCTTTTGATAAATTCCTCTCGTACCTAGTTCTCTCAAAGACGATAGTATTCACCGATCACTCCGCGTTGCGTTTTCTTTTTCAAAAGAAAGACGCTAAACCCTAACTCATTCGGTGGATTCTTTTGCTTAGCGAGTTCGATATTGAGATTAGGGACAAGAGAGGGGCCGAGAATGTGGCGGCCGATCATTTATCGCGTCTAGAGGATCCCAAGAGAGAAGAGATTCATGAGGAGGAGATTGGAGACACGTTCCCTCACGAGTCTATAGAGTTTGTTGAGGCCGAGAAAGAAGGATTGCCATGGTTTTGCGACTTAGCGAATTATCTCTCTAGTGGCAATGTTGTAAGAGGGATGTCCACACAACAAAGGAAGCGATTCATTAGCGAGGCGAGAAAGTATGTGTGGGATGACCCTTTTCTTTTCCGAATATGGGGAGATAGGGTTCTTAGACGTTGTGTGTCGAGAGAGGAGGGGTGGAACATCATAAAACATGTGCATGAGGGCCTCACGGGAGGACATCATGGTGCACACACCACCGCCCAAAAGGTATTCAATTGTGGTTTCTATTGGCCTACCGTTCTTAGAGATGTCGTTGAGTTCGTGAAGATGTGTGATGCATGTCAACGAACCGGCAATATTTCTGCCAAAGATGAGATGCCTCAAAACCCGATACAAGTAGTAGAGGTTTTTGACGTTTGGGGCATCGATTTCGTGGGACCCTTTCCAAACTCCAAAGGAAATCGTTATATACTCGTGGCGATTGACTACGTGTCTAAATGGGTTGAGGCTCAAGCTCTTCCCACAAACGAAGCCCGAGTAGTATTGAAATTCCATAAAAAGCTCTTTTCTTGATTCGGGACTCCTAAAGCCTTAATTAGTGACCATGGCACTCACTTTTGCAACGCATTGATGGAGAAATTGCTTGCACGCTATGGTGTCACTCATCGGTTGTCTATCGCATATCATCCACAAACAAGTGGACAAGTAGAGAATGCGAATAGCGGTATTAAACGAATCTTAGAGAAAACAGTCGGTAAAAATAGGAAAGATTGGTCCGACAAGCTAGACGATGCATTGTGGGCGTTTAGAACCGCCTACAAGACACCCTTAGGAACCACACCTTTCATGATCGTCTACGGAAAAGCTTGTCACCTTCCCGTAGAGTTAGAGCATAGAGCACTTAGGGCATTAAAATCCGTTAATTTAGACATGACCGAAGCCGCTAGGAAGCGATTCTTTCAAATTCATGAGCTTGAGGAGCTTAGGGATACGGCGTATGCTCGATCGTTGGGAATCAAAGAGAAAACGAAGTTGTTACATGATAGAAGGTTGAGAAAAGTAAGGGAGTTTAGCAAAGGCGACAAAGTGCTTCTTTATAACTCAAGATTGAAGCTTTTTGCGGGTAAATTGAAATCGAAGTGGTCGGGACCTTATATGGTTCACTACGTGTTTCCGCATGGAGCGGTGGAGATCATGGATGAGACGGATGGCCGGAGTTGGAAGGTGAATGGCCATCGTTTGAAACACTACATTGGAGGAGCGATAAACAAGAACGAGATGGAGGAAACTCCTCTCGAAATCCCACCAAAAGCCGCCAACTAGTGTTTTGGGTGAAAACCCAAGTGTATATTTTGTATCTTCGTTTTTTTTCTCTCGTATTCTTTGGTAGCTAACGGTTGTTTTTGTTAGTTTTTCGGGTCCTTGTTTGTGTTTTGAGTCGTTTGCAAGAGTGCATCACCGAGGATTTGCAGGAATCTACAAGAGAAATAAAGTTTCAGGTAAGTTTTACACTTAGAAAAAAATTTAAGGTTGAACTTTGAGGGGTTTGGGGAAAAACATAAATTTTTTTCTAAGGCAAGGCAGCAAGAATTTTAGACACTATCTGCAGATGTGCCCTCTGGCAGCCGCCACCCACTACACATGTCTCTCGCCACCCGCCAGAGCGTAAGATAGTTGCGTACGTGTTCTTTTTAACGCTCTGGCAGCCGCCACCCACTCAATAAACACTCTTCCAGCGCCCGCCAGCACGTATAGCATTTTTTCAGAAAACTTTCACTCGGTGGCGGGCCGCTACCCCCTCACCTATTTCTGGCGGGCCGCCAGAACGAACCTCTGCAGCCGTTTGATTTTTTAAACCCCAAATAAATGCATTTGAACCCATATCTCATCTCCTCTCTACTGCTGATACCCCCTTATTCCACCATAACCACCCTTCTTCCCCACTCATCACCGTAAACCCTACTTCTCACCCACTCACCACCGTAAACCCCCCTAATTTCTCCTCCACAACCACCGAATAACCTCCATTATCACCTAAACTCTCATCACAACTCCATACACAACCACTGTAATCCCGATTTCCACCATAAATCGATCATCACTCACCATAGTTCAATTTAAAATCGGATTTAACTTGGGGTTTAAGAGTTCAACCGAAAATTTCTCAAATCTTCTTGCTTACCTCAAATCTCAGGTATGTTTATCCTATAAATTTTGCATTTTGAGTCATGTTTTTCAGTTTTCATCTAGATTAATGCTAGTCTTAGGTTTAGGATGGTTGAGCCTAGTGTTTAAGTCTTATTAGTGGTCATAGAAATCTGTGGATGGATATGGTTTGGGTTCTTTCAGCAGGAAAGTGATTGCGGGTGGTTCAGTTTGAGGTTAGACTACAATGTTCATCATATCTTGGTCTAGGGTTAACCGACATTAAGTGTGGGGATGCGTTTGGGAAATTTTTGAACGTGAATTCAGATTTACAACATCCGTTTGTGACCCGTTTCATTAAGGAAACATTAAACCTTTCAACTTAAAATCGGTAAATACCTAATGTCGGTTTGGTTTGTGGTTTGGTTGCGGTATGTTGATGATTTGCGAGTTGGATTGGAACTTGATTTGCTGAATTTTCAATGGTTTGTAGTATATTGACGCGTATGATTCCAAACTTGCGACTTTGAATTGGAACTTTTGCAAAGAATGAAACCTCCTTTAACTAGGCGGAATTGTTCAATGCTAAAATTTGTTTTAAACTACTACATGGCTGAATTTAAGCAAGTTTGGAAGTCGATGTCGGTTTGGTAGGCACTTGGGTTTACTTGAGGGCAAGTAAAGTGCCGGGAGGAGGTATAGTTTGTAATTTGTGTATTTTGCGTCTACGTTAGATCGAGTCTAGTTTAATGGTTATTTTAGGGTCTGTAGTGTCGTTTTAATTGTTTTTTTTAGTCGTCTTGGTGTCTTGTTGCGTCTTTTGCTCATTTGATTTGTGATACCACTCGCCCGTACTCAATCTCCATTCGGGCGAGGTTCGGTTTATGCTTAAAAAGAGATTTGCAAAACGTCGCTCTAACATCACTTTGTTTTAAACTACGGCCGCGAACGTAATGCTATACGGCCGTTGTTTTTGTATATATTATAAAAAATTAAAAAAAAATAAAAATTTTCAAAAATACAAAAAAAAAGAAAAAAATTCAAAAATAACAAAAATAGTTCGTAACTAATATTCTGCTTTTCTTTGTTTTGTCATACTTGAATTGTTTTGCAGAATGTCAGGTTCAAGTCGGGCCACCAGTAAACGAGGCACAGATACTCGCCCAAGAGGGGGCCCAGTGAGTAGGGAGCTCGAGCCGGTCCAACAGGTTGAACCAGAACCAGTACGAGTGGTGCAACAGTCAGATTATAGCAGAGTTATTGAGTATACGGGACCAGGACGTCCGCATGGTCCACGTCAAAGGATCTTGGATAGCCCTCTTTTACAGTTTGAGCAGAATTCGGAGGAGTCGCGGAGGTTAGGTACTTTGTTTACGGCAGAGCTACTGTCGTATAGGAGGATTGATTGGGAAGTGTTGGATCGTTTAGGGGCAAGGGCACAGATGGAACAATTGTTAGGACCGAAATTCAGGAAAGTTTTGGATTGTGATGCGCGACAGTACAAGGAAATCACGTTGGAGTTTCACTCGACTTTCGACTATAAGCAAGGAAGTTTTAATGAAAAAGGTGCAATATTCTTTGCCTTGGGTAGGAAATGTTATGAGATGACAGTCCCTGAGTTTGCAGTGGCAACTCAGTTTTACGCGGAAGAAGAGGTTAGGGCTCCCGAGTTCATCACCAGTCTGCAGGGAGTGTTTAAGAAGCAGCGTGGGTTTTGTGTTCTGGCGAGTGAGTTAGCGAGGTTTTGGAGCACCATATCGAGGGTGCCATATGCGATAGCGGCAGTTGCTAGTGATATTACTGATCCAGTTCTTCGTTATATCCACAAAATTCTAGCAGCAACTCTGGTTGGTAGAGGAGAGGGAGACAACAAGGTTAATCAGGTGAGTTTATTTTGTCTGATGTGTATGGTTGAGCAGAGGCCAGCCAACTTGGCGACTGTGTTTGCTTTGTCTATGAAGAGGTTATGGAGGGGTGGTGCTGGAGCCCGTATTTACTGTGGGCCGTTGATTACTTGGTTGGCCGAGAGTTTAGGTGTGTTTGAGAAGTACCCGGCTGATAGGATGAAGAAGGGCCCTGATCCTTGTTTACTGAGTGTCCGGGATTTGCAGACTGCTGAGATTATAGCTCGTACTGATCCGATTACTTGGGAGCCGATACGAGAGGGTCCACAGGTTCAGCCTCCACTCGGTTCAGGTGCATTGGAGGCTATGCAGGGTGCGGTTCCTACCCGTTATCAGAGGCCTCATATTCCCCGTATTCATCAGGATATTCTTGCTAGGCAGTACCCGTTAGCGCAACCACGACCCGATCCACTTACCTTGGATTCATTATATGATTCTATGCAGGCGGGTTTCGGTGACTTGCGTATGTATGTTGATGATCAGATCAGTGGGCTTAGGCAGGAGGTGTTGGCAGAGGTTGTGGCAGGTCAGAGGCGATTGGAGGATGGTATGCGGGTCATTATGCAGAGTCTTCATTCGCAGCTGCCGCCTTCTTGGCAGCAGACTGAGGCAGGACCCAGTGGGGTACATGCAGGTGATGAGGAGTAGGGCGAGGATGCAGCGAAGATTACAGCTCAACTTATATCTTTTGTTTATTTTTATCTTTATGTTGTTTTTTAATCCTCGTTTGTTGGTTTTGTACTTAAATACGTTAAACAGGTTGGTTGGGAATTTGGGGATGGTTGATGTTTGGTGGTTGGATGTTTGCACTAACACTTAGTAGCTTACATATTATCTTTTGCTAGTGTTTGGTGTTTGCTTGATTAGGGTGATTGTAGTAGCCGCTTTCGTTCGCGTGTCCGAGGGTAGGAGTTGTTTGCTGAGCGTGTTTCGAATTGGAGGGCTTATGTGGAAGCGACTGGCACTTTGACAGTCTCACATATACAGCTAAGTCGTTTCCCTTTTTGTTGTTGTATATTTTTATTTATTTCGTTTGCAGTTTTTATTTATTTTTAGGTAGTTGTTGAGTCGTATTCACGTTCTTGCATTAGGGACAATGCAATCTCTAAGTGTGGGGATGGGAATATATGTTAATAATCGAGTCTTAAAAATCAAAAATACAAAAAAAAATTAGAAAATTTTGAAAAATCCAAAAAAAAAATTGAAATAATCAGAAAATGTCTTTCGAATAAAAAATGAAGTTTGCAAATTAAAACGGAAAATGATAGAAAAGGTGAATTGTTGCTTGGGTTCGAATAATAATAATGAGAGATTAAAATAAATCGAGTTTGCGTCTAGTTAGGGATATGTGGATAGGCCCGGGTTTGGTTTTAAGTCCCTTTGAGTTAATATACCTTAATTGTCGGTCTGGTAGTGGGTTTTCACCTGGGAGATATGGGAAATTAAAACTGCCAATAAGAGTATAAGGGGCACCGTTATAAGTTAAAACTGTTAGAGTTTGTGATCATGCGAAAGAAAAAAAAAAGAAAAAAATGAGCTAGAAACTAAATGAAAGTAGTGCATTCCTATGTAGTCTGGGCTGGGGATAGCGACTCTACAGCCGGATTACCGCTAGGGTGTGTGAAATCGACCGTGCAAAGAAAAAAAAGTGCCGAAGCTTAAGTAATCCGAGTTGGGGATAGCGACTCTACAGCCGGATTGCCTCTTGGTTAGGGAAAGCATCGTCTACGCTCATGAAAGAAAAAAAAAGAGAAAGAAAAGAAAAAAAAGGGAAAAAGAAAAAAAATTGATTGTAAACTCTCTTGGTTTTGATATAAGACGGTTGGGAATTGGTCCAGTGATCGTTCCTTTGGTCCTATAAGCTTGAGGCGGGAGTAGGTGGACTGTAGATTCTAGCGTGAGACCCTAGGTAGATTGACCGCACTTAAATTAAAATCACATGATAAGGGCTTAGGACCGGACTTGGGTTTAAAGGGACAAGTATATTCGCAATCGCGGCTAACGCAAGCCTTGGTTTTAATAAGATAAAAATAATTTTCGACCCAAGTGATTATTCGTCTCTGATTCCGTTGCATAATTCTTTTTCGAGGACGAAAAAAGAGTAAGCGTGGGGATGTTTGATGTAATGCAAAATACATCTTTTATTCGTGTACAATTTGTATAGTTTTCATTACATTTAGTTTTGTTTTTCGTTATAATGTGCATGCTATTGATCAAATCGTGTTTCGCAGGTCTTGATGTTCAAATTTGCTGGAAACCGAGTAAAACGAGTTAAAATATCGAAAAGTCAAGCCTTGGAGCATGTTGGAAAGGTCGAGGAGTTGAAATAGAGTTAAAGAGATGAAAAATCACTCTCTGGCACCCCCACCACCCACTAAGCAAGTCTGTGGCACCCGACGAGAGACTGAAGGTAGTACATGAGAAAAAAAACAAGGTGGCACCCCGCCACCCATTCCTTCAGAGGGTGGCGTCCCGCCAGAAGCCTGTAGCTGGCAATTATTACGAATTTAATAAGGGTTTGTTATGGAAAGTCATATATAATCATCTTAAACTTGAAAAAACCCTAGTATCGAACTAGAGGCATCTTGGGCGAATTATTGAGCATTCTTGGAGCAATTTTGGAGTTCTCGAAGCATAGGAATCATCGGTACGAGTTCGGGGAAGAAGATTTGGAGATCTAATCGGGTTTTCTAGTTCTTTATTCTTAACTTTTCTTACGAAACTTGTTATGATGAATTTGTGTTTAGACATCTTTGAATTGTTATAACGTTTTAACATTCTTGTCTAGGTGGTCTCGCTCTCATATAAGAAAAGCCTTTAGCCTTCTTTCGTCTAGCTTTAGTTTAATTTAGTAGTTTAATATAGATTTCCTTAGTTTTCCGTAACCCCCCCCCCCCCCAAACAATTAAACAAGTTTTAGTCGTGTCTGTCAGCGTCTGTTAGAGTCTAGTTTACGTGATAAATAGAGTCTCGTGGTTCGATATCCGGACTTCCTTAGGTCATACTACATTGATCGGTACACTTGCCGATTGTGTGGTTTTAGGTCGAGTCTAGAATTAAAGCTTTTTAGTCTCTAGTTTAGAGAGTCTTATTTAGTTAATTTTTATAGTCTGTTTAGCACACATCAGTAAACCTATGATTTCTTAATGTCAATCTGTTTTGTTTGTGAATCTACTGTTTTGTTGTTAATGTTAATGCTTATAGCAAGCACAATGGTTAATGTGACCAAAATACTGATTAACTCAAATTTTGTAGAAATGATGCACAAACAATTGAAAAATGTGCCTAATTTACTGCAGAAACTATGATAACCATTCCTGCATAAACTGTGATAACCAAATCTTCACAAACTATTGAAAAATATGTCTAATTTACTGGATAAACTATGATAACCAAATCTGCAACAAACCATTGACTTTTGAACAACAAAATCTGCATAACTGTGATAACCAAATCTACACAAACCATTAGGGATGGCAATGGGACGGGTTTGGGACATGTTTAGATAATCCCAACCCCCAACCCAATTAGATAAGCTTGTCCTAAACCCTCCAAAACCCATCAGGTTTTTATCAGGTAATTATCCATAGGGTATCAGGTATACCAGCAAGTTTCGGGTAAACTCGTTAATTTAAAAAAAAGTTACTTGTCGGGTATCTAGCTGGTAACCGTTAATCAGTTACATTCAGTATTATCAATATAAAATATATCAAATAACTACAATGTATATAAATTATTTACCAAAATGTATTTAAAAAACTACTCATATGTAAAGATAACAAAAATAGTGTATTCCAATAATTGAAATACTATATATAAAAATATATATTTAGAAAACCAAACAAACTATATCGGTTATACAATCGGGTAAATGTGTACACTTTATTGGGTAATCGGGTCGAGTAAACGGGTATGTCACCAAATCCCAAACCCGGTACCCTACCCGATTACCTGACCCCGAGGCAATACTAAAGGTGTCGAATTTCGAGTTTACCCATCGGGTTTGGGTTCAATTGTCATCCTTACAAACCCTGAAAAAATGTGCCTATTTTACTACATAAATTGTGATAACCATTCCAGTATAAAATGTGCCTAATTCTTCAAAACTGATGCACAAACTATTCATACATAAAATGTGATAACCAAATCTGTTACAAACCACTATATGTTGCAACATAATCATCATATAGTGCCATAAACTATGCATTCATGGTTGAATTAAAGGTACCAAAATGCATAAGTCTCCTTGACCATTACGTAAGGATAATAAAAAAAACATACTTAAACCAACTTAAACTGCAACATACTTTAGTTAACCAAAATACATGAACTTAGCATAGCTTTACTAACATGCTTAAACCAAAACAATCTAACATTTTTAAACTAAAGCAAGCATAAAATGTTCATGCATCAGTAGCCTTCCCTTTGACCTTCCTCTGTGAGTTTGCCCTACCCATTGACTTCTTGGTTTGATGATTAGCCTCCTGGGTGAGTTTACTAGCTTGTTGGGTATTAATTTGCCTGATGGGGTTCTTGAGTAGCTTAAATTCTTGCCTTCTTTACCCTTCCCCTTGACTTCTTAGCACAAGTTTCAAGTGGTCTTTGACCCTTTTTTTGCAACTTCTCTTGGACTTTTTCCTTATAGTTACTGCAACTCATGTTAGCTCCATGCTTATTCAGTTTGCCTAATCTTTTATGATCTTCATGTAGATCTTTCTTTATGTTCCTCTTTGGTCTACCAGGAACAATCTTGATTGGAGGTGGGTCCACAGGATAATAAACACTTGGACAATATTTTTCACTAGCCAAGAGAGGAATGGTGAATCCATATTTCATGTATTGTTCCTTTTATTAGCAGTCATCAGCAAATTCCTCTGCGTTGTTGTTTGAAAACCCAGCTACCACACATACATGCTTACAAGGTATACCAGTTAAATCCCGTTTTTTACAAGTGTACGTTTTCTTACTCAAATTCACAGAAATATCATCTAACTCCCTTACTTAGAACACAATCAATGGTGTTGGATAAACTTTACATTTGTAAGCCATGTATTTCTCTTTGTCAAGCTTCAACTATATCCTTGGTCACACAACCACATCTTATTTAGCCATTTGTGACTGCATTTTAGTGCGCCTAGTCATTATTGCTACCCTAATATCCTCTAAACATTTTCTTAGCGCTTCCATAAATAGTTCTCAGTTGTCATTGTTCTCGCCTTTAACTATTGCCCATGCTAAGGGGGTACATTTAGTCATTAGCATCCCTTCCCATGGTACCCAACAACATACCTCCAAGATATGTTTTGAGGAGACATCCACCTAAACACAAAACCTTCCTACAAACTACCAAAGAAACCTTTCCTTCAAAACATACAAAAAGTATGTAACAAAGTTGTAAATGTTGAACTAGGATCTGCATTAATGTTGAAGTTGGATTTGCCACCTTGAAGCTGTCAAATATGAACCAAGTTTGGTGTAGTGATCTTTCATTTAACCATGAAGCTTGTTCTGTGCACAACGTTTGGCCTTATAAGCCAAGCATTTAGATATCAGTGCCTTATAATTCTCTTTAACTGCTAGCTCGATCTCTTTAGCAGGCCAGTGTGGATTAGCTTTAAATAGTGCAAGAACTCATTAGCTACAAAATGACCAGTTAACTGTCTATTTTTAGACATGTTCCTCTGTAAATTGTGCTTGTTTCTTGCTTCCATAGCCATATAACAACCCTTTCTTTGATTAAAAGAACAATATAGATGGAAAGGGAACCCTTTCACATAATTGACACTCCTACACGCCCTTTTCTATATTTATCACTTATAGAAATGTAAAGATTCCTACCATTTGCAGCAAAATACTTTATAACTGTCTCTTTAAAAGCATCCCTTCTTGGAACCTTGTTCCAACAACCCAAATAAACTACTTCCAGTCAGTTTAGTCATCCACAGCTAGAACATTTTTTTTGTACTTGTTCCCAAGCATGTCATCATCTTCACTCTCCCAAGGTATCTTAACATCACTATCAAAATCCTCATAATTGTTGTGTGCTTCTAAATAAGACCCCCCATTGGCAGATCTTTTAATCACTCCTCAAGTAAATTTGTTTTTTATTTAGAATTGATTACCTCATCATCAAGATTATTATCATAGCCTCTCATGTCACACCTCAATTGATGGCGGAAACATCGGAGTGAGACGAAAACGAAATTGTTCGAGACTTCATAACGTGCTAATGTGACAATATTTAAATAAACCAAGTTTCATTTCATACTAAAAGGATTACATTATCTTGAAATGGGAAAGGACAACATTTTGCAACTAGAACATTAACAACATAAGAAATACAAATAAGAATTTAAGCTTGTTTCTAAGTCCATCCTAAATAGGTTTCTTCAAGCGTCATCATACGTTCCTGAAAAATGTACTAAAATAAAATCAACACAAAGTTGGCGAGTACACAAGTTTGTTTACATAGCATGCGTATAAAAGATTGTCTCAAATCCAACATCGCATTTGGTATACTAAGTTGAAGCTAGCATGCATAACTATAGGTTAACCCCTTGTGTCCATTGTATAATGTGCATCCCTCATCACCGAGGTGAACGAGACCGTATATTGTGCATCCCTCTCCACCGAAGTGAGCGAGACCGTAAAGATTGAATAACTTAACAGTTCTCCAAACGAGAGGTGTGCTACTCCTATAACGCTATAATTGTTAAGGTGGGCTTGCGCAAAGTTAATGATAAATAGTTTGCATGTATGAATGATTGAGTATTTAGCATGAATAACCTAAGCATAACAAATAGAATGTTTGATGGATTGAGTGAATTCATAAGTTTGATTGTGTGCATAAATGAGTTTATTTATATCATACATGTTACACCTCAAAAGTGATTAAAGCGTAAAAAGAGGATTCGAGTATACTCACGGTTTGCAAAGTAATTTCCACGAATGTGAGTTGGCTAGTTTCGAGGATTGACACCCAAGTTACCCTACAATGAGGAAATGAAGGTGTGTGAGTTCGTAGGGTTGGTTGCAAATTCAGAAGCGGGAATTTAGAGTATTAGAAAGTAGGTATTCGAGGAAATTACATCTTGTTTAGACACTCAACTTGGACATTATGCCTTAGTGTGTTATCATGGGTACCAAGTCACCCATTAGAATCCAAAATTGAGGAATCAAGAACATAGACGGTTTTGAACAATCTCATAAGATCCAACCATGGTTTGGTTGATATCATGGTTCGGTTTGTGTGTATTTATATATATATATATATATATAATTATTTGGTCCAAGTCATATATTGTTATGCATAGAGGTAGGATGAATTCCATCCATTTAACCTCATTGTAAGGATTCACCAAAGCACAAAATCATAAACTTAGTTGATGATTTCGGTTGGTCATGAATAAGATTAAAATGTACAAATAACTAAGTTTGCTAAGTAGTCAAATAAAAACAACCCGGACGTGTACATACCCAACATGGCAAATGTTGGAGATGAGGTGGGGTTTGCTTACTTTGATTCTTGGAAACTACTTAGATAACTAATCATCTAAATCACTTAAACAACCAAGTGGTTTGACTAGACTAGTGCGTTCAAAACATGGATAGTGTTTGGAGACTTGGTGTAGTCTTGTTCACTTTGTGGCTATGAAGTTGTTTAGTGACTTGGGTTAGTTGTTATGGAGGTGTTTGTACCTCAAACTTTCTGTAAAAATACTTCAACTCAAACCCCTCAACATGCACGTTAGTTGGGAACAAGTTTTGGTTCATGTTCATTCAAGAAAGGTGTTGAGAAGAAATAATAGGTTGAGAGTTTAACAAAAACAGAAATTAAAACCTCACTTTGGACCTCAAAATGGTGATGTCCCATCCTCATTTACCAAGGTAAAATTGTGGACACAGTCCTAGAGGTGTTCCAAGCAAGTTGAAGCAAGAATTCATGAAGAAGAGAAAGAAAAAGTGAGTTGAAAGCTCACTTTTGAACTTGTGTATAATCTACCCAAAGCTTGATATAGACATGAATCTCCATTATGATCGAAGTCTTGGTTTACAAGATTGGAAATGGAATACGAATACGATACGGATACAAGTTTCTAATTATAGGAAGTCCAAAATACGCGATGTTACATCTCAACTAGAACCATCCTCATCTGATCCACAACTAAATAACTCATATTTGGAATTTATATAATCACCCTCTGAATTATAATCCCCTTTATCAAAATCATCTTCACCCAAACCTTCCTTGTCAGAAACATCATGAATTGTGTTTGTTCCAACTGGCAATCTTCTAGCTACACACTTAGTGCACCGCTTAACAACTAAACTAGGGCTCAAGCAAGTTCCTGCTAAAGCCTAAAACCATACCAAATCTTGACAAAAATGATATATTTCATCCAATTTAGTAAAAAACTTGAGCAGAGTGAAGAAACCCTAGGCAATATCAAAACTTATGTCGTTCTCAACCTTTCTTTTGTTAAACGATGTTGTTGTGAGAGATTTGAGATTAGGGCTTGAATATAACGTTAAGTAGCCCTTAAATTTGAGCAATAAACATGTAGGCAGCCACATAAGGAGTCAGCTAATTTTTTCACACATCATCATCCACTAAGTTAGAAAAGGTCCGATGGAAGAAAATAGTTTGAAAGTTGGAACTGTACTCGAGATTTTCCTAGGTTGGGATTAATTCGGCAAATGAGTCAAAAATAGGATTATTAAAATCCAATTTCACTTTCCTATTTAACATTTCCAAAAGGTTATCTATCTTTCAAGTTAAAATAAGAGGTTTAGAAACATCAAAACACTTTAAAATTTCATATATTTACAGAAGAGCACTCGTTCACAAACTATCGTGATTATGATGCGTCTCGAGTAGGGGGTGGCAATTCTTGACAAGACCCGTCAACCGACTCGAACCCAACACGAAAAACAGGTTTGGGTCGACTAACACAACCCTTTAAAAATGGTTCAGGTTCGGGTTGACCCGTTTTCACGGCCCCCGACCCACCCTGGACGGAATCGGGAGTCGAGAACAGCCCAGTGGTACCGGTGATTATTTTGAAAACGTTGCAGCGGAAATTTCATCAGGATCGTGAGTTAGGAAAAATATCAGAGTTTAGAAAACACCAGATTTTATTTATTAAATAAATGGGATAAACCCATGTTTTACAATGATAGCTTTAATAAAGATAAATTTAATTACATAAAACAATATTTCTTAATTTAATTTAATTAATAAAATAAGCCACTTCTTGATGCCTTTCAGTGCCGTATCCATCTCTTACTCCACTCTACTGTATTGACCTGAAACGCGTTTTAAAAAGGTTTTGTCAGCGGGAAATACTGAGTGAATCATTCTATTTAATAAAACATATTTGTTATAATTTACAATATTAAGAGAGATTACAATGTTTCAGATATCAACCAACTACCCCCAGTACTTGTCACTCGAACATCCATCGGTAGCTTCTTTGCCCGATGGTGTCTGTGACTATGGTCATATCACTCATTGGCTAACTCGTTGTCCAATAGTGACGGTTATCAAGTAATGTATACAAAACCCCACATACCGGCTGTAACTTGGTGATTACATAAACTTAATCACTGTAATTATAACATTTAATAATAAACATGATTTTGAAAGTAATTAGATAAAAAGAGAATGACTCGCTTATAATCATGCAGATTCATACGGCAAAAGTTTAGTCTACAGATAATCCTTGATATATTGCAGATTTATACAGGCAGAGCTTAGCCTAATGATTTAGCCTTGTAACCTAGTGCACACGAACTAGGTAGGTAACTTAATACAACAATTACGATAACTCACGAGATCAACCCTCACAACGAATGACAAAGTGCTATGCTTAAACATCCATCGAATCAACGATTAATGACAAAGCATCACCCTAATGTGGGCAGCACTTAAACATCCATTGAGTACATTGATCGATCGGACAATGAATCGTAATAGCGATCGGGTTATTACCCTGTATCGTAGCAGCACCCCCCTACTAATTAGTGTTTCGTGTGTGTTAATTGTGATAAACAGAAGATATCTCGGAGCGTATTACGAATTGGTTCGTCGCTCAAATTCTAGAAATCAAGTGCCACTGCCCTCTATTTATACCCGATTTTGACTTAGCTTACGGACCGTAAGCATAAACCCTTACGGTCCGTAAGGGTCACATTTTTCCTATATTGTTGCCACGTGTGGGACTAGGCCTGCTGAGTCGACGAAACGTTTAAATTCGATTTTTATAATAAGTTATAAGGATAATCGTTGAGTAGCGAATCCCCCCCCCCTGAGTTTTAGGGGCCCTGATCCTGATTCTGATTGTTATGAAATTTTTAGGGTTTGTGCAGAATCACTTGGGTGTCTCAATTAGGGTTGCCTATTGGATAAAATAATAAAATAAATAGGACTTTTAATGAGGGTTGTTACATTCTCCCCACCTTAATAAGAATCTCGTCCTCGAGATTTACTGAAATAAGTAGGAATACTTTTTCTTTATCTCCGATTCCAGCTCCCAAGTGTATTTGGGTTATGATATTTCTTTTAGATTTATGTCACCTTTTAGTTAATAAAAATAAAAAATAATATTAAGGTAGATGACACAAAATTTAAAATATCGAATTTTGTGAATACAAGTTGTATTTTAAGTAGGATTCAATGGTTCAGCTCAATTAGTTCAAGAAATCGATGACAAACGAATGAAATGAAATAATATAATTTCCAAGATGACTAGGTTCAAGCCAAAAGATATATGATCAATAGATATTTAGAATGAATGTGAAGGACTTTTAAAATCAATAAAATTCTTTGTCAAAAAGAAGCTTACTTTGATTGGCAACTGAGGAAGACTTAGAATTGACAGGTTCCAAATTGTTTTAATTGTGAAATAATGTAATAATACACTATTAGTAGTAACCATATTTTTCATACTATGTCCTAGAGATAAGAATAAGTTGTTCTGGCATGACCAACTATTATATTATATTTCGTAAAGCAAAATGTAATATATATTATTTGTGTTCCTGAATGAACCGTATCTTACATATCAAATATAAATATTATGTAATATATTTTATTTATTACGCATTCTTTTTATATGTAAATGGTCACTATTTTAAAATAAATGTTATTTTAGTATTTTACTATACTATGTAAAATAACTTATATTTATTATGTAATATATATTACAAAACACCGCAATGAAGTTATTATTTTACAAAATATTTTAGTATTATTATTTTGTAAAAGAAATCACTTTTATTTATAACGTTAAATGAAAGTTGTAAATAGAAGTGTAAAAATATTTATTGTACAAAAGTATTTGTAAAATATTTTGTATATATATAACACTTAATGGGTCGATTCTATGTGATTACTTACTTTTATTTTGAAATCATATAACGTTGTGAATGTATTTTATAAATGTTGTAAATAAGTGAAAACGAGAACTATTCTTATATAGTATAATGTTTCCCTAACCCAACGTAGTTGATGACTACCATATTATTCTTATCCATTTTCTTGGCAAAGCATTACATAGTTACTACAAAATATGTGATATTTTAATTTATTAAATATCTTTTCCTTTTATGTTATCATAAAGTAAACTCAAAATCCGTGGTAATTTCGACAAAATAATGATATATGTTTTATTAATATGTTGATTCAAATATCCTAGAATTCACGATCATTATTTTAAAATCAAATATGTTTAACTATAAGATTTTACAAAAATATATTTTAAATCATAAAAGTAAAATAGTAAATGTTTATTTTAATATTAAGCATACTTAAATATTGGCTTGAGTAAAATATATATTAAAATGCATATATTTATAAAAGTATTGTAGAATATTTAAACAAAATGAATAATTAAATATAAGTATAAATGTCTTGTTCCTAAATACTTAGACAGTTATTTAGATAATTTTATTCGTTTCTCTAATTCTTGTATTGTTTTATGAAAATATGTCTTCTCCTTACAGTACAAAGTATATATAAAATATTTCTACATATAATTAAAATTTACTAATTTAATTATGATAACTTAATTTATATATATTAACTAGTCATTATCATGGTTGGATATTGGTTAGTGATGCCTTGTTTAAACATAGGTGGCCAGTCCATGCCTAACTAAGGCTAGGCTATTCAATACCTGCCCCTGATAATAACCCTAGTATTTTAAAATAATACTAACACTTCTGTTATTAATTTATTATTAATAATAAAACTAATATTGATTATCAATAATAAATAACTGAACGTAAACTTAAATGAGAGTATACTTTAACATAAATTATATATATATATATATATATATATATATATATATATAAATTCTTTACCTCAATGGTTAAATAAGAATATAGTAATACTATTTTGTAATTTAGGTAATCACTTATGTAAGTTTCCATATAAAATAAATTTTATATAATGTTTTTCAATTGAAGATATTAAAACAATAATTATCACGAAAGACTAGATTGATGTTTAAGAAATACACTGAAATATGACAAGAATTTGTGTATTATTATCTTAGCACATGATTTGTGTTAAGATGGCTTTTATAAATATATAAATAATTAAATTCGTATATGATATATATAAACGAGATTAGTGCAAGTTTTAAATTTTTGTGAAAATGTCAGTATAAGGTGATCATGATCAAAGAAATGATTCAATGAAGTCGAAGACTAAACAAGCCTATTATGGTTTAAAACAAATGAAGTGCTTGTTAGGACTATTTTGAATAAGATAGCTTCCATCCATCATATGGAATCTTGAAATGAATATGTAATGTGAGCGAGTCAAATAATTTGAACTTGATTTAAACAAAACCAGTTTTAATAAGAAAGTTCGGACATGGTTACAATAGAAACTATGTATGTCAAAGAAAATTAAAATTTTCAAGAAATTCATTGACTCGATATCAAGGAGTTATTGTTTTGTAATAATGCGGTTCACAGTACAAAAAGCGGAATGCTATTTGAGTTTGGATAAAATAACAAATCGGAATGAAGTCCTCCAGTGGTCTTGATAAATCAAATGAATCACATGCGCAATATACAGTGCATGTGTAAAGTGTGAATTTTATCAAGAAATGAAATAGATCAATATTTACTATTATGAAAGAAATCTTTATGGTATGATGACCATTAGGGGAAGTAGATATACGAAAGTCAACTCATTATATGCAGAAGTCAGAAAAAGGAATATAAGAACTTTATCTGGAATTTCGTTGATAATCGTTGTTAAGTGACATTACCAGAGAATGTGAATAAAATGAAATAGGGAATTTGCAAAGGTATGTGACTCCTTTTTCAGTGATAATAATTATGACTCTGATTAGACTGTGCACGGATATATGTGAAATCCTGTTCTAGCATACCTTAGCGAGATTCATTTTGTAGGGTCATGTGGCAAAGTTCTTCTTTTTTATTAGTAGTTCTACTACTGAAGGAATTAACATTGGTGTTATCGTGCCTAATTTATATATTTCCAAAGGTCTTGCCTTGAAAGTTGTGTGTGATATACTTCAACTTCTGTGGACTTATAATTAAATTTTCATGTGTTTTCTTGTACATTATCACAACTTTACATGCTTCTTACTTGCGTTAATAGTTTATGGTAATGTGTTAGAAATTCTTTACACTTTTGATGGTATCCCAACTTAATAGGTTTCTATCGTTATTATTGTCGCTTGAGTTACTAGGCAGATAATTAAACGAAATAATGGTTGCTATCGGAAAAGAGATTCCTAATAAAGAAATCTAGACACATATGCTTGTGCTTTATTCGTATTTGGATTTTGGAATTCCTTATAGATATATATATATATATATATATATATATATAATTATATATTTCACATGCTGAAATAAACATACCATCTATCAGGTCAATGTATTTAACAGATTCGTATTTCCAAAAGCAAATCAGATATCAAGTCATAATACTATTTAGGGAAATCTTGTCACTTGTTTGACATATTATATATCCCGTCTTATCCGATTCGCGTCGGAGCGGTAACCTCAGTATATCCGGACAAACTAGAGAGTCTGCTACACCATACCCAGTCTTGCCGGAGAAAACTTTCTATTTCCCATAAATAGTATTTTTAAAAGTGCCTCTTCTATTAGGCTTTTATCCAGATTTAGGGAAATTTGTATTCCCGTAACATATCTTATTCTAGCCCAAGTAATATCAATAAGCAATAATTACTATTAATTCTTGCTTATTTATCATATCTTGCAATATTCTAATTACCATTCTGATGGCATACAAAAACCCATCATAATTTATTCACATAAGTACTTAGCTTATCTTGAAGTTTATACTAAGGCATCTTTTCTTAAGTTCAAGTCTAAATGCTATCATGTGTGCTACCAGTTAATGGCAATCTCCTAACTCTTTTATATAAACTTAGGTATTATTATTACAACACTTATTGGCTTCAAGCAGTGGCTCTGATACCACCTTCTTTCACGGCCCCCGACCCACCCTGGACGGAATCGGGAGTCGCGAACAGCCCAGTGGTACCGGTGATTATTTTGAAAACGTTGCAGCGGAAATTTCATCAGGACCGTGAGTTAGGAAAAATATCAGAGTTTAGAAAACACCGGATTTTATTTATTAAATAGATGGGATAAACCCACGTTTTACAATGATAGCTTTAATAAAGATAAATTTAATTACATAAAACAATATTTCTTAATTTAATTTAATTAATAAAATAAGCCACTTCTTGATGCCTTTTAGTGCCGTATCCATCTCTTACTCCACTCTACTGTATTGACCTGAAACGCGTTTTAAAAAGGTTTTGTCAGCGGGAAATACTGAGTGAATCATTCTATTTAATAAAACATATTTGTTATAATTTACAGTATTAAGAGAGATTACAATGTTTCAGATATCAACCAACTACCCCCAGTACTTGTCACTCGAACATCCACCGATAGCTTCTTTGCCCGATGGTGTCTGTGACCATGGTCATATCACTCATTGGCTAACTCGTTGTCCAATAGTGACGGTTATCAAGTAATGTATACAAAACCCCACATACCGGCTGTAACTTGGTGATTACATAAACTTAATCACTGTAATTATAACATTTAATAATAAACATGATTTTGAAAGTAATTAGATAAAAAGAGAATGACTCGCTTATAATCATGCAGATTCATACGGCCAAAGTTTAGTCTACAGATAATCCTTGATATATTGCAGATTTATACAGGCAGAGCTTAGCCTAATGATTTAGCCTTGTAACCTAGTGCACACGAACTAGGTAGGTAACTTAATACAGCAATTACGATAACTCACGAGATCAACCCTCACAACGAATGACAAAGTGCTATGCTTAAACATCCATCGAATTAACGATTAATGACAAAGCATCACCCTAATGTGGGCAGCACTTAAACATCCATTGAGTACATTGATCGATCAGACAATGAATCGTAATAGCGATCGAGTTATTACCCTGTATCGTAGCAGCACCCCCTACTAATTAGTGTTTCGTGTGTGTTAATTGCGATAAACAGAAGATATCTCAGAGCGTATTACGAATTGGTTCGTCTCTCAAATTCCAGAAATCAAGTGCCACTGCCCTCTATTTATACCCGATTTTGACTTAGCTTACGGACCGTAAGCATAAACCCTTACTGTCCGTAAGGGTCACATTTTTCCTATATTGTTGCCACGTGTGGGACTAGGCCTGCTGAGTCGACGAAACGTTTAAATTCGATTTTTATAATAAGTTATAAGGATAATCGTTGAGTAGGGAATGCCCCCCCTGAGTTTTAGGGGCCCTGATCCTGATTCTGATTGTTCTGAAATTTTTAGGGTTTGTGCAGAATCACTTGGGTGTCTCAATTAGGGTTTCTTATTGGATAAAATAATAAAAACAGTTCGGGTAGACCCTTATAAAAACGGGTTGACCCGTTTAACTATTTAGAAAAAAAGACTTTTATATTTTTGTTTTTGTTTTTTCCATTTCTATTTTATATGGTTAATCATAATAATGTTAGTTTTGATACATTATATTATTTACTTATCACACGCATACTCAACATTAAACATGTTATCAATAACCCGCTTAAAACCGAATAACTCGCTTATAAATCGTCAACTTTTATGACTCATTTAAAAAAATGGTTAAACGGGCCGGGTTCAGGTTGACCCGAATTTATATGTGTGCGGTTTAGGGTTGAAATCTTTGACTAGAATAACAATATGGGTCGAGTTTGGATTGAACATTTCAACCCACAAAGCCGCCAGCCCGCAACCCGTCAACCCGCCAACCCATCAACCCGACACTAGTCTCGAGACACGATCATGGTCCATCTCCGGTTTCGTGAGCTTTACCGGAATATGTATACAACACAACATTATTTATTAGCAATGCTAAGTAAGAATTTATAAGCTAAACATTGTGTACAAGTCCTAAGTTAAATCATCAAAATTTTAAAGAAAACATAAAGCAATATGCGGCTTCATTTTCCACCCACTAGTGTATAGTCGGAGTAACCGCAAGATATCCCTAAAATCATATCGTTGCTCTTACATATATGTTGTTTATGTTATTCTACTTTGGTTTTGTTATAAGTTTAATCTCTCAAAAACCACAACTTAATTTTGACTTGGTGAATGGTGATACCTTGGCTAGCAATACTTGAAGCTTGGTTGCTTTGTAGGTATGTTTGGTGTTCTCCATCTTCTTCATAGACCTGTTTCGAATTAGAATAAAAAATAAAATTATATAATTTGAAGGTCGGTACGTTAATCCGTTTATAATCCATTTAACCCACATTTAAGGCAAAGTGTTTGTAACCCCTTTACAACCTACTTACAACAAGTCAACCGTTTGACCCATTTATATAATTGGGTTACGCTGTTCGTGTTGGGATTACATATTTATATATATGTGGGTTTGGGTTGATGGATTTATATGATATGAATAAATATATGGGTCGTGTTCAATTTCATGAATTTAACCCGCCAACTCGTTAACCCGATACAACTGACACCCCTATTTAAAGTATTTCCATCAAATCAAGGAACCGAGTTCCTGACATAATCCTTGAAAGCTTTTGGTCCTATATCATCACAACTCACAAGGGCATTAACAAGTGTCGTCAGCGGTTGAATTGTAGAATGGTGTACCAATGTTGTTGTTAGCCGCTGAATGGCAGAAACCGTCGTGGTTTCATATATATATATATATATATATATATATATATATACTTACACTATATATATATATATATAGGATAAAGATAGACAGAAAACCCTATTTACATAGAAAACTCTGAAAACTCAAATCTCCACCCATTTTTACCCAACCTCCCGACATTTTTTTTTTCGAAAAAAATAACACATGTAATATACATGTTTTAAAGTGTTTTGGGCCAAAAAAAAAACAAAAAAGCGCCGAAGGGATTTTTTTTAAAAAAATAAACAAATTTCAGTGCCTAACATGTGTTAGGCAACAAAGACAGAAAATGCTGAATTTTTTTTTTTTTTAAAAAGATCCCTTCGGCGCTTTCTTTATTTTTTTGGCCCAAAACTCTTAAAAACATGTATATTACATGTGTTAATTTTTTCAAAAAAAAAAAAATGTCGGGAGGTTGGGTTTTCTAGGGTTTTTCATATAGATAGGGTTTCCTATGTAGCCTTGCCCTATATATATATATATACATATATATATATATATATAGGGAGCCGCTAGAATGAGAACCACTCTCAGTTATGAGAACCATGAGAACCACTTTCAGCCAATAAGATTATGACAACTCAAAGGGTAGTTTAGTCATTTCCTTTTTATGTCTAATCTCTCCTCTCTCTCTCCTCTCTCCTCTCTCCTCTTTAAAGTTGCAGACATTCTCCCACCTCTCTCTCTCATTTAAGTTACACATCTTCTCTCATCTTCCAAAAACCCCTGCTCCGATCTCAACCCACCACCACATCACAACCCCCATCCTCCTGCTCTGATCTCAACCCACCCTTCCATCCGGGCCACCTTCAGTGGCGGCGTTTGTTGGTGGTGCCGGTGGTGCAGCCGCCAAACACCTCCCCCTCCGATCGAAACCCACCACCGCTGAGACACCGTGCAGCCGCCAAACTCCGCCGCTGTCAATGTTCTCCTTCATCTCCGTCTGGCAAAGAAATTGAGGGGGGGTTGTAGTGTTGGTCGTTTGTGCGACTTGGATTTGATGTTGATGTTGAATCGGAGGTGGTGGGTGCTCGATGACGGTGGTGCAGCGCCGCCGTGAGCGGTGGTGGCAGTTCGATGGCTGGGTGGTGGGCCGGCGGCAGCGCCGCCGTGAGCGGCGGAGGTCCCGGTCTCCTCCTGTGTTGTTGATTTCTCTGGTATGTTCTTGATGTTTGTTTTGATTTTGGTATGTTGGGGATTTTTCATATTTTTGGGCCTGTGTTCTTGATGTTTGTTTTGATTTTTGGTATGTTCTTGATATTTTTTTGATTTTTTGGGTTGAATGATGTTACTGTTCCTTCTTGTTGAAACATGTTCCTGTTCCTTTCTGGGTTGAATCTGATGGTGGTATGTTGGGGGTTTGATTTGGGTGTTCTACTGTTCTTGAATTCTTTTTGTAAAGCGTAAAAAGTTTTAGGTAAAACGTAAAACGTAAATTTTTTAAAGTAAAAACGTAAAACGTAAAAAGTTTAACGTAAAACGTAAAAACGTAAATTTTTTTAACGTAAAAATGTAAAAAGTTTTTCGTAAAATGTAAAAAGTTTTACGTAAAACGTAAAAAGTTTTTTGTAAAGCGAAAAAAGTTTTAGGTAAAACGTAAAGCGTAATTTTTTTTAGTAAAACGTAAAGAGTTTTACGTAAAACGTAAAAAACGTTAACGTAAAAAACCGGCTCGTAAAACGTAAAAAACCGGCGCGTAAAACGTAAAACTTAAAACTTTTTACGTAAAAACGTAAAATGTAAAAACGTAAAACGTAAAAATTTTTACGTAAAAACGGCGTAAAAAAATTGGCTCGTAAAAACGGCGCGTTGAAAAAACGGCGCGTAAAAACGGCGTTGAAAAAACGGCGCGTTGAAAAAACGACGCGTGAAAAAGTCGGGCGCAAGACGGGTCGTAAAAAATTGGCGCGTAAAAAACGGCGTTAAAAAATTGGCTCATAAAAAACGGCGCGTTGAAAAAACGGCGCGTAAAAAACGGCGCGTAAAAAAACGGCGTTGAGAAAACGGCGTTAAAAAACGGCGCGTAAAACGTTAAACGTAAAAAGTAAAAAGTTTTAACGTAAAACGTAAAAAGCTTTACGTAAAACGTAAAAAACTTTACGTAAAACGTAAAAAGCTTTACGTAAAACGTAAAAAACCGGCCCGTAAAATGTAAAAAAACATAAACGTAAAAATGTTAACGTAAAAAACCGGCCCGTAAAACGTAAAAACGGCGTTAAAAATTGGCGCGTAAAAAACGGCGTTAAAAAATTGCCTCGTAAAAACGGCGCGTTGAAAAAACCGAGGTTCAAAAACGGCGCGTAAAAAACGGCGTTAAAAAATTGGCGCGTAAAAAAACGGCGCGTTGAAAAAACGGCGCGTTGAATAAACGACGCGTAAAAACGGCGTTAAAAAACGGCGCGTTGAAAAAATGACGCGTGAAAAAGTCGGGCGCAAGACGGGTCGTAAAACGGGTCGTAAAAAATTGGCGAGTAAAAAACGGCGTTAAAAAATTGGCTCGTAAAAAACGGCGCGTTGAAAAAACGGCGCGTAAAAAAACGGCGTTGAAAAATTGGCGCGTAAAAAAACGGCGCGTAAAAAAACGGCGTGTTAAAATAACGACGCTTGAAAAAACCCGGCGTAAAAACGGCGCGTCAAAAAAACGTAAAACGTAAAAAGTTTAACGTAAAACTTAAATTGTAAAAATTATAAAAAATGTTTAAAAAAATCTGAATTTTAAAATGTTTATAATAAAAAAGTTATGTTTAAAAAAAAAGTAATAATATAATAAAACAAAAAACTAATAAAAAACAATAAAGATAAAAAGACAAAATAGAGTTATTTTACTAAATTACCCTTTTAGATTATAATATTAAAGACATAATAAGACAAAAACCATTTAATATTAATTTTTGTAACTTTTAATCTCATCCATCCATCAAGTTGATCAAAGGGCTAGAAAGTGGTTCTCATGGTTCTCATAACTGGGAGTGGTTCTCATTCTAGCGATCCCCTATATATATATATAGGATAATGCTTAGTAAGAAACCCCATATTCTTAGAAAACTTAGCAAACTATAATAGTGGCCATCAATTAGCCACGTAGCCCTCCCACACTTCTAGTTACTTTTTGATGGAAGGTTATATATGTAATTTGTGTTAGGCAAGATATTATGAGCTGGTTGAATTGACATCAGCATTTAATGCACATCAACTCATTTTGTACAATGCACCCACCCCCATATTTCTTTTACAATTTCTCATTTTATATATTCTTTCAACAGAACTACATATTCATCTTCTACTCCCCTCTTCATTCCTCCATTAATATCCATGGAGACAAATCCACCAACCTCACAATCAATGTCGTCAGTCCATAGTTTCCCCAACCGGTTCTTTTGCAGCGACTTCCAAAATGATGAGGAATTTAATGCTCCAGGTTTGTCCATATATTTAATTTAACTGTTCACGAAGTCCTGTTTTTTTTTTGTCTTTTACAACTTTTTAATCTAATAATCCAAACTATACTGCATGTCCATGTTCACTTGCTCCATTCGAAGCTTCTGTATACACTTATATGCATGTTGATTGTTCTCGGTCATCTGAAGCCCCTGTTAGATCCCCGGATGTTGTGATATCCAACAATTTCATGAACAGCGCGTTTAATGATGACCAGGTTATGGATAATGAAGAAGGTTTGTTTTTTCTATACTTTGGTTTTGTTTTTTTCTTCCCCAGATATGGCATTGTTCAAACATATTCCATAATGTTCACATGTAGCATCCCAAGATTCCCATATGCAGGACATGACTGTTGCTGTTTCTGGATCACCGTATGGTCCTTCTATGTTTGCTGAATCATCACGCGGCCAGTTAGACGGTTGTATATATTACATGGGAGCCCACTTTATTCTCATATCACAGATTTCTAACCTTTTGTCATGCCATGTATAGCAGATTCCTAACCTTTTTCGTTTTATGATGCAGGGCCATCGAATCCATACTTTGTTTTTGATACCCCTCAGGGAACCCGTTACTGGATTCCTAATGTCGCTGATAAGTTCATACCAGTGTGTGGGAAATCTTATCCAACTTTTGCGGATGTTCTTTCCATGTATGAACTTTATGCGTTTGAAGCAGGTTTTTCTGTAAAAAAAAAGGGCAAACTAAAGTCTGGAATGGAATTCCCACACACAAGTATCTTCGATGCTCAAAATATGGAAAACCACAACCCAAGAGGAAATTTGAAATCCTAGATGAATCTTCTGTTAAGCACCGGAGGACCAACTTCACATGGTGTGACTGTAAGGCAAGCATACTAGTCTCAATCTCGAATGATTCATACACAGTTCTGAGTTTCAATGATATTCATAATCATGAACTTGTTGAGAGTTACAACCGTGATCTTAGCAAGATATCACGGAAGCTGTCATTCTCCACGAAACAATTCATTCACAATATGAGTCTAAACCGTATCGGACCAATGAGAGCTTATAGATGTCTTGTAGCTTTAAAAGGAGGGCATCACAATGTCAATGGGACTCCGATGGATTTTAAAAACTTTAGCCACCAGTTGCGAATTTTTGTTGGTGAACGCGACGCACAAGTTTTCCTTGAACGCCTGCGTGAGCGTTTTGACAACCTACCCAACTTCTATTTTGATTACATTGTATCAAATGGAAAGTTGTCTTCTGTATTCTGGGCTGATGAGATTTCAAAGCTAAACTACAAAGCTTTTGGTGATGTCCTCGCGTTTGACGCAACTTACAGCACTAACAGGTTAGTCAAACCCCCCCCCCCCCCCCCATTAACATGTGTTAGGCCTGATCCCCAAGTATACAACCCTAACCCAAAAAAGTTTTACATATTGTTAACATCAAATCAATTTTTTATTCATAGGTACAAGATGGTTTTTGTGCCATTCACGGGTGTGGATCATCATTTCCAATGTGTTACATTTGGAGCGGGTTTGATATCAACCGAGTCCATTGAATCTTATGTGTGGTTGCTTAAGGCTTTCTTGAAGGCACACGGTACTCAACCAACTCTCGTGCTGAGTGATCAAGACCCATCCATGCTACAAGCTGTTCCTATGGTCTTTACCGAATCACGACACCGTCTATGCATGTGGCATATAATGAAAAAACTACCCTCCAAGGTTAGCTTAATTTGTTAGCCCTTAACATGTGTTATCCAACATAACACAATTTTTATATGTCTTCTCAAACTGTTTTTAATCTAACTCGTGTTAGTAACTATTAACTTTTTTCAGATTTCTGCCGACGTTCTCGATAACACTGATCTTCGGTCCTGCATTCACCGGTTGGTTTGGAATGTTTATATCAAACCTGAAACGTTTGAGTCCCGCTGGAATGACCTCCTACAAACATTTGGGCTTCAAGACCACAGCTGGATGAACGACATGTACAACATCAAACATCTCTGGGTACCAGCCTACTTCAGGGAACTGCCCATGTGTTGCTTAATGAAGACCACTTCCCGCTGCGAAAGCTCTAACGCTGCCTTCAAGGTCAACTCAACAAGCGCAAACACCCTTGTACAATTTATGATGTGCTTTGAAAATAGGGTAGACAGCCAACGATATCGTCAACGTGTATCGGAGTACAAAACCTCATCCACGATGTTCACTGGCAATACTGATTTAGCGATAGAACAGCACGCGTTCACCATTTACACAAACGCTGTTTTCGCGCAAGTTCAAAAAGAGATAATTAAAGGGAAGTTTTTATGCTACATCACAAACCAAACCGAGTCCAGCAATTCCAGTCTTCTGATAGACGTCACTCATTTGGATAAAAGGAACAACATCACAAACGTCTATCAGGTAACACATGCTAGGCAATTTCATTATTACCCATCCTCTAACACATGTTAGATCTAAAGGGCTTTCTTTTTTGTTGTCTATGTTCAAAACAGGTTACGTATAACACTGTAAACCAATCCGCCAGTTGCTCATGCAGGAATTTCACACATATCGGATATCTGTGTCGCCATGTCTTTTGCGTCTATCGATTGAAAAATGTTGAAAGGATTCCACCACAATACATAAACGATAGGTGGCGTCGAGATGCCCTCCCCAAACAGGTTTTTTCAATTTCCAGCCGATACGGAGTCAACCCACACGCACCGTCCGTTATGCGGAATGAAATCCTCGTTACTGAATGCGTTGATGTGGCCAGAACCGATGATGATTCGTTGGCAAAATTGGTTGACCAACTTAGGGATTTCAAGATCAATGTGCTTTCCAAGCAACCATTGTCTACAATTCAAAATGAATCAAACGAGTGTCAAATGGAAGAAATAGTTGGACAGCCAATCAACATTCCAGTCGAAGTTGCTAATCCAAAAGTTGCACGCAATAAAGGATGTGGTACTCATACTCGCATTTCTGGGCCCGGTGAGAAGGCAAAGGCAAAACCACCAAAACGTCCAAAGCAGCTTCGTTTATGCAAGCGTTGTGGTCTGTATGTCGATGACCACGACTCACGCAACTGCCTTAAGGTGGCTGCAATGAAAGCAACAAAGGCAACTGCTGAACAACAAAGGCAGACCGCCTCTGGCGACTCACCCTCTGATTAAAATCTTTATTGTCGTTTTCTAGTACTATTTCATGGGAGACTCTCTTCATTTTGTCCTTCTTACACACATGTAACAGTCTTTTGACATCATCCTGCTCTTCTCTGTTACGTGTGTAAGAAGGTGGAACTATTTTGATCCCATTAACCATAATTAGGATTGTAAGAAACTCTACGGCCTTGGCTACTTTTGTGTTTGTAGCCCTACTTCTTTGGGGACCTCTATTTGCTATTAATGGGCATATCTAAATATTATCTGCATTTGATATTTGTGTTTTTGTCTTTTATTTTTTTACAATGGCATAAAAACAGATGCTTAACACATGTTAGCCCCCATAATGCTTGGTTCTTTTAACTTGAAAGGATCAAAACAATCTGTGTTAACCACACAAAAACAGGTTCTGGGCTGATGAGATTTCAAAGCTAAACTATAAAGCTTTTGGCGATGTCCTCGCGTTTGACGCAACTTACAGCACTAACAGGTTAGTCAAACCCCCCCCCCCCCCCCCCATTAACATGTGTTAGGCCTGATCCCCAAGTATACAACCCTAACCCAAAAAAGTTTTACATATTGTTAACATCAAATCAATTTTTTATTCATAGGTACAAGATGGTTTTTGTGCCATTCACGGGTGTGGATCATCATTTCCAATGTGTTACATTTGATACTGGTGGCTATGTGTTTTATTTTTTTACAATGGCATAAAAACAGATGCTTAACACATGTTAGCCCCCATAATGCTTGGTTCTTTTACCTTGAAAGGATCAAAACAATCTGTCTTAACCACACAAAAAAAACTTATATATTAAACCACGTCAGGTTATAGAATTAAACTTCACGTCTAGCCAACTTAAACACACATTCTACTAATAGGTTACACCCCCCCGCGTCTAAAACACATTGATTGCCAAAAAAAAAACATAATAAAATACCAACAAAACGACATTGGTATGTCGTTTTGTTACAACATAGGGTCATCAGGTTAACACATCTTCAACCATTTTCAACATACTAACTACCCATTGTTATCCTCCATCTCTAACAAGCTTTTCATCGTGGTGTGGGAAATTCCTCATCATGAAAGTACAGAGGAGAGGGGCTGCGCTCACTCTCCCATGGGTCATGGTAACACCAGGACTGGATTGTTTCGGGTGAGTATGGACACAACGGGCAACCACATAATTCATGGTCTGGATCCGTCAGCAACCTAACCAACTCATCTGGTAGCCCCTTCAACTTTTCAGCTTCTGGAACAACGTGTTCCCTACGGCGTGACGTTTCTTGCGACACACCAGCTACATCAGTTACATTTTTGGTTCCGCTTTCTGCAACATCGTCACCAGATGCTACTCCAGTTTTCCCGTCTTCTCGATTTTTGTGAGACACTTTGCTTTCGTAGCACACCCCGTACTGGCCCTCACATGCTTCCTTCCCCTTTTGCATCCGCTTCTCCATGCCTGGTTGGGTAGCCGTAACCTTACCTTTACACGGGTCCATGAGATTACACCACTTTGGAACCGCTAACAGTTTATGGTTAACTGAAGTGGTGAAGTATTACAGAATATGACTTTGGTTCTTCACCACAATACTTATAGAGGTTTGAACTGGGTACATTTAATATAGGTCTTTGTGACTTGACTTTGATGTGACCATAAGGGGCCAAAAAGCAATGGTTCCTTTCCCAATAAAGTTGTGGTATAGACAACAACCCCTATGTTTGTAGACTTCTGCCACCTACTTTCCCCAATTTCCAATATTCCTACTACATTTTTAGAAAGAGTGGTTCCCTTGGAAGCATCATTTTCTCATTTCCTATAATGTTACACGTACCTTTATATAATTTCAAACAACCTCATTTAAAACATTATCAACTACGTCAATCAACTAGATTAATAATATTCTAACACATCCAACAACACATCAATATTCTTTAGAGTATAGAATTACCAAGTTACTAAACATCAGATTGTATATAGATAGTCTATCCCCAAAAAGACATCGTGCCGATGCCATACCCAACAAAACACCTACCCCGCAGTAAGTTTAAAGCAACATCCCCAAATCCATCAAAGTACATTACATGTTTCCAAAAACAAAGCTGGCGCAATTAATGCACACACCCCCTAACACGTGTTACTCTATTCGGCAATCCTGCTTGATTTTTGGCAGCAGCACATTCACCTCCGAACATAAGATGTGCGCAGCATACCTCTTTCTCAACTTTCGCACCTCCGCCATCTTCCTCGCCCCACTCATGCTGAACCCACAGTTAAAACTTTTGTTTTTCCCCATGTAGCACTCCATGTGCCGCATCAAGAAGACCCCACAATCAGTTGTGTTTGCGGTGGTCGCCCAAGGAACCAGCATACGCTGGATGTTGCAGTACTCTATGTCATCGGCTCGCGGATTCCCAACCTCCCGAAGATATTGCACAAACATATCTTTCTGCATACACATATACAAGCCATGCTCAATAAAAAAGCAGTTGCTCAATATTATCACACTTATTTGTTCAACAATTGTCAGTTTATAAGAAACTTACGATCTTATACGCTGTGTCCTTGTGGAGGTAGTAGACACTATCTTCTATCAACTGACCTTGGCGGGCTTTGTCATTATCAACGACATAAATTCCCGGGTCGCGTAACTCAAACACTAGCAAGTAAAAGTGTTTGTGCTCCAATATCGGGAAGAAAACAATGTCGTGATTTCGAAAGTCAGGAACATTTTCACCGCTGTTAATCGCACCTTTTATTCCAAGCCGAAACTTGTGCATCCGCGCCTCGACTCCACCTTCCTCAGTTGTTAGCATCCACGGAAACTTTAACCACAACAGATAAATTAATAAGCTCAAAAAGTCGCCACACTGTAATCTATATGTACATGACACTCACCACAACTTTGGTACCAAAGAATTGCCTACTGTAAGCCCCCCGTGATTTCCGTTTCTCTTGGAAGTTTAGCACCTCCGCCCAACAGTCGATAATACCATCTGAGATCTCATTGCCAACGTTTAAACTCTTGAACATAGCCCGAGACGCTTCTACATGGGTAGGGCTTCTAAACAGCAACTCCCTGGTTTCAGATGTACAAATTATAAATTAAATTGCATACTTTAACACATGTTATTTATTATTTTACTAAATTTTTGGTACGGTGACCCCCCTACTTACACAGCCATGTGTATCGGACTATCTACATCAACAACCGACGACGAACCCTGTTCCCTCCTGCGGAAAAAATCAAAATATAACGAATTATCTAGTGTGGAACTTGGTTCATGGTTTACCCTATTATTATAAAACAATAAACAACGTTGCAGTTCTACTTACACGTTTGCCTCCATTGACCGCTTCCTACGAGAATGCCCATTTAAAGAGTGCAATGGGCTTTCATCAACGTATATGTACTCCCACAGATTTGCCTCCTTCTTAGTTATTGCCTGCCCCATGTCAACAGACCTTATATAGTAAGGTGATCTGTTTGCTTCCGCTGCCACTTTTTCTCTGAAAGGGAGCTTCCGTTTTGGGGCCCGCAACTCATCCAACATACGCACACGGTTTGCAAGCGGAATATTGTCCTCCACATCATTCATATCACCCCCACAAAATTCCAGACCAGTTAGCCCTTTGTGGATTGCAAGGGTCGGGTCATAGGAGCTAACTGGTTCTACCATTATAACCATACTCAAGTCTGTGGTAGCCTCCATATCGCCTAAAACATATAAAATAAATAACTCACGTTACGCATTGAAGAATACAACACTTTTCACAGTAAATGAATGTATTTCAACTCACCGGAAGGCTCCAGCACTGTTTCTGTCCGAGAAATATCATCCACCTTCCCACTTGTGCACCCTGCACGTTTAATGCAAATAAGTATATAACAGATGACTCCTACTAACCCATCAATACTGAGTTTCTTTAATGCTCTATCGTACCGATTTCCTGTGACACGTCCAATTCACCCCCAATTTGTGTCATTCCAAGACTCCAATTGGGGCCATCTAAATTCCGTTCATCAAAAATCGTATCGCCTTCGCACACTGTGTATATGATTAACACATGTTAACTAACTAAATGATACAGGCAGGGGAGCAGTTAACACATGTTAGAGCATGAAAATCTTTACCGTTCTTTTCTGGCTGACACACCTCCTGGGTCGCTTTCCCTTTACCCTCGACATCCTGGTCCTTATCGAAAGCTGCGCCTGTGACAGAGTCTACCACCGCGCTACTGCACCCTTGCATATTTACATCAGTTGAATGCATCCCATCATGCTCAATCTTACCTTTTTCAGCTGCATAAAACATTCTTATCACATCTCATGCACAACTTAGTACCAGAAGCTGCATAAATAATTACCCTTAAAATCACGGTCACACTCATCAACAGACCCCGTGCCTTTGTCATCCAGAACCACATGTTCGTCCTTATCATTAACAGCACCTTCCACAGATGCAAACACGACGCCACCACTCTCTTCTTTTCTTCCATCAGCTGCAGCCCTAACTTCATTCTCAATCTTACTATCTGTAGTTGCATAAACATTTTTCGAATAAATTAGACATGCCTAAACATGGCTAATAAAATAAAACGGTTTCCGAAGACTGTGTATATGATTAACACATGTTAACTCACTAAATGATACAGGTAGGGGAACAGTTAACACATGTTAGAGCATGAAAATCTTTACCGTTCTTTTCCAGCTGACACACCTCCTCAGCCGCTTTCCCTTTACCCTCCACATCCTGGTCCTTATCGAAAGCTGCGCCTGTGACAGAGTCTACCACCGTGCTACTGCACCTTTGCATATTTACATCAGTTGAATGCATCCCATCATGCTCAATCTTACCTTCTTCAGCTGCATAAAACATTCTTATCACATCTCATGCACAACTTAGTACCAGAAGCTGCATAAATAATTACCCTTAATATCACGGTCACACTCATCAACAGCCCCCTTGCCTTTGCCATCCAGAACCACATGTTCGTCCTTATCATTAACAGCACCATGCACTTCTGCTGCTTTAATACGCAGTATTGCACGCATTAAGCCCAGCGGCTTATACACTTCTTCAGCATCACTTTTATCCACGCTTCCGGCTCCTTTATTTTCTTCGGCCCCACCAATACTACAGTCACCTCCACTTGAATTACCAGCTTCATGAACACTCTTATCACCTTCGACGACTTCATTTGTTTGTTCCACAAATTCACTAAACCCCAGTTCTCTCTCTTCCAGTTGCTTCTCAGACTTGTTGAAGCCTATAACATCACAGAAATATTAAATGGGTTTCAGACACGTACGCATATTAGAGGGTAATAAATTTTAACGAGCAACAAACTACGCGTCACCATCAACGTGTACTTCTAAATCTAAATGTATGATGAAACTGGTAACATATGTTACAGTTTACCTGATTCGAGTCCATCATCCGTTTTTTCCCAATCAATCTTTATCTTTGTCTTCGGGCAATTCGGGGTCACAAAGCTTGCTTTCATTTCAGGAGCATCCTTTAACTTATTCAGACGGGTAGATCTCCTTACCCGCAACGACATACCACCTTCTTCCAGCGCTCCGGTACACTCAGTTCCATCAACAACTACGCTTGATTCCCCCGCACCATCTGCTGCAACCACAATAGAATGTTAAACTATACGATCAAAGTCACACTAACATGTGTTAGACAAAACATTTCATTCCATAACATATAGTACAGGTAAATAAACTCTTTTCGCGCTATAAACGTACTCTTAAAATGGTAATACATGTAACAATTTACCTTTTTCTTTGCCACCATCCCTGTATTGTCCACCAAACTTCATATTTGTCTTTCTTCTTTTTGGGGTCACAACCCCTTCTTCTGTCTCACTAGCATGCTTTAACTTCCCGATTCTTGCAGATCTCCTCACCTGACCCGACTTTCCACCATCTTCCATCTTTTCAGCATAGTCTTCTCCACCATCATCTACGATTGATTGGCCCGCAACATCAGCTACAACCCCAAAAAAATTAGTCAATCAATACAGGTTGCCACACCCGTCAAATGTGTTACAGTGATCACTTTAAGAATGATAACCAACACAACAGGTATCACATTAACACGTGGTTCAGTGTTCATTTCATAAACATTGTCAGCACACCTTCTTGGGCATCAAAGTCTATTGCTGAAGATCCTACTGCTTTCAATCTACTTTTACTGATTTTTTTGTTTCGCCGGATAAGCGACTTCCTGTACAAGCTCGCTATTGGTGACCCATCCGAAAAATCGTCGTCCATGCCATCCCCTACGAAATCGTTTGCACAACGATAAATGGATTCCAGATTATTATACTAAATAACACAAAGAATAACAGTTACTAACCAGCGTTCTCTCCTTCGTTGATGTGAAAGCTTTCATCATTTCTCAAATCTCCCAAGACCGAATTGATCATGTGTGACGCTAAATCTACCGCGTCATCGTGATCCTCACTTTCACTAACTTTCTTCTCAAACATACTTTCAAACGTTGCCTTCAGCGTTTGTACTTCTTCGTCTTCATGGCTCTCCACCAATAGCGATTCTAACATCCCCTCAATTTTGACTTTGTTCTTCTTTGTCACGTTTATTAACTGTCGTACTATCGTCAACCTCTCCTGTTGAAAATAGTTTTTCAACATTTTGATACTAACACTATATACTAATTGTAAAAAACACATGTTAGAGCATATAACTTTACCTCTTTACTTGCCCAGTGTTCCACGTTATAGTTTCTGGGACGTGTTAATCCTTTAAACCGTCCTAGTCCAAACCCACCAGCAAGTATTTCAAGCCTTTCTCTCTCTCGCAATCTTTTCAAGTTCCAAAAAGCTAAAGGACACACCGCACTGTCTACCTCCATCCCCGTGCACTCAATGCTATCAACGTACAACAACTACAAGAAACAACGATCCGTTCAGCCCAGAAATAATCAAGTATTCTAACACATGTTAATTATCTAAAATAATTAAAAGTGCACTTACCATCAGAATCGTTAGAGGACCGACGAAGAAACTTTGTGGGTCAAGCCGATTCCAGGTATCTTTGCAAGTTCTCAGCTTTTCTACAACAAGGTCACACCAGTCTATTGTTGCAAAGTCCATTTCGTCATCCAGATACTCTAAGATTTCTTCCCGTAAACAACTTTGTTTATGACAATCAACCAGCACTGCCACAAAACACATTACAAAATCCATCCTGAAATCAAAACTGTCTTCGCCATCGGACTCATCTATCATTTTCACCATCTTTGTTGGAGGCACCATTACACCCGGGTATCTCGCCCTCCAATCAGCAATGGCATCAATCAGCATCGGCAGCTTACTAATCGAACTAATCTTTTGTCCACCAGTCGGAATCCCTAACAACTTATGTATCACTTTCCTGTTCACCTTGATATCCCCGGCAGGCGTACATATCACCATCTTATCGGGATAAAAATTGTCCACAACAAAATAAGCTAACTTAGCCGGCAAACCATCAACGCTGAAAGTTAGCAAACGACCAAAGCCCATTTGCCTGACTGCGTCACGTTGTTGTTCTGTCAATGCCCGTACACATTTATAAAACTGCAGTGGTGCAGATCTTGTCCTTATGCCTGGAAATTCATCCTTTTTTGCTCGCTTACGGGCTTTCTGAACCTTTTCCGATTTGTTACCAACTACCTTTGGTTTCCCTGTTTTACCTTTCCCATTGTCCTCCGAACCCTTCTTCTTTTTGGTCCTTAACGTCCCACCCTTCGATGTAGCCGTCACTTCTGCCCTACTTACTGAAATAACATTTTATACGAAACCACAACAACCCAAACAATTAGTGTACTTTACAACCACCTATGACAACATGTAACAATTTTTCATTCGTAACATCCAAAAATTTGAAGGGCTTAAAAAATAACTAACCACGGTTTTTTCGCATTACATTGCCAGACTTATCATCGGCGCTGTTTCTTTCCCCTGCTGATTATCACATGTTAATGAATTTTCAAGGACATGCCCAATTAACACATGTTAATCAAATCCAACAATATTTAACTAACCACGTTTTCTTTTATTTCCACACCCAGAACTATCCCCGACAATTCTTTTCTTCCCTACAGTTTCAAACATATTACTCAGATTTAACTGGATACGCAATTAGCCACTATTGTAACAAAAGGAACTTTCCACACAACCTTCATTTAGCACCGATAGATTCGTAACGAAAACGATTAGCCCAACAAGACATTATACAAATTATAAACAATATTACTGGTTACCCGTTACCTGCTTTCCGTCTTTTCCCATGGCTTGGTGACACACTATCGGTATCATCATACACTGCAAGGCAGCCAACAAAATTCTGTTATGCACAATTTCTTATCCAACACACTATCCATATATAGATCACCTTGAACAATGTTAAGAGACATAAAAATTCTAACCTAACTCCCGTTGGGTCGCACCAAAGTCAGATTGTTGTTTGGAAGGTCCTGTCTTGGGTTCGTCGGATATAATCACAACTGTACGGCTCTCAGACCTTTTTTGCCCTAATTTGTGTTTCGAAGTCCTACATATATAAAAGAAAACAAACTCAGGTGCCATTTTCCGATAAATCGGTAGAACAAAACCACCTTTTACATGACCGATTACAACAAAACTAACCTTTTAATTGAACTCTGAATCTTCCTTAATCGTTTCATCTTCACGGACGACGACAATATTATGAACGAGTTTCTCATTTTCCAAGTTGGCCGCTATCGGCTTCTGTGTTAGCGTTCCGGAACAGATGAGCAATGAGTATAATGTGAAAGAAGAAAAAAATTTGAATTTTGTTTGTTGTTCTTGATTAGACGGCTACTGCATGGCAGTGATTTCTGTTTTCCAATGTCTTTGTTGACTTCCGAAAATGCCCTTCAATGGTACTAAATGGCAGTACTTTTTATTTCTTTTTAATTTTATTCATACCAAAATAATCATAGCCATTGATCAAGTTTGATGTAAGCTAATCAATGGTTCACAATGGGTTTCCATAGTTTCCTTAAAAAGATAGAGTTTCTTATATAACCAAGCCCTATATATATATATATATATATATATGTGGAAGGCTATAGAGAAAACTCACTTGAGTTGTGTAAACTTAAGAAACCTTTGTAAAATACTCATGTAACATTTTTATTTTTTTCTAAAAAATAGGAAATGTAATATAGATATATTTGAACATTTTTTATAAAAGAAAAACAAAAAAACACCAATTAGTTTAAAAAATGTTAGAAACGAGTTAATGCTAACCCGCGCGTTGCGGCGGGATGTTGATTATTATTACTCATTTGTACAAATAAACAGTTAAATATATGGACAATTGTTGCTTCCTAAAAAACTATAAATTGAATTTAGCAACCAAACACATAGGCCTTTTCAGAGTGTGGTTTCAATAGCTTATTTCCATGTGAAGACCACATATGTTGGTCGAATGAAACTGGCAAGGACTCTCTTACTAAAGCAATTTGTTTTTTTTTTATTCCTGTGTGGTTCTTAAATTAGTGGTATATGTTATAACATATAGTCATGTACATGAAATACATTATCATATTTTACATCTACATATTGAAGATAGTACAAATCATACTCACAATCTTTTTAAAGCAATTACAATGTATTGATTCGTATTTCTGAGTTCAGGTCAATAAAAAAATATATAATAAAAATGTTAAATTCGTTTACAACCCATTAGATGATAGTCGTTCGGTTTGATCGAATAGTGTACTTGCAAAAGATACCCCAAAAAGTTAACGTGAACTTTTTGCAACAAAACATATTTTTCAAAAATACATATTTGGGGATTAACATGTTCTTGGAACATATTGGGATTAACAATAATCCTTAAAAATTGGTAACCAAATATGGGATAATTTGACGCCACCGAAATTGTTTACCCCTAATCTGTATTGTTAATACCGTAAATCGTAACGCATTAAATTTAGTGGCCAAACTTGTTTTGCAAAGATTCTGATCAAAGTTTAGATTTTCTCGTCAAACATGAATCCCTTTCAATTCAATTGTCAAGAAAATCAAGCATACAATTCGGAACTTGGATCACAACGCAAAGGGTACTGCATGGTACCAAACAAATAAAATCAAGATTTCGAAACCGAGATCATGGTTTCGCACAAAGCCTGATGTTCGGTATGAAGCAAATACGATGAAGACTTGGAAAATAATTTGAGTCTAGATAATCATATTTGGCGATGACCGAATACTACTCTCGATGAAAAACCCATTCAAATCATTTTTCCATCAAAGCGTGATCCATATATCTTTTACTTTAATACGAAACCTAATGAAGTTTTATGTTAATGCATCAGTCTTTTATTTCTAATTATTTTACTTTAACACTGACCGTTCAAATCATTGTTCCGTTTGTCTTTCAAATCATTGGTTTCCCATTAACTATTGAGCGTGAGAGCGTCAGCCAATCAAACATTCAACTGACATGAAAAGTTTTGATTTTAAATTATGTTCAATGAATTTAAACGTGTCCATGCTCGTTAGTTTTTTCTTCTTGAATTTATATATGTTCATGCGATTGAACCTTTTCCATGGTTATAGTTTGTTTCTTTTCTATATCGCAATTAACATGAATCAATCAATTTCAAAGATACCAATAAGAACACTTAAAAATTCAAGTATACAAACATTAATTAATTCAATTCAATTCAACAGAACGAATGTGAGTACTTACTTGAAAATGACGGTGGTGAAGATTTTGGACGACGCTATAAATAGCCTTTGTGAGATGGAGGAGATTGGCATTCAATAGGTACTATATTTTATAATGGGTGTGATATATTTAAAAGTAGTTTGAAGGTTTGTGACTCTTTGAAATGAAAGGGTGTGATGGATTCAAAATTTGTGACTTTTTTTTGTAAGGGTGTGATTTATTTATAAGAAATTTGAAGGGTTATGACTTTTTAAAGGGGTGTGATCTAATCACAACTTTTTGTATGTATTTAAAAGTAGTTTGAAGGGTTGTGACTCTTTGAAAGGGTGTGATGGATTCAAAAGTTGTGACTTTTTTTTTTTTGTAAGGGTGTGATTTATTTATAAGTAATTTGAAGGGTTGTGACTTTTTAAAGGGGTGTGATCTAATCACAACCTTTTGTATGTATGTATAATGAAAGGGTGTGAGTAAAATAAACTAAAGGGTGTGACTTTTAAACAAATGAGACATAACCCAAGTTACTAATTGTATAAGGGTATAATTTCATGTTACATAATATATATGTCCCAAAAAAATGTAACATACAAATTTTGAACATTTAAAAAAAAACTAGTAGGCGTTTCTTTCATTTTTTCATAAAATGTTCGAGTACATTTATATTACATTTCCTGTTTTTTTAGAAAAAAAAAATGTTACATAGGGTTTATTTGGGTTTTCTCAACTCACATTGGTTTTCGATTTATCTTTCCTATATATATATATATATATATGGTTAGGTTAACGTACAATGGCACTTATCGTACAATATGTACGCGATAATCTCAGTCATCCGATCTGGTGCGAATTCACTATTAAACATGCGATTTGTGCTGAAAAACCAACATGCGAAATTGCTTTATATACCAACATGCGATTTCATCATATTTACCCACATGCAAAATTGTTACAAAAAAACAACATGTGATTTCTAACATGCTTTTTTATAACATGTGATTTCACTATATCGTACGAGCGTATGATAAACCCTGATTGTACGTTACACTTACACTATATATATATGTGTGTGTGTGTGTGAGAGAGAGAGAGAGAGATAGAGAGTGTGTGTGTGTGTGTGTATAGGGTAGAGATTCTAAGAGAAGTTCACTCTATTTGAGAAACTTGAGAAGTATTATGGACCACATTTCCCTAATCTTTTCGTAATATACACATATGTATAGTTTAAAATTGACTATATATATATATATATATATATATATAGGGGGCCGCTAGAATGAGAACCACCACGAGTTATGAGAACCGCGAGAACCAAGTGCCACGGAGGGCCGTTGACCACGAAATTTTTTTTACACCTAGATCCGTATATTTTAAGACCGGGTGTAAATTTTGGGTTCAAACGGCGCGCCCGAGAGGGTAGTTTTTTACGCCCAAAGTTTGGGTTTTTTAAATTTTTCTTTTTTTTTAACCAAACTTTGGGCGTAAAAAACTACCCACTCGGGCGCGCCGTTTGAACCCAAAATTTACACCCGGTCTTAAAATATACGGATCTAGGTGTAAAAAAATTTCGTGGTCAACGGCCCTCCGTGGCACTTGGTTCTCGCGGTTCTCATAACTCGTGGTGGTTCTCATTCTAGCGGCTCCCTATATATATATATATATATATATATATATATATATATATATATATATATATATATATATATATATATATATATATATATAGTCAAATCTTGAATTATACACATGTTTTTAGTCAATTTTAAACTATGCATATATGTATATTACAAAAAGCTTAGGGAAAATGTACAGTCCATAATAGTTCTCAAGTTTCTCAATTAGCCTAGTGCTTCTCACACGATCCTAACCCTATATATATATATATATATATAGTAAGGATTTAGAGAAAACGCTCAAAAGTGTGAGAACGCTTATGGATCGTCAGATCAAAACAATCTATGGACTAGATGACGCTGTAGCATTTTCGTAAATAAAATCACTTTTATTAATCTTGCGCGCTTCATTAAGGGTAAAAGGGTCTTTTGACTTAACATAAAACGCCAAACTCGCGCTATTTAAATCCCCCCTCAACACACATAGCACACTTCAACATAATATAACGTCATAGATATAAAACGCCAAACTTTGTTTTTAACCGATAAAGCTGAACAAACAGTACTAAAATGACGGAACTTTAATACTAGCATTTACTGCAATAAAAATCGCGCCTAAAATACGCGCCAAAAACTTCCTATATAAACAAACTCTCAGAATTACTAAAATCCACACCAAAACCACAAAAACCTATATTTTCCTCTATACCATTCATCTTATAAACGCCAAAAAATCAAAAATATCAAAGATTCAAATCCATGTTTATTTGATATACACTATTTTCTCAATAAACTTTCGCTCTATGTAATGAGCAAGATCCTCAATATAAACGCCAAAACATACAAAAACCACAAAACTTCAAAAAAGCCATTTCATGGAGATTCTGTTTTGTTCTCTATAAAGTTTAGCTAAACGGGATGGATAACATTGTTACACATCTTTCTTGACTGAGGATTAACAATGTTATCCATTTCGTTCAGCAAAACATTATTGAGTTTAGCACGACCAAAAATAGAAGTTTATGGAAGTTTTATTTAGTGGCGTTATTGTTTTTTTTTTTTTTTGGCGTTTGATTTCCTTCCCGATCTTATATTGTTTGTTATTTAACTTCGAAGTAGCATGTTATGAACAAAGAGATAGAAAAAAGGAAAAGATGCAAAAAAAAGGCCAAACTGAGAAATGCCTGTGTTCTATAGCATTGAAATAGAAAAACGCCAAACTACTCTACACTGGCTCTCAAAGACCATCTGTATGTGTTCTGTAAGAATGACAAATACAAAACGCCAAACTACTCTTCACTGGCTCTCGAAGACCTTGTTGATCTTCTTTTAATTACGGCCAGTTTGCATGTTGATGCGTAGTGTCCATAGGCTTTGAAGTTCTAACACTGTCTTTCTTTGGCCCCGGGTTTCGACTTTGATTTCTTTTTGTCGATTGTTATCTCCTGTTTAGATTTCAGGCGCTTCCGAGAACTAGAACCTTTGGATTTATAACCTACAGGGACTCTTATCGGATTCTTGTCGTGTTTATATTGACCAGTTATCTCGGCAAATCTATCCCTAGAACTAGCGGGAGGAGCAACAATCTGCATATCTTGAACCTTTTTCATATAAGATTGAACATGATCCTTGTATAAGGATAACTCCTCTTTATCACCAGATAAACGATTCAAAGTGTATTCGGTTGAATAAATAATATCTCGCATCATACTTTGCACATCAGGATCAAGCTCGGTCATATATTCACGACTAATTGAGAATTCAGGAGAGCAGTTTGGGGAGGCCTCTTTGCGCCATCTATTCAGAATGTATTGTTTTGGAAATTCCCTAATGTCCATAAGTCTCAAAACATAGAATATATGTATACATAGCAAACCAAACTGTTCAAAACGTCTGCATGAGCAACTGCATGTGCAATTAGACTTACGGAACATTACCTGAAAAACGCCAAAAACAATATCTCTTAACGCCATGCATTGAATGTTTGTCTAAAAAAGAAAAGAACATATAGCATATGATAAAACGCCATTAATAGAAACGCCATAAAACCAAAACGCCATTATTTACCTCAAATAAGGATGTACAAAGCTGTTGGAAGTCATTTACGTAAAACTTAACAAACCCATCAGGCTGATCTTCGTAACGTTGATTTATGCAATCCGCAACTCCAATAAGCTCAGCTTGAACGTCACAAAAAATATTTTTTGTGTATATATCAACAGCTTTCCCTTCCAACAATTTGTAACTACTCTTCAACTAGGGTCTTTTGTATCGAGATTCATGATCATTTTTACGATGTGTGTGACGCTGTGCTTCTATTGCCGTCTCATAATGCGTCATGAACTCAACAAGAGTTGCTTTCGAATTGCACACTTGACCAAAAAAATGATTCTCACTCTCCGACCTGGATGTCGTTCGCATAAGACCAGACATATGCTCCATTCTATAGTATGCAGGGATCTAAGATTCCCTAAGTGCAAAAATATCAGATAGCCAGTCATTATCTTCTAAATTGAATTCTGCAATAACCGCTTCCCATCAAACTCTTCAGGTGTGAGAATATCCGTCCACACAACACCACAAATACGTTTTCTTTAAAATTGGTGGAATTGCATAGCCTAACACCAACCTATAAATAATACGAAAACGCCATGCATAAAATAAAAAAAAACAAAAGGCAAAACTTAATTAAAAAACAGTAACAGGGTACAAAACGCCATGTATCTTAAAACGCATTGTATCCTAAAACGTCAATGGTAAAAAAAGCATAACAACCTTCAGAGAAAGTTTATGCATCACATGCCACATGCATAACCGATGCCTCGTGTCAACAAATACAACAGAAATAGCCTTCTTCATCGCTGGATCTTGGTCAGTGACAACAACTTTTGGTTGAGAACCAACAACTTTTAGAAAAACTCTTAACAACCAAATATATGTATCAGCAGTTTCCGACGCCAACAATGCTGCACCAAATGCAACATTGCAGTGATGATTGTCAATACCAGTGAACGGTACACACACCATAGAGTATCAGCATAAGAAAATGCCATGAGAAATGAAACAATAATAAAATGCCATTGCATGTAAACTAGTAAAACGCCATTGCATGTAAGCTAATAAAACGCCATTGCATGTAAAATATAAAAACGCCATTGCATGTAAATTAATAAAACGCCAAAAACAAAGAAGTTGAATTATAAAAAAATTACTTGTTGGAACGATACGTGGCGTCAAACGAAATCACATCACCAAACACGTGGTAATTACGTTTGGCTTGATCGTCACACCAAAAAAGACCCTTCAAACGATTCTCTTCGTCTGTGATGTAATTATACGAGAAATTAGGCTGGGAATGTTTTTTTTTTTCATTCAAATGTTTCACAACCATATCAGCGTCATATTCCCCTATGAACAAGTTAATTTGCCTCTTATAGTTCTTAAATTCAACTTTGCTTGCGCCCACGTCTTCAAAACCGCCAAAACAAGTCTTCATAACATTAAACGCCTTGACATGATCCAAATTCAGCTTAGACATGTTGTGTATAACATGCTTCTGGAGCTGAGTGAGGTGTCGTTCAGTTGGAAGAAAATGCTTATCAGGACGTTCAACAAGTTCATGATTGTGCTCCTCGACAAACTTATACACCTTCCAAAATCCATCCTCAAATTCTACATATAACAGTGCACCACAATCAGTCCTCTTTGAAAAGTTAGATCGCACTACTCGCTCCTTTTGATTGGGGTCCAACGTATCAACCTTCTTGTCCTTATATACCCCAGCTCTCGTACACAAAAAATACTTAATATGTAAGACGCCTTTAGAGTTTGTCTTTGTAGTCCCTTTCCTGACTGAAAACCCACACTCCTTGGCATACTTAACATACATTGAATAACAATCATCAAGGCTTGAGAATAGCATGTCCTTTCTGGGCTTTAATTCTTCACTGACGTCAGGAATGATAAATGGTAATCCAGTTTTGGGGCAATGCCTTTGACTCGAGGAAGAGACTTCGCCTGAGAAAACATAGGGAGGAACAGAAAAATCAGAAAAACAGAGTGATGTCTCGTAATAACATTATACATTAAAACGCCATTAATTGAATAATAAACAAGACATAATAAACACATAATTTAAAAACGACATGATAAAAAAGCCACGAGATGAATAATTAAAAACACTTAACAACATAAATAATTAACAAAATATAACATCATAATGAAAACGCCAAAATTAACAAAACTAATGTTTACACAAATTAACAAAATAGTAATAACTTATATTCACAAATACTACTAAATAAAATTCAAAACTAATCAAATAGACGAAAAACGCCAATGATCGTAAAAACATAAGAAATACACTAGAACGTAAACGACAATTAAAATTAATATCGAAAACTCCAATTGCAGTTCTTAATAATAGATTAAATATCAATTAAAACGCGATTAAATTGCATAATTGAATAACGCTATTGAAAATCATACAACACATTATAAAAATAATAATACAAAAAACGCCATAGAACAATGATAAAAGAACAAAACGCCATATCTGTTGCATGATTTGCTGGAACGAAAAATAGAAAACGCCAACGAATTTTACTTTGTCGAACAGAATCCACGTTAAACGCCATAGATCTAAGAAAGCTTGCAAATGAGGTAACAGCTAACAATAAATCTTTGGAGTTTTAATTTGAAAGAGATTTATAACGCGAATAGGGAGGGAACGTATAAAAGGACAATCGTACCCCCGCATAACAATTAGGGCCCCCTGCCACGTGTTGGGCCAGGATCCGTTCTCACACTTTTCACCGTTCTCTCCTGAACCCATTTCTATATATATATTTGAGAACCACCCTTATTGCGAGAACCAATGTGAACACAAAAAAAATCCAAAAAACCACAAAATATTTTTTTTCTTTTTTTTTTAATATTTTTCTAATAAAAATCGTTATATTTTGTTACAAAAAAAAAAAACGTTTTTTTTTTTTTCGAGTAACAGTTATGGATGCACATGTGCATATGTATCATTTCTTTGACAAATTCCATAATATATTACCAGTAGAAAAATGCACTTTCATTTACACTACCATATGTAATACACTACGTTTTATATTACCAATATTAGAAATGCACATGTGCATCTATATGTATCAACATGAAATAAGGTTTTTGGTACAAAAAGTTTGTGATTTTAAATGATATAGGCCCATATACATGTGTTTTGGTTAGTTATATCTAGTGGTTGATGGTTTGATTATATTTGTCATTTTATGATGTAATATGTTGTTTGGATGGTATAAATGGTGTTGATGTACATATAATAAAGTGAAATATTGGTAATAATATTGTATTATGGATGGTAAAAAGCAATGGTATTGTATTACGGATGGTAGGAGGTAATGGTAGTGTAGTATGTATAGTATGATAGATGAAAGAGAATGTGTATTTAAAGTGGTGTACTAAAACACGTTATAACATGTTCATATATATAGATGCACATGTGTATTTCTAGTGTTTTTGATGTTATAACAAGTTCATACATATAGATGTACATGTGCATTTCTATTATTGTTAATGTAAAAAGTAGTGTATTATGAATGGTAGTGTAAATGAAAGTGCAATTGTCTGATATTTGTAATGAATTACGGAATTTGTCAAAGAAACGATACAAATGCACATGTGCATGGATAACTAACTGTTACTCGAATTTTTTTTTTAATATTGACGAAATATAGCGATTTTCAAAAAAAAATTATATTTGGGTGTTTTTAGATGTTTTTAGGTATTTTTTTGTTGTGTTCACATTGGTTCTCGCGGTTCTCGCAATAAAGGGTGGTTCCTAACGGATCCTTCTTTTTATAAAACATTTATATATATATATATATATATATAGGGAGGGGCTCATGCGAGAACCACCCTTATTGTGAGAACCTTGAGAACCAATGTGAACACAACCTAAAATAGCTAAAAAAATCTAAAAAAAACCTAACCCCCACCCCCCACCCCCAAAAAACCTAAACCCCCCCCCCCCCACCCCCCCCCCCCCACCCCAAGCTAAATGCTAAAAAAAACCTAACCCCACCCCCCCCCCCCCCCCCAAAAAAAAACCTAAACCCCCTCCCCCACCCCCCAAAAACCTAAACCCCCCCCCCCCAAGCTAAAATGCTAAAAACTAAACCCCCAAAAAACCTAAAAAAATAAAAAAAATCTAAATTTTTTTTTTGAATTTTTTAATATTTTTTATGTTAAAATCGCTACTTTTCGAAGCAAAAAAAAAAAATTTGCTTCGAAAAGTAGCGATTTTTTTATAAAAAATTCAAAAAAAAAATTTGTGTGATTTTTAGCTATTTTTAGGCATTTTTTGTGTGTTCACATTGGTTATCGCGGTTCTCACAATAAGAGGTGGTTCTCGCATGATCTTCTCCCTATATATATATATATAAAACATTTTAACACTTATTACTAAAAGACCACATGCTCTTGATTCTTGAATTTGAGGATATAAAAAATGAATCTGTAATTATAAAAAAGAAAATAAAAACAAACCACAATACATACACGCCAAACATATTATAATTTGTAGTTTAACCTATACATAACTTGTTTCTTTCAAACGGATATAAGAATTATTTAATTGGTCGCGAACATAAGCGTGGTAAGAGAGTGCATGCGAAAAAAAGCCAAAATTGAATGTCTGGCTTAGAATTTGTCTTTGCATGCATCATCACGTGTCCCATGAGTTCCCCTTTGATTAGGATATCATCTTCTTTTTGGCTTTTGACCCTTTTATGTCTTTGAGCATAATTTTACAATCATTATTTTTTTTAAATTTGATATAACCATATAACATATTATACAATTAGATCAAAGTTGGTTGTCTTTAAGCTCAACTTTATGGTTATGTTAGTTTTTAATTCAATTTGATGGTTAGATGAGTATTCTGTATTCTTGATATAAATTCAAACTTGGATACTAGAGATATTCAATAGCTTGAATACATTTATCTTTCTTTTAACGGCAAGGAAAATTATAAATAACACTACCCTAGTTGTGTAAATAAATGTGACCCGAACTCAAACCATTAATATTAACACCTTTGTGAAGTTTGAAAAACTCAATCAAGATTCTATGAACTTTAACTTAGATTTGTAGAGTGCTTGTTTTCATGTAAATTTTTCATGTTAAAATACGAGTTTTGTTTTATTTTAAAGTCTGATTTGTAAATAGTATAACTTGAAGTCTTTAGGTTTCAAGACTCTAATAAACGAATTCGACTTGAGGAGTTAAAACACCCACAATAGTGAAGATATATGTATACGAGTTAGAGCATCCGCGATTGTGGGTTTAAAACCAAGTCTGTATAAATGGTTGCCCCGCTCATAACCTCAAAATCATCCAAAAAACGCTCTTTATTCTCTCTCTATTATGTCTTCTTCCTTCACTCACATAAACGGTTTGAGGGTGATCTTTCACAAAACCAGCCATATCTCTTCCACACTATACTATCTCTCTTTACTCAAAACCAACAATTGAAAATGCTCTTGGAGAGTTTGTTGTGGGGTAATTCTTATTAACCATTTAATAGAAGTTTCTGATTGTTTTTAATGTGTTTGTTTATTTTCTAGAAATTTTTAAACTTCTCCAAGTTTTTTATAGAAATTTTTAAACTTCTGCAAGTTTTTTACATCATTGTTACCCTAGGTTTTCCTGGGAAATATTTTTTAATTGTTTTGATGTAAAAAAAATATGACATTACTCTTTCATGAGTTCACGGGCTCATTAGATTGTTACAATCCCACTTAAAAGTCAAGTGTATCCGTGTACATACTAAGACTTTATTTATTTTTATAAAATCATTAAAAAATTTAGCACACCTAAATCTTTACCTAATACACCTACATGATCTGGATTTGTGCCATATTGTAGGGGAGAAATAACCCTAATTAAGTTCTTTTATTAAAATGAATTTCCACAATTATTGTAAGACCCTTACATTATAATGAATATTTCATATAATATGTTAGAATTGGATACCAAAGAACGTGTTGAATCAAAACTCGTTTATTGATAATTGATACTATTAGGGTTACAAATAAATCCTTCTATTTATAAGCCTAACAACTTGTTCAACAAGTAAACCTATTTGACTCAAACTAGGATTAAAAAACTATCTAAAAAAAACCCCAAGTTTATAACCCGGTCACTTTTTACCCGAACTTTGTAAATCGGTCACTTTTAACCCGAACTTACACATAATAAGCAAGATTAGTCTAACAATCACCCCCCTAATCTTGCAATACTGAGAAGATATCTCATCTCGATAATCTTCAGTCGTGGCACGGCTTTTGTGAGGATGTCAGTCCGTTGCAAATCCCCGCTAACACGTTCCACTTTTTCTTGCTCTTGCAATAAGTTCTCGACTTTCAAACTTATCTCTTCATTTGACAAACCGAGCATCCATTTAACTATTGAAGTGCTGAAAAACTGATATGTGGCAGACTCGTCGCTAAAAACTGTCACTGGCTGATCAGATTCTGTCGCTGACTGGTCAGATTCTGTCGCTGACTGGTCAGATTATGTCGCTAACTGGTCAGTCTGGTCGCTATATGTCTGCTGTGTCGCTGACTGCCCAGATTGGTCGATAATTCCTGTTGCTGACTGGTCTCTTTGGTCGCTAACTTCCGTCACAATAGAGACTGGTTGGTCGCTATTTTCAGCCTTGTCATCTTTAGTCTGTATGCAAACTGGAGATACAACCTCAAGATTAATCTTGTAAATGCGATTAGGTGAACGAGGTACCTTCATTAGCAAAGTCCCGTCTTGCTCAAACATCCAAAGTATACCATCTTGGATAGCGATCTTGTACCCTATCTCGTCCAACTGACCAATGCTTATTATATTACTTTCAAGTGTCGGAATATAGTAAACATCACGCAACACCCTTTGTTCCCCAGATTTTCCTTCCAAGACGACCATACCTTGTCCTTTAATATCTACGCATGACCCGTCTCCAAACTTCACTTTTCCCTTGATGTTCTGATCGAGGTTAGTGAACCACTCTTTTTTACCCGTCATGTGGTTACTCGCCCCGTTGTCAAGAAACCATGTATTGAGTTCACTTGGGCTCGAAGCATACATCCTTGGAATAATCCTTTCCTCGTCTAGAAACACATCATTAGCCTCTTCAACGTGTGTTTGCAAGTAAAGAACCGGTTCAACCCTTTGAATAAGATTGTTTTCCTCGTCCTCGCCCTCGTCCTTTTTACGTGTAGGACAATCCGAAGAAAAATGCCCTAATTCATCGCATCGAAAACACTTTATCTTAGAACGGTCCTTCTTTGGTTTTTGATTCGGTTCCTTGCCTTTGTCTTGACCCCCGATTTTTCCTCGACCGCAACCCCGACCTCTTTGACTAGACTCGGTCGTTCCTTTGCCTCGATCGTACCCTTCCTTTTTTCTAGCTTCCCACTCCTCATACGTGAGCAATAACTGATCACTTCTAACCGGTTGTTCCTTATCTTAAAGGTTGACGCGTTCCTCATAGGCTATAAGACGACCTACGACATCATCAAATCCAACTGTCTTAAGGTCAATGGATTGCTCAAGAGAAGCAACCATGTGAATAAATCTTTTCGGCAAACCATGTAGAAACCTTTTAACCAATTTCTCTTCTTTAATCACTGTTCCAAGAGAAGCAGATCTAGAAGCAATCCCTGAAATCTTTCCTGTGAACTCAGCGATAGTACTTGGTTCCTTCATCTTCAAACCCTCAAATTCCGACATTAAGGTTTGAAGTCTTGCTTCTTTCACACGTTCAGCACCTTGATTGCGAGATTTCACCGCTTCCCACATCTCTTTTGCTGAATCATTGTTCCCAATCTGCAACACTAGCTCTTCGGGTAACCCTTGGAATAGCAAAGCGATTGCTATAGAATCTTTGTGAGTATCGATGGTCGTTCCTGGGTCAATCACATCCCATACCTTGTAAACCTTGAAGATTACCTTCATCTTCATAGCCCAAACGGTGTAGTTTGTATCCGTAAGCATTGGACACGGAAGACTAGGCATCGGTTCCTTCGTTTGAGGAACATGGTTCGCGTTATCACCCATCCTTCGGTTTCGTCTGTTGTAAGTTAAAGGAGTACCCGGGCTTGAATCAATTTTCTAACCTCAAAACGATTCCTTCCTGAAAATAACCTCTGCTCTATCCTTTTTTCAGTCACAGGTTAAAAGAAAGAAACAAATCCTTATGTTGTTTTTCTTTTAATTGCTGCTTTAGAATAAATAATTTCTTCTTTTCCTCCTTTCTCTAAAGGGAAATTGGTATTTAATAAACCAACCTTTGCCCGGTTGGTAAATAATAATCCAACGTACAGAATTGGTATATAATAATCCTACCTATCAACATGTTGGCACTCAATGGACCTCCGTTAGTTTTTTTTAACTGAAGTTAGTTTTTAAGTTTTATTTATTACACAAACAGTCCCTGTAGTTATAAAAAATCATAAAAATCATAAAAAATCATAAAAATTCTAAAAAATCATAAAAATTCTAAAAAAAAAAATCTTAAAAAATCAAAAAAGTTATAAATGTTTCTTAACAAATAAAATCAAAAAGAAAAAATTACATACATACGACTAACGACATCATCTTCCCCAAACCTACAACACTATAAAACCCTAACTCAAATCAGTCTTCATCAATTTCCATCAATGGCTTCTTGTGCTACCACCAGATTCATTTTTCGTCTCCTCCAAACCAAAAACCCTAACTTTCTTCACTCAAATCACCATACAATCTTCACCACAATCCCCAATTCAACATCTCAATCTTCGATTTCATCTCTATATTCGAATCCAAAGTTCCACCATTCAACCACCACTCCACCGCCTCACGTTTCGAAACCTGTTGCTGTTACTACAACAACTACAACCAAATCAGCAGCAGCAAAAGAACGGAATCAGCAGTATCGCCGGATCAGCAGTGTGTCGTCGGAGCTGTTGTGGGTGTCGGAGCTGTTGTGGGTGTCGGATCTGTTGTGGTAGTCGGATCTGTTGTGTGTCGCAGGAGATGATTTCCAAATCAGGAGTTTGTAACCACAGGCGTTCCGATCTGATGCTGTTCCTGATCGGAGCCGGCGCTGGAGTGTGGATGGGGTGCGGTGGTCGGAAGAAGATGAGCAGCGGCTGTGGTGGGTTGCCGGTTCAGATGTGGTGTCGGTGAAGTGTGAAGATGGTGGAGGTGGGCAGCGGCTGATGAACGGTGGTGACAGGTGTGATTCAAAAATCAGAATCTGATTTGGGTTTGTTTGTTTAAGTTTCATTTTAGTTTTGTATAAATCGTATATAAATCGTATAGATATTGAATGCTTCATTGATTGTTGCGTTTTGAATATTATATCGACAACTTGTGTTGTCGGGGTCGCCCAAAAACAGAGGAAACTCTACCCGTTTTTCGTAAAATTTCCGTAAAGCGAAACACGTTAATTTATAAATCGGTTTTTTTTTATTTTTTGAAATTTTTATGATTTTTTTTATTTTTTAGAATTTTTTTGATTTTTTAGAATTTTATTGATTTTTTTGATTTTTTATAATTTTTTAAGATTTTTTTTAGAATTTTTATGATTTTTTAGAATTTTTTTGATTTTTTTAGGATTTTTAGGATTTTTTTATAACTACAGGGACTGTTTGTGTAATAAATAAAACTTAAAACTAGTAACTTATAACTACAGGGACTGTTTGTGTAATAAATAAAATTTAAAAACTAACTTCAGTTAAAAAAAAACTAACGGAGGTCCATTGAGTGCCAACATGTTGATAGGTAGGATTATTATATACCAATTCTGTACGTTGGATTATTATTTACCAACTGGGCAAAGGTTGGTTTATTAAATACCAATTTCCCTTCTCTAAATCGCTGCAACAGAGAAAATTGCCACGGTTGCCTTTTTTCCTTTTAAATGTTGACCGCATAAAATAAACTTGCTGCTAAAAACAAAACTAACTCAAAACTCCTTTGAATTAATTAATAGCTTTTAAATAATTCTACTCGTCTGAGTCAATTCAACAATCTCGTTGACTAGCCCTTGTTTTTTGTTGACCAAAAGAAATTACTCTAGCCTTTATCGTAAGTTACGAAGGATAAAAAAAGTCCTTTTATGATAGTTGGTTTGCACACTCAAACGAACCAAAATAAAGACGCAAATCTTTAACCTGATCGACTTCTTCGCAAACTTGATCGAAACAACGTGTTCTTCCTTCTTCTGTTTCGATTACTAACTTGTGCACCAAGTCTCGTCTGCCGCCCGCCTTCTGTGATCGTCGGAACCCGTCGCAAGATACTTCAATCGCTGACCTTCGCTGATTGACCTCTTCTTGCCGGACTCCAAGATCAACAGTCTTGATCGTGGATCGAACTCCTTAGAGCTCTGATACCAATTTGTTGGAATTGGATACCAAAGAACGTATTGAATCAAAACTCGTTTATTGATAATTGTTACTATTAGGGTTACAAATAAATCCTTCTATTTATAAGCCTAACAACTTGTTCAACAAGTAAACCTATTTGACTCAAACTAGGATTAAAAAACTATCTCAAAAAAAACCCCAAGTTTATAACCCGGTCACTTTTTACCCGAACTTTGTAAGTCGGTCACTTTTAACCCGAACTTACACATAATAAGCAAGATTAGTCTAACATAATAAAGTGTGCATTTTTAAACCAACACATCATTTTATAAAAGAAACATCGGCGTAACGATGCTTACATAAAGCTTAAAACATCCAAACTATGTATATCAAAGTTTTACAAAAGTGTTTAGTAATAAAAGAGACTAATATATAGATGCGGAAGCTTCATTCGTATATGTGTTCGGTTCTCTTACAAGCTTAATCGTCATCCGAAGTTCGTAGTAATTACCTATAATTAAAATTATCATAAACGTTAGTTATGAGAGTTTATAATACCTTTAAACATGTTCGTAAGCTAAAACAAACAAACAGCAAACTTTAATCAGCTTATTAAGCCGTCGCGGGGCGTGACCGGCTTGTTTAATGGTCTTCGCGGGGCGCGACGTGGCGGGTCGTGACCGAAACTCTTTTCTTTGTCACGTGGTGCGAAGCCTTGAATTCGACAGAAAGTTCCTAAGACAGTGCTGCATATTTCCAGCAAAACATATTTTCACCAAAAGGACCATAGCTCTCTAAGTTTTGATCTGATTTACGTCTCGGTTCTTCCTACGTTATCGTAATTCGTTCCTCTATAATATGGAGTAAAAATCCGATATCCGGATTAACAAAATTCATAATTTTAAGCTATCAGCTTTGTTAGGGGAGGATTTTCTAACAATTAGTGATCCTTATTCGTTATCCTAATTAGTGATCCTTACTTCTGTGACAGGTGGTGATCCTCAGAAGAGCTTCAGGATCAGGATCATGGATCACTTTAAGGATCCTCGTACTAACGATTGTTTACTTATGTTTTGTAGCGTCTCGCAGGTATATTAAGCTTGACCAAGTCTAGGCGACATTCCTGGAGAATATTCCTAAACTATTATGCACGTGCTTGACCGAAGATAGACGTTATGGAGAACGTGGAGGCTTGGCACGAAAGTCGGATAGTTAGTTTAGGTGGTTATTTCTATTTTAAAAAGGGAGTAACGAGCTAGTAGAAAACACTTAGTCATTTTTTGCAGTTACACACACTCGTACAAGCTCTCATACAAGCTCTCGCTCAAACACCAAGCAATTACATACACTTTTCACACTTTTTATACATTCCACTGTAGTGATCCTTGTACCTGGCTCGTTACTATCCGAAGTTGTAAACGTTTAATCATTTATTTTAGTGTGGTGATCGGTAGTTTCCATCACCCGGGGTTTTTTGTGCCGGAGATCAACTCTTGATCAAGGGCTTTTTCCCCGTATAAATCCTTGTGTTGTTTGTGCACTTTACATTGAAGTGATCCTCATCGCTGTTACATATTTTAAGCATCATTCCCCTAAACAAAGAGTTTGGTTGCAATATCCTCATCAGATTTTCTGACCAAAACAGTTTGGCGCCCACTGTGGGGCAATTGGTGCTTCGTCCTTAAGAAAATACGCATTTCTGTGCTTAATTCGGCTCACTACAACCAAGCAGATGGCTTCCTCATCGAAGAATGCTTCAAACTTGATGCCCTCATTCACTTCCTCACAAGGCGTTCCTCCTTTGCCTCCACCACCTTCTGGATCCCAGAAGAATACAGAGAATGTTGCGAAGAAACCGACTCCCATTTTCTCAAAACCACCTGCTTCTTCTGTATCAACTAATCCTACTACTAATGATCTCTATGCTTTGATTTTGCAGATGAGGAATCATGCACAAGAGCAGGATAAGACCAACGAAAGGATCCTCCGGGAGATTGACGAAATTAAGAAACAGAAGAAAACGGCAGAGGATTGTTCCCCACTGATGCCCAGATCTTTGAATTTTGATACTCCGGTGGTTACTTCTCAGCCGTCAGTGGTTCCAGACATTCAATATGCGGGTGGACCAAAAGGAGTGCACTACGGAACAACAGCTATGACCCAGGCACTAGGTTCATATTTCCAGCCAGCAGGATCCTATCCCCAGCATATGGGATCCCTCACGAGTACAGGAGGATATTCAGGAATGCACCAGGTTCAAGGATCCTCCTTCGTTCCAGGATCATCCCAGGTTCAAGGATCCTCCTTCGTTCCAGGATCATCCCAGGTTCAAGGATCCTCCTTCGTCCCAGGATCATCCCAGGTTCAAGGATCCTCCTTCGTTCCAGGATCATCCCAGGTTCAAGGATCCTCCTTCGTTCCAGGATCATCCCAGGTTCAAGGATCCTCCTTCTTTCCAGGATCATCCCAGGTTCAAGGATCCTCCTTCTTTCCAGGATCATCCCAGTTTCAGGGATCCTTCCAGATGCCAGGATCCTTGAGGAGTCTGCAAACAGGAAGTCCAGATGTCCATCAAGGAGATTTTATTCCAATGCAGACCAATGCCTCTACCGGTCCCTCGATCATTCCAGAGTCTCAACAATATGGATTAACCTCCATTCTTCCTAACTTGAATCCAATGGGAGGTAACACTTTTAATAATTCTCATACTACTAACCATGGTCTTATGCAGGATCCAGGTATCAATCATGCCATGGCCAGAGAATTGCAAAAGCTAAAGGATATGATCTCGAGTGTTCCGGGAGTAGTCAAACCTATTCCAGAGATTGCAGATGGGAGCCACAAGATATCTCGTTTTGCACCACCAATCTGTGATGCTGAGATACCCAAGAGGTTCCATGTGCCTACAATGAAACTGTATGATGGTTCGACGGATCCTGAAGAACACATAGCACAATACAGGGAGAGGATGGAGATCAATCCAATCCCAGAAAAGTTAAAGGAAGCATGCCTATGCAAAGGATTCGGATCCACTCTTACTGGATCAGCTCTCAAATGGCTGCTAAGTCTTCCTCCCTATTCTATTACCTCATTTGCAAACCTAGTTAACTTGTTTAATACTCAGTTTTCTTGTAGTAGAAAATTTGAACGATTAACTAGTGATTTATATAGGATAACCCAGGGTCATAATGAATCACTAAGGGATTACATTACTAAATTCAGTAAAGAATCCTTAGACATTCCCAACTTAGATATAGCCACGGCTGTTGAGGCCTTCAAAATGGGATTGCTTAGGGATTCGTTATTTTATGATGATCTTGTTATGACACCATGCAGGAACCTAGATGAGGTAAGAACCCGGGCCCTCAGGTTCATTCGGCTAGAGGATGACAAGAGGATTCAGGAGAGGATAACAGGATCCTCAAAGCAGGATAAGCAAGGATCCTCATTCAGAAACAACAAGTTCAGATCCTACAACAAATCTGATAATCAGAACGTGCATTCTATTGATCAAGAAGAGGATGATGAGGATTATCCTCCAATTTCTGAATATTGCTTTAGTGTTGATAACAATGAACTAATCCTTGCCATGCAGAACCTAGGTGATAAGGCTAGATGGCCAAGAAAGAATGACAGGCCAGCTGCAACTAAGGATAAATCAAAGTGGTGTGCATATCATGAAGATTTTGGGCACCTCACAGAAGAATGCATTGCATTAAGAAAGGAAATTGGATACTTGTTGAGCAAAGGGCATCTAAAAGAGTTGTTGGGAAGAAAAAAGTCAAGGACTCAGGATCCTGAAAGGATCCCCGACAAGGCTCCAGCTCCTCCAGCAGACGCACAAGTGATAAACTTTATTTCTGGAGGATCCGATATTTGTGGCACATCCTTCTCAGCAGCTAAAAGGCATGCGAAGGAAGCTAAGATGGATAATGGAGAAAGACCAGTTCGAACATCAAGTGTCTCCGAAGGAAAAGTCATAACCTTTGATGAAGAGGATCGTGTTGATATCCAGGATCCTCATCACGATGGTTTAGTTATTACTCTTTTCATATCTAACCATTTTGTCCGCAGGATCCTTATAGACGGAGGAAGCTCGGTGAACATTATCCAGCTTGATGTTCTGAAGAAGATGGGTATCCCTGAATCAGAGATCATACCAAGATCCTCCGTGCTCGTGGGATTTAGTGGCGAAACTAAGAACACTCTGGGGACATTAAACTCCCAATATATATTGAAGGCTTACACTCTTATCAAAAATTTTGTGTTATTGACTGTTTATCTTGTTGTAATGTTATCCTTGGCAGGCCCTGGATACACGATATGAAAGCAATCTCGTCTACTTACCATCAATGTGTGAAGCTCCCTAGTCCTTGGGGAATAGTAAAGATTGATAGTGATCAGCAGGAGGCTAAGAATTGCTATACTTCATCGATGAAACCAGCCTCGAAATCCAGGGAGCAATAGCAATCAAAGTATCCTCCAAGGGATGTCTTGGAGGCAAAAGAGCAGGATGTGGTAGAAATCCTCATGGATCCTGATGATCCTGAATCCAAAATCTATATTGGATCAGGGATCCTTGGCGAAATGAAAGAAGACCTCGTATCCTTCCTCAAAAGGAGAAAGACTACCTTTGCATGGAAACACGAAGACATGACTGGTATATCCAAAGATGTTATCACCCATAAACTCGGCATCGACAGATCCTTCAGACCAATCCATCAAAGGAGAAGGAAGTTTGCACCAGAAAGGAATGCCATTATCCAAGAAGAGGTAGAGAAATTGCTCCGGGCAGGTATGATTAGAGAGGTCAAGTATCCAAGATGGTTGGCCAATGTGGTTGTTGTTCAAAAGAAAAACGGAAAGTGGAGGGTATGTGTCGATTTTACCGATTTAAATAAGGCATGTCCCAAGGATCCTTTCCCTTTACCCCACATTGACTCCATGGTGGATGCAACTGCGGGTCATGAACTGTTAACTTTTATGGATGCTTCATCTGGATTTCAACAAATCCAAATGGAACCATCCGACCAAGAGGATACAGCCTTCATGACTCCAACTGGTATATATTGCTATATTGCTATGCCGTTCGGATTGAGAAATGCAGGTGCAACGTACCAAAGGCTGGTGAATATGATGTTCAAGGATCAGATTGGACAAACTATGGAGGTTTACATAGATGATATGGTGGTAAAATCCTTAAAAGCTGAGGATCACCTAAGAGACTTGGAGGAAGCATTCGATATCCTTGACAAATATAACATGAAGCTTAATCCTTCAAAATGTCACTTTGGTGTTAAAGCAGGTAAATTCTTAGGATATATGGTGACAAAGAGAGGCATCGAAGCTAGCCCGGAACAAATCAAAGCAATAGTGAACATCAAATCTCCGGCCAATGCTAAGGATGTTCAAAGGCTAACAGGAAGGATAGCAGCCTTGAACAGATTCATATCCAAGTCCTCCGAGAAGTGTAAAGAATTCTATGATATCCTAAGGAAGAACAAGAAATTTGAGTGGACGGAGAAGCATGAAAATGCTTTAAAAGCCCTCAAAGATTACCTATCCTCGGCCCCGGCTTTGATGAAACCAGAAAAAGGTGATGTGTTATCCTTGTATCTTGCTGTATCCTCAAAAGCGGTAAGTGCGGTCCTTGTTAAGGATCATCAAGGTACACAACATCCTGTCTATTATGTAAGTAAAAGTTTACTTGATGCCGAATCCAGGTACTCACACCTTGAAAAACTTATTCTTGCATTAATTATGGCATCTACAAAGCTAAGACATTATTTTGAAACTCATGTTATCATTGTTAAAACTAATTTCCCAATTAAGAATGTCCTCAGGAAACCAGAGATGTCAGGAAGGATGGCTAAGTGGGCAGTGAAGCTAAGTGCATACGATATAAGATATGAGCCTAGGACAGCCATCAAATCCCAAGCATTAGCTGACTTTGTGGCTGATTTCAGTAGTGATTTACAAGAAGAAGCTGAGCTAGAAGTCCAGCAGCTAGAAGAGACCAAGGATCCTTGGATACTCTATACTGATGGATCCTCAAACGTCAAAGGCACAGGGCTTGGAATACTACTAAAATCGCCACAGGGGGACATAATACCCCATTCTATAGCTTGTGAGTTCCAAACCACTAATAATGAGGCTGAATATGAAGCCTTAATTGCTGGTTTGCAAATTGCAAAATATATGGGGATCAGGTATCTTGAGGTACACGTAGATTCTTTGTTGATTACAAACCACTTTAATGGATCATATGCTGTTAAAGGTGAAAAGCTAACCAAATATTTGGAGATAGTCAAAAGTTTGGCACTCTCTTTTGTTTCCTTTAGTTTGTCACAGGTACCAAGGGAATAAAATACAGAAGCTGATGCATTGGCTAACTTAGGATCATCTTTGAAGATCCCAGAGGATATCAGGATTCCCATTATCCATATCCTGACCCCGGCTATCGAGGATCACCAGACTATGGAGATAGGAGATGATTCTGCAGTTATCCCTAGTGAGGATATTCAATCCTATTCAGGATCCGGATCATGGATCTCACCAATTATGAGATACTTACAACATGGAGAGATTCCTACAGGAGAAAACCCTAGGGCTTTCAAATCTAAGGTATCTCAATTTACAATTATAAATAATATGTTATACAGGCGATCTCTTGCAGGACCATACTTGAGATGCATTGAGGATCCTGAAGTTCAAGAAGTTTTAAAAGACTTCCATGAAGGAGATTGTGGAAACCACACTGGGGGCAGGGCGTTATTCTCAAGGATCCTGAGGACAGGATATTACTGGCCAACCATGAAGAAAGATGCTGTGGAGTATGCCAGAAGATGTGATCCTTGCCAGAGACACAGCAATATCCTTCATCAACCAGCTGAATTATTGCATCCTATATCCTCCTCTTGGCCATTTATGAGATGGGGTATGGATATAGTTGGAAAGCTCCCTAAGGCACCTGGTGGGAAAGTATTCATGTTAGCTATGACTGATTACTTCTCTAAGTGGATAGAGGCTGAAGCCTTTGCCCAAGTCAGGGAAAAGGAAGTTATATCCTTCATTAAAAGAAATATTATAACTAGATTTGGAATTCCTTCTGAGATTATATGTGATAATGGTTCCCAATTTATTGGGGGCAGAACCACTAACTTTTGTGACAGTTGGGGGATTAGGATGATAACATCAACACCAGTCCACCCACAAGCTAATGGCCAAGCAGAATCATCCAACAAGATCATCATCAACAATTTGAAGAAAAAGCTTGGATCCAAGAAAGGGAAATGGGCAGAAGAACTACCCTATGTGCTTTGGGCTGACAGGACAACCCCTAAGAATGCTACTGGTCAAACACCATTCTCTTTGGTGTTTGGGGCAGAATCAGTGATCCCAACAGAAATGGTGGTTCCTACTGCTAGAACAAGTACCCGTGATCCTGAGGAAAATGATGAAAACTTGGCTCAAGACCTGGATACTATTGAAGAAATCAGGGATATGGCTAGGATAAGGATGACCAGTTATCAACAAAGAATGGCTGGTGCTTACAACAAAAATGTCAGGATCAGGAGGTTTCAAGTTGGAGATATGATGTTAAGGAAAGCATTTCAGAATACCACCAATCCTGCCGATGGAAAATTGGCTCCAAAATGGGAAGGCCCTTATTTGATTGAAGCTGAAGCAGGAAAGGGGGCATATAGATTGCTAACCATGGAAGGTGATTTGCTACCAAGAGCTTGGAATGCTGTCCACTTGAAGAAATACTTCATATAAGCAGGACCCTTATGGCATAGGTGATCCTCACGATAGAGATATCCTTAAAGGATCCTTAAAGTATTGGTGATCCTTACTCAGGTAATATCCTAATCTTGAACTATTTCATTTCTTTATTTTCTCATATAAGGATAAGGATCATGTATCCTTTATCCATCTCTCACGTGAGTTCAAGTTTTGAAAGTTCAGGTATCTTTAGCACAGCGTTGGTTATCCACAGAAGCAATTCGTCTTTTGGGTTTAACCCCATTTATCCTTGGGCTTGACCCCAGTTCCGCCTGTAGCGCACGATGATCCTGGTATAGTTCAAGGCTTTGGGACCAGTACTCGTTCTAGGGGCTGATAATTCCATTGTTCTGGCTATGCTTAGGATCCTACGTATAATGGTAGACGTACCATATATCCGTTCATAAGGTTTCTAACGTTTTCACGTTAGCTAAGGTTTCTAACGTTTTCACGTTAGCTAAGGTTTTGGCATCTCCATGTCACTAAGTTTGGATAGTCGCCAGTTAGGGCCATACTCCAGTTTACACACGATCCTTGGGCTTGTCCCCAGTTATCCTTGGGCTTGTCCCCAGTTGCTAACTCTTTTCTTATATTGGCTTAGTCCCAAGTTATGCTCTATTTCAGGTCCTTGAAGGTAAGCAGCTAGGGATCCTTGATCCTTATTTCACTCTAAGGCTTATCTTATAGTTATCCTTATTATGGTTAGGATTCTAACTTGGATCCTCAGGTATGATCCTTAACTCTTTAGATTCCATTCATTATTCTTTTAAATAACCCTTATACTTGACAACTGAACTTGTGTTTCTTAAACTATGTCATTTTTTAGAACTTATCGGTTATGGGATATGTGATCCTTGATTATATCCTAAACTTTGTGGATATATTTTCTAATTTTTCAAGGCTTGATAAATATAAACAGAATGAACATTATAACAGTTGGAAAGTAACATACTAAAAAGGATAACAACACAAGATAAGCGACGAAAGGTTAAGTTTTTATTTATTAACATAAGACTAACCCTTTAAAGGTTGTCAAAATTACCTACCCGAGCATCTACCAGCAAAACGTGGCCCGTCCGCTGGGGTAGGTAAAGGGTGTCCATGATAATGAGTTCAAAAGTAGTGCAGGAATATAAAGGCGGCAGGATCACAATGGTTTCATCCCCCAAACAGAGGATCCCTCCACCAATTGCAATCCTGCCTATTGTCCAAAGGATCATACATGATCCTTAAACCTAAGAACTATTGTTTAGAGTTATTACAAACCATGAAATTGTTTTAAACATCACAACCATCAAACTAAAAATTGGGCTCCGGCCTTAGCACATATATCCATCATCGCCCAATTGTGCAGCCTACACCTTTGCTGCATTGTCATCATCACCAGCCGCTGCATCCTCAGCTTTATCCTTCAACCCGCTGCCACTAGCCTCAATTGCCAGAATCTCCTCAGCCTCCTCTTCATCACCCAATTCAGCCAGCCTTGCCTTCCATTCTTCAATCTCCCAATTGCTTTTGTCGAAGGCAGGATCCTGAGCCTCCAAGGCCATTTGCAGCTTGGTTTTGTACATTGCTATGGCGGCAGAGACTTTGGCATCATCCGTGATCTCCTGCCTTTCATAGTCAAAGTTAACCAGCACCTTGGCCATCTTCTGTTTGGTATCCTTGAGTTCCTTCTGAAGATCCGCAATTGCAAGATCCTTGAGCACAGCAACCTGCTGGAGGTCGGCAATCTTCTGATCTTGATCCTCAACATGGCCGACGTAATCCTCGATCTCAGCAAATTTCTGCAAAAGAAAAAGGGTAAAGCGATTCAAGAGCAAGTGATCCTTAGATCAGCAGGATATGCAAGCAGAGACAGTGATCCTTACATCATTAAAGTACTCGAGGAACTGGTGGCGAATTAAGGGCAGGCCCTGCAAATCCTCAGCCTCGGAAGTCTTTCTCTTCTTGATTCCCTTCCCTTTGAGGGGTGCCTTGGGGATTGAGACTGTCGGGCTAGTAGGGACCTTTCTTTTGGAGGATTTAACAGTGGTGAGATCGGTGACGCTGAACCTTGAAGCAGCTTTGGCAGATTTTCCAGCACCTACACAATCAAAACAAGATAAGTGTCTTTTCTTAATATACATTTAACTATTTATTTAAATCTTAAAAAAGGATACTTACTTGACATTGTGACAGAACCTGAGGATACCTCCTGTGAATCTTGGGTTATTGTCTTGAAAGTTCTAGTCTCAGGGTCGAGTCCCCAGAAAGCAGCAAGTCTTTCCCTGGTTGCGGGCGTTGTGATGAGACGTGAAAAGGAGATGGCTGCATGACACAAGATAAAGAAAGGGTTAGTGATCATATTACAAAAACATGATCATCTGGTGATCCTTCACAGGATCCTCCAGCATACCATGGGTGGACCATGTTCTTGGTAAGTGCTCTCCATCTGAAATGGTATCCCTCCTTACAAAGAAGAAGCGACGCTTCCAATCTTTGTCGTTCTTGGTGACTTTGAGAAGAGGATGATCTGCACTGGGTTTACGTTTGAGCAAATAACGGTGGGAACCGAAGGTAGTAAGATCATACAACTCCGCCAGTTCTGACATTCCTAAATCAAGACTCTCCTGCTCAATGATCCTCTCTAGGGTGTATAGAACCCTCCAGATCATCGGCATGGCTTGAATGTAAGATATGCCGGTAAGGGAAAAGAAGGATTGTGTGAACTCCGGGAAAGGATAGGTGTACCCTATAGCAAATGGAGTGACTGGAAAGGCGACCCATGTATCAGAAACGTAGTCGCTCAGAACAGTTGAATCGAAGGGTTTGAAAAAGACATTCGCCGGAAAACGGTGACGGATGTTATCTATTTGTGCATCGGTAAAGCAACACCTCTCGTTCACCGAGTCCTTGATGATCTTCTGACTCTTCAAAGGGCTATCCTTTTTGTGATCCTTGGCCGGGGAACTTCGGAGCAACATTTTTTGAAGTGATAAAGATAAAGAAAGAAGAACAGAGTAAGAAGGGAAGAGAGAGGAGAAAGATATACCTGATTGATCTTCAACTGAGATTATAAAGGGAGTTTCTTTCGAATTTAAATGCATAATGATCCTATCTATATCTCTATTTATAATTATGATTCTGCAGGATTGTCACTTCCGTGACATCATCATCGCAACGGCTAGTTCTATTTTAACGGCTATATATCCGTTAGTTAGTTACGGATAAGATCAAGAAAATATAACTCGCCAGATTTTACAAATTACTCCTTATATTTTGGGGGCAATTGTTAGGGGAGGATTTTCTAACAATTAGTGATCCTTATTCGTTATCCTAATTAGTGATCCTTACTTCTGTGACAGGTGGTGATCCTCAGAAGAGCTTCAGGATCAGGATCAGGATCATGGATCACTTTAAGGATCCTCGTACTAACGATTGTTTACTTATGTTTTGTAGCGTCTCGCAGGTATATTAAGCTTGACCAAGTCTAGGCGACATTCCTGGAGAATATTCCTAAACTATTCTGCACGTGCTTGACCGAAGATAGACGTTATGGAGAACGTGGAGGCTTGGCACGAAAGTCGGATAGTTAGTTTAGGTGGTTATTTCTATTTTAAAAAGGGAGTAACGAGCTAGTAGAAAACACTTAGTCATTTTTTGCAGTTACACACACTCGTACAAGCTCTCATACAAGCTCTCGCTCAAACACCAAGCAATTACATACACTTTTCACACTTTTTATACATTCCACTGTAGTGATCCTTGTACCTGGCTCGTTACTATCCGAAGTTGTAAACGTTTAATCATTTATTTTAGTGTGGTGATCGGTAGTTTCCATCACCCGGGGTTTTTTGTGCCGGAGATCAACTCTTGATCAAGGGCTTTTTCCCCGTATAAATCCTTGTGTTGTTTGTGCACTTTACATTGAAGTGATCCTCATCGCTGTTACATATTTTAAGCATCATTCCCCTAAACAAAGAGTTTGGTTGCAATATCCTCATCAGATTTTCTAACCAAAACAGTTTGGCGCCCACTGTGGGGCAATTGGTGCTTCGTCCTTAAGAAAATACGCATTTCTGTGCTTAATTCGGCTCACTACAACCAAGCAGATGGCTTCCTCATCGAAGAATGCTTCAAACTTGATGCCCTCATTCACTTCCTCACAAGGCGTTCCTCCTTTGCCTCCACCACCTTCTGGATCCCAGAAGAATACAGAGAATGCTGCGAAGAAACCGACTCCCATTTTCTCAAAACCACCTGCTTCTTCTGTATCAACTAATCCTACTACTAATGATCTCTATGCTTTGATTTTGCAGATGAGGAATCATGCACAAGAGCAGGATAAGACCAACGAAAGGATCCTCCGGGAGATTGACGAAATTAAGAAACATAAGAAAACGACAGAGGATTGTTCCCCACTGATGCCCAGATCTTTGAATTTTGATATTCCGGTGGTTACTTCTCAGCCGTCAGTGGTTCCAGACATTCAATATGCGGGTGGACCAAAAGGAGTGCACTACGGAACAACAGCTATGACCCAGGCACTAGGTTCATATTTCCAGCCAGCAGGATCCTATCCCCAGCATATGGGATCCCTCACGAGTACAGGAGGATATTCAGGAATGCACCAGGTTCAAGGATCCTCCTTCGTTCCAGGATCATCCCAGGTTCAAGGATCCTCCTTCGTCCCAGGATCATCCCAGGTTCAAGGATCCTCCTTCGTTCCAGGATCATCCCAGGTTCAAGGATCCTCCTTCGTTCCAGGATCATCCCAGGTTCAAGGATCCTCCTTCTTTCCAGGATCATCCCAGGTTCAAGGATCCTCCTTCTTTCCAGGATCATCCCAGTTTCAGGGATCCTTCCAGATGCCAGGATCCTTGAGGAGTCTGCAAACAGGAAGTCCAGATGTCCATCAAGGAGATTTTATTCCAATGCAGACCAATGCCTCTACCGGTCCCTCGATCATTCCAGAGTCTCAACAATATGGATTAACCTCCATTCTTCCTAACTTGAATCCAATGGGAGGTAACACTTTTAATAATTCTCATACTACTAACCATGGTCTTATGCAGGATCCAGGTATCAATCATGCCATGGCCAGAGAATTGCAAAAGCTAAAGGATATGATCTCGAGTGTTCCGGGAGTAGTCAAACCTATTCCAGAGATTGCAGATGGGAGCCACAAGATATCTCGTTTTGCACCACCAATCTGTGATGCTGAGATACCCAAGAGGTTCCATGTGCCTACAATGAAACTGTATGATGGTTCGACGGATCCTGAAGAACACATAGCACAATACAGGGAGAGGATGGAGATCAATCCAATCCCAGAAAAGTTAAAGGAAGCATGCCTATGCAAAGGATTCGGATCCACTCTTACTGGATCAGCTCTCAAATGGCTGCTAAGTCTTCCTCCCTATTCTATTACCTCATTTGCAAACCTAGTTAACTTGTTTAATACTCAGTTTTCTTGTAGTAGAAAATTTGAACGATTAACTAGTGATTTATATAGGATAACCCAGGGTCATAATGAATCACTAAGGGATTACATTACTAAATTCAGTAAAGAATCCTTAGACATTCCCAACTTAGATATAGCCACGGCTGTTGAGGCCTTCAAAATGGGATTGCTTAGGGATTCGTTATTTTATGATGATCTTGTTATGACACCATGCAGGAACCTAGATGAGGTAAGAACCCGGGCCCTCAGGTTCATTCGGCTAGAGGATGACAAGAGGATTCAGGAGAGGATAACAGGATCCTCAAAGCAGGATAAGCAAGGATCCTCATTCAGAAACAACAAGTTCAGATCCTACAACAAATCTGATAATCAGAACGTGCATTCTATTGATCAAGAAGAGGATGATGAGGATTATCCTCCAATTTCTGAATATTGCTTTAGTGTTGATAACAATGAACTAATCCTTGCCATGCAGAACCTAGGTGATAAGGCTAGATGGCCAAGAAAGAATGACAGGCCAGCTGCAACTAAGGATAAATCAAAGTGGTGTGCATATCATGAAGATTTTGGGCACCTCACAGAAGAATGCATTGCATTAAGAAAGGAAATTTGATACTTGTTGAGCAAAGGGCATCTAAAAGAGTTGTTGGGAAGAAAAAAGTCAAGGACTCAGGATCCTGAAAGGATCCCCGAGAAGGCTCCAGCTCCTCCAGCAGACGCACAAGTGATAAACTTTATTTCTGGAGGATCCGATATTTGTGGCACATCCTTCTCAGCAGCTAAAAGGCATGCGAAGGAAGCTAAGATGGATAATGGAGAAAGACCAGTTCGAACATCAAGTGTCTCCGAAGGAAAAGTCATAACCTTTGATGAAGAGGATCGTGTTGATATCCAGGATCCTCATCACGATGGTTTAGTTATTACTCTTTTCATATCTAACCATTTTGTCCGCAGGATCCTTATAGACGGAGGAAGCTCGGTGAACATTATCCAGCTTGATGTTCTGAAGAAGATGGGTATCCCTGAATCAGAGATCATACCAAGATCCTCCGTGCTCGTGGGATTTAGTGGCGAAACTAAGAACACTCTGGGGGGACATTAAACTCCCAATATATATTGAAGGCTTACACTCTTATAAAAAATTTTGTGTTATTGACTGTTTATCTTGTTGTAATGTTATCCTTGGCAGGCCCTGGATACATGATATGAAAGCAGTCCCGTCTACTTACCATCAATGTGTGAAGCTCCCTAGTCCTTGGGGAATAGTAAAGATTGATAGTGATCAGCAGGAGGCTAAGAATTGCTATACTTCATCGATGAAACCAGCCTCGAAATCCAGGGAGCAATAGCAATCAAAGTATCCTCCAAGGGATGTCTTGGAGGCGAAAGAGCAGGATGTGGTAGAAATCCTCATGGATCCTGATGATCCTGAATCCAAAATCTATATTGGATCAGGGATCCTTGGCGAAATGAAAGAAGACCTCGTATCCTTCCTCAAAAGGAGAAAGACTACCTTTGCATGGACTTAACAGGAATATCCTCAACTATATGTGTGTCATTTATTTGACTCGTTCAACTATAACTAGTTGAACGAACTTAACAGGAATCCCTTATATGGAATTGCGCATCTTTTAGTCATACTCAACTCCTAAGTTTTTTACTTGTATTTCGGGTTCCCGATTCTCGGTTAATGCTTATAATGACTTTCAATTCATAATCCGGGTATCACTTCAAAGCCATTAATTGTGAAACCTTCCCGGTTTACATCAAGACTTCAAATTGACCCGTTTGGTTTTCTTTGCGACGCCCATCGCTTTTATATAACCAAAGTTTCATTACTTTGGTTATTTTGACCCGTTTGGTTATTATAGTGAAATCCATCACTTTTACATTCTAACTTATCGCTAGACTCTAGTTAATCCGTTCGGTTTATTCATGCGGAATCCCCCATTTTAGTGTCAACCGAGCTTCATAACATTTCATTTGTCATTCAACATAAATAGACATAAAAATACTAACGAAAATTTAAAAAGCATATAGCCGCGTACCTTTAAAGCTTTCCCTTTAAGCGGTTATCTGTTCCGCTTTGACCACTCGACGATTCGCCCAATTTGCCTATAGAGTTCAATTCGAATACATCGCTTAGAAATCATGTTTCAATATTTAACACACAACACGCCTAACTAATCAATTAAGTGGTTTATTCGTATTTCTCAATATTTCAAGATCACTTAGACATTTTGTCGAACATCTTATGGGCGAGATTATTATACTAACATAATCAAGTTCATGATTAATAATTTAACCATGTTTAATCATCATTTTCTAAATCATATGTCTAGTATACATAAACTACACCTAGACTTGTATCATAGCAATCAAATAACACCAATTCATCACTATAATTCAAGTGTTCATTCTTTTTATTAATAAAACTCATATAGCACATATATGATAAATCTTTCAATCACCAGGTTATGACATGAAATCATTAAATTCTCATCTAGGGTTTGTTTCTAGACTTGTAATCATATCAATTTTGCCATAACATCAAACAATCATTCAAGAATTTCATTTATGAGAGTTCATGACAAATCAAAACATCACCAATTATCAATATTGGACATACCTTGTGATCTCCTAAGTATAATGATCACTAATTTATCTTGAAATTGATCTCAAATCCGTTTCCTTCTTTGATTTTAAGAGAATTTGGTGAACTTACGTTTAAGAGAAGAACTCCTTTGGTTCTATGGGTTTGGTTGTTTTTGTTTTTGTGTTTGATTTTTATTTATTAAACCAGTTTCAAGTTTGCCACTTTTAGTCCCTCTACTTTTAAGGTTTATAAAATGGGCTAGAATCCCTTGATTCTTGATCATTTAATAACATATAATTAACTAGGTTAAATATCCCTAGTTTTATTTTCGTAAATTAATTATCAATATAAATAATTATACATGTATACACATATATATAATTTAATATTTTTGAAGTGTTACAATTATGAAGTGGGAAATCTGACTTTTAAAGTTAATATTGAATAGGTTTTATAGATTCACAAGGATAGGGATGTAAATGAGTTTTGTGTTGTGTTGAGATGAGCTTAAATTCGGCTAACCTTAGACGGGTGGGTGTGGTTTCGGGGAGGTGGTTGGGGCGCCTAGGTGGCACCTATCCACGTCGGGGAACCCCCCCCCCTCCGGGTGGAGTATTCGGTGAGCTCGGAGACTCACCCTTGTCTGCCCCGATCAACCTGTCTCTTTCTATATATCTCTCTTGATTCTTTCTCTTAATATCATTATTGGAAGGGATGGATGAAGAGCCATTTTTTCTTGTTGGAGAAAGGTGATGAGGTGGAGTGTAATGTGAAGGTGGGGTGTGTGTGTGGGGGGGGGGGGGGGTGGGGGGGGGGCATACCTCTTAGTCTTATACTTTGCTTGTTTAAATTTGCTAGAGATCGACTTATAGTTTAGCCCATTTCAAACTTCATGTATAAAACTTTGAGCTTGGCTAATGAGGTTGACTCCTGACATAAATATAATAAAGAGTAAATTGTCATTTTGGTTCTTGATGTTTGACCAAAATTGGCACTTTAATCCAAATAGTTTTTTTCTTGCTATTTTAGTCCAAATAGTTTTTTCCTGCCATTTTAGTCCCTGGCTTGTCATTTTCATCTAACCCACTAACTTCATTCACAAAATTTAGTTAACTTAGGTGAATTTTGGTCAAACCACATTTTTCTTTCTCTTTTTGCAGCTGCGATGGTATCAGGTATGGAGATGGTGGTGTGCCGGTTTATAATGAAGATGATGGCGGTGGTTGTTGGTTTACGATGATGGCCGTGGTGTTGGTTGATGACATGGGTGTCGGAAAAGTGGCCGGTGGTGGTGGAAATGATGGGTGGTGATGGTGGTGGGGTGGGTGGGTAGGTGGGTGGTGATGGTGCAGGCAGGTGGTGGCGATGATAGAAGATTGTGATGGGGTGGGTGGTGGTAGGGATGAGCTCGGTACCGAACCGGTACCGGAACCGAAAGTACCGGTACCGAAAATGTATCTGGTTCGGTAAATTCGGAACCGGCGGTACCGGGTACCGTTTGCTCATCCCTAGGTGGTGGTAGATGTAAATAGCAAAAAATGACAAAAGTCAAAGTCATAGACTAAAATGATAAGAAAAAAAACTATTTGAATTAAAATGGCAAGAAAAAACTATTTAGACTAAAGTGACAATTTTGATCAAATTATCTCAGTAACTAAAATGTCAATTTACACGGTAATAAATGAGTAAATCATTTAACATTTATAAAGTATTTATTAGTTTATAAACAGGGGGCTGGGTACAAAAGTGGTTATGGGAAAAAAGGACTGGTTTTTAGGATTAATTTGTGTTTTTATGTCACGACTTCAATGCAATGGTTAGAGTGAAGTCATCAAAGAGGAAATTCGGGTTGAAATTGGGGTACGTGCCTTTGTATCATGAATTTTGCATCTCTAATTTGGTTCTAGGTAAGACTTACAAAGTGGAGTGATCACCGATTGTTTTTTTTAGGAGGTGTGGATCATTGAAGATGAGGAATATTAATGTGTAACTGAACTGGATTTGTCTAGATTGTTGTTAGGATCACAATAGGATTCTAATAATATGATAGAACTGAGTTTGAGATCGGTGGTCTCCCAAATAAAATAATAATAAGAACAGTAAACGTTAAAAGATTTTTTGATCAAATTTTCATGTTCTCCATTAAACACCAAACATGCCTTTTTAAAGGCTTACAAAATATGCACGTAATGCAGTAATTCAGGAAATAAGGAAGATGGGTTAGTGGTTCAACTACCCACTAGCACTTCTAGAAATTGAAATAACAAAAATAAAAGACTCTAACAACTAATGCAAATAAACGTGGGATTGATCAGGAGAACATGGGGCTAATAGTTGGGTGGATCATGGGGGATCCGTATCAATACCCGCCCCATTAAAACGGGTCGTGTCCTCACGACCCACATGTGTAGTCAAGGCGGCCCATGGCGGTTCCGTTGGTGGTTCAAACAATAAGAATTCTGGCGTTTTGCAACGGTGCCCCGGCTGGAACTTTTCGTCACAATGGAAACAAATGCCGGCAGCTTTCTTGGCTTGCATTTCTGCTTGAGTGAGGCGCTTCAACGGTTGTGATGGAGTTGACGCCGGTGTGAGTTGACTCGGACTCGGTTCCACAGTCGGAGAAAGGATCCCGGTATGAAGCTTGTCTTCAATTAAACGAGCTAATCCATATGTTTGATGCAATGTTTAAGGATGATGGATAGCTAGTTCACTTTGAATGTCCGGTTTAAGTCCGGAAATGAAACAGTTCTTCAGTGTCTCGGGAGATAAACCGATGACCCTGTTGGTGAGTCGTTCAAACTCAGTTTGATACGCGGCCACAGTGGTTGTTTGCTGGAGTTTGAAAAGGGTCGCCTGGTATAACAACCCTCCTAATTAATATTCCGACACTCTAATATATTTTAGAGTACCCCAATATGTCTTAAAAGATACCCCGTATGCGAAACCGGGCCCCGAATACATTATATAATTAAAAATAAAATAAAAATCAAGTTTTTACATCGCTCGCGGGCCGCGAAGGCTAAGCCTTCGGCTTACGCGGGCCGCGACAGATGGAGGATCAGGTTGCACCCAGTGGTGCCACGTGTTGTACAAGTGTCGAGCCTATAGTGGTGACCAGGCCAAGTTAGGCCCTACTAACCCTACTACGCGGGCCGCGTAGCCCTTGGCTACGTCTTTCGCAGGCCGCGGGGGAAGTCGAAAGGTCGCCTATAAATTGAGGCCTCCAGCCTCAGTTTCAATTCGTTCATCTCTCGATCTCTCTCTCAATATTCTGAATAGCAAAGATAATTTTCGGGCATAATACCCCCTAAATAACGAAGTTCTGCCTCGTTGTAAGTATCATAACCCCGGTTACGTATTAGATACGCTGCCCGATTGATCCATGGTTCTGTAACGACTGTTGTGGTTCTGCCCGACGTAGTCGTTGGAATGCCGTCTCGGGGAGGGTATTACTAATGTAAATATTGGGTTATTATACTAACGTGTGTGCATTTGTGTATTTAATAGATAATCACCAGGAAATCCCTAAAGAAAATCTAAGACAGCAATGTGAGTAATCTTCTTTTTGCAAATTGTTTTTACAAAACCTCACACAATTAATAATATATTAAACAATTATTGAGTATTTGTATTCTACAATTATCGTCGGTATGTTGGGGTTTTGTATACAAAATTTGTTACTACCTTGCGAGGAGTAACATGACCACAAGTCGGGTTGACAGTACCGTGGGTGGTAATTAAGTAGATGGAAACAAATGTAATTGCGCGACCGCCCTCAATATTGTACAATAGTTTTTACTTAACTTGATTAAACTAGGATTCACTCACCAGTATTTCTCACTGACAAATGTTTTTAAACGCGTTTTAGGTAACAAAATGTGAAAGCCAAATAGAAGCCAGCTGGACAGTACTGAAGGCTTGGAAAAGTGGCAATAAAGTAACCTAAAAATAAAGAGATGTTTTATTTAAATAAAATAGGGTTTATCCCTATCAAAATGTGTGTATTTGAAACTTGGGATTATTCCCACGTGTTTAATACTAAGAAAGTGTGGTATTTTACTCTGATAAAATATTTCCTAACTACGATCCTGATGTAATTTCCGCTGCCAAAATGATAATCACCTGGATACCACCAAAACTGGCCGCGGCCGCCCGTTCCCGGGTTGATAGGGGACGGGGGTTGCGACAGAAGGTGGTATCAGAGCTGAGCCACTAATTCAGCCACAGAAGTGTTCTGCTGACACCAAGATATCATGTGTTAGGAAATTAATTACGGAAATACGTGCATATCTGTATTTTATTGTTGTGTGTTATTTGACTATTTGTTAGTTTACAGTATGAGCGATCAAGGACCCTCCGACGCTTATCGTCAGTTGTCCGGCTCACCTAGGAGCGAAGGCACCTCTTCACAGCCTGCCCTCTCAGGGTATTCAGCTGACAATGAAGATGGGATATTAGTGTTTAAGGCTTCGTCTGAAGAGCCATTCCCTCCTAAAAAAAGAGGATGGTTCAGTAGGGGAGCACGTGAGCGTAGGAAGAGAATGAAAAAGTTACAACAGCAGCGAGTTCTAGCAGCCGCTAAGAGAGAAACAGATGCCCACACCCAAGACATGCTCAATAGGAGTTTAGCAAACTTTTATATCTTAGCAACCACAGCTGTCGACCCAAACCTGGAACAACTCATAGCCCCTCAACCATTACCCTTGTTTCCCACACAGCCAATGGAGATTGAAAACAACCCAGAAAACCAAATCCAAATGCATGATTTTAACCCAGAAGAGATACCTAGGATACCAGCACCCAATCCCTTAGACCCAGACTACGACCTGTGGTTCGATGATCATAGGGATTATGTACAACGCTACCACCGAACAGACGAACCCATGCCAAACCTAGCAACTTATCCAGGTCTGGACCCTCTAGATCCCTACTATGATAATGATGAATACATTAGGGAAATCCTAGAGAATCCATACCCTCAGGAAGAACCCATGCCACAGTACCCAGATCCAGTACCAGCACCTGCACCCCCAATGAGTGCAGAGAATGTGCAAGAGCTCCGAACCTTCGGTGAGGAGATTTTAGAAAATAGTGACAGGATGAGGCAGATCGGAGAACGACTCGTCTGGAAGTACGACGAGCGTAATATGGAGTTCTGGGTGAACCCATATCAATGATGGTGATAGTAATAATAATATAATATATATATAATATGTGTGTATGAAAAAAAATTATAATAATAATAATAATAATAATATATCTATCGTAGTATAGACCACTTTGTGGTTAGTGATGCATACTAGTATTGTAATTTTAGATTCCAGTTCCAGTTTGTATTAGCTGCATATTATAAGAAAGAGTAAGTCGCAATGTTCGACGCTTTTGACCAATATGTGTGTTGTGTGATTGTTTGCCTTAAATATTATTTTGTGATATTAATAAGTGGCAAATGTTTAAAATTCAGATGGACAACGAAGTGAACCAGGAAAACCAGAATAATGATAACCAGAATGACAATAACCTGGATAATGATAACCAGAACAACAACAATAATGGAAACCAAGTGGATAACAGTGCCATCCAAACACATAGTGGCACAAGGGAAAATAAATACAATGCCATATATTATCAAAACAGTTAGGGAAGCCGATAAAAAAAGTAACAATGGTAGTAAACGACCAACTGAACCTGAACACAGCGTAAACAATGGACTCATACTTCAAGCGCCCATTCCCAAAAGAAGAAGAACCATGTCTTATGGTTGTTCTTATAAAGAATTTTGGTCTTGTAAACCAATGGAATTCTCGGGCAATGAAGGGGCCGTTGCAGCTTTACGCTGGATAGAAAAGACTGAAGCAGTCTTAAAAATAAGTAAGTGTGCTGAAGAGGATAAGATAATGTTTGCTTCCAATCTATTTAAGAATTCAGCACTAGAATGGTGGAACACTATCCTCCAGTCTAGGGGAAGTGATACGGTTTACAGTATGGAATGGGAGGAATTTAAGAATATGGTAGATAGAAAATTCTGCCATCCCAATGAAAAGGAACAGATAGCAAATAAGTTCCAAAACCTTAGGATGACTGGAGTGGATAGTAAGGGATACACTACTTTATTCTTTGAATATGCTAAAATAGTGCCAACCCTTGCATCACCCGAACCAGTATTAATCTCCCGCTACATCTGGGGATTAATCAGTGAGATAAGGCATGTAGTCAAGGCAGCTAGACCTCAAACCATAGAAGAAGTTGTAGAACTAGCAAACACCTTGACTGATGAGTTAGTGCGTACACGAGAAGAAGACCAGAGGAGGAACCTAGCTCAGAGGCTTACCCAAGAATTTCGTTATGGAAATTCCAACCGTGGGAAAAATGTAGGTTCTACCTCTACACCGTACTGCAAAGCCTGCAAGAAAAAGCATTCAGGAAAATGCTCTACCTACTACAATTTCTGCAAGATACCAGGACACAAGGAAGAAGATTGCAGGAGGAAACCAAATAATGGAATGTGCTTCAACTGTGGAGAAAAAGGTCACATCAAGCCGAACTGTCCAAAACTAGCTCCAGCCACGAACACCAAGAATACTAAAAATGCTAGAGCATTTGTTCTGACTGCAGAAGAAGCAAAGATAATCCCGGACGTGATCGCCGGTATGTTTTTAGTTAATGATGTTTTTGCTAAAGTATTATTTGACTCTGGTGCAAACCAAAGTTTTATTAATACTTCATTTTGCAAACTTCTCAATCAACCATTAACTAAACTCCCACAAGAATGTCTAGTAGAAACAGCAAATGGAGAAACCATTAAGATGTCTGAAATCTTGCAGGGAGCAAGAATAGAATTTTTAAATCAAAAGTTTGTTGCAAACCTTTACCCAATGAATCTGGCAGGATTTGATGTTGTATTAGGAATGGATTGGTTAATAGCAAATAAAGCCAGTATTTTATGTGATCAAAAGTCAATCCAAGTAAATTCACCCAGAGGTGAAAAGATCACAATTAAAGGAGATAAGCCGTCTAGATCCACAAAATTCATCTCTGTGATGAAAACAACAAGTTATATAAGAAAAAGATCTTTAGTGTATTTGATTTCCATAATCACTAACACTAAAGGAAAAGAACTAAAAGATATTCCAGTAGTATCTCAGTTTTCAGATGTGTTTCCTGAAGAATTACCAGGGCAACCTCCAGACAGGGAAGTTGAATTTAGAATCCATCTGCTACCAGGAACAGCACCAATTGCCAAAGCACCCTACCGTTTGGCACCCGCATAAATGCAGGAACTGAAGAAACAGCTAGATGAATTGTTGGAAAAGGGATTCATACAGCCATGCTCATCACCATGGGGAGCATCGATCTTATTTGTTAAAAAGAAAGACGGATCGATGCGTATGTGCATTGACTACCGCGAATTGAATAAAGTCACGATTAAGAATCGGTACCCACTACCGAGAATCGATGATCTGTTTGATCAATTGCAAGGAGCTCGATTTTTCTCTAAAATCGATTTACGATCAGGATATCATCAATTAAAGGTACAGGAAGAGGACATTCCTAAGACCGCTTTCAGGACAAGGTATGGCCATTATGAATTTACTGTCATGCCATTCGGTTTAACCAATGCCCCAACTGCATTTATGGACATGATGAACCGAATATGTAAGCCATATTTGGATAAATTCATAATTGTCTTTATAGATGATATCCTTATTTATTCTAAAGGTAAATAGGAACATGCAAAACATTTGCACGCACTTCTAAGTTTATTGAGAAAGGAAAGGCTTTATGCTAAGTTTTCAAAGTGTGAATTTGGTTAGAACAGGTACAGTTTCTTGGACATTTAGCCAATCATGAAGGAATTCATGTGGATCCCACCAAGATCGAGGCGATTACCAAATGGAAAACCCCTGAATCACCAACCGAGGTTAGAATTTCTTAGGACTGGCCGGTTATTATAGAAGATTTATTCAAGATTTTTCTAGAATAGCCATTCCCTTAACTAAGCTAACCTGTAAATCTGTTAAGTTTGAATGGGGACCAAAACAAGAAGAAGCCTTTAGAATTCTTAAGCAAAGATTAACCCATGCACCCATATTAGCGTTACCAGAAGGAACAGAAGACTTTATAGTCTATTGTGACACTTCTAAATTAGGTTATGGATGTGTGTTAATGCAACGTCAAAAGGTTATAGCTTACGCCTCTAGACAACTTAAGAATCATGAAGAGAATTATTTAACCCATTATCTAGAATTAGGAGCCATAATTTTTGCCCTTAAAATTTGGAGACATTACCTTTACGGTGGTAAGTTTACCATTTTCACCGACCATAAGAGTTTAAGGTATGTTTTCGGGCAAAAGGAATTGAATATGAGACAAAGACCCTGGATGGAGATACTTAGTGATTACGATTGTAATATCCAATATCATGCAGGAAAGGCAAATGTAGTAGCTGATGCTCTAAGTCGAAAGTATCATGAAAAGCCAAAAAGAGTACGTTCTCTTAAACTAAATCTGCAAGTAGATTTAATTGAACAAATTAGAAAGGCACAAGAGTTAGTAATCAAGGATGATACTGAAAAATTAAAAGGAATGATTAAGGAATTAGAACAAGGAACAGATGGAATTTGGAGATTCCATAAGAAAAGAATGTGGATACCTAAATTAGGAAACCTACGCCACCGTTAGAAGAAGCCCATAAGTCTAAGTATACGATGCATCCTGGAAGTGATAAGATGTATCAGGACTTAAGAAAGAATTTTTGGTAGATAGGAATGAAAAAGGATATAGCAGCTTATGTTTCTAAATGTTTAACATGTTCACAAGTCAAAGCTGAACATCAGAAACCCTCAGGATTATTGCAACAGTTAGAAATGCCAGTTTGGAAATGGGAATTGATAACAATGGATTTTGTTACCAAGTTACCCAAAACAAGAAAAGGTAATGATACAATCTAGGTGATTGTAGACAGGCTAACTAAGTCAGCTCATTTCCTACCAATGAAGGAAATTTTCAGTATGGAACAATTAGCTAAGTTGTATGTAAATGAAATAGTTTCATTACATGGAATTCCATTATCAATTGTTTCTGACAGAGATAGCCGTTTTACCTCTCATTTTTGGACAAGTTTTCAAAAGGAAATGGGAACCAAGTTGAATCTAAACACCGCTTATCATCCTCAAACGGACGGACAGAGTGAAAGGACCATTCAGACAATGGAAGACATGCTTAGAGCTTGTGTAATTGATTTCGGGGGTAATTGGGACAATCACTTACCATTGATAGAATTTTCTTATAATAACAATTATCACACAAGTATCAATGTTGCACCTTTTGAAGCACTTTATGGACGAAAGTGCCGAACGCAGTCTGTTGGGCAGAAATTGGAGAAAAGAAACTATCTGAACCTGAGATAGTGCAAGAAACAACAGACAAGATCATTCAAGTCAAAGAACGATTGAAAGCAGCATGTGATCGACAAAAGAGTTATGCAGATAACAGACGAAAGCCATTAGAATTTCAAGTAAGAGATAAAGTGTTATTGAAAGTCTCTCCTTGGAAAGGAGTGGTAAGATTCATCAAAAGGGGAAAGCTAAGCCCCAGGTATGTTGGACCTTTTGAGATTATTAGAAAAATTGAACCTGTAGCCTATCAGCTACAACTGCCAGAGGAAATGGCAGGAATACATGATGTATTTCATGTATCAAATCTCAAGAAATGCTTAGCTGATGAATCACTGGTAGTACCTCTTAAGGATGTAGAGGTAAATGAACAATTAAAATTTGTAGAAAGACCTCTACAGATTGAAGACAGGAAAGTCAAGAACCTCAAGCACAAGAAATTAGTTCTAGTCAAAGTGAAATGGGACTCCAAAAGAGGACCCGAGTACACATGGGAGCTTGAATCGGAAATGCAAAGGAAGTATCCACACTTGTTCCAGTAGATCTCGAGGACGAGCTCTAAAACAAGGTGGGGAGGATATAACAACCCTCCTAATTAATATTCCGACACTCTAATATATTTTAGAGTACCCCAATATGTCTTAAAACATACCCCGTATGTGAAAACCGGACCCCGAATACATTATATAATTAAAAATAAAATAAAAATCAAGTTTTTACATCACTCGCGGGCCGCGAAGGCTAAGCCTTCGGCTTACGCGGGCCGCGACAGATGGAGGATCAGGCTGCACCCGGTGGTGCCACGTGTTGTACAAGTGTCGAGCCTATAGTGGTGACCAGGCCAAGCTAGGCCCTAGTAACCCTACTACGCGGGCCACGTAGCCCTTGGCTACGTCTTTCGCGGGCCGCGAGGGAAGTCGAAAGGTCGCTTATAAATTGAGGCCTCCAGCCTCAGTTTCAATTCGTTCATCCCTCGATCTCTCTCTCAATATTCTGAATAGCAAAGATAATTTTCGGGCATAATACCCCCTAAATAACGAAGTCCTGCCTCGTTGTAAGTATCATAACCCCAGTTACGTATTAGATACGTTGCCCGATTGATCCAGGGTTCCGTAACGGCTGTCATGGTTCTGCCCGACGTAGTCGTTGGAATGCCATCTCGGGGAGGGTATTACTAATGTAAATATTGGGTTATTATACTAACGCGTGTGAATTTGTGTATTTAATAGATAATCACCAGGAAATCCCTAAAGAAAATCTAAGACAGCAATGTGAGTAATCTTCTTTTTGCAAATTGTTTTTACAAAACCTCACACAATTAATATTAATAATATATTAAACAGTTATTGAGTATTTGTATTCTACAATTATCGTCGGTATGTTAGGGTTTTGTATACAAAATTTGTTACTACCTTGCGAGAAGTAACATGACCACAAGTCGGGTTGACAGTATCGTGGGTGGTAATTAAATAGATGGAAACAAATGTAATTGTGTGACCGCCCTCAATACTGTACAATGGTTTTTACTTAACTTGATTAAACTATGATTCACTCACCAGTATTTCCCACTAACAAATGTTTTTAAACGCGTTTCAGGTAACAAAATGTGAAAGCCAAATAGAAGCTAGCTGGACAGCACTGAAGGCTTGGAAAAGTGGCAATAAAGTTACCTAAAAATAAAGAGTTGTTTTATTAAATAAAATAGGGTTTATCCCTATCAAAATGTGTGTATTTGAAACTTGGGATTATTCCCACGTGTTTAATACTAAGAAAGTGTGGTATTTTACTCTGATAAAATATTTCCTAACTACGATCCTGATGTAATTTCCGTTGCCAAAATGATAATCACCTGGATACCACCAAAACTGGTCGCGGCCGCCCGTTCCCAGTAGGGATGGCAATGGGTCGGGTTTGGGTCGGGTATTGGTAATCCCATACCCGTACCCGGTTATAAAATCGCGTCCCATACCCAACCCAATACCCGTCGGGTATTTGTCGGGTAATTACCCGTCGGGTATCGGGTATACCCGCGGGTATCGGGTTTACCCATTAATTTGTTAAAAGATATACGTTAGGATTTCTAAATACATTTTTACTATTGTAATTATTATATTATTTTATTTATACAACTATTATAAATAAAAAATGTGCATTACATACATATAAGTTTTATCATAAATTAATAATAACTTTATAATACTTATACACTCACATGCATATACTTCACAACATACAAAATATAAATACTATTATCAAATGCATATACTAAAAGAAAAATTATTTTTTACATTATGAACATACTAAAATAAATCACTAATAGACAATGGTTAATGGGAAATAAAAGTATAAATCAAAAAAATCGGGTATAAATCAAAAAATCGGATATATAGTTCGGGTAAACGGGTATGTGGTTTCGGGTAATCGGGTCGGGTATCACCTAATCCCATACCCGACCCATACCCGCGAAATTTTTTAAAATTAATCCCATACCCGGCCCAATACCCGTCGGGTATCGGGTATACCCGTCCCATTTGTGTCGGGTTTCGGGTATACCCGTCGGGCTCGGGTATTTTTGCCATCCTTAGTTCCCAGGTTGATAGGGGACGGGGGTTGCGACACCTGGTGATTCACGTAGGAAGAAGGACCAAATCGGAGCTCCAAAGATCGGGAAAATTACGGCCAACTTCCGAGTAACCTGTTGTTGGAGAAATGCTTGTACCAACTCAGTGCATCACCGGTGAAGTAGAACACAGCTAAATAAAGCCGTTGAGCGTCTGAGACGGAGTAGTAGTTAAAGTAGTTATTGGCTTGGAAGAGCCAATCCAATGGGTTTGAACCATCAAACATGGGAAGGGTAATCTTCGGTGGTTTGGGGTTGTGGTTGGCAAGAGGTGGTGGAGGTGGTGGAGGTGGCGGAGTGTTCGACCCGGAAGGGCCAGGTCTGTTCGGATCGGGGCGAAGAAGGGTAGCAATGAGGTTGTTTGTTTGCTCATATTGAGCTGCCAACTGTTTGATGATGATATCCAGATGAGCCTTGTGTTGCTCTTGACCGGAAACCATTTGGTTGGTGGCTGCGGTGTTGGAGGTGATCAATTTGTTGACGGATTCGGCGAGGGAGGTAAGCAAATCATCCGTGGAAGGGTTATCGGAGGTGGGTTCAGACGGGGCGGCATGTCGGGAGGTGAAGACGAAGAATGAAAGCACCAAATGATAGAACCGAGTTCGAGATCGGTGGTCTCCCAAATAAAATAATAATAAGAACAGTAAACGTTAAGAGATTATTTGATCAAATTTTCATGTTCTCCATTAAACACCAAACATGCCTTTTTAAAGACTTACAAAATATGCACGTAATGCATGAAATAAGGAAGATGGGTTAGTGGTTCAACTACCCACTAGCACTTCTAGGATTTGAAATGACAAAAATAAAAGACTCTAACAACTAATGCAAATAAACATGGGATTGATCAGGAGAACATGGGACTAATAGTTGGGTGGATCATGGGGGATCTGTATCATAATATGTATCAAATTGTTAAGAAAACTAAAGTTTTATTTAACATTTTGATTTTCAGGTTTTGGTTTCGGTTTGATGTGGAAGGAATGGAAAATTTAGTTTTTTATGGAAGAATTGATGGATATATTCGAGATTTCTAGCATAAACACTTAGTTTCACACCCACTTAATACCAAAAACTAACCCCTATCCACGTCAGGAACTATTCAAAAACGAAAGTGTCAAAGTTGGGGACTATATATGTAATTTGATAAGTGTAAGGACTATAGGTGAAAACCGATAAACCCACAGAGACTATTCGGACACTTTTCTCTATTTTATTATTAAAATAACAAAAACGGTAAACATTACTTTAAATACTAAAAGAAACTAAATCATAAGGTAGCTTTGTTTACATGTATTTTTGTATTTTAATCACTTGTATATTACCATCCATAACTTAGTTTTTAGTAAAAATTATACTAAAACGTACATAAAAATAAGCATATCACAATAACATATTGAGAATTTTATAAAAACACCATACTATAAAAGTTGTGATAGAAAAACAAAATAAGCTTAAAAGCAAGATAGGGGTTGGTCTAATTGGTAAAGTCATTGGAATTAACGGCGTTATTGCTCTCCTTGAAGTTAAGGATTCAAGTCCCGCCAAAGATTCATTTGATGTAATTTAAACTATTAAAAAAAACTTAAAAGCAATTATAATAATAAAACAATGAAAAAAATTAAAACATATATATTCTAGTATTTATTACACCACGCATTTTATGGGGTAGGAGTGGTAATCACTTGTACAAATTTCATCATTCAAGTTTCGTCATTTCATCAACCATTATTCCATCACTCACAATTTTTTTTAGTGAAAATGCCTATCACTCACCACCACACCCAACAATTTCCCCCACCAACAATTTCCCTCGCAACACTCAAATCATCACGCGTCAGAAATAGCACGCGTTATAAAAATCTTACCATGAAAAATGGAGGTGGCGGTGGTGTTTTATGATTTCCCCGGGTGGCCTTAGTATTCTAGATTAATTTTAAAGGCACATTCATTTAATATATATTTTCTCATTATACTCTTATACAATTACTAAGAGCATTCACATCCAAACCATCAAATTATACATACATTCCACTAAAAAACAACTCCTATATCAATATATTTCTACTAAAAACAAATACCTTTTCTCTCTCCTTTTTAATTAAATAATATTATCATCACATTTTTCTCTCTCCTTCACTCACAGCCACTTTCAATATATATTAAAAAAATTATACTGGATGAACAGTGTCCCCCCAAATATACAGATGAACAGTAACATTTTCTCTCTCCTCCACTCACAACCACTTTTTATACCCTTTATAATATAAAAACTTCCCCTCACATATTTTGATGGATAGAATGTGAATGCTCTAACTTAGGGTGCCATCACATACAGATGCCTTTTCAAACTATTCCGATTTAAAACCTCCCACCGTTTCATAACTTAAGACACGTCGCTTTGTATTGATTAAACAAAAGGCAACGATTAGCAAGTGCGGTTGCCATTTATATACATCGCATCACTTCACTCAAAAGGCACCGACTCATTTACCAACATCCTTTACATAAACGTCACTCTTCGGAATAATTGCTTTTGACACACCGTCGCATCTCTTGATCAACGAAAGGCACCGATTCATTCAAAAGAAGCTTTGCTTTACATCCAACCTGATGCGCCGAACAACACAATACAAATCAGATTTTACATTCAAATCGATGGGCCGAACAAAAACATCCACAAAAACCGACTGACATAACCTTTCAAAATGAATGAACAACCAAACCGTTGCAACTTTACAGTTGACGACCAAAGCAACGCGCATCGTTAAAAAAAATAACACAGACCGACGCGTCTCCTACCGTTTCCCGTCGTTTGCCACCGTTTCACACCCTATATAACCCCACCGCCACCACCAAAAAAAATTCCGGTCGGAAGAATTTAGACGGTTACGGCGCCACAAAGCACCAACGTCTTTTGTACGAAGGTTGCGTTGCAGCGGTGGAGACAATGACAGAGAAGCAGAAGAGAGATGGTTGGGTCGACGTGGCTGCGGTGATGGATGATGAATACCGTTTTTTCAGATTTGTTCGATCCAGCCTTTTAATCCGTTTTAATCTGGTCAGATCTATACTTTCAAAAAGAGTAGGACACCAAGGTAGGAGGGGGATGTGGTGATGGCTGTGATGCGATGGTGGTGATGGTCATGTTTGGCCAGAATTTCAATGGAAGGTGGTGTTGGGTGGGACAATTGATTTGAGAGAGTGTATTGTTTATCGGTAATGAAGAAGTGAAAAGAGGGACAAAATCTTTTAACTTTTCAAGAAAAAAAGATTGCGTAAGATGTTTGTGTACATGCAGAGTTTTTACTAAAAAAATAATATATATACTATATCACATAAGTTTTAATATACCGTATGATATTGATATGGAGGTATTTGACCATGTTTTAAGAGAAACGTCAAACCTGGATTTCAAAAGAAAACGCCGCAGGGGGCGTTGCTCCAAGCATTTTGGGGCGTTTTTACGCCCAATAATAACCCTACTACCGGTGGTTTTAAATTTAAATATGCTTCTTTTATTGTTTTCTTTTCATTTCATTTTTTTCCTGTTATTGTTCATTCTTTTTTTTTAATTGAACATATATCTAATTCTATGTTCCTTTTTAAACTCTAAATCTTTTTAAACCGAATATAATTTACAATTGTCAATTACTATTAAGTAATAATAATTACTGTTTCCACATGGTTTTATTTTTTGGTAACCTTTTAAAAAAATTAGTTGTTGAATTTAATGTTGATTTATTTGAAAATCATTTAATTTCTTTTAGTTAAATAATAATAAAAATACAACAGATCGGACACGTATCGATATACTTTTAAGCATATTACAACTTTTATTTTATATGTTTACTTTTTTAGTTATAAGTAAGACCATGCGTAGTCGTTGGAGTGAATAATGCCACACCCTTGGGCGTTTTGCGTCATGTGGCAGCCCAATCAGCAATGAGGCGTTTTTCTAAAATGGGTGTAGTGGGGATATGGGCATTATGTTAAAAGAGGTGTAAAGAATTTAAAAAAATTAAAAAAAAAATGAAAAAAATTGATTGGCTAAAGAAGAAAAGGGTTAGATGTGATTGGCCCATCAAATGGGGCTTGGGCGTGCTTTTAAAAACGCCTGGGAACCAAAAACCACAAAACACACCCATGGGGGCGGCCTTGCCGGCGTTTTGGGGCGTGGAAGAGGGCAAAAACGCCCACAAAACTGCACACTACGTATGGTCTAATTACCCATTTCATAACAAGCTGACACGATTACAACTGAGTTCCCATTGCACAGCGCGTGTTAAAATCAGTTTGTTTTAACGAAGTCAAAATTGGAGATAATGAACCTCCCGCCGCAACGCGCGGGTAACGTCAACTAGTTTACAAACATTGCACAAAGTGTTTTTTTTATAAGGGTGTTAGGAGTGGTTAAACACTTGAGAGTGACAAACTAAAAAATCAACCAATCAGAGTGCCCCACGTCAATCAATGAAAAGTGTTTAAACTTTGGTGAAAAATGTTGGCAATGGTTTAGACATTCGGTGAAGTGGTAAACTTTAAAAAAAAGTAAAAATGTGTGATTGATTGAGATTGGAATGGACCCCACCCCCACACTACCCCCTCTCTCTGTCCTTCCTCCCTTCCCCGCGTCGTCATGCACCCACAGTGGCGGACTCACCTTATGGGGTGGGTGGGCGGCCGCACCCCTTGGAAAAAAAATTTAGTGGTATTTTTCGCGAAAAATCTCGACCGCACCCCTTGGAAATTTTCCTCCGCACCCCTTGGATATTTTCGTCCGCACCCCTTAGAAAAAATGTTAGGAATTTATATAAAAAAATTGTGAACACGGATTGTAAACAAGTTAGCCCACTAACCTCTTTAATAAAACTTAAATTCAATCCATCAACCCCAATAACTTAAAACCCATTCAAGCCCAACCCAACTACTAGTTCACACAAACAAAAACTAAAGCACCATCACAACCACGACCTACTATGAACCTTCTCAAGTGTTCATGATCAATACCACCGTCAACCACCAACCAAAAACTCCCTAAAATCAAAATTAAAGTACTCCACACCACAACCACCAACCACTATCCACTGTGAACCTTCAAGTGCTCTCCATCACTACCATCGTCAACCACCATCACTCACCCACCAAGATCAGATCCAAATCAATGACCATGGTATATACTTTATAAACCCTAACTTTCACACTTAAATCAGACCCAAAACATGTATTTCTTGTTAAGTGGCCCACATAACAAATTTTAAAAGTCCAGTAATTCGAGATTTCGAGTGAACAAAAAAGACAATGAATATAATAGTTACAATAGTCTGAAAGTCAAGAGGCCTGTGATTCCAAAGCCCGTTTACGAGCAGCAGCTCTCTCCAATGCCCTTAGCCTGTTTGCTTCTATGCGGGCTTTTATTTCTTCTGACATTTCTATATTGTTGTTGCCACCTGTTGTCTGACCTGGCACTTCTTTTGCTACACTTGTACCCTCCTTACTCAATGGCCCAGATGGTTCCTATCAACGGTCGAAAATCATTAAATCTTTTTTTTTATTTTTTCCCAAAAAAAATAAAGAAAAACGGTTAGGCTCTCAACTTTAGAATTGTCTTTACTTCAAATTTAAGTTTATACTATACAAGTGTCATGGACTGATAATTTAATTAATACTAGAATTTTCCCCACCACGCATTGAGGCGGGGAATCTTCTACAAACTAAACCGTAAAAACCAGTATGAAGCTGCAAAATATTAATGTGTAAAGCAACCAAAAGCGAAATAAAATGTAATAGATAGATCAAAAATGTTGACAATGTACCTATGACGCGGTGCAACAACCCAAACAAACGAAAAAAAGGTGGTGGTAACGTGGTGTGGTGCCGTTTTCAAAAGGTGGAAGAAAAAAAAGGCCACCGTAGCAACAGCACTAGGTTGTGATGTTATTTAATATAACTTAGTATTATTGTGATTAAAATTTAAAAAGTGAGAACTAGAATTATGCTTACTTCATTAGTGGTTTGAAAGATCTCATCAAACAAATTGTGTTGAACATCATCTGAGTCATGATTCGTCAAAGTATCTTCCTGGTCCAGCCCTTTATCTGCGGAAAATGTATAATCAACTTATTTAAATAAATTGTCACTCTGAAATATGTGGCCATTTTAACAGACTAAATGGTAATTACAAAAAGAAAATGGAAATGAGTAAAAGACAATCATTTATTATAGATAAAGGAAGAAGAAAACACCATGTGAGAGTCTGAAGAACATCAGTGTTTTAACTTTTAAGTCCCACTGCTTGCTAGTACACAACATGTTATATGTACAGAAAACAAATGGCTTTAATCTTTAGTTGACCACTTGACCGGCTTGTACTACCATGTTTACATTTATGACTTTTTCAATAATGCTGTTACGAGAAATCTACTTCTAAAGTTATACTTAAATACTATAGTAACTTCCCAGTGAAGGACAATGACATGGCAATAGAACTTTATGACAATTTAGAGGTATGAATTTCTGCCATAAGTACACTACACGAAATTCGCAGATTCAGGTTTGGTATAAACGGCTATAGGTCGTGCCGGGGCACCAACAGGTGGGCCCATTTGATTTTATAAATTTAAAAAAAAATGCTTTTGTGTCATAGTTTAAACTTTAAACTGACTGGGGGTATATATTAAGCCAAAATTTAAAGATTTAAAAAAAAAAAAAAAAAAAAAAAAACCTTCAAATAAATTAGGGAAGTACCTTGTTCAGGATTTGAGTTTTCATGCGGTTCTAGTGTTTCATGTAGCTTGGTTGGGTCTCCTCCATTTGCAATTCTTTCTCGCAGATCATTTATGCACATCTGGTTAAGCCAATGGTTAAATACGAAAACAAATATAGCCAAACACATAAAAGCAGGATTCTTAATTATGGTGGCAAAATGATGAATACCGTAAATAAGTACTTTTTAAAAGGACAGATTAAATGTTTTTACATACATTTATTTCCTTTGGCTTTTTAGTTTTATATGCATTCAAATGTGTTCCTCCACAGAAAAATATGAAATGTGCTTTCTTATTCAACCTCAACCAAATTCTCCTTTGTTTACAATTTTAGACATGGATGTATACACAATCCAAAACAATAATTCAGCATTTTAGAAATCTCCAAAACAGACTTTCAATTTTAGAATGCAAGACTTTCATAACGTACCACATAAAAACTAGCGTTAATAAGGAGTGAATGATCTTAGAAGCATAAAGAGTTGAAGTTTTACAAAAACATAAAGAACCTAAAAAAAAATTTTTTTTTTTTTTGGTTCATCAAGATTTTGCATAAAGATCTTTTGTCTAGCCCTCTAGCTATTATAACCCATCACATGCTTCTCGCGCCTAGTGCCTCATAGATCTTGTAAATAATTTAAAAACAAAGGTAACAACTTTAGTTGGGTGCAGGAAAACCTTTTTAAGTAGCTTGAACCATTACAGTGAGATGTATGATCAAAGAGATGATGTGTGTAGAATTAGAATAAGAACAAGTTTACTGGTTTAAATATGTAGCTATAGAATGTATAAACAAAATCTAAAGGAAAGTTTCATAAAGCAGTTGTTAGGATGGTAATGCTCAAAAGATTTCACTTTTAACCACCAAAAAACAAAAGCAAAACAGCATCGGAGCCAAATGTGATTGATGGCATATATGATATATGCTTACAAGCAGTATAAATGAAATTAAAAAGGAAAAAAATTATCAAAAAAAGTAAAATGGTGGATAACAAGTGATTGATTTAAAAACATAAAAACTACTAGATGTCTATTAAAATAATAGTACATGCAAAGAAGAAATGGGTATTTTAAAAAAACATGACTCTGGGTGAGACAGTCTCACTTAGACCAAATACAAGACTACCTGTAACATAAAAGTGTGTGGTGCCCAATTTTTTGAAATGTTTGGCCATGTGTTTTGCAAAATACTTAGCTTAAAGTGAAAACAAGGTTAAAATATTCTTGTAAAACTTGAGTATTATGGAAATAAATAACCAATTACAAGTAGGATAACTCTAGCTCCTTAAGCTATTCTAGGGCATATGTGGACATAACTGGTGATGAAACTATAGATTCCACAGAAGATCAGTTCCTAGAGACTACATCTAGGTTGGTATGAACCTTCAGTCTTCAATTAACCTTGACCAGAACTTGAAAATTCTTACGACTCCAAAATTAAATAAAATTTGGTAAAATCATCTTCTTCTGGTGAAATATGGGTTCTTAATTTTGGTAATAAAATGTTGTACCACATTAGTCGGTGCTCTCGCGTCTCACCAAATTGGCAGATTAAATGTTCTTTAACACATTTATTTCTTTAAAATTTTATATGTAGTTGTGTACTCAAAACGGATTTTTCTCCGAAGAGAAACAATGTCTTTTCTTATTCTAAGTTTCTAACTCGACAAAGTTGATCTATGTTGACAATTTTATGCATGGAGATGTATACACATTCTATCATCTAGAACAACGAACTTGCACTTCATAGATACCCAGAATCGTCAATATTTTTGAAGTCGCTGCAATCATCAATTCTCTATATCTTTAATCTAAATATTTTCTATAGCAGTGAAAGATCTTAGAAAGCAATCTTCCACATTACGTATTACCACATATTTGCATGACTTTGCAAAGATTAAAATATGCACAAAAAGAGACAATGAAAAGCCAACTATACTTCAGATATTAAAGTTACTGAAACAACATGAAAATTGGTTTAATTTAAAACTATCAAGACGATAAAATTAACATATAGAGAATCATTGATTTACAAGTTTTGACAATTATATTAGCATCATCAAGCAAGTAACATACATTAGCAGTGAAGTCTACCAACATTCAATTGACATCATTTAACATTAGCAACACATTGTCTACCAACATTTAATCTACATTTACCAACCTTCACAACAGTTTAACTCATAATATTCAACTACTCTTAAAAGGTAAAACGAACTATGCATTTAAATTCAGCATAACGTATCGGATACAACAGATCAAATGTTGTGTTTCATTACTGCAACAGATAATAGAAAATAAAGTCTTACCTTAACACGTTTTGAGCTGCCAACTTGCTCCACCTTATGAACAAAGTGGTCAAATGAGTAGTAAGGAATAAGATGTGAGTGCCATTCTGCGTACAAGCTTAGAAGATTCCCCAAATCATTTGTCTGCAAGTATTTTGATGCAACTGAATTATATGTTTCTTGTAACTTGATATAAAATTTAGTATATTTAACTGAAGAATTAATTTAGAGCACAAAGCTCCACCATCTTCCATCTTAGTTGCTAGTTTACACCTATCTTAAATGCTATAATAATCCAAACAAAAGAAAAGAAATGAAGTTAACTCATTACCAAATAGCAAGGTTTCGAGCTTTCAAAACTATCCATAACAAAATGGACACTAAAACTATATGAAAGTGAAAACAAGTGGGCCTTTTTCTATGTGTAAGGATTATTGCCAAGTGGCAATTAGGAAAAAATAAAAATTAGATGGCCAATTAAAAGAATCTAGCATTTCTTGTTGTTAAAGCAAACTCTATTAGTACATGTTGATTATTGAACCTGTATCAAAGTAAAATATAATTAAATCCATGTTGTGTCATAAATACGGCATGCCGCCTTTTACAGTTGTCACTGAATGAAATTAGCAAAATGTGGCTCGTTGTAAATAATTAGTAGGGGTCACTAAATACCCAACTAAAGACCTACATGTTCACCTAGACATGAAACAACACAAACCGCATGACCTGAGTTTAATATTCTCTCATGAGGATATCACCCTGTTGCAAATTGACATAGAAAGCATGAGAAAACCATACACACACAACAGTGCACAAATAAGAGCCTATTGTCATACAATAGTTGCATAAGGGACCACTTGTCAGCAAAGAAATATTGATGCGTAGTATTATGTGATAAAATAACTTACAAGAGTAGAGAGATGAGCTATATTCATAACCAGGGGTAAGCTCAGGCTCGGCTCGATTATAACCGAGCCAGCTCGACTCAGATTTGAAACCGAGCTGAAAATCTAAGCTCGAGCTCGGCTTGATTAGGCTCAAGATTTAAAAAAATAGCTTTCAAAACTCAAAAGTCTAAAATATTATCCAAAAGTTTAAATAAACATATCAAAAACAAGTTCAACAAGCCAAAATCAAGTTCAACCAAATACCAAAAAAAATTAAACTTCAACAAAATATAATATAATATACGTTCATTAGTTTCATGATCAACCCCCAAATATGTCATAGATATCCAACTACACACCTAAATACTCGCAAATAATAAACATTTTCATAAGATATTATATGTATATTATAAAATATATATATATTAGAGATAAAACAAACCGAGCCAAGCTTGGCTCACTTTCTAACCGAGCCAAGCCGGATTGGCTCGGTTTCAAACCAAGCCATCAAGCGAGCTTTTTCATAGCTAAATCCGAGCGAGATCCAAGGTACAAGCTGATATTTCACTAAGAATTAGCACATTATGTTGGGTTCATGTCATAAAACGATATAGTTATATATGTTATGCCCTAGGTCATCAATCATCATCATCACCAACACTTCGTATAAATTAGAGTCCTGATAAAACTACAACAGGCATCTTCTACTTGCATGTTCATAGTTCACACACATGAAAACCAGATCTAAATTTCATCCACAAAACATAATACAACAAGAATCACATACTAAAACATCATGTACACTATGAATTGTTAACTAGTGTACTTTTTCATATCTGAATTTCATCTCAAACTATAACACAAAATCATCATACCTCGTGGCCACGGCCACGGTACTTGAGAGCTTTAGGAAAATGCCGAAGAACGAATCCAATTCCGTCATCAGATAACAGCAATTCTGGAGTGAGCTTCGGTCTGGTTTTCGGAGCCTTTTTCGGCTTTTCAGCCGCCGGTTTTTGAGCCGCAAACGAGGCTCCACCTGCCGCACCGCTTGCCTTGAAAGGATGCGATGATGCTGCCGGTTTGTTACTAGATCGGTCACTGTTAGAGTTAGGGTTAGGGTTAGGGTTTGACGGACAGTCACGGGACCAGTGTCCGGGACGGCCGCACTTGTAGCAACCGGTCGGCGCCGCACCGCCACCGCTGGTATCCATTTCTCCGATCAAAAGTTTAGGGTTTTGATTTTTGAATCTGTGATATGTTGATTGAAGTTTGGGGATTGAGGTAGTGTGAATTGGTGATATTGGCGGGAATGTAAAGGGATGAAAGGACGTTGGCGGGATGTTGAGAAGTTGCATTTATCGTCCTTTAAGTTATGGTTGTTGCTGTATTTACCTCTAAACTATGAGATAACTGACATTTTTTTAGAGAGTATTTCTTTTTTTGGCAAGGTTGGATGATGTATCTTGGGATGGGTAATAATACTTGACATAATTAGGCCGGGTATGGTATGGGTATAGAAAAAAATATTTGGCGGGTATGAGAGGGGTATAGGATTAGATGATACTCGACCTGGTTACCCAAAAACTTTTAAGTATACATATTTTTTATATTTGTTAGTAATGTTTCATTCTTGTAGGTTTATTATTTGAAAAATATACTTTTATTTGAAATGTTTATTTTGATGACATTATTCATATTTATATACTATGAAATGCAAAACTATTTTTTGAGATTAATATTATATATATATATATATACACACACACATTTTTAAATATATCAAATATTATTATGGTGATGATGACATGTATGTTATTTATCATAATTTAATATATTATAAAGATTTTTAAAACATTAAATTATAAAGGAAAGTAAAAAATCTATAAACATGAAAATCCTAACGGGTATACCTGATACCCGACGGGTAATGAGTCGGGTATAAAACAAGATTTTACAACCCGATATGGGTATAGGATTAGCCATACCTGGTCCATTGTCATCCCTATATGAATCTCGTTAAATAACTTCAGATGCATATGTGTTAATTTTTTATTACGGAAAAGAGTATCATATTTCTATAATACTTGTTAATCTCGATGTAAAACATGAATGCAAGGTCAGCTCTAGGGTCATTCAAGTGAAGCAAGTGCTTTGTGTCGGTGTGCTTTCAAAGTTTTATGTTTAATGTAGATATTAATATGTAAATATGATTATCATTTATCTAGATAATTAGAGTTGTCGCAGACTTGTAGTCTAGTGGAAAAAAAAAAAAAAAAAAAAAAAAAAAAAAACTATCTAATCTCCATGGAGACTCTCGTTCCAATTCAAACAGCTAATATTTTTGTCATGCTTTTTATAATCTAAAAATTGGACAGGCCCCAAGGCCCAAAAGTCAAATGTTTTAGCTTATAAGTTATAATGTGTTGGTGTTAAAAATCAGTTTTATCATATACTTAGTGATCAAAAGCAACTATTTTTATTTTATTTTTCTACCTATACAACCAAAACATAATAATAGTTAATATCAAATAAGAAAAAACAATTAAAATACCTTGCTAACATGATCAAAATCAACGATTTTATGATTTTTGTTACTTATGAAGCAAAACCTTTTGGAATAACATATTTCATCAACTTAGATGAGATTTTAAGGGACAGTTCAACATGTACCATCTTTCTTTTACACTGAATTAAATATCATTTTGATATTGAATTTACTTTTTAGGTGATCAGGCAAATGACTAATGGTGGCACACCGGCACGGACTATTCTTTTGAGGGCCGTTCACAAGCCGAACTAAACCGATCGGACCTTTGATCGTGTTCGGTTCGTTTACAAACCGAACCGAATCTATCCGAACATTTTTTCAACCAAGCCAAAGTCGAACGAGCGCCTTTCGATCCGAGTATTTTTCGAACGAGCGTCGAGCGGTATAGAGCGTCGCATAACAAATAGAAAAGTGACGATGGGGGTTGTTAGTTTTTAGAGTAAAGTGTAGTTTTCATCCCTAAGGTTTCGTCCAATTACAACACGGGTATAAATTTACTAAGTAACAAGGAATATAAAAAACAGTCAACTGGTTCTACCGAGATCATCTAAGCAGAAAGATGAATCGTCGACCAATTGAAGCAGACCTTTGATCTATGAGAAGTTTAAATTCGAATGAACTGATTGAAGCAAAACCTTAGGGAGTTGGCACCTTGACGACAAAGAATTTGAATTATAATGGTTTATGCGGGGTTGTAACTAGGATTATATACTTCTAAATTAAATGGCGGGTTGACACTTGAGTATCGATCGACACTTCACATTTCAGTGTTTTGACATTTTCACTCAATTACTTAGGATTATTGGGCAATGGACTATTGATATCGGCCTTCAATTCTATAATTAAATGGGTTATAGTTGGATCTTGGACCAAACATTATTAATGTATGCCTCTAGTTATTTTATTAATATATATATATATATATATATATATATATATATATATATAGAGAGAGAGAGAGAGGGTTGAGTTCATTTCAGAACTCTAAATAACTACAGAACTTTCAGAACTCCTAATAAACAATCATTTTATATATAAGTTTTTGTATTTAGGATCTTTTTATCATCTATTATATGTATAATGTATTTCTTTGATTACATACATGTTAAAAGTAGTTTACATATGTTTAATTGCCAAAATTATATACATGTGTCATAACTAATTACATATATGTAAAAAAACTAGTTTACATATGGGTAATTGTAAAATTACATATAAAAATGATAAAATTACTCTTAACATGTATGTAATCGTAAAATTATACATAATAAATGATAAAATTATCCTAAACATAAAAATATATAAATAAAAAGATTGTTTATTAGGAGTTATGCGAGTTCTGTAAATATTTATGTTTATGAAATGATCCTGACCCTGTATATATATATATATATAGGGTGGGGTTCTAGAGTGAACACTAGTGTATTTGCGAACTGAGTGAACAAATCATGGCCATTGATCTACACACGTGTATGGCCAGGATCTCATCATCAAATCGTAAAATACACTAGTGTATTTCAACATCAAATCCTGGCCATTGATCTACACACGTGTATGGCCAGGATTAATTCACTCAGTTCGCAAGCTACACTAGTGTTCACTCTTGAACCTAATCTTATATATATATATATATATATAGTGGAGAGTTCAGATGAGAAGAAATTACAAATCAAGAACAAAAAAAAAATAAAGGATACAAAGGTAATTTGAACAAATCATTTAATGGGTCTATTATTTATTTTTGCTATTCAAATTAATGAACTCTAATCATTTAATGATTCTATCTTATAAAATAGTTGTACATCTTACACAATAAAAACAATTATGCACATGATCTTACATATTCAACCTTTCCTACACAATTAAAACAATGTTTTGGTGTAGGGTACAGAATGTGTAGGACTCCAAAACTTTTAAATAATTTTACGACTAAAAATAAAATATGTGTAGGACACAACACTTTTAAATAATTTTGTCATTTCTAAATTATTGAGACTTGAGTAACTATTTAATGGTGGATCCAACATATTAATGGTAGTAGAGGAGAAAATTATGGTGGCATTAATGAGACTTGAGTAACTATTTAAAATATTTATTAGTATTCTACATCAAATTGTCTATATTACACTTAGTAATTAGAGCATTAATTAAAAGTGGACAAAATTGATATCTTAATTTCCAGCATTGATTAAAAAAATATAGGGTCTAGATTAATTTATTTTTCTTCTTTTAAGAAGATTAATTAAAATATATATATATATATGTATATTAAAAATAACTCGAGCCAACTGAGTCGAACCGAACTGAGCAGACCTTCGCTCATGCTCGATTCATTTCAAACCGAACCGAGTGCCTTTTCCAATCGAGCTGAATTGAACGAGCAAATTCCGAACATTTGTCGACCGAGCATCAAACAAGTCTCGAGCGTCAAGCAATTTGAATAGCCCTACTTTTGAATGCATTTAAAACACTTGAGATGATAACTATTGCTTTGTAGATCTTGTTATATCTAAATATGAAATTAGTAAATTTCCACGTTAAATACGATGAAAGAAGAGCCCTAAACTGTTACTTTCGCTTTAGGTCCTAAAATGATTCTTAGGCCAAAAAATGATTGAACACAAATATAGAACATCTAATCCCTGTTAAATTAATTATCCGTTATGATAAATGTATTTACTTACTTTAATTGAGAAATGTGCTATTTAAGTTTTTCGTTGTAGTTTTGTGATGTGTTTTTCTTTTCTGGTCAGGAAAACTTATCCTTAAGTTTCAATTACAAGTATGTTTATGTATACCGTATTTTTTTATAAACAACTAGAGGTAATCCTTCGCGCGTTACGACGGAAATTCAGTTAATATTGGTTGAGTTTATTACAATACATGTATTCGTTATAGCAAACGAAAAAGAAAACCAAAAAAAAAAATCGTGAAATGCCTAAAGGATATCGACACGATTTGGTTAGTCATGGTACTAATACTTGTATAACTTAAAGTTCTGCTAATGTCCATAACACCATCAATACGTGTCTACAGGCACTTCTATATTATAAAGAACTAGCATTGGAGGGGAAGTGAAGATACGGGATTGAAGACCATATATTTCAAGTTCGAATTTGATCCCAACCGGGTTTTACCGCAGCGGGTTTTCCCCGGAACTGGAGATGGTTGGCTTGGGCTACCCAGTGCTGTCTGCAATCGCGGGCATATGAGGTCGCCTTTTGCCAGTGGTTTACCCACTTACCCCAGGTAACAGGTAGTGGCGGAACTAACCCATTAAATCAGGGGTATCCAAAAATTTTTTTTACCGTGCAATCATACAATATTAAAAAAAGACAATAAATAAATAAAGTAAACAAATACCTAATAGATTTAGTTTCTTCTTTTTTTCATAGCTTGAAATCGTTCCATTACATCGTTGTCTTTTACTTTATGAAAAAAAATCGACCGCACAAACATGGCATTGTTAAAAAATTTCGGGCCCATTCGATTTCGTAAATCCGTCTTGATAATATTCAATTTCGAAAAACATATTTCAACGATTGCGGTTGCAACCGGTAAAATCAAAGCTAGCTTCAATACCTGATAAACCAAATGACAAGAACTATGTGTTCCCGTTTCAACCATAAGAGGCTCAAGATCACTTATTCTATTATATGGGCTTTATTAATTATTATAATTTGGACTTAACTATCAAAAAACTAATTATTTTGGCTTTGTTACTAAGCAGGTTTTGGGCTTAATGAATAATATCAGGTTTCATAATTTTCTCTTAGGGGTATCCTCGTATATATTTTTGGGTATGTTATGTATAAAACCGAAAAAAAATTACACCGCGAATACGAATACGGGGTTGAGCCTTAGCACGCTACGGCTCATTGTTCATTGATTCCGCCCCTGGTAACAGGGTTTTTGTCACACCCCCAAAATACCACATGCGGAAAATCCCGCTAGGCGTGTGATGTACCAGGATCTAGCCACCAATCACATTGAACTATTCACAAGATATTAAAATAACTCCTATTTATTGAATCAAACATTCTAAATCATATCACAAGTTTAACATGTTCAGCGGAAGCAAATAGTAAATCATTGTTTAAATGTTTCAAAGCCCAATGTATGAAAAATCAGTAAGCCCGTCATGCGTATCCAAGTAGTACGACCCATGACCACTCCAGCAATCCCAAACAGCAAATTCCTTGTCCATAAAATCTAACGACCTGCGAGCATGCAACAAGTGTATCAGACAACGCTGGTGAGTTTATAGTTTTACGAAAAACGTTAATTACCAAGTGTTTAGTTCAGTTTATTGATAATGTTGATAATAACTCGAGTACCGTACAAGATGGCTCTAGATTGTTTTGCCCGTCCCCAATGCCCCTATATAAGCATTGGTCATGATTAAGGTCATTAGTTCACGCCCGTCCTCTCATGTACGGTGTGAGGTTGCCAAGCCTAATAGCGCTATCAACTAATACCCCCATTACCTCTCAGGTAACTAATTCGGTATAAGATGGGACTTCAGGTGATAGGAAATGAGTGTATTATCTAACATCCCAGTTTTTACCCAGAAAAATACTTATTCCTCTCAGGAATACCCATTTGATTGTCCCACCCACCGGGCCGCATGCTCAAGAGGAATGATGATGCAGGGGCATATCATCATATTTTATATTTTATATTTTTATTTAAAATTTGAATTTCCTATTTTATCTTTTTCTATAGTTATAAATTAGGGTCTAGGGTTTATTATTTAGGCAGTTTTTGGTTTATTATTGAATAGAAATAGCTATGTTCTTGAACCTTTTGGTTCCTTTATCGTCTTTGATTAACTAATTGTTCTTGAGCCATTTGATTGCACGCGAAACTGCATCAGTTGGTATCAGAGCCAGGTTCGATGGTTTTGTTCGGGGATATTCAGGAGGAGAATATGGAAGGTGTTGAAGGTGATGGTCCGACGGTGGTGAAAGGCGGTCCGGTAGCCTCCATGATATGATGCAGGGGCATATCATCATATTTTATATTTTTATTTAAAATTTGAATTCCTATTTTATCTTTTTCTATAGTTATAACTTATAAATTAGGGTCTAGGGTTTATTATTTAGGCAGTTTTTGGTTTATTATTGAATAGAAAGAACTATCTTCTTGAACCTTTTGGTTCCTTTATCTTCTTTGATTAACTAATTGTTCTTGAGCCATTTGATTGCACGCGAAACTGCATCAGTTGGTATCAGAGTTTTGGTTTTCAAATGGCTCTACGTGAAGACAAATGTTTTTTTGTTCGAAGAGTCGCCGACCGAGGCATCGAAAAGAACATTGGTGATTCACGTGTTCATGGAGATCGATTAAACTGTGATCGTAGATCCACCAGCCGAGGCAACGAGATCAGAAACCGTGATCCACGTGATATTATTAAGATCAAAAGACTCCGACAACGAGTCCAAGATCTTGAAGATATCAAAAGGCTCCGACAACGAGTCCGAGATCTTAAAGAGATCAGACGACTCCATAACGAGTCCGAGATCTCGAGTTGCAACAGGAGATGCGCAAGACGGAAACCGAGTCGAGCACCATCGTCTGGGACGAAGGTGGCGACAAAGAGTTGCAGTCGTTTAGCCGTCATCCACACCGGTTCTTGGAACCAATCTATCCGAATAGTGAGCCCGAAGACGAACCCAAGTTTGATGAGGATGGAATGCTCCCCGATGAAGGGGAATATTATAGGTCGCAACAAGCAGTTAACGGTGCCAATAGAGAGGAAGAAGAGGTGGAAAACAAGGATCATGAATCTTTAATGGTTTTATTCGGGGATATTCAGGAGGAGAATATGGAAGGTGTTGAAGGTGATGGTCCGACGGTGGTGAAAGGCGGTTCGGTAGCCTCCATGATAAGCCTTCCGCTCGTTCCTGTGGTAAAGGTGGGATCTTTTGTTGACACGAAATTTACTGAATTTCAAATCAAAGGTGAATTGATTCAATCTCCTATGTTAGCGGAATTTCAAAAAAAAAGATATATGCTAATAGTAGGTGAGATGTTTGTTTCTAGAGATAAGTATGTAATGATTTTCGTGCATAAAGTCTACATATGAGCCATATGATCCTAATAAAAAATCTAGATGCATGTATGAGAAAATACGTGGAGTTCATGTGGAAAGCCAACAAAGCCCACTGAATGCTTCAAATATTATTATAAGTTGTGAAGAAGATGGCAATTTAAATGAGATGCTTGCAAAATCTCTCTTGGGTTTACAAAATTGTGATGGGCCAATTTTAGAATTAATTCGTAGGCTTGTGTTCAATAATCCATCGAACCTTAATGGTAGTTCAATTGGTGGGGATCCAAAGATAAAAGAAACGGGCGGTACATGTCTATAGTTGAGTGAGACGACTCGTGCACTTGAGTTGTTTACACGAATTTTTTTCGACGTTCCATTCGACCCAGGTGGTACATTTTCAGAGTTAGGCGAAATGGCCGGTGAAGTTAAGTTGTTTAGACGGGTGGTGATGATAATATTAAGTGGGTGTCGGGTTGATGTTCCCTTTGACCCGGGCGACTTTGATCCGAAGGCAAAACTCGAGGACGAGTTTTTTTTAAGACAGGGAGTATGATGCAGGGGCATATCATCATATTTTATATTTTTATTTAAAATTTGAATTTCCTATTTTATCCTTTTCTATAGTTATAAATTAGGGTCTAGGGTTTATTATTTAGGCAGTTTTTGGTTTATTATTGAATAGAAATAACTATGTTCTTGAACCTTTTGGTTCCTTTATCGTCTTTGATTAACTAATTGTTCTTGAGCCATTTGATTGCACGCGAAACTGCATCACACCTTAGTTTTGCTCGGTATGTTAAGTTACCCGTTCCAAGTTAGTCAACCAAGCCCTACCGTGGTTACCAATGAAATCAGTTTCATAATCAATTAAGTCACGTAATTTCACAGTTTGCATTCATAGCAAAGATCACCGTATATCACATAGCAATTACTCAATCTCATACAAGTCCACATCCCATGTGCATGACGCCTAATAACATTTAACAGGTGAGTTTGCTACTTACACACCCAACCAGGTTCCTCGTTCATATTTACTATTATTAATAAACATCGATAAAAACATTATCACCCTCATACGACTCATAAACTATTTGAGACCTTACTGTTTAAAAGATTATGTTTCTTTGTTCACTTGCAGCATCTCCACGAAGAACCAGTTCTTCGTGGGATGTCCTCTCGACGAATAACAGTACTCCGTCTAGAAGTGTTGCGACGAAGAACCTCTGTTGTTCGTCAAAGGGCCAGTCGACGAAGGATCAGGTCCTTCGTCAACGTGGGTTCTTCGTGAGGGGGTCTTTCATCGCTTCACATCAACAGTTTCATCGACTTACAGTTTTTGTGGCACACTAATAACCCTAATCATTACTGAATCATTAGCGTATGATCATTAATTAAATCGGATCAACACAATCTACTAGATACTAAATCTGTTTCATGGATTATTCATCAACACCATCGTTGCACAACTTACTACATGATCTTTAATGAGTTCTAATCACCATACAAAACCTTGTCATCAAACCACATCTGTTGTACATTAGTTTAGATTTGACAGTGATCTATATTAGATGCATCAGTGATTCTATGAGCATACAACCCTAGATGCGATTCCTTAACCCTAGATGCGATTCCTTATGCAAGAACACAATTTAACACAACATCATGCATCAATATCATTTTAATTCTAGACAAGTATCACAGGAGAACACAAATAAATCGATCAATATCTCACTAACCATGATACCGAAGTGATTAGTTTATTCGAGATGGAAAGGCTTCGAGACCCACAATTGCCGTCGCACAGAAAGAAGAGAAAAAGGAGAGAGTTTTAGGGTTTGGTGTTTGAGTTTTGCAGGTTATGCAAACAAAATAACCGTCGGGCTCATTTTTGGGCCACAAATGGACCTGGGCTGAGAGTCCTCTCGACGAAATACTCCCTTGGCGAAGAACCTTCTTCGCCACGTTGTGATTGTGACGAAGAACCTTAGTTCTTCGTCAAAAGGACAATCAACGAAGGATAGGTTCTTCGTTGACTTGAGTGTGATGTGCAGGCGAAAGTTAAGAAGCATGAACACGACAAGTCTAAACATTAAACAACTCCTAGATTTACATTTACAACCAAACATAACAATATTTTAATCATTCATACATCGCGCGCATTTACAACGTAAAACGAATTGTGAAAATAGGATTGTAAAACAAGTGATGCGTAGAGGAAAGACCTTGAAATCTCGGGTTGTCACATCATCCCCAACTTGAAAGAAATTTCGTCCCGAAATTTGATAAGTAGCTCAAAGCGACAAAGTGTTAGACCAGGATGACTGCGGATTTTCCTCGGGTGCCACATCATCCCCAACTTGAAAGGGAAATTTGTCCCGAAATTCACCAGTTGCATCAGGATTATGTTGGTCAGTTGGGAAAAGTTGAGGATACTTGAGCTTCATCTGATCCTCGCGTTCCCACGTGAACTCCGGTCCATGACTTGAGTTCCAACGGACTCTCACGATCGGGATTCGACTATGCTTACGGACCTTGACTTCCCGATCCATAATTTCGATGGGTTCTTCGACAAACTGCAATTTGTCATCGATTTTCAGTTCTTGAAGTGGTACCACAAGTGTTTCATCGGACAAACACTTCTTTAATTGCGAAACATGGAAGACATCATGAACGTTACCCAACTCAGCAGGTAACTCAAGCTTGTAAGCCACTTTACCAATTCGTTCCAAAATTTTGAACGACCCCACATAACGCGGATTGAGCTTGCCGCGTTTCCCAAGGCGTACCACACCCTTCAAGGGTGAAACTTTCAACATAACACAATCGCCTACAGCGAACTCCAAAGGTTTCCTACGCTTGTCAGCGTAGCTTTTCTGACGGTCGCGCGCTGCCGCCATATGATTTTTTATCTGGACAATCTTCTCTAAAGTTTCAAGTACAAGTTCCGGACCTGTGATCTGGCTATCACCCGCCTCAGCCCAACAGAGAGGAGAACGACATTCCCATCCGTACAATGCTTCGAACAGAGCTGCCTTGATGTTGGAATGGTAACTGTTTTTGTAAGAGAACTCTATCAACGGCAAGTGTTTCTCCCACCCCTTACCAAAATCGATCACACATGCTCGCAGCATGTCTTCAAGTGTCTGGATGGTTCGTTCACTTTTACCATCCGTCTGTGGGTGATAAGCAGTGCTCATGTCGAGACGTGAGCCGAAAGATTTATGCATTGATTGCCACAAATCAGATATGAAACGCGGGTCATGATCCGAGATAATAGAGGTTGCCACCCCGTGCCTAGAAACCACCTCCTTCAGATAGACAGCAGCAAGTTGTGAGAACTTATCTGTTTCCTTGATTGCTAGGAAGTGCGCTGACTTTGTGAGATGGACAACGATCACCCAGATGGTATCGTTTCCGTTTTGAGTTCTTGGCAAACCAGTGACGAAATCCATAGCAATTTGCTCCCATTTCCACACGGGTATCTCTGGTTGCTGAAGCAGGCCAGAGGGTTTCTGATACTCCACCCTGACTTTCGCACAGGTCAAACATTTACTCACATACGTCGCGATGTGGGCTTTCTTCTTCGGCCACCAGTATAAGACCTTGAGGTCCTGATACATCTTATCCGAACCCGGGTGTACAGAGTATCGAGACTTGTGTGCTTCGTCCATCACGAGCTCTCTAAGATTACCATACAAAGGAACCCATATCCGTTCCATGAAATAATAAATGACGTCGGATCTCTCTACAAGTCGTTTCTCCATGCCCCGCAAATATTCAGCTTCCAGGTTTCCTTCCTTCAACGCTTCAGTCTGATCAGAACGGATCTGATCAGGTAAGTTAGGGTGGATAGTGAGCTGTAGAGCATGGACACGCTTGGGTTTTGTTTCCTTTCGACTAAGGGCATCAGCTACGACGTTAGCTTTACCTGGATGATACTTGATTGCACAATCGTAGTCGTTTAAGAGTTCTACCCAGCGACGCTGTCGCATATTCAATTTCTTCTGATCAAATATATGCTGAAGGCTCTTGTGGTCGGTATAAATAGTGCATTTAGTACCGTACAAGTAATGCCTCCAGATTTTTAACGCAAAAACCACAGCCCCCAACTCTAAGTCGTGTAATTCTTCTCATGAACCTTCAACTGTCGAGAAGCGTACGCTATCACCTTCTCGTGTTGCATTAGCACGCAACCGAGACCCAAAATAGAAGCATCACAATACACCACAAAATCCTCGGTACCTTCAGGTAAAGACAAGATCGGCGCACTGCAGGGTTTTTGTTTCAAGAGTTGGAAGGCATCTTCCTGCTTCCTCCCCCAAGAATATACAACGCCTTTCTGTGTTAATGCGGTGAGAGGTTGAGCAATCTTCGAGAAGTCTTTAATAAATCTACGGTAGTACCCAGCGAGACCCAGAAATTGTCGCACCTCTGTAGGGTTCTTCGGTGCTGCCCAATTTCTGATAGCATCAATCTTAGCAGGAGCCACGTGTATCCCCTTTTCATTAACAATGTGGCCAAGGAAGTCTACTTCTCGAATCCAGAAATCACACTTAGAGAATTTCGCGTAGAGTTGCTCCTTCCTCGGGAGCTCCAAGATAAGGCGCAAGTGTCGCTCGTGGTCCTCCTTGCTCTTAGAATAGATCAAAATGTCATCAATAAACACAATGACGAAGTCGTCAAGATATGGTTTGCACACATGATTCATAAGGTCCATGAAAACCGCGGGTGCGTTTGTCAACCCGAATAGCATAACCAGAAACTCATAATGGCCATACCGCGTTCGAAAAGATGTTTTTGGAACATCCTCCTCTCGGACTGTCATCTGATGATAGCTCGATCTTAAGTCGATTTTCGAGTAAAAACTTGACCCTTGCAACTGGTCAAACAAGTCGTCGATACGTGGTAAAGGATAACGGTTCTTGACGGTCACCTTGTTGAGTTCACGATAATCTATACACATATGAAACGACCCGTCTTTCTCCTTCACAAACAGAACCGGGGCTCTCCAAGGTGAGGAACTAGGTCGGATAAAACCTCTATCCAACAGTTATTGGAGTTGGTTAGACAGTTCTTGCAACTCTCCTGGTGCAAGACGATAAGGGGCACGAGCAATAGAGGTTGCTCCTAGTGTAAGGTCAATCTGAAACTCCACCTGATGGTGTGGAGGTAAACCAGGAAGTTCTTCAGGAAATACGTCATAAAACTCACGAACAACTGGCAGGTCTTTGATTTTCCTTTCTTCATGCTGTGTATCGGTAACAAATGCTAAAATAGCAGGATAACCCTTACGTAAACACTTCTGGGTTTCATGGCTGAGATGATGCCAACCATTGCGCCACTACGATGACCATGAACCGACAGGGATTCTCCACTGAGGAGAGGGATACGTACGATTTTCTCCTTACAAAGAATTTCCGCTTGGTGCTTAGACAACCAGTCCATTCCAACGACTACATCGAAGCTTCCAAGAGTAACGGGAAGTAGGTCAATGTGGAACACTTGACCCATAAGATCGAGTTTACACCCAAAAAGAACATGTGAAGCTTCAATCGATTTACCATCAGCTAATTCTACTACGTGTTTGTTTACAAGAGGTGTAGGAGTCAACCCTAACTGATGACTGAACCCCAAAGACACATAACTCCAATCGGAACCAGAGTCGAATAAAACAGAAGCAAATAGGTTGTTCACAGAAAATGTACCGGTCACCACGTTGACATCATTCCTAGCTTCCCTAGCACCAATAGTAAACACTCTTCCACGCGCAGCATTCCCACCATTGTTTCCGTTGTTGTTGTTCCCAGTGTTGTTATTGTTATTACCAGCATTCTGAATCAGTTGAGGGCAATCCCGCCTGAAATAACCCTCGTCTCCACACTGAAACCACCCCTTACGATTTCCCTGGTTCTGTTGAGGCTGCTGCCTTTCCTGCTGTTGTGGGGGTTGCTGTTGCTGCTGTTTTGGAAATTGGGCCCTACAATCTCTAGCCATATCGCCCACCTTGTTGCACCTGTGACAGACCCGGGTGCACGGCCCACGATGGTGGAAGTTGCACTTGTTACACTTTGGTTGCTTCCTTGCGTAAGAGCCTTGGTTCGAGTTGTTGCTCTGATTCTGATTTATAGAAGATGACTGGCTAAAACTGCGGTTGCTACTGTTGTTTGGCTTCTTCTGTGACTGGTTCGAGTTGGACACCTTGTCTGTATCGTTCCACTTTCGTTTGTTATCCGTAACAGGAGTAGTAGCTGTAGTAGCAGCAGCTGTAGCAGAAATACGTGGTGGTAGCGAGCCACGCTCCATCTCCTGATCGGTGATCTTGTGAGCTAGACGAATGATTCTGTCACACCCCAACCGATGGCGGAATCATCGGGGCGCGGCACTAGGCGAATCAGATTGCTCAAGAGAATCCATAACAACTATGTTGCGATAATATTTAATACATTCGATATCCCATACTAACAAATAATTCAATCACATAAGTTATCACAGATTTCTTGTCCTCCCGAACGATACAAATCCGACAACCTAGATTTTTAGTTGAGTTTCTAGACTTCCTAGCTTGATTTGAAATAGTCTGCGATCTAACCTGCAACATACGTTAAAATAGTTGTCAATACAAAAGTATTGGCGAGTATACAGGTTTGATATGTAGCGTAATAGATTAAAATGTGTAGCGAATTTCCATATGCATAAACGTAACACACGACATATATACTCACAAAGCTGATACTACCAACTAAGTCCTCGATGCTCGAATACGCGATGACAAACTAGACCCCGTCGGGCGCAATAGTACTATACTAGTCGTGGTGGGACGTCGCGAGTATAAGCCCTAGCACATATGCAACTAGCATCACGTATATCTATGCATAACAGTTATTCGCAAGTGATAATTCGATTGATTGAATAATTCGTTTGATAAGTTTGATTTGTTAGAAACGTATGTTACACCCAAAATGCGATTAAAAAGGGTTCAAGTATACTCACAGTGCGTATTTAGCGAGGATACAACTTGATTGGATCTGTTGCGAGTACGTCTGCGTTAACCATCGAATGATATAGCAAACGATGCACGGTTAAGCGGGAATAGTGTCAAAATGACGGTTATCCAGTCAGATGGTGCTCATCCGGTCGGATGACTTCATCCGGTCGGATGACCCCATCCGGTCGGATGACTGTTGGTTCGGTTCGTTCAGTCATTCTGACATTCAATCGGATGACTGGAATTTGGGTCGGATGACACTTGGTCCAGTCGGATGGCGTGTTATCTGATCGGATGGTATGTTGATTGGGTCGGATGATAGTCATCCGATCGGATGACAGGCTATTCGATCGGATGACATGCTATACGATCGGATGACATGTGGTCCGTTCGGATGACATGTTGTCCAGTCGGATGACACGTCTGTTTTAACGTTCCGATCAATTGTTTTTGAGTGTTTTTGGAAGGAATACATGCGGTTTTACTGGGACGACGTGATTTCGTATTAACAAATGAAATTTCATCAGTTCTGACCCGTTCTAACGGTCGGGAATCACTCCGTTCCATCAGATCTGGCCGTTCTTGACGGTTTCTCATGTTTAATTCGAAATCGTACAGTTCCTTGATTGGATACATAGCTTTTAGGTGAGATTTGTTATCAAAACTTGTGGAAATCACGCAGATCTGAGTCATTTATGGTGGGATGAGGTCACACTTTGAAGTTCATATGAACTCTTGGTGACATCACCCTAAAACACCTCAAATCAGTAGATTTCAGGGTTAGAAATTGAGTTTTAAAAGACAGAATGATGTAGAATTGAGTGTAGATCATAGAAGTATAAGTTTTTAGGTTGAAATCTTACCGAAATCGCGAGGAATCGAGAGAAAAGGGTCCAAGAGAGTGCTTGGTCGAGTGAGAGTTGTCACATCACTGTTCAAGTGGTGTGACACGCTATTTATAGGCAACAGAGGAGTTTGGGATTACTGGGTCGGATGGCCACTCCGGTGCGGGGAATCTCTCCGTTTTCGAGCGTTGCGATAGTTTTTGGGGTACGCGCTTGCTATAGTTAATTTATACTATTATATATATATATATATATATATCACTAGGGGTCGTATTTACGTATCCATATTTCGAAGTTTTGATATAACAATCGGTTTTCGTTTCGAGTGTGCGATTACTAGCGACGCTTCACGGCCATCAAGGGGGGGGGGGGGTAGTATAGGTCCTTTCTCGATGTCATCGTGAACGTTACTTTGTGTCATGCCACAATGACTGACGGGGTACCACTCACTCATATTGTCATCGTCGTCACGACGACTGGAGCTATAGCACTCACCCGAGAGTCTTTGTTAGCGTTAGTTGTCTGCGTTTCGACACATCAAGGCCACCGAGGAGGATAGAATAGGTCCTTACTCAATGTCATCGTGAGTGTTAGTGTTTGTGATATAGTGTGGTGTAGCGATAATGTTTTGCGAAAATATGCGATTATCCTTCGATTAGCGATGTATGCGATATAGTTACATTATGATCCGAATCTCTGGTGCTAGGCATAACAAGTATATCGAGTAGTAACAACGCACGAAAGTGCGGGTTGTTACAGTCTCCCCTACTTTAGGAAATTTCGTCCCGAAATTAATCCAACAGGTAGACTTTTGAGAGTTGATCCTGCATAAGTAGCGATACAGCGAGTGATTTGACCGAGAGTTGACAAGCGAGAGCGTTTCGAATAAGAGAGATCGGTTGCGATAGCGAGAAGGTGGCGTAAAGACAAAAGTAATATTCCGAGAGTTGGAGTTTCAAAGTACCTCGAGTATTGAAGAATTTACAAGTTTGATGCGATAGAAATTTTTAAAGGACTTGAAAGGTTCTTCATAACGTAGGGTTAACTGCGTTGTTTGGTACCCATCGTTGCAAGAAGCGTTCGTGTTCAGATTTTAAAAAGAAGTTTGAAAGGAAATCTTGAAAAGATTTTCTTGTCAACTGAGTTGATATTAACCCACGTTGCAAGAAAGTTTAGGTTTTTAAATATTTTAAAGAATTCAAAAATGACAACTGGGTTACGGGAACTCTCCTATGGCATGGGTTCAAGCTGAACTCGATGTCGAACCAACGTCTTAAGGAAGACTTCGTTTCGTTGTTGCAAAAGTTTTTAAAGAAAACTGGACTTATGAGACTTCCCCTGGGCATGGAGTTAAGCTGATTCGATGTTACCTCCACATTGTGAGGAAATTTCACTTGTCCAATGGTTTTTAATAAAATTTTTATAAAAAGTCTGTTTTTTAACAGTTTGAAAAGTTAATCAATATCGAGCCCCCACTGGGCACTTTCCCACGAAAGTTTGTTAATATGATTAAAACACTTATATATAGGAAGTACCAGCGGCGTATCCACCACGTTTCTTCCATATTACTTTCGTTTCGTGAGGCGGTGTCACGTGTGCCGATATGACACGGATAGAATTGCGCTTACTTGGCCCAATCGATAGGAAGTCGGACCGAGTATGGGATAGAATCGAATAGGTTAAACTGGCGAGTTGAATTGCGAACGTAGCTATAACAGCATGCGCGAGTAGCCTGATGACACAAAACATTTATGTGTCGTGTATGGGTAGGCGTCGAGCGATAAGCGATAAGTGAATAGCGCGTTTTCGATTAGATTCCACTTTGAATCCACATGGCACGTTTCCACGAGAGTTTGCTAACATGGCGAAACACCGCGTGTAACCAGGTTAGTTTTGCCTCGTGAAGCGATGTCATGTGTACTAATACCACGCAGACTGCAATGAACACCAAGCGGTACGCGATACGCGAATAAGCGGTAGACTATACACGATAAGCGATAAGAGATTAGGTGATTAAGCGAATAACACAAACACAACACCAGCAAAGGCGGCGGCGATAAACGATTTACGATGAGCGGCAGTTGTTGCGTTGCGAGTGATGGAGGTATGCGCGATTTATGCGGTTTGATTTGATTGATTAACACCACGGAGTTTAACTAACATCAGACCCCACATGGCCATATTCCACGAAAGCCTACCGATATGACTAAAACGCCATGCTTTAACCATATGAGCTTTATTTCCTGAAGCGAGGTCATGTGTGTTAACTTAACACAATCTCACAGATAGCGGTAGGCGATGGCGATAGAGCGAGCGATAGATTGGTACACAGCAAGCGATAGCGATCCACATAATAAGCGATAGAGATTCACATAATAAGCGATAGAGTTGCGAGATACACCTAATAGACAATAACGATTGGGAGATAGATTTAAGCGATAATGCGATAGATTCTAGCAGAACTGCGATTGAGTTGCGGTATGGACTTACGACCAGTCTTGCGTTGCTATAATTGTGATGTAGACTAAAAAATAGGATATGAAATTGGACCTGTTGATTCACACAGAATACCAGGAACAATTCTTCCAAAATTCGTTGATTCTTGTGGAATACCGAAAATTGGGGGTTTCACACTCAAGACACTCACAAGTGAATTGGGAGAGAAAAATGACTTTTCATAAACTTCAAAACTGATTATCTTCCTCCCATTACATCCATATAAATAACAACGTAAATTCAAAACGGGCCTCAAAACACACTTGGGCCAAAAGCTAGAACCAAATAAAAGTCCACGAAAAGCACTAAAAAACATAAAAATGTAAATAACTCATAGAAATAAGCGATTTTGGGCCTGGACGTTGACCCAAACCACCTGTGGTTGTTTGTGGAAAGATGGGCTTCGTTCTCACGATCGTTTCGCCTGGTCGCACGCCCAAAACGGACACCTGTAGCCCAAGTTAGAGCCATTTTAGTGAAGCCCCTTTTGTCACGCGATCTTGGGCCTCTAAATACAAGATGGCCCGTTCCTCAACACTTGGGCCTGCATCAAATTGCCCTGCGGGGTAGACCCACCAAGGTCTATCGATGAGGCGATTGCATTGCGTTCGCAGACTTACGAAAAAGTCCCGCAGTGATGCGATTCAATTGTTACGCCTTGCGATTGAGTGTAGTGTGTTAAAAATAATCACAATAGTATAATAGATCTAACAACGTTCAACTCCACGTGGCACTTTCTTCACGGAACTTCGGTAGTATGATAAAGCACACCTTGCTTGACACCTACTACTTAAATCCCGTGGTTTGGTGTCATTCTTCGTCGTAACGCTTACGGAACCTTAGAATTCACTACGATCTCCGTGCACTGACCCAAATAATCCCGTGTGCACCCGTGATTAATCGTTCCTTGTACGTTTATCATACCTCTTTCTAAGAGTGTAGTGAGGGTAAAACACATTATTTCGTGATATCGTATATAGTATGTGTGTGAATCCAGTATAAGTACGACGACTAGAGAGTGAAAGAGAAAACGAAAGCGAGAGTTAACGTTACATACAGTGGCAACATCGAGTAATAGAGTAGGTTCAACACTTAGAAATTAACGTCGAAAATCGTATCATTACAACATTAACCTATGCTTGCTAGATGTTTGGTGTTGAAGACTTTTGCTGGAGCTGCTGTTGTTGTACTCAGGTTCGCGGTTCGATGCGGCAGTTGCGGGTGAAGTGACCGTAGCGGTTGCAGTTATTGCAATAGCGGCAGTCAGCCCCAATTGGATGATGATAAGTACATGAGTAACACTGGGGATGAGCTCCAGTGTAGGCTCATTTTGGAAACATCGGGACTGCTTGAAGGGGCTTCGGCTGCAACAGTTCGGTTGTTGAGGAGTTCGGGCTTGAAGTCTTTCGTTTGCGGCTGGGTTTGTCGGTGTCTTCCGATGAGATGTCGTCGTTGGATGATTCGTCTGAGGGCTCGCTCGCAGAATCTTCGGCTGAGCTGTCGGAAGAACCGTCAGTAGCTTTGTCAGAAGAATCGTTGGCGGATTCGTCAGAAGAATCATTGGCAGACTCGTCAGAAGAATCGTTGACATGATCGTCTGAAGAATTTATGACGATCGCTTGATAAGTTTGCTTGACATGATTTTTGGAGAAAAACCCTTCCATGAGTCGTTTGTTGTTGATTTCTGCAGCTAAGCGGTATGTTTCTTCGATAGTAGCAGGTCTTGCAGCTTCGACAAAGTCGCCCACGCACTCAGGCAAGCCGCGAATATACTTCGCGATGGCTTTTCCTGAGGTGTCGACTTGACTTGGGCAAACAATGGCCAGCTGTTTGAACCTTGCAGTGTAGCCAGTGTTGTCACCTTCGTCTTGTTTGATTTTCCAAAATTCGTCTTCCAACTTCTGAATCTCATGGGGAGGGCAGTACTCGTTCTTCATGAGCTCTTTCAGCTCATCCCAAGAGAGAGCGTAAGCTGCGGAGATCCCACGTTTGTTACGTTCGGCGGTCCACCAGTCGAGTGCTCGTGATTGAAACACTCCGGTAGCGCAAGTAGTACGGAAACTATCGGGACACCCACTTTGACGAAGGGTAACTTCGATAGAATCGAACCACTGGAGTACTTGAGTCACACCTCCTTCACCCGTGAATTCCATCGGGTCACAGGCTTTGAAGTGTTTGTAGAGAAAAGCAGATTGCGGCACTTCCGTCTTGGAGTCTTCCGAGGCTCGAGAGTTGCTGAGAGAGTGCACTTGAGCGGCAATTCGAGGAATGAGCTTGACCACTTCCTTGGTCACAAGTGAGGCAATCCTCTTATCGGCGCTTCGTTTGGCTCTTCTCCTAGCTGTCCGTCTCGAGGTAGAGTCGTTGGAAGGCATCTAGACAGAGAGTGATTTGGAATGAGATTCGATCATAATGATTTTTGAGTTTGCGATGCGATTGAGCGTGATCAAAACTTATATCGTGCAATATAAATAGATTTCACATAGGAGCCACATAGGAGACACGACATTCCTAGGTTCTCACACAATGATTTGTTTGTATTTAGATATAGATAGTTGTCGTTTACACTTATACACACACATATCGATGTAGAATACGCGAGGACGCGATGAGAGGTAGTGAGCGTAAGTGAGTAGTTTGGCATTAGTTTCGTTGCGAACATTCGGTCTTCGTTTTAGATTGCGATGGTTGTGCGAGTTGTGCGTTTGTAAAACAGGGAGCGAAAATGGATAGATTGTAAAGTAAACACATAAAGCGTAACCAAGATCATCAAAACGTAAAACCGGCGAGTCGTAGACTTAGTAAAATAATCCAAGTGCCTCGGGTGTTTAGACGTTGACTACCCAAGGTAACTCAACTATATTCAACAAGTTCGTACACGCGCTTTGACCTAGAAGACTTCATGCTTCCACTGGGATGCAGCTCATGGCATTCGTCTTCCTGGTCATCGCGTGTCTCGAGTCATTGTCATGATCGAGTCCTTGGTGAGAGCTTTTTGAAACCATTTTAAAGAGTGGAACGGTTCATTAAGGTACTAGTTTCACTTCTGACTTAACGACTTCGTTCCTAATTGTGGTTATGCTCTTCGAATAAATTCGTGAGTTCCACTAGATTTCGAAATGGAGAATTTCGTCGAGATGTGGATGTCACTCCTAACTCGATGAAAGGTTCTCGTGCTAGAAAAATGTGCTGAGTGAGCGATCTCGTCGAAAGTTCTTGGTTTTCACACCTGGTTTCGACTGGATCACTCGGTTTCGTTATGCGAGTATTTTCGAAAACATGTGTATTGTGTTGGCCTTAGGAAAGGCTAAGTAATATTCAGGCCTTAGGAAAGGCTCTTCGCATGAAATTGTAGTATGCGGTGTTCACGCGAAGTAGTAGTTTTAGCGACTTCGAATGAAAGTAACAAGTAGGCCCGATACAAACCCTACTGGGTTCGTACGAGTCGGCCTGTTGGTACTTAGACTATAGACTAGGTCAATTTCTAAGACGTCGACCCGGACTAGGTCGAGTCTTGCCTAATTCCCTATAGTTATGGCTTTGATACCAATCTGTCACACCCCAACCGATGGCGGAATCATCGGGGCGCGGCACTAGGCGAATCAGATTGCTCAAGAGAATCCATAACAACTATGTTGCAATAATATTTAATACATTCGTTATCCCATACTAACAAATATTTCAATCACATAAGTTATCACAGATTTCTTGTCCTCCAGAACGATACAAATCTGACAACCTAGATTTTTAGTTGAGTTTCTAGACTTCCTAGCTTGATTTGAAATAGTCTGCGATCAAACCTGCAACATACGTTAAAATAGTTGTCAATACAAAAGTATTGGCGAGTATACAGGTTTGATATGTAGCGTAATAGATTAAAATGTGTAGCGAATTTCCATATGCATAAACGTAACACACGACATATATACTCACAAAGCTGATACTACCAACTAAGTCCTCGATGCTCGAATACGCGATGGCAAACTAGACCCCGTCGGGCGCAATAGTACTATACTAGTCGTGGTGGGACGTCGCGAGTATAAGCCCTAGCACATATGCAACTAGCATCACGTATATCTATGCATAACAGTTATTCGCAAGTGATAATTCGATTGATTGAATAATTCGTTTGATAAGTTTGATTTGTTAGAAACATATGTTACACCCAAAATGCGATTAAAAGGGTTCAAGTATACTCACAGTGCGTATTTAGCGAGGATACAACTTGATTGGATCGGTTGCGAGTACGTCTGCGTTAACCATCGAATGATATAGTAAACGATGCACGGTTAAGCGGGAATGACTTCATCCGGTCGGATGACCCCATCCAGTCGGATGACTGTTGGTTCGGTTCGTTCATTCTGACATTCAATTGGATGACTGGAGTTTGGGTCGGATGACACTTGGTCCGGTCGGATGGCGTGTTATCCGATCGGATGGTATGTTGATTGGGTCGGATGACATGCTATCCGATCGGATGACATGTGGTCCGTTCGGATGACATGTTGTCCGGTCGGATGTCACGTCTGTTTTAACGTTCCGGTCAATTGTTTTCGAGTGTTTTTGGAAGGAATACATGCGGTTTTACTGGGCAGCGTGATTTCGTGTTAACAAATGAAATTTCATCAGTTCCGACCAGTTCTAACGGCCGGGAATCACCCTGTTCCATCAGATCTGGCCATTCTTGACGGTTTCTCACGTTTAATTCGAAATCGTACAGTTCCTTGATTGGATACATAGCTTTTAGGTGAGATTTGTTATCAAAACATGTGGAAATCACGCAGATCTGAGTCGTTTATGGTGGGATGAGGTCACACTTTGAAGTTCATATGAACTCTTGGTGACATCACCTTAAAACACCTCAAATCAGTAGATTTCACGGTTAGAAATTGAGTTTTAAAAGACAAAATGATGTAGAATTGAGTGTAGATCATAGAAGTACAAGTTTTTAGGTTGAAATCTTACCGGAATCGCGAGGAATCGAGAGAAAAAGGGTCCAAGAGCGTGCTTGGTCGAGTGAGAGCTGTCACATCACTGTTCAAGTGATGTGACACGCTATTTATAGGCAACAGAGGAGGTTGGGATTACTGGGTCGGATGGCCCATCCGTTCGGATGGCCTGTCCATTCGGATGGCCACTCCGGCGCGGGGAATCTCTCCGTTTTCGAGCGTTGCGATAGTTTTTGGGGTACGCGCTTGCTATAGTTAATTTATACTATTATATATATATATATATATATATCACTAGGGGTCGTATTTACGTATCCATATTTCGAAGTTTCGATATAACAATCGGTTTTCGTTTCGAGTGTGCGATTACTAGCGACGCTTCACGGCCATCAAGGGGGGGTAGTATAGGTCCTTTCTCGATGTCATCGTGAACGTTACTGTGTGTCGTGCCACAATGACTGACGGGGTACCACTCACTCGTATTGTCATCGTCTTCACGACGACTGGAGCTATAGCACTCACCCGAGAGTCTTTGTTAGCGTTAGTTGTCTGCGTTTCGACACATCACGGCCACCGAGGAGGATAGAATAGGTCCTTACTCAATGTCATCGTGAGTGTTAGTGTTTGTGATATAGTGTGGTGTAGCGATAATGTTTTGCGAAAATATGCGATTATCCTTCGATTAGCGATGTATGCGATATAGTTACATTACGATCCGAATCTCTGGTGCTAGGCGTAACGAGTATATCGAGTAGTAACAATGCACGAAAGTGCGGGTTGTTACAGATTCGAGGCAAGTTATCAAGATTCGCCGCAGTGACCAAACCCTTGACCTGTGGTGCTAAACCGTTTATGTACAACTCAATCCTACGGTGGGGTGGTCGTGATAAGTTAGGACACATATTCGCGAGTTCATGAGACCGTTTCGTGTACGCTTCAATCTCGGACCCTGCCATCTTCAAATTATAATACTCATTCTCCAACTTTTGAATCTCATCACGAGGGCAGTACTCTTCACGCATCAGCTCCTTGAAATCGTCCCAAGTAGTCGCGTTCGCCATTTCAATCCCCAGCATCTGGACTTGGGAATTCCACCAAGTCAAGGCACCATCTTCAAGCGTGCCCGAAGCATACTTCACTCTGTCCCCAGCAGGAGAGTTACACATCGCGAACACTGATTCTACCTTCTCAAACCAACGTAGTAGTCCCACAGCTCCTTCAGTCCCACTGAACGTTTGTGGCTTACAATCCATGAACGTCTTAAACGTGCAAACAGGCGGATTGTTCTAATTCACGTGTTGACCTAAAGACAAAAGAAAACACAGCACACGGGTAAGAGTCGAGTACGCGACGCAAGGATAAAGAGTATTTGGCACATATCGTACCGGCCTGCTGAGCCGCTAGGGCTTCAGCCACACGAGTATTGATCAAATCAATTAATTCAGCCTGGAACATAACAACATTGCCACGTCCACCACCGCGGCCTCTACCACGTTCACCATTTCGTCAGTTCATGATTCTATATAAAAAGTGGGAAAATATTAGAATTCGGGATTGAGTAGGAGTCAAACATCACTATGACCTCTACAGATTACTGAGTTCTATCATTACGTCCGACAACAGAGCAGAACCCCTTTCACACTCGTTAAGCCTCACTGGGACTCACATGCACCCCACATTATTATTATGTGTGCACCCATAATAATAATGCGATTTGCAAGTTGATCTCAGCTCCTCCCAACTCGTGCTAAAAGGTTCCTCAAATTCGTGTAGTAAGACAAAAGACACTATAACATATATCATGAAGGTTTAGAGGTGTGTCACACTATCAAACACGTAACGTAGGCTAGTAACACAGGAACTCATACTGTAGTGCTAAGTGTGCATTCATATGCAATGTCATACATAAGTGTACACTAGATATGTTGTGCAATAAGTAAACGAAAGACGAACCTTGCAATCTAGAGCTGAGTGTCATGGTCAATTTCGTAAGTGTTCGGTTATAGTCTGGTTTTATAAAAGCGTTTTAAAACCTAGTTCACTATAACCAGTGGCTCTGATACCAAACTATCACACCCCCAAAATACCACATGCGGAAAACCCCGCTAGGCGTGTGACGTACCAAGATCTAGCCACCAATCACATTGAATTATTCATAAGATATTAAAATAACTCCCATTTATTGAATCAAACATTCTAAATCATATCACAAGTTTAACAGGTTCAGGGGAAGCAAATAGTAAATCATTGTTTAAATGTTTCAAAACCCAATGTATGAAAAATCAGTAAGCCCGTCATGCGTATCCAAGCAGTACGACCCATGACCACTCCAGCAATCCTAGACAGCAAGTTCCTTGTCCATAAAATCTAACGACCTGCGAGCATGCAACAAGTGTATCAGACAACGCTGGTGAGTTCATAGTTTTACGAAAACGTTAATTACCAAGTGTTTAGTTCAGTTTATTGATAATGTTGATAATAACTCGAGTACCGTACAAGATGGCTCCAGATTGTTTTGCTCGTCCCCAATGCCCCCTATCTAAGCATTGGTCATGATTAAGGTCATTAGTTCACGACCGTCCTCTCAGGTACGGTGTGAGGTTGCCAAGCCTAATAGCGCTATCAACTAATACCCCGTTACCTCTCAGGTAACTAATTCGGTATAATATGAGACTTAAGGTGATAGGAAATGAGTGTATTATCTAACATCCCAGTTTTACCAAGAAAAGACTTATTCCTCTCAGGAATACCCATTTGATTATCCCACCCACCGGAACGCATGCTCAAGAGGAATGAACTCACGTTACTTTTGCTCGATATGTTAAGTTACCCGTTCCAAGTTAGCCAACCAAGCCCTATCGTGGTTACCAATGAAATGTGACAACCCTCACCAAACCAGGTATCCATACGAATTAATTAATATTTAATTACTGCTTAATTACCGTGCTTGCTTACAACTGTGATTAAACTGCTTACTGATTTCTGATATATACATGTTCATGCATCATACTTTACTACTGTCACTCCATTATTTACACAAACATCAGTGACAACCTTGATGCACAAAAAGCACAGTGAGCACACTATACGGATAACCCAGTAAACATGCTGACATAGCTAGCATCAGACAGTTACTGTCTCTGAGGCCAGTATGAGCCGGGAATAGATTACTACACTAGTAGGGAGTGTAGGGAGGTGAGGAATGAAAAACTGCGTCACTAGGTGGTATTTATAGTGACCGGATGTGCCTAAAACGTACTTTAAGTACAAAATCCTGCACTTTAATATAAAAATTCAGCATTAAGCTAACTAGTAAAGTGCCAAAATATGAGAAAAATATTACTAGACACTTTCCAAAGTGTCGGGATTAAATTGTGTCACTAAAAATATTATTAACGACACTTTAAATATTTATTTAGCACTTTAACGAAGTAATATCCAACCGTACAACCGGACTTTACCCGGAACACAAAAATATTGACATGACATTGTCTTTTTTTTTTTTTTTTTTCTGAGCTAGTTAGGGTCCCCGAATACCCTAACACCCGTTATAAATAATAACACACTAATACCTTATTTTAATCACCTAACTAATATAACTAAACATTATCCATCAAGTTCAAAACAAACCAAACACCCCCTTCTTGCAAACGAATTCGGTTCCCAAGTGGGGACACCCCACTAATTGTTGACTAGTTTATATGATCATGCTTAATATCTAGGAGACATTTTACCTTGTGGTTAATAGTGATAATTGGTTATAAATAAATTACAAGGGTTAAGAACTATCATTTTCATTTCACCAACTCAAACTCAAACACTTTCTTTCCCTCTTGGCTACTCACGGCCGAAACCATAGCCACACACCCACCCACTTTTCCACTTTGATCTTACATTTCCAAGCATACACAAAGGTGAAGGATCACGTATAAGGAGGCTCGGTGCTTACGGTTTGCCAAGGACCTCACCACAACGCTATTAACCACCCGTTTTTCGTCTAGTTTCTTCCCTAGCCTTGAGCTAGTAGTAAGTGACTCTAAACACCCTATTGTTCATATCTAACATGGTTAATAAGAAATTTAACGGGTAAAAATCATAAACACTAGAGATCAAAACTAAAAGTCTACTAAAAATAATAAACATGGTGGTTAAAGAATGAATATTAGTGTAAAACTTTTGAGACTTGTTTTGTTATGATTATTTATTGTTGTTGATTGCTAGTGTTGGAATGGATCGTCATCAAACCACGCTAGATCATGTTCATGGAACATGAACTAGCCTTATGTTAAGTCGTAAAGTTATTAGATGACGAACCCTTTCAAACATAAACATGAACTTGTGTAAAAACAATTTTTCTTATGAAATGGGGTTCTAAACTAGTAGATCTAAAGATCTACAAGTGGTATTTTCGAAGAACCAACTGTAAGACAAAACCATATTTTAAAGCCGGATCTTTCCTAAACTAAAGGTGTTTTTGTGAACAAACAAGTGTGTAGACACTTGTGTAACGAAAGGTTTTAACAAAGAATTATTTTTGAGATTTTTGACAAGAAGTTGTAAACTTACACTTTCTTTAAAAATAAGATTTTTAAGAAACCGATTTCATTTATAAAAATAGAAAGATCTACTAAAAACACCGGAAGGTTACTACATACTTTTACATAACCCACAAGTTCATGTGTTTGCGACTTACGTATATTTTTTACTAGTTTAGTGTTGAAATATTGTTTGTTGATGTTGGGAACATTGTTGGTTGAATTTATAAAAGAAAATGATACGCTTGAAATCGTGGCCACCTCCAGTTACAGAGGAAACTCTGGCGAAATTTTTCCAGAAATATAACACTTGGAAATATTTTTACAACAAGTGTTATGAGTATATTTTTTTTAACTTAGTTTTCCAAACAGAGTTCGCCATGAATTTTTATTACAAAATCTCCAAGTGTCGGAGGCGGGATTTTCATAAATAAAACTTGTTAAAATATATATTTAGTATATATTTTTCATAATAGCACTTGTGTGAATTTTTATGATTATTTTGTGAACTATACAAATATTATTTTTAGGGTAAAAATAATATTACTAGAATACACTGAATATTCACGGCTCCAAAATAATACGAACGCCTTCGCAATAAATATTTAAGTTACACCGGTATTATTTATTACCACCCGAACCTTACAACGTAACTTACGTATTTTCAGAAAATACTCATAAGTGTGTATTTTGAAAAAGTATTATTTTGGGAAAATTATACGGAATAAAATATAATATTTTTGGGAAAAATATTTATATTTTGGGAGTAAAGTATTTTGGACAAATGAAATAAAATATATTACATTAAGTGAGACTTAATATATATTTCGAAGTTATACGAACGCACATGTATTAAAACCCCCATCCTTGGGAAGGAATATATTTACAAAATAATTACGAAGTGTAATTACGAAATAGTTGCCTAACTATTTCCCAAAGACATTAAACCTTAAGCTAAGGCACGACCGTCCGTCTAATAGAAGTTAGTACGTGTAGGTCGTCGCACAGCAGGTTGACCAGGAGATTTCTTGTTAGAGACGCACTTCGGTGAGTTCATGTCCCCCTTTTCTCTTAACTGTTTTCAGTTTTCTAAACTGCGGGGGTGAAATACATGTTACGATGATTACGAATACTTTTTACATGGTATGGTTAGCTTAAGGAGGGTTAGGACGTACAGATCATGTGAGTGAGTAGGCGCAACTTGAGGCCATTAATCCTCGTGTAGGACCGAGGGACATTAGTGATAGATCTATTTGGGTGTAGCGAGCCCCACTCCTGAGCCTGCTTAATGGACCAGGTGGTGACTAAGTGCCCAACGCACAAATCCGCTAGGGTTGAGTCTTCCTGCATCACTTCACACATGTCATTGGCTTTGCAACCCAATGATGATCTCTTTTTCCTTATTGCTACATACCAGGGACATTTTTACATTGGGACGTACTTAAACCTTTTTTTACATTGGGACGTACTTTAAAGGTTTTACATACTCACTACACATGAACTCGCTCAACTTTTTGTTGATTTTTCCAACTTACATGTATTTCAGGGAACTAAGGATCTGGCACGGTATGCTATGTTTCCACGCTGCGTAGAGTTATGGGATCATCCGAGTTTAGGGGTTGTGGCTTTTACCTGGACGAGTCACAGTTCTTAAACTACGTCGATTTTCAGTTTGTGGTTGTGTCTTTCAAACAATGTTTTTATGTTATTAGGTTGTAATTTCCGTTGCATGTGCCAACGCCTTAAGACAATGTTGTGGTATTTTACTTTTCAAACTTAAATCAATGGATGATCTGCATGGTTTTATTTTCATATAGCTTTGTTGTGATTAAGCTATGGTATTAAGAAGTCACACCAAATAAACCCACGCTTCCGCAAAGCCAGGGTGTGACATGAAATCAGTTTCATAATCAATTAAGTCACGTAATTTCACAGTTTGCATTCATAGCAAAGATCATCGTATATCACATAGCAATTACTCAATTTCATACAAGTCCACATCCTATGTGCATGACGCCTAATAACATTTAACAGGTGAGTTTGCTACTCACACACCCAACCAGGTTCCTCGTTCATATTTACTATTATTAATATACATCGATAAAACATTATCACCCTCATACGACTCATAAACTATTTGAGACCTTACTGTTTAAAAGGTTCTGTTTGTTTGCTCACTTGCAGCATCCCCACGAAGAACCAATTCTTCGTGGGATGTCCTCTCGGCGAAAGTTCCTCTCGACGAAGAACAGTACTTTGTCTAGAAGTGTTGCGACAAAGAACCTCTGTTGTTCGTCAAAAGGGCCAGTCGACGAAGGATCAGGTCATTCGTCAACGTGGGTTCTTCGTGAGGGGGTCTTTCATCGCTGCACATCAACAGTTTCATCGACTTACAGTTTTTGTGGCACACTAATAGCCCTAATCATTACTGAATCATTAGCGTATGATCATTAATCAAATCGGATCAACACAATCTACTAGATACTAAATCTGTTTCGTGGATTATTCATCAACACCATCGTTGCACAACTTACTACATGATCTTTAATGAGTTCTTATCACCATACAAAACCTTGTCATCAAACCATATCTGTTGTACATTAGTTTAGATTTGACAGTGATCTATATTAGATGCATCAGTGATTCTATGAGCATACAACCCTAGATGCGATTCCTTAACCCTAGATGTGATTCCTTATGCAAGAACACAATTTAACACAACATCATGCATCAATATCATTTTAATTCTAGACAAGTATCATAGGAGAACACAAATAAATCAATCAATATCTCACTAACCGTGATACCGAAGTGATTAGTTTATTCGTGATGGAAAGGCTTCGAGACCCACAATTGCCGTCGCACAGGAAGAAGAGAAAAGGGAGAGAGTTTTAGGGTTTGGTGTTTGAGTTATGCAGGTTATGCAAACAAAATAACCGTCGGGCTCATTTTTGGGCCACGAATGGACCCGGGCAGAGAGTCCTCTCGACGAAATACTCCCTTGGCGAAGAACCTTCTTCGCCACGTTGTGATTGTGACGAAGAACCTTAGTTCTTCGTCAAAAGGACAGTCAACGAAGGATAGGTTCTTTGTCGACTTGAGTGTGATGTGCGGCCGAAAGTTAAGAAGCATGAACACGACAAGTCTAAACATTAAACAACTCCTAGATCTACATTTACAACCAAACATAACAATATTTTAATCATTCATACGTCGCGCGCATGTTACAACGTAAAACGAATTGTGAAAACAAGATTGTGAAACAAGTTATGCGTAAAGGAAAGACCTTGAAATCTCTGGTTGTCACAGTTTTTATCCATTGGCCGTTAGAAAAGGATGAAAATATGATTATCTAGCATTTGAAAATAAAGGATATAGAAATTTTCAATCATTTTTAATAATGGGTGGAGATACAATAGGAAGTTTATTTGGCTAGGAAGGATAGGAAGTGATCTTGACCATCCATTTAGTTAATCAAGGGCTAAGATTAAATCAGGGAAATTGAAGGAAAGAAAAGAGGCGCGTGAGTTTGTTTAGGGGCATTCTAGTCAATCCAAGCCAATAGTTTCTCTCTCCTCCAATCCCCCCCCCCCAATTTTTTAAACGTTAATAACTCTTTCATACGACATTATTTTTTTATAAAAATTGCACCAAAAAAACGAGCGTTTTTTAATCTTTAAAACGAGTATACTATTGCTATATTTTCAAAAAAAAAATTAAAAACCCAGTTGCATAAAACGCAATAGAAAACCCCCAGTTACGTAAAACGCAATGAAAAAAAACCCTAAAAATGACATTTTTCTAAAACGCAATGCACCAAAAACACAAAGAAATGACTTATTTGTAAAACGCAATGGCCAGAAAACACAAAGAAATGTCTTATTTCTAAAACGCAATAGCCTAAAAACTCAAAAGAAAATGTACTTTATAAAACGCAATGGACCAAACACACATAAAAATGTGTTTTACCTAAAACGCAATGCACCAAAAACACATAAAAATGTGTTTTACCTAAAACGCAATGCACAAAAAACACAAAGAAATGTCTTATTTGTAAAACGCAATGGCCAGAAAACACTTAAAAATGACTCATTCTAAAACGCAATGGACTGAAAACACCTAAGAAATGTGTTTTACCTAAAACGCAATGACTAAAAACATTTAAAAATGTGTGTTTTTCTAAAACGCAATAGTAGAAAACACATAAAACTCTCTTATTTCTAAAACGCAATGGACATATAAAACTGTCTGGGAACTGTCTGTGACTGTGAACTGTCTGAATTGTCTACGAATTACTGTCTTCGAAATGAGCCAATTTCTGAAAAAATAATTTTGTCTGATGATTTTTATTACAGCAATTTAATAAAACTGTCTGGGAACTGTCTGTGACTCTGCCCCTTGGACCCCGCCAGGGGCTGCCGCCCCTGGGACCCCGCTACCAGGGGCGCTGCCCCCGGACCCCCGCCATGATCGTAAAACGCAATGAGTAAATCAAAAACCCAAAATCGTAAAAATAAAATTAAAGAATTTCTTACATGGATCGAAGTGATTTCTTCAACAATTAACGAATTTTGAATGATTGAAACACTTATCAGCGCTCGAATCGAGTGATTATCTCCAAAATCACCGGAAAAACGAGATTTTTTATGAAATTAAACTGGGTTTTCTTCAAAAAAGCTGAAGAACACGTTGATCGGGTGTTTGAATCATTGATTGGTGATGAAAATCGCACTATAATGTAGTGATTATTGAGATAGAAAGTGAAGAAATAGTTGAAGATGGTGGGTTTTGAAAATGGTGGGTTTTGAAGTTACTGGGTTTTGAAAAGGAAGAAGAAAGAGTTGGATTGACTAAAATACCCTTTTTCTTTATTTTAAATGTTGCCACATGTCCTAATCCTATTGCTTCCTACACTTCTGACGTGATGTCGTGGTCACAATCAAATTTAATCCAATTACTACTAAATAGATAGTGGCAAGTGGGTATCGAACACATAGAGTTTGTGGAATATGTGTTATTTAGAAGATTAACTAACTTGACTAAAACTACACTAATTGCAATAAAAGCAAAATTCAAGAGTTGGTTTGATTGGATTGGTTTTAAAAACTAAGAATACTAATTAATTTGCGAGATGAAAGTTGAGTTTGTAAACAGTTTGGAGACGAATGACCATCCTAAGTTTCCGGTTTGCTTCAACAATTGTGCTATCATCCACTAGAAAGAACTACATAGACATAGTTCGTGTGTAATTACTTATTGTGATAAAAGGGAAGGAAGTACTCAGATTCCTAGAACGTGAGGTTGTTACCCGATGACCAATCAACCCTTACCCAATCCTAATTCTACCCATGATATCTCGATTGCCAACGGCACCAAGAACGTATGGTTTCAAACTAGAATATCATAAGAATCAACAATTTACAAATAAGCAATCACACACCATGATAAACAAGACATAGATAGAGTTTACCATTCTAGAAATATGGAATCAAAACACAATTGTTTCATACAAACCTTCAACCTAGGATGACCATAAAGAACCTAGCCACTCATGGCTTGGACAAACATCATGATAATAGTTTCAATGTTCAAGAGAATCAAAAACATAAAACAAGAAATTAACAAGTGTTCTCCTCCTCCAAAATCTCTCCAAGTTGCTCCCAAAATCGTGTACAAGTCAGTGGTAACCGAAAGAAGATGATTAGCCCCTATAAATCTCCTCCAAATGCTCATTAAATGCATAAGTTACATGAAGATATCAGTCGGAGTCGTAACCTATGGCTCCCGGCAGTCAGCAACTCCAAGGGTCAATATAGGGTCGTAACCTACGGCCCTCAGCCGTAGGTTACGGCGATCAAAGTTCTTTACGGCTTATGGCTCCTGTTTTACGGTGGAAACTTTTGACAAATGGTGAGAGCCGTAACCTATGGCTGGGAGCCGTAGGTTACGGTGCTGAGTGACTTTTTTTCTCCTTGTTTCTTCATCAATTTGCCATTTCCTCACTTCTCGATTTCGCCAACTTCCGCCATCCTTCTAATCTTTCTAAATCCCTCATCTTAAGTACTTTAACACCTGCACATCATTTCATCTAGTGGTTACCAAGTTCAAACAATTAACCGGGTAAAGTATGAGATTTCAATCTATTTAGCTCATTCAAGGGTTGTCCTACGGACCACCCGTCAACTTCCTAGCCAAAATAAACTTCCTATTTGATCTTTTCCTTTTAATAATTGCAATTTACTTTATAACAAAGAGTGTGCATGGATAAAAAACAATACACAACTCTAATGAACATAATACCCATCAAGTGCTGTAAGAATTTGTATATATATCATATATATGTTTTCAAATTTTGACAATTTTCGTTTGGTTTCACAAAAAATTTTAAAATTCTCAAAAAATTCCCCTCATCCCCACACTTGGGATACATTGTCCCAATGTATGGTTTTGAGGGAAAGATCGCTTTTAACCAAAAACATTAGCCTTTGCTAATATTCTCAAACCCCAAGTTTTTTTTTTTTTTTTTTTTTTTTTTTTTTTTTTTTTTTTTTTTTTTTTTTTTTTTTAGAGACACCACCAACTTTCACAACCCAACAACATATCAACATCAAACACCACCCTACCTCCCAAACATAAACATAACATACGAGATAAACAAATATACAAAATGTACAAAGGAGCAGAATACGACCTGGCTAGTAATACTTCGGTTGTGGAGGTCCAAAGATGGATGTCATCATATCAGTCCACTCACCAAAGCCAAATGCTCCACCGCTGCTACTGCTTCCTTGATCACCACTTGGATTCGCCTGTTGATAACTCATAGCATGTGGATCCACCCACCGAGAATGATGCAATGGTGGGGTGGGGTATGACACACTACCATCATTTGGTGGCAATGTGGTGTAGTCCACAACAGGCGGATCTCCTTCAATTGGTTGGCCCGCATGCCATTGATCATGCATGCGTCTCTGGCGATCATCTAAATAGCGGTTGTTTACTTCTTCTTCATGGGCATACATATGAGCACGGTTCCATTGCTCACTCCTATCATAACTCCGCTTCAAAGCCCTCTCCATACTTGCCCCCATGAAAGTTTGCTGATCAAAAAGCATCTGGTTTGGTTCACTCCATTCACCGAAAGTGGGTGGCCGCCTTTGTTCAATAATTTGGCCCATATTTCCCGAGTGGGCCCAATAAGGATCATAAGCTTGCTGTGCATAATCAAATGCACCCCCCACATAACCAGCTTGCACTCCAGCTCCCTGAACTTGAGCATCAACCATGAAGGTATCTTCACGGTAATCCTCATCTCCACTTACCTCTTCATCGGTTGCTTCGGGCTCATCAGCCTCACCCGGTCGTAACGGCCTCGCATCCACCTTCAACGCTCTCCACCTTCTCCCATCTGTTTTCAACCTATGATACCTCTCCGTTTCCGTGTAAATCCAACCTGGCCCAAGATTCTTAAGGTCAAATGGTCTAAACCTCTTGTAAGAACCTTTTTCATCACCTTTAATCGCCCCATATTTTTTTAACAACGCCGTAATCAACCGGCAATGAGGTATAATCTTTCTTTCTCCACTAATTTTGCTCAACCAGATGTTATTCAACACGAGAAATCGGAAAGGGACCTTGGGAGATCCATGCATCATCATATATAAAATCGGTACTTCCTGATGCCGCACTTCCATCTTGTCACCCCGCCTTGGAACAACATTATATATGCACAACGTCAACAACAATTTTGCTTCCATCCTCAAATTACTCCTATATAACTTCCCATGTGTTGTGCCCAGAAGGAAAAGGTAGTCAAGCATATTTTGCCATTGTGGATGCTTGTTGGGCTCGTGGTAGAGATCTTTGAGACTCGGGTGAATGTACTCAGTTGCGGGTCTGTCGTCAAACTTTGTTATTTTGCGCAAAGAGTCATAACACATTTCCACTTTCACTCCGTTACACTTTCCAACAAGCCTCATCTTGCTTGGAGTCTTAAACGGGGGACATTCAAGTGAAGCCACCCATTCTTGAATCTGCTTGTCGTACATCTTCTTCACTTCCCCGTCATAACACTTCAATGCTGCACCCCAACCCAACTCCTTGAACTTTGCCGTGATCCCAAATGGCCCGAAATCAACCGACTTGATCTCCTTCTCACAAATAAATGCTTCACCTCGTTGTTTTAGCTTGTTCATTTGTTCATGGAATAGATCCTCTCTCCATTCCGCGGGTTGGTCTAGCAATGAACCGGTTGTCCAATCCGGCTTCGGGCCCCTTGGAGGTGCATCCTCCTCCGAGTCCGGGTCACCAACCCGGTCAATCTCCTCCTTTTTTGTTGCGCATCATCCCCTTGAGGCGCATTAGAAGAACTTGCAATTCCTTTCCCCTTTTTTGTCACCATGCCTACACACATTCAAAAACCACACAAACACATCAAGTTAGTACTCTTCCCAATATTCCCCACACTTGCTTCATGTTATGGGTATAAATGTGCAAAAACCAAAATTTCATTATTTCACACAAAATTTCGGCATGATGTCCCCTATAATTCAGAATTTTTCCAAAAATTTTTAACTAGACATCAACACATTTATACCCATACATTCAATAGTTCACAAATTCCTACATCTATCATGTACTAGCAAGTGTGTGTAAGCAAAAACAAAGATGGAAACTTACAAACCTCAATGTACATAAAAGAGTAACAAGAATTTGCATACCTTAGTGTTGTAGAGGATGAGAATCACAAAAACTTGAAGTTCACACAAAAACCCACAAGAAACCCCAAATTTTCGGCACCTAAGGTCCAAAAATCGACCAAGAAAGTGTAGTTTTCTTCTAAATATTCACCCACAATCAGATTGTACGTGAAATTTTAGTTGAAATCGACTCAAAAATCAGTTGATTTGGACAAGTTTTTAGGAAGATGTGAAGGTTTGAAGGTGATTGTGTAGTTAGGGTTCTAAAGAAGAAGAAAGATGAAGAAGATGAATGTGTGGTTGGGGTAGAAAGAATGATATGTGTGGATAGGGTAAATTGTGTTTTATTAATTAGGTTATTATTATTATTAATATTATTTTCGGTTTTTTTTTTATATATGTAACCGACAAGAAGGGGACCCCCATCATTTCACTGCGAGCCGTAACCTACGGCTCCCTGCCGTAGGTTACGGTGATAACTGGGCAAAAATAAATCACCGTAAAACAGGGGCCATGAGCCGTAAGGCTCTTTTCTATTCATATGGAGCCGTAACCTACGGCTCCCTGCCGTAGGTTACGCCTAGAGCTGGGCAACAAAGGATAGGCCAAAAACTTGTAACTTGTAAAAAAAAAAAAATTTTTTAGCTTATATAATTTTTTTTAATTTTTTATGTGTTTAAATACTTTACGAAAACATGGAAATCATTACCCTACCCCCCGTTAAAAACCCGTGTTGTCCTCAACACTATGTTCGGGAAATCCGTAAAAATTTCCCCACACTTGTTTCGAACACCGGTTTAAACAGAACTTATTCAAACCAAAATAAACTAAACTAAATATTTACAAACACCAAACCTGGGCCTCTTTCACGTTTCTTCGTCATCCACTGGGTGTAAAATGTACCCACTTTGTCGAGCTCGAGATTGTTGATATCGTTACCTTCCAAGTACGGTTTAAGCCGATGCCCGTTCACCGTTTGTTGTTTATTTGTTTGTTCATCTTGTATATCAACATCTCCAAACCTCCCCACTCTTCGGACAACGTAAGGACCCATCCACTTGCTTTTGAGTTTCCCCGCGAACAACTTCAATCTTGAATTGTACAACCACACTTTTTGACCCACTTCAACGTTCTTTTTCCTTATCTTCGCATCATGAACTTTCTTTAGTTTGTCTTTATATGCGGATGCACACTCATAAGCTTTATCCCTTATTTCCTCAATTTCATTCAATTGTAGCTTTCTCGCCCGACCCGCTTCGTCATAATTTGCATTCACCGTTTTAATCGCCCAATATGCCTGATGTGCTAACTCCATAGGCAAATGACATCCTTTTCCGTACACCATTCGATAAGGAGTGGTATCAAGTGGAGTTTTGTAGGCCGTTCGATAAGCCCACAACGCATCATCAAGCTTGCTTGACCAATCTTTCCGATCCGTTCTCACCGTCTTCATTAGAATTTCTTTAATTTGTCGGTTAGACACTTCCACTTGACCACTCGTTTGCGGGTGGTACGGTGTAGCAACACGGTGGTTCACATTGTATCTTTTTAACAATTTCCCAAAGTTGAAGTTCTTGAAGTGTGAACCACCATCACTTATTATCACTCTAGGCACACCGAATCGAGCAAAAATGTTGGATTGTACAAACTTGCATACAACGGAGTGGTCATTTGTCCTTGTAGCGATGGCTTCAATCCATTTCGAAACGTAGTCAACCGCAACCAATATATACAAAAACCCATTTGAGTTTGGAAAAGGACCTATGAAGTCTATTCCCCAAACATCAAATACTTCCACTACCAAAATCGGTTGTAACGGCATTTCATCCCGTTTCGAAATACTTCCCACTCTTTGACAATTGATGCAATTTCGGGCATACTCGCAAGAATCCTTGAAAATCGTGGGCCAATAAAACCCACTAGATAACACCCGATAACCCGTCTTGTTCCCACTAAAATGCCCTCCACATGCCGACGAATGAGCATGGGTCAAAATCTCTAAAACTTCAGTTTCGGGAACACATCTTCTTATCATTTGGTCGGGTCCGATTTTAAACAAATCCGGTTCATCCCAAATAAATTGTTTCACTTGACTAAGAAATTGTTGTCGTCTCTTCTTTGTCCAATGATTCGGAATTGCACCCTTGGCTAAATAATTCACATAGTGGGCATACCAAGGTGCAACAAAAGTAGATACGGCTAACAATTGCTCGTCGGGAAACCGTTCATTAATCTCACTCGGGTCGTCAACACCTTCCAATGGGATCCGGGACAAATGATCCGCAACAACATTTTCACACCCTTTTTTGTCCCGGATCTCTAAATCGAATTCTTGCAACAGAAGCACCCAACGAATCAACCGGGGCTTTGCATCCTTCTTTTCCATTAGATATCGGACCGCACTATGATCCGAATAAACAATCACCTTGCTCCCCCAAATGTAAGCTCTAAACTTGTCCAAGGCATACACCACCGCTAATAATTCTTTCTCGGTAGTGGTGTAATTTAGTTGCGCCTCGGACAAAGTTTTGCTTGCATAATAGATCACCACCGGTTTCTTATCGACCCTTTGACCCAAAACCGCTCCAATAGTCGTATCGCTAGCATCACACATAATTTCAAACGGCTTCGACCAATCCGGTGGTTGCAAGATAGGAGCCTTCACCAACTGTTCCTTCAACACATGAAACGCTTGCAAACATTCGTCAGTAAAATCAAAGGGAACATCTTTCAATAATAAGTTACATAAAGGCTTTGTAATTACACTAAAACCCTTAATAAACCTTCTATAAAATCCCGCATGTCCCAAAAATAATCTCACCCCCTTGACATTCTTTGGTGGGGGTAGAGATGAAATTACCCGAATCTTTGCTTTGTCTACCTCCATTCCTCGGTCCGAAATCACATGCCCCAACACAATACCCTCTTGAACCATAAAATGGCTCTTTTCCCAACTTAACACCAAGTTTGTCTCAACACACCTTTTTAAAACTTTTTCCAATTCGTCAAGACAAGAATCGAAACTTGGGCCAAAGATGGAAAAATCATCCATAAACACTTCAAGAGATTCCCCGACCATGTCCGAAAATATACTCATCATACATCTTTGGAACGTGGCGGGGGCATTACATAGTCCAAATGGCATTCGCCGAAAGGCAAATGTACCATATGGACATGTAAACGTGGTTTTGTGTTGGTCGTCCGGATGAATAGCAATTTGGTTATATCCCGAATACCCATCCAAAAAACAATAGTATTTTTGACCGGAAAGTTTTTCAATGATTTGGTCAATGAAGGGTAACGGGAAATGGTCTTTGGAGGTAGCGGCGTTCAATTTCCTATAATCGATACAAACTCGCCACCCGGTTACCGGGCGGGTGGCGATTTGCTTACCTTGCTCATCTTTTATTACCTGAATGCCCGACTTTTTAGGCACTACCTGAGTCGGACTTACCCACGCACTATCCGAAATGGGATATATGATCCCTGCATCCAACCACTTGATAACTTCTTTCTTGACCACCTCTCTTAGATTCGGGTTCAACCTTCTTTGTGTTTCGCGGGTTGGCTTCGCATCTTCACTTGTAATAATTTTGTGCATTACAATGGATGGACTAATACCTTTCAAATCGGCTATCGTCCACCCAATTGCCGCCTTGTGAGCCTTCAACACCCGTACCAACTCCTCTTCTTGAGCTACCGCCAAATTAGAAGCAATGATCACCGGTAAGGTGTCATTCTCCCCCAAAAACACATACTTTAAATGTTTTGGTAGCTCTTTCAATTCCACACTCGTGGACATTCCAGCGAAGGCTTTGTTCCCGAATCAATTCCCACCGGTAAAGTGTCCGTTTGGTGGGTCCATGGCGGTCTTCCTTCTTTTACTGCGAGAGCCTCTTGCTCCTTCTCTTCCTTTTCCAAATCACATGCGTGCACCTGCAAAGACTCATCACAAACACAAAAACCCAAAATTTCGTCCTCGAACTCCTTTGGGTCGTATCCATCTATGAAATCTGCTACAAAACACTCATCACCATAAATGTTAGTACCATTAGTAAAAACATTTAATCTCATCTTTCTATTACCGAATGTCATGTCGACCGTACCATAGCGACAATCAATAACGGCATGTGCGGTGTTTAAAAACGGCCGACCCAAAATAACATTTTGTTGTTGAATTGGGTCCGCGGATGAGTAGTCTAGCACAAGAAAGTCCACGGGATAATAAAACTCATCAACCTTAACTATAACATCCCGAACAATACCCCGAGGGAGTTTATGAGACAAATCGGCTAACACCACCGTTGTCTCAACCCGTTTCAATGGACCAAAATCGTATTGGTCATATAACCCCCCCGGTAAGATACTTACTCCGGCTCCAAGATCCAATAACGCCCTTGCAGTTTGAAAATTTCCTACTTGAATATTTATAAGAGGCGTTCCCGTATCTTGTAGCTTAGGAGGAAGATCTCCTTTCAAAACCGCGCTTACCCGCTCCGTCAAGTCAACCAGTTTAGGCACTTTTTGTTGCCTCTTTTGGGTACACAATTCTTTAAAAAACTTGGCATAAGCGGGTACCTGTTTGATAGCTTCAAGTAAAGGAAGATTGATTTTAACCTGTTTAAAAACCTCCCACATTTCCTCTTTTTGAGGACCCCGTTTTGAAATAAAAATTTTTCTACCCGGATCTAATAAAGCAGAGGGAAATGCTACTTGACTAGATCCCTCACCCTCATCGTTCTTTTCGTTTTCTTTATTAATTTCGGGTTTTTCAAAATTGGGTTTTTTAGAAGAAACAATAGGTGGTTCATTTTCTTCCTCACTATCTTGACCCGTTATATCTTCAACCACCCCATCAACCAAATCCGGTGAAGGATTGGTTTTATACTCTTTCCCACGTCTCAAAATACTTACATGGTGAATGTTAACATTATTACCTCTTGAAGTACCATGAGATGGGTTTACCTTAGTGTCGCTTGGTAGTTGACCTTTATTTTTCTTCAATTCTGACACTTCGGTTGCAAGTTGACCCATTTGGGTGGTCAAAGTTTGAATTGCCTTATCTCGGGCCTCATCCTTTTGTATCCGCACATCATCCATTTGATTCCTCTTTTGCATCTCTGCTTGCATGCTCTTCAACATATCCATCATCTCGTTTCCACTCGAAGACCCCCCTTGTTCTTGACCCGTTTGGTATTGCCTTTGGTACCCTTGGTTGTTCCCACTTCTATATCCACCTTGATTGTTGTAAGGTTGGCGCGAACCATAGTTACCTTGGTTACCTTGAAAATTCGAGTTTGCTTGATTTGAAGGGTTCCCATAGCGAAAGTTTGGGTGGTTCCTCAACCCGGGGTGGTAAGTGTTAGAATTCATGTTGTTGTAATTTCTACCACCCCCTCCTTGACCTTGAACCGCATGAACTTCTTCATATTGCCCTTCCACCATTCCTTGGCAATTTTCAGCCGCATGACCTATTTCATTACACAACGCACAAACATCATAAATTTGGTTAGTAGTTTGAACATTACCATCATCTATTGCGTGCACTTGAGGTCGGGCAATGGCCGGTCGTGCTCTCCTTGATGCTTGAGCTTTTCTTTTTGATGTAGTGGCCATGTTCTCCAAAAACTCCCAATCGTCATTCTCGTAATTTGTACCAAAAGTCCCACCGGTAATAGATATGAGATCACGAGCATCTTCGGCACTCAACCCCTCGTGAAAAGCATTCATTAATTCCCACAATTCAATTCCATGGTGAGGGCAATTTTTGATCATCATATTGAAACGCTCAAAAGCCTCATGAAACATTTCGCCATGTTGTTGTTGAAAGCTCCTTAACCCCTTTCTGGCATCATTAGTCTTTTGGGCGGTGTAAAATTCGTCTAGGAAAATTTGTTGCATGTCCGCCCAAGTATAAATAGATGCCGAAGGCAAAGTGTAGAACCACTTCTTTGCCTTATCCTCCAAAGAAAATTGAAATAGTACCAACTTGATATCATCGGCCGAAAAACCTTGACTTCCAAAAGTATTGCAAATTGAGTCATAGGCTTCCAAATGGAAGTAGGGTTCCTCCGTTGCTAGACCCTTATATTTCGGCAAACTTTGCAAAGAATTTGTTCTCACTTCAAAAGTTCTTCCTTGGTTATTGTGAGGAATAACCACCGGTGAAGGGTTGTGAGTAATTACTGGCCTAAAATGCGCTTCAATTCCCCTCGCATTTTCCCTAAGATGCCTTCTTGGTACACCCAATCGACCCCTTGGACGAATAGGACCCATTGGTCTTGGTATATGCCCTTGTGGTGCAATTGGCCTTTGAAATTGTGGTTGAACATTTTGTAGCCGAACTTGTTGCAATGGTATAGGGCGTTGCATTGGTGGCCCTTGTGGCCTTGGCCTAATGTGTTGTGGTATAAGTTGTTGTTGTTGTGGCATCCCACCAACACTTGCCATTCCTTGAGATTGGCCATGCACATAAGCAAACTCTCCTTGATCACCATCACCCCCATAAGCGTAAGCATACCCATCTTCATCATAACCCTCGAAATCCTCATATCCTTCCTCATATCCATCTCCCCCTATACCTGAAGTTTGCCTAAATGGAATGGTCGAGTATTGAAAACCCGACTGGTTTGATGGTCTAAATGTAGAGGTAGTATGGACAACAGTTGAACCTTGTGGTGCTGTATAGGTTGAGGATGATTGCCCTGAAACTGGGAAGAAATGAGTAAGTGGTGGAATTGTAGTAGATGGGCTAAAGGTAAGACTAGGTTCAACTTGAGTGGTAATCGGTTGTGTGGTGTCGGTTGATGTAGTATCAAGAAGTGGAGTAGGCATTGTAGTGATGTTTGGAATAGTGGTGTTTGGTGAAGGTTGAGTAGATGATGGTATGAATGGTGGCATGAGTTCACCCGTAGTGGGTGGTGGTTGTGGTGGATCCATGTATCGAATTGGTGTAGTTGGTGTTGTTGGTGAACCACTGATTCTGTTCTCTCTTAGCAAAATTCTGTTTCCTCTTAATGTTCGCTCAATTTCCGGATCAAATGCCAAAGGTGATAGCTTGTGAGAGCTCCTAGTACGCATGCACCTGTCAATACCTGCACACTAACACACCCAGCGTAAACCAGAAAAATAACAAACTTAAAAAGAAATAAAATAACACACGTTGCGCACTACTCCCCGGCAACGGCGCCAAAATTTGACGTGATGTCGTGGTCACAATCAAATTTAATCAAATTACTACTAAATAGATAGTGGCAAGTGGGTATCGAACACAGGGAGTTTGTGGAATATGTGTTATTTAGAAGATTAACTAACTTGACTAAAACTACACTAATTGCAATAAAAGCAAAATTCAAGAGTTGGTTTGATTGGATTGGTTTTAAAAACTAAGAATACTAATTAATTTGCGAGATGAAAGTTGAGTTTGTAAACAGTTTGGAGACGAATGACCATCCGAAGTTTCCGGTTTGCTTCAACAATTGTGCTATCATCCACTAGAAAGAACTACATAGACATAGTTCGTGTGTAATTACTTATTGTGATAAAAGGGAACGAAGTACTCAGATTCCTAGAACGTGAGGTTGTTACCCGATGACCAATCAACCCTTACCCAATCCTAATTCTACCCATGATATCTCGATTGCCAACGGCACCAAGAACGTATGGTTTCAAACTAGAATATCATAAGAATCAACAATTTACAAATAAGCAATCACACACCATGATAAACAAGACATAGATAGAGTTTACCATTCTAGAAATATGGAATCAAAACACAATTGTTTCATACAAACCTTCAACCTAGGATGACCATAAAGAACCTAGCCACTCATGGCTTGGACAAACATCATGATAATAGTTTCAATGTTCAAGAGAATCAAAAACATAAAACAAGAAATTAACAAGTGTTCTCCTCCTCCAAAATCTCTCCAAGTTGCTCCCAAAATCGTGTACAAGTCAGTGGTAACCAAAAGAAGATGATTAGCCCCTATAAATCTCCTCCAAATGCTCATTAAATGCATAAGTTACATGAAGATATCAGTCGGAGCCGTAACCTACGGCTCCCAGCCGTAGGTTACGGCAGTCAGCAACTCCAAGGGTCAATATAGGGCCGTAACCTACGGCCCTCAGCCGTAGGTTACGGCAATCAAAGTTCTTTACGGCTTATGGCTCCTGTTTTACGGTGGAAACTTTTGACAAATGGTGAGAGCCGTAACCTACGGCTGGGAGCCGTAGGTTACGGTGCTGAGTGACTTTTTTTCTCCTTGTTTCTTCTTCAATTTGCCATTTCCTCACTTCTCGATTTCGCCAACTTCCGCCATCCTTCTAATCTTTCTAAATCCCTCATCTTAAGTACTTTAACACCTGCACATCATTTCATCTAGTGGTTACCAAGTTCAAACAATTAACCGGGTAAAGTATGAGATTTCAATCTATTTAGCTCATTCAAGGGTTGTCCTACGGACCACCCGTCAACTTCCTAGCCAAAATAAACTTCCTATTTGATCTTTTCCCTTTTAATAATTGCAATTTACTTTATAACAAAGAGTGTGCATGGATAAAAAACAATACACAACTCTAATGAACATAATACCCATCAAGTGCTGTAAGAATTTGTATATATATCATATATATGTATCAAGCTGATTCGTAACAGGGAAAAAAAACATAACAAAATTCCAAAAGTACCCGTGCTACTCTAATTTGTTAAGGAAGTTGTCTTAATATAAAACTAATCCATCGGTGTATATTAAATTTGAATTTCATGTAGAATGATCTAATGAAAAAAATCAATATTCATCAACACGTTGTAAATTAAATATTAAAATTATATATATTAACAGAAAGTCCTGATGAACAGTAGTTAGAAATATTTAAGTATTTGTTTTTATTTACTAATATTTTATCAGTTATTCATTTAATTAATTGTTTAGTAATAGGATAATTATTAGGTATTTATTCTTTTTATTAGTATTATTTTGTTTAGTATTCAGTTTTTTTATTATAACTTACGTTCGGATCACTACGATAGCGACACGATATATGTTATCAAACAAAAAAACATAAAAATTAATACATACCGGTACCGATGTTGTTCAGTTCAGTACGGTATGATAGCAATACGATCTTTTTGGTTACAGAACCTCTACGTATCTCATATGACATAATGTAACTTCGAAATAACGTAGTCTCGTTATTTCCACTAGTTTAGTTAACTTAGCGATATCCATCGCTTTCATATACCATCGAATTCCTTATGAATCCGTTACTTTGACCCGTTTAAAGGTCTCTTAGTGAAATCTTTCACTTTTAGCAATACTTTCTTTTGTTTTCAGATTTATTTATTCGGTTCAGTCATACCGAACCTACCGTTTACAAGCAAACCAAATTTATTTAAATGACCTTGACGGGTCTCACTAATTAGACTTATTAGTCCAGTTACTTTTTACCGCTTGCTTGGTTATAATGTGATTCTACTTCACATTACATTTCTGGACCGTGATTGTGTTACATCATGTTTAATTTATATCAAATTTCATTTTCGAAAATATCACTTTTCGAATATATCGTTTTGCGCCCATCAGTGTCAAGACTTGTATCTTTCATGCTTACTATTTAAATTCCTATCAGAATTTATGTTTGTAAAAAAAAAACATTATTTCTCACTAAAACCGAAGTTTTAGTTTTAGAATCTTCTCTTTAACTTTTGTCTATTATCCATACCAGGATATTGACAGTCCATAATTTATTCTTATTTGGTTATATCCCATTACCGGGCTCATTATTCTCTTGCATTTAACGCTACCTTTACCTGGCTAGCGCTCATTCGTGCCATTCGGCGTTATATTGTATTCAACATGTTTGACCTATTAATGTCAAATCCATCACTTATAAACAATCAACTTTATTCTTTATTCAACCCATTCGACTTCGAATAGTTGAATATATTTACTCACAATTTCTATATACGAGATTTTATAGTCATAACTCGTAATCCAAGTCCTTTGATTTTTTGATTTTTTTTTTCAATCTGCGTTCACGTCTCTAGGTTTACGCATGTGTTTACTTCTTACCCATCAACCGGGTGTTTTTACCGAAGTCGTTATTATTGCAATCCTCCCGGTATGCATTAAGACCTCGCTTCATTTTTATAGTCTGACTTTGTCTTTAAGTTTGACGTTTTACAAAAATGACCCGTTAAGGGACATATTTGCATTTTCCGGGTTCGAGTGTAAGTACACTCCCTCCCATTGCTTGTCTAAATCATTTTTCATGTTTGCGTTTTCTGGGTTCGAGTGTAAGTACACTCCCTCCCAATACTTGTCTAAATCATTTTACATGCTTGCGTTTTCTGGGTTCGAGTGTAAGTACACTCCCTCCCAATACTTGTCTAAATCATTTTACATGCTTGCGTTTTATGGGTTCGAGTGTAAGTACACTCCCTCCCAATACTTGTCTAAATCATTTTACATGCTTGCGTTTTATGGGTTCGAGTGTAAGTACACTCCCTCCCAATACTTGTCTAAATCATTTTACATGCTTCTTTGTCCCTTCGTTCGGGCTCATTATCCTGATGTAATACGCTTCAGTCACTCGGTTGTGCGTTTACATTATTATCAAATATTTTGCTTATCTGATTCATTTGGGTACTTTTTAATTAGTCCTATTTACTCCGCCCTTACTACATCGGATGTAAATGTGTCCGCTATAAGAAACTCGTGGTATCATACGCCACTACTTACTTGGCCAGAGTAAGCGATTTAACACATGACGTACACGACCTTTTTATAGTTTTCACATCACGCCCTATGTAAGTAACGCCTCTATTCAGTTTTCTTGGAAATTATATCCTGGATATGTTTTTCTGTTCAGGCTTTCCAAGTTTCTAATTTACCCATGCAACGATCATTCTCTACGTGTTTGTTGCATATTGCTAATTGTGCGATTATTTAAAATATGCACCTGGTAATGTTTGCCCCTACGGGCGTTCCTTGCTATTAACCTTGTTCGCGGTCGTTACGCGATTTAGTCCTCGGTGAGCATGCTCCTCCTGTCATACTTTGGACCGTTCCATCATCATATCCACAATCCGTTTGACTCTCGTCGTCTTCAAACGCGAGTGTCCTTCAAATTAAACATTCACAAAAGTTAGTAATGTCAACTTCAATAATCGCCCGTATTATAATACAAGATTTTTTTCTACTATACGCGTCAACGCGCGTCTTGTCGTCAACTATATCAATCATTTTAATTGGGGTAACGTGTATCACACGATAGCCCTACGTGTTGTCTACAACACTTTAATACACTAGACCATTAGCATACATGCACTCACCGGATTTGCGATCAAGCCTCGAACCGAACACTATTCTTTGTCAAGAGCATAAGGTTTAAGTCCAAGCATGGTTCCTCCCCACCATACTTGGATCTCTTAAACCAAGGCTCTGATACCAACTTGTAACACCCTAGTTACTAATTAACGATTTTGTATGTAATTACCAACGATTAGATGTGTAGTTAAGACTACACATGCTATAAAAATACGGGTTTATTAAAACTTTTATAATTCATAAGTTATTCTACAAAACGTGATCGAATTCGTTGTTTAAAATTTACAACGTTACAAAGTGCGGAAGCGTGTATCTTTATCGTGTTCGGTTCTTCATTGAGCTTGATCGTCTTCCGGCCTCCCAAAGTGTACCTACATTTCATAAACATGAATTGCTTTAGTCTTACGGGGTTTAAATCATGTCCAAACGAGTCCGGGAAACAATTGATTATCAAAAGAAAAACAAGAACTTGAAAATCATCTCCACCGTAAATTACGGTGTCACCGTAATTTACGGTGGCTCCTGTATTCATATCCTTCTACCGTACAACAGTAGGTTACCACCGTAACCATATCAGCTCCACCGTAAATTACGGTGTCACCGTAATTTACGGTGGACCCTGCATCTAACTTTTCCAATTTGCCGTAATTTGACACGAAATCTTCCGTATCTTTCAAACCGCTTGTCCGTTTGACCTACCGTTTCTTCCTACGTGTTTGTAATTTGATTCTCCATCATTTGGAGTTAAAATCCGACATTCGGCTTAACAAAATTTAAGACTTTTAAGTCTTCGACTTATTACCCTTTATACCAAATTTTGACCCGGTTATGCATTTTATCAAACAAACGTATTTATTTGATTCCTATATTTCATACACTTCATCAAATAATTGTGATATACCATATTAGGTTTTAATCATAGGTTTATTACACAAGTTGAACCCGTTTTCACTAGTATGCTTATTTTGACCCGTTAAGGATATTTTAAGCACTTTTAAGCTCAATTTCGCTTTCATTCTAATCTAGCGTTGTAACCTATATTTCTTATCTAGTACTCTTCCATCACAACTAAATGTGTGTTGGATTTAAAGTAGATATCTATGTGTTCCGAATTTATACCCCTTGAAATATCATTTTACGGCAAAGACTCGTATGGAGTCTTTTGGCCCAAGAATTACATCTTTCACTACCCATACTCGTTCTAAACTTTTGTTTAATCATAAGACTCCTTTCCAAACAACCTCTAAGAGTTGTTTGTTCAATTTAGCCTACAAGGGCGTTTTGGTCGATTTTGGTCCTTCTTTTACAATGAAGGGCTATCACCAATTATTAGACTAAATTAGCACTTTTACATACATCATAAATATGCGTACCTGGCTCGGATCAACAAATAGACCCGATTTTAATACCTTGCTTTATATTCGCTAATTAAGAACGATGCGAATATTCATTGGATATCTATTCCTGTAAGCATATAACTCGACAAAAGAATCATTAGTCTATATAGTCAAAAGGTGTTGTCTACACCTTTTGACCCGTTTGGCTGAATTGACCATTTATCTTTGCGAGATGATATTTATTATCATCTCCTCTACATGACTCGTTCCGTTTAACACCGTACGGTCATTTTAACTTATAAACCGTTTATTACCTTCGACATAATATGACCGAATTATCGATTTACTTCTTTTTAAACCATCAACATGGCTTCTAATTATGCTCGACTATCTTGTTCCGTACGTCTACACGCCGGAACATCATACCTCGATTTTGTATTTATCTTATTCATAACTAATACGATAAGAGAATATTCTGAAATATAAGACTAGTGTAAGTTATACTTACCTTGCATCCGAATTATGCTTTTCCGTCATTCTTGCTTCGTTTGACCCGCTTCCTTCACCAAGCCTTCACCTAGCTTGCTAAGCGTCAAACTATCATTGTAATTGTAAGATGGTTAGGTTAGTCATATTCATTTACGACTATTCCATCCTACTCTTCTTATATCGAATTTACCATCCGATCATACACTTGGTCGATTTGACCTTTTTAAAGTCAATCGACTTATCAACTTATTCATTGCACATTTTCACTCTAATTTCAACACTTTAGTTTTCATTTGGGCATTTTAACAAACACCTAATGTGCATACATTGTTTTTACACATTTTACAACTAGGTAACATGATTTCAAGCATCTATATCATGATCTTAACATCAATTCTTTTATATCATATAACAACCCATTTCATGGTAAATATGATTTATGTACTCAAACACCTACATTGTTCAAGTACTTTGTCTTACTAACTAGTATGATGATTCTAATCACAAGTTTGACACTAACATCATCATATCATAAAAACCCATCTCAAGTCATGTATGTTCAACACTCCAACTTGCAAATTGTTCAAGTATCTTGTTTCTACTAGCAACTATGATGATTTTAAACATGTGTAAACCATCATCTTCACTACATAATCAAAACCCACTTAGCACATAATAGGTTAATTATCAAATCCCTAGTTTTAACACCAATTCTCCAAGTTTTCAACTAGGGTTTGTTTCTAAACAAAGATATCAACACAATAGCACTCATAGATTCAATATTCATTCCAGAATTTCGATTATGATTGTTCATCATAATCTCAAAGTATCACCAAATCTTAAAATTCGACATACCTTGTGATCCCCACGACTAGGTGATCATTTATATGTGATCATGCATCGATTTGGGTCTTGATTTGAGCTTCAATTAGTTGATTTGTTGAAGTTTAGGGTTTAAGCATGAGAGCCTTTCTTGGCTCTGGTTGAATTCGCAGGAACCACACACGTATGTGTGTTTCATGTTTTTAATATTTGATTTAATTAAAAACTATAATTCCTTTGTCCATGTTTAGCCCCTCAACTTTACACAAGTTATTTAAAGGATATCTTAACCATATTTGTTCTATAAATGTCAAGACATTATCTAACTAGGTTAATACTCCTAGTTACTTGGTGGGTTCCGGGAGTTATAATCCGTAGTATTTTAAGTCCCGTTAACTCGGGCTCTTATAAACTCAATTCCTTAAAACTTTGTTTCGCTTGTATTTAATATTAAGATTTCTTATTAAATCCCAAATATTTACCGGGTTATTTTTACTACTAGCGGTACTTTACCCATCTTTTAGTATTAACGTGGGTTAATTACCAAACCCGTTTTCGGGGTGTTACACATAGATTGCAAACCAATCAAACTAATATCAACTGAACAACATACAAATCAAATGATGTGTTGTGAGGGTTGATGCGTTGTATTGCAAGCAGTCGATGCAAGTTCGATTGTTGTTGTGTCCGATTCTATGTTTTGCCAATGTGGGGCTAGCCCACTTGGTAGAGGCATATGCCTCTTAAGGGAGATGTTCCGGGTTCAATCCTGGGTAAGGGTGATAAATATTAGAATTATTGGTGAATAGAGCAGACCAGACGTTGTCTTTCAAAAAAAAATGAACAACATCGGTACTGGTATGGATATTCGTTTTCATTGTTTTCGATCGATGTAAGGTTTTCTCTTTAGATTACTCTAGCGAGTGTAGGTACCATAACGAACCGAACATATATCAACCGAATTTTCGCCGCGAAGTGCGGGGGAAAATCACTAGTTAATATTAAAATATATAGTAACAATAACAATTAGGAGATGCCCGTTCGTGTTGCGGGACGATGGCCGAATAATTCTCAACCAATTAAAAAAAAACAGTACTATAGTTTTGCTAGAAAGAAAAAGTAAAAAAAGTGTTAGGCAGCTCTTTGACACGATTTTTAGCTGGGGGCAAAGTTATATTTTTATTTTTATTTGGGGGAAAAATCAATTTTTTTTTTCTCAATGGTAAAATCCTAATTTTTAGCTAGGGGAAAAACCATATTTTTATTTTGCATTGGGGGCAAAAACGTAATTTTGAATTGAGGGTGATATCGTAATTTTGAACCGAGGGAAATTCGTAAATTTTAGCTGGGGGCAAAAGCATAAATTTATTTTGAACTGGGGCAAATATGTAATTTTAAACAGTGGGCAAAAACGTAATTTTAAAGTAGGTATAAAATAATAAACTGGTGTAAAATCGTAATTTTGAGCCGGGGGGGACAAAATTTTATTTTGAACTGGGGCGAAAACGTAATTTTGGCTGAGGGTAAAAGCGTAATTTTTTTACTGAAGGCGAAATCGTATTTTTTAGCTCGGGGCAAAAGGGTAAATGTATTTTGAAGTTGAGGCAAAACCGTATTTTTTAACTGGGGGCAAAAACGTAATTTTAAAGCGGATATAAAATAATAAACTGGTTGGTCCAGTAGGTATTGCTCGCCGCCCATTTGAACCAATAGCAGAGAAACACTATTCCAGGGCAAAAACGTAATTTTAAAATGTGTATAAAATAATAAAATATTTGGTCCAATGAGGAGGGTCGACCACCCATTTAAAGCAATAGCAGGGTGATACTATTCCCTGCCATGCGGTTTGTATACGTTAGAAAATAACAATAACAATATATAATAGCAATAACAATTATAAAGATACCATCTAAATGTTCATATCTTGTAACTTTTTTTTTTTTTTTTTTTTTTGAATGGCTTAACGGTACACATGGCGCAACGGAACTGCCACCGCCCGAGTTCGAGCCCCGAGCCCCCCCTAAGGTCCAGCCCTCACCAGCATGGCGACCGGTTAGTACTCGAACCCGTTTAGCCACCCGAGCAGGAACCCGCCACAGACTTTGGAATAATCTCAAAGCTATGTGGAAAACCTTCTCCCACTCAGGATCGAACCCGCGACCATGTGGTCACGTTTCCAAACCATCACTGTGGTGGCCACTGGGACAAGTCCCCGTGGTTGTAACTTTAGTTTTTACCTTACATCCCTAGTACCTAGTAGTTAAAAAAAACTGTATACTATTTTAGTTTCATGTATCTTTCTAATTTTTATTTCAAATCAACTCACTTTATAGTTTTAATTAATTATAGCATGTTAAAAAAAGTTCTTATATACTAAAAAAATGCATATAAAAATACGTCAAATATTATACCTCTAAATAAAATCTAACAAATCATAAAAATAAAATAAGTATACGAATTTATTCATAGTTTTCTATAGGGGTGAAGGTTTATATGACATGATAATAGAGGTTGATTATTGTACAAAATACCTTAGCGTATTAAGCGTACGAGATTCAGTATCAACATACGAAATTTGGTTTATAACATGCGATTTTGTTTTTTTTAACATCATGCCAATTTTGTTTTCTTTTATAACATGCGAATTTTGTTTTTTATAAACATGTGATTTTCATTTTTTTTAACATGCGGTCTTTTGTTTTTACAACATGTGACTTTTTATTATAACGTGCGAATTTGACATTACGTACGCTCGTACATTAAGACAAAATATATGATAGACTTTCACCATATGAATGAATATATGGACATGTTGAATAAGTAGAGAATTTTGAAAATCTTATACAGAAAAATACAAGAGATTGATTTATCGTAGTTAGAACAGTAATTAAAATTAATAATATGTTTATAAATTTAAAATTATAATTATATTTTTCCCTAAAAAACTTATGAAAAAAACTTGGAAGATGCGCACCACTACTCATCTTCACACGTTGCGACGCGCGCCACTCTTCCATCAATTTCCTTCCATGCATTACGCCACCAATCCACCCACTCTCCACGCTCTCTGCATTTATTGTTTTTTTTTTATATATCTTATCTGAATCTGAATATTTTAAAAACAAAATAACTTAATTTAACTCTAAGCCAATTCATCTCCTTGTGAAATTTATTACTTTGGAAATATCACCTCTCCTTTAAAATATAAAATCTATTCAAAGTTGTTATAGTTGAAACTAGTTATATAACCACAAATCATCGCATGATCTCACATTTTATATCAATTTCAATAATATTTTTTATACAAAATACCACCAACATTAAACTTGCAATGATAAAAATCTACATCATATGTAGCCACTTGATCATGGGTCTCTCACAAGTCACAACTTATATGATAAACACAAGTATGAGTAATTACCAGTGACGAACTGAGCTGGTACCACCGAACGATTTTATTTTTCGACACTCCGATATGAATGTTAATGGAAAAGTAGCTGTATTTGAAATAGCGGTACAGTGAAGAACTGAGCCGGTACCAACCGAATAACATCGGTACCGATATTGATGTTATCGAAACTAATATAGATGTTCATTTTTATGGTTTTCGATCGATGTAAAACCCAATTTTATTTTTTCTGTTTACATCATACAACTTTTGTATAATAAAACCGTTGTAAATAATTTTTTTGTAGTCGTCGAAACCGAGCCTACAAATTTTAGCATTCCACCGCAACACGTGGGTTTCACCGGCTAGTTGGGATACACATATCATCCCCATCCCTATATGTTTTTTTGAATAAGGTGCTTAATGCTTATCAAAAAATGATTAAAAAAATAATAAAGAACTATTATTAAATTGAATAGACATAAATAGGAATTAAACGTGAAAAGTTTTTAAAATGTAAACCAAATTGTATGTATATAGATTTTTTTTAGTTAAATTATAGAGATAAACATTAGGATTCTAATGTAAATGTTTATAGATCATATACTCGTTAACATATTAAGCAACTGTCAATTTTTTTAGTTATTTATAACATTTTTAAAAGCAAACAATAGTGTTGATTTAATTGTGTAAACATAATTGCCAAGTTACATCAAAACAGAAAGTAGATGGACAACAAGCCTAAGTTGGCTCGGTCGCATGTATTAAACAAACACTTGCAGAAGCCTCAAGGTCAGCTCCAAACTACCTGTTTTCATGGAATAACTTTGTGCCTAAAAAGGTAGGAGTCGTTCCTTGGAGGGCTATATCGGAAAAACTACCAACGAGGAGTGCCTTGGTAGCGAGAAACATAAACATTGGTGATACTAGATGCCTACTGTGCGGAGAACATGAAGAGACAAGCGAACACCTGTTTGTTTCATGCCACTTCGCCCAAACTGTTTGGCTTGTAATCGAGCAGTGGTGTAAAATCCCCCCGGTGCTGGCTTTTTGTATGAAGGATATTTTGGATTATCACATCTGGATGCAAGGTAGCAAAAAGAAAAAAAAAGGTTTTTAATGCTATAACTCAGGTAGTGATGTGGAGCATATGGAGGATGCGAAACGATGTTTTGTATGGTCAGGATACCCCAAACATTTCAAAGGTTGTAGAAGAAACTAAATCAATGGCATATCACTGGATAAAAAACCGGTCGAGATCCCTACACTGGACATGGAGCGATTGGCGCAATTTCAATATTGTTATGTAATGTAATGTGTTTTAGTTCTGGTGGTTAGTTTTGATCATTGGCGGTTGTATTGTACATTTGGTTCTAGCATCTTGCTAGTTGATATAATAATATTTCTGTTGGCCGTTCAAAAAAAAAAAAAAAACAAGCCTAAGTTGGTGCCGTCACCGGTCACCCCTTTTTATTTTTAGTTATTTGATATATAACATTTATATCAAATTTTGTATAGTTATATTTATATAATATAATATTAATATAAATTTATACGATTTTTAGTCACCTAAGTTGGTGGAGTTCCACACGTTAGTAAATAGTCGGTAACAACACATTTGTGGTCAGTGGAAATTGATGGATTCAACCCATGACTAGTTTACTCGATCAAACACGATTAAGACAACCAAAAGGTCCATAAATCACTTATTGTTTCATAAGAAAATATCAATTCAATTCAATAAATTGCAATACTCCTGTAGCATACTTGAATTCCAAGATTTTATTAGAAAACTATTCAATAAATTGCAATACTCCTGTAGCATACTTGAATTCTAAGATTTTATTAGAAAACTATTCAATCTTTATGAAAACCAAATATAAAACAAAAAAAGCAGCGACTAAGCAAGCCTAAACCTGATCAAACATTGAAAATACTTGGTCAATACTTGTATTTTTTTTATTCTTTCTTCTTTATGGACATGGTTTTCTATCCAACACTTTGCCATAACTTAAAAGACCAAAGTCAACCTCTAAAGTGCGACACAATCAAACCTTTTAACTCTTCCTTGTATTGTTTACACGTAATATCTATTAATATAAGTTTTGTGATGTCTAAGATAACTTCTATTAGTTAATAAGTATGACTAAGGATTAAATGACTTTATGACATTGTAAAGTACTGTATTATTTTTTTCTTATTTTTTCTGATATTAAATAAGTTATCAATGAACTAATTACGAAATACTATGGGTGACATTTCTCACATGACTTGAACACGACACGGAAAAATACATGTTTCAACACGACCCATTTTATCAAGCATGCTGACCCGAACATGATGTGTTTAATATATGGGTTAACATGACCATGACTCATTTTAAAAGCGGGTTAACATGTTAACTCGTTTAAGTGTTTGTTTGAATATTTATATTTAGGTTTTAGAGATGTAAATTGTAAAGTGTTAATATTTAAGATTTTTTTTCCAAATATTTATATTTAGGTTTTAGAGATGTAAAGTGTTAATATTTAAGATTTTTTTCTAGTTTTTTTCCTCTAATTATTAACTTTTAAAAATGGAATTAATTTTCCCTTAACTATTTTTTCAACTTTTCACTTTCGATATATATTTATTTTATTTATATGTTAACTACTAATTCTCCAATTATTTCGTTTGCTTCTTTTAAAACAAGTTAAATATACAAGTGTGTTATTAAACGTAGCCCCTCTCTCTCAAATACGAAGATGGAGTCCGCCATTAAAAAATATTCATTTTTACATAGAGGTATACTTGGTAAAAGAGGTTGATACATTTAGACAACGCATATACAAACATGTGTTTGAAATTAGGAATGAGAAATAAACAAATAAAACAATTACTTAAGCTACAAAATTACATATTGGAGTAAACTTTTATTTTAATCCTTGTAGTTTCACATAAATATTAATTTCAATAAAAAAATATTTATGTGAATTTTAGACGGTGTAAAATTAAGGATTATACGTGTACGTTATATAAAAAAAGTTATCTAGTATTTATACTATATAATAAGGTAAACTAATTTGTGACAAATGTCATTTATTGGAGTAATCTAATTTTATTTTATATTAATTAAATAATAAATTAATATTAAATCAACTTAATATTGTTGGATAAATATAATATCCACACGGTGACTAATATGTTAATCAAAATTAAAAAAATATATATTAACAAAACGTAAATTAATATTTTACATGCTTTAATATTAGTATTATATTGATAGTTTGATAATGATATTATATTTAATATAATAAGCATGGTATTATACCAAAAATATGATGATATATATCTTATCAGCTCCTATTGTATTATAACCTTTGAGAAAAAAGACGTTTTTATTTGATTGAGTTTAGTATATAAAACAAACCTAACTTTTAACATTTTTATTATTTAATATGTAAAATTACATTTATTCAACATGTGTAATACACGAGTTTTTTTTAAAGATATAACTTTTTTATTATTTTGTATACAAAATTACATTTATCAAACCCATGTAACACACTGAGTTTTTAAAGATAACTTTTTTATTACTTAGTATATAAAGTTATATTTATTCAACACGTAAATACAAGGGTTCTTAAAGTTTTTTCATTTAATATGTAAAATTAAATTTATTTAACCCGTATAATAAACAAGACTTTTAAAGATATATTGTTTTATTATTTAGCATAATGGGCGGCTCTTTATGTGTGCGGGGAGGACTTCCGCACAAGGCCCGTTTTTTTCGAGGGGCACGGGATTTAAAAAAATTCGATATATATATATATATATATATATATATATGTTATTTAAAAAGAAAAATTTGTACACACATAACAAATCCAATAGAGGCCCATTATCAAAAGATTTGTATTTTTTATAATTTGCCCAACTTAACAATAGGTTTATTGGGTCCAATCCAATACTAAATTTTTGTCATTTTCGTAATTATGTTGTTTATCGTTAAAGCATATGGGCTCATTTTTCGAGCTCAAATAAGGTACGTGAATTCTCAGAGACGCCACTGTTTAGCAAATAAGATTACATTTATTCAATCCGGAGTTAAATGCTTGGTTGGTCCCTGTGGTTTGCAAAAATTGCAAACTTGGTCCCAATGCTTTACTAATTACACTCGTGGTCCCGAAACTTGTCAAAAGTGCACTCGCTTGGTCCCTAGCCCTAACTGAAGTTAAATTTCTCAGTTAAGTCCATGTTAAATGACCAAAATACCCTTGCTTATTAACTCTCTTTATAATCTGCATCATCTTTATAAAATCATTCACATCATCTTCTCCATCTTTTCTCTGCTTTTCTATGGAGAAACCCTAACTCACCACACAAAACTCCATGTCTCTTCCTTAGCTCCGATGAATCCCACACGCCTGCGATAGCTCAAACATGGCAAGATACTTTCTGAACCGAGACTTCACCTGAAACTCCCGTAACCAACCCAAACTCAACGCCAACAACACCGTACTCAACACCACAAACAACCCCACCCCACCTTCCCAAATGCTCCTGCGACCGAACCCGAAATCACTCAAAGGGCGCAGCGTCTGTTTCCAGATGGTTCGAGGGATATCAACAACAACTGCAAGTGGGTTCTTCTTATTACTGTCTGAAGATGAAGATGAAGAAGGTTGTTGACTATTTTCTGTATCTTGAGAAGCTGATTTGACAGTGAATTTTGGGGGGTTTGATGGGAATGTGTAAATTAGGGCTGTGAATTGGGATTTGGGTGAATTGGCAACCATTGGTGGTGGTGATTAAATGATTAATGGGATTTGGGTGAATTGGGGGTGTGAGGTAGAAGAGAAGATGGTGAAAGAATGAAGCAATGGTATTTCTGGACACTTGACGTTGTTAGAGCGGGTAACCTATCGGATCGGAGGATCCAAAACCACAATACAGCCACTGTCATCATATCCGGATCCAACTCCACGCCCCGAAGGCAATTCACAACGGCGACGGAACAGATTTTGACCAGATTTTGGTGACCAGATTTCTCAGTTAACTATGGTTGATTCGAGGAAGAAACCGGACGGTCGACAGGTCGCCGGAGAAATAATCTGGTGACCAGATTTTGAGAGAGAGAGAGAGAGAGCAGAGATCTGGGGTGGGTTGGTGATGAAGATGATGATGGTGATGAAGATGATACAGAGGTTTCAACTTGTACAATGAACTCAAGGGTAATATAGTCATTTCACACATAGTTAACCGAGAAATTTAACTGATGTTAGGGCTAGGGACCAAGCGAGTGCACTTTTGACAAGTTCCGGGACCACGAGTGTAATTAGTAAAGCATTGGGACCAAGTTTGCAATTTTTGCAAACCACAGAGACCAACCAAGCATTTAACTCTTCAATCCGCGTAATACACGAGTTTCTAATATAGTTTGTATCAATTAACCAAAACTTTGAAATAAAAGTGTGATGAAAACAATGAGATTTCTGGAAACAGTTGTTTGAAAAGACAACATCCAACGTTGGTTAGTTTTCTAATATATGACTTGTTATATTATATCATTCAAACAAGAGACTTCTATATTATATTCATAGGTTGTGACATATATTCAGTTTTTTAACACCAAACCCCATCATGCATCTTGCAATACTTGTTACACATTTAAAAAAATATATTCACTTGCAAGTTACCATTTAGGTGACATAACGTTGGTTGCATGCATTTTTAGTGCACCATTATAACATTTTAGTTTGTGTTTGAATAACACACACATAACATGCCACTTTTAATAAGCGCTGGTACACATTTCTTTTTAAGGGATACTTGATTTAATAACCTAAACTTTCACAAGTTAGCAAATAACACTTCAAACTTTTGACTTGTACACGAGCATTTCCAACTTTCAACTTATTGGCCGACAACACTCTCTAACTAACTGAACCCTAACCTAGTTAGCTGATTTTAGTTGCCACATCATCAAAAATGCTATGTCAGCTATTAGCTGCCATATCATCAAAAATGCCACTTCAGTTGCCATGTCATATGCCAAATCAGCAAAAAAGACCACATCAGATGCTACATCAGCAAAAACTAACTGGGTTTTGGTTCAGTTAGTTAGGGAGTGTTATCGGCCAATAAGTTGAAAGTTAAGAGTGTTGTAGTACAAATCGCAAGTTGTGGTTATTTAAATCTAATATCCTTATTTTTAAATAGTAAGCTCAAATGGTTTTCACCTTTATTTTATTTGGAACTTGAACAATACATGTTTTATACACACATTAGATACCGTTAGACCACTGGCTTGTGTTAGTGTAGTTACGGGCTCATAATTGGGCAAGACTATGACCGGCTTTCATAAATAACCTAGACTGATGACCGGACCGTACAGGACAATTCGGTTATGGTTCGGTAAAAGGACAGGTCAGTTCGGATTTGATGGTTCCATGAGTAAAATTGGTTTGTAACGGTCTACCTATCGAGTTCAGAAAAAGAACGAGGACAAGGAAATTTAATTTTTGAAGAGGACATTTCATTAAATCAACATACAAATGAATTTAATTCTATTTGCTTTTAATCGAAGACAAAGGAATCTGTTTTTAATCAAAGACAAAGGAGTTGGTTACAAAGTCTTCATAATAAGTGACCCTCCTTTTAAGTCACTGTCGCATTTCTGGTTTTCTGTTATTACTTTTGTACATATTTATCAGGATAAGCCATATAAAAAATTCCTCATATCACTTTGCAAGTGCCGCTAATAAACAAGACAAAAGAAATATCGTTTCGTTATGTTTTAATAAATGTTTTTTTAACAAACAATATTTCAGCAACCTATGATAAAATAGTCCATATCTTCACAAAATTAAATTTTAGATACATAATAATCTTCATATAAAAATCATAATATTATGAAAGATTCATATAGTATGCATCGAGGCTAGTTAATCAGCTGAGATATACATTGTTTCGAATTTTAGAAAATTATAATATTATCATGAAAGATTCATACAATTTCACCAACTTATGCATCGATACTAGTTAATCAGTTGAGATATGTCTGATAAAAATAGCCAGATAAGGGTTTAATTGTACGTATTTTTTGGTATAAATAGAGATATTATTTCAATAAAGTATATCGTAGTTACTTTTTAAGTACAAAACCACCCAAGTTTTAATACTGCTATATAGTTATAAAAATAATTGTTCATGACATTATAAGCGCCCCGCTTGCGGTCTGCTCATATAATGTAATATATGTGTGGGCGCTCGGGGGGGCAAAAGCAAAAGTGCACTAATTTTTAACGTTATTTTACTAATTTCGTGAAAATAACGTTAAAAAGAGGGGATCGTTAATCAGGCATCATATGGTGGCGTTGATAGCCGAAAGACAAGGGGGTACATGCACCAATTGGCGTTTGTCTCAATTGCTGAGTGTTATGTGCCTTATGTCCAAGGCTTGATGCAAAACCACAATCGAGCCGGGGGTCTCATTGGAAGCAGCCTCTCTATTCCTACGGGGTAGAGGTAAGGCTGTCTACATCCCACCCTCCTCAGACCCTACCTTAGCTTTGCTATAGGTGGGATATACTGAGTACGATGATGATGACGATGATGATGTTCATGACATTATAACCTAGTGACATCTTAGAAGTAGGGCTGACAAATCGTGTCTTATCGGGTTTAACATGTTTTTAACGATGCGTGTAACACAAGTATTAAACATGAATACAACTCGTTTAACTACTTTATATCTCATGTTTATAACACAGTTTTACATTTTATGTACCAAAAAGAAGAAATGATGTATCCTAACCTCATAATTATATTTATTTTTAAAAAGTAAAAAAATCACGTTGTGTACTTTTTCAGTAAACAAGTCTAATCGTGTTTTATACAGATATCTATTGCCAACCCTACTTAGAAGTGAGAGAAGGCTTAGGAACTATTAGATCATCGGTTCAATTCCCACAAGTGAGGTTTTTTTTTTCTTCTAAATTTACTAGGTTTCTTCTAAATTGGTGTATAGACATAATTATCTAGTGAAGATAGATATGATCGTGTGATTCCGCCGGTGGCACGATGATACTTTAATGGTCCACAAATGATCCAAATGTGCCGTTAAAAAAGTTATAAAATAATTTATTAATTTATAATGTTTAAATTTCTAAATGAAACATTCATGAACCTCATTATTATTAAGTGAATTATTTTTCATCAAAATTACCTAGTATTTTAAATTAACTTAAACATAACGCCGAACTTAATTATTATAAAGCAAATTTTTAATCAAAATATAACAATCAAATAGTAACAATTAACAAAATTATATATTTTACATTTAGTTCACTTAATTAACATTTATAAAAAAAAAAACACCATAACAAATCAATATTATATACCTGACTAAATTTTGCAATTATACAAAGTTCTAAATGACCTTAACAAAATAGAAAAGAAATCTTGTTACCATTAGAAAACATATTCCCTTTAACAAAAACAAATAACACATTGGTCACCAATACATGCAAACAACACAGTAGATCACGAGTATTATAAAAAAAGATATTTCAAACAGCTTAATTATTAAAAAACCATTAAAAAATAAATAAAACTCCCTTGTTAGAAAAATAAACCCACAAAAACAATAAAATATGGCCCTGCTAGTATTAAAACTTAAACCCTCAGAGCATTCGCCACATCGTATCGTATCTAATCTAAGCACCGTCGCCGGTCCCCGCCGGTCACGTTTGTCCGTTTCCACCTCCTTCTGCTGACCCAGCCCATCTTACCCCTTCACATATACATACATATATACATATATATATATATATATACACACACCCCCCTCTGTTATCACCGCCACTCTTATATCACTCATTCCATTCATCAACTCTCTCATTTCAACCTTTTCAATTCTCTTCGAAAGCTAATTATCATCATCGATGGGCTTACCAAACGGCGACGTCCACGTTGCAAACGCCGTCGACACTGACACACACCTAACTTCTCAAAAACCGTTACACGGTGAAAATATCAAGAACGTATCTGACGGCGATGATTACGGAGAACAGAATTTGGATGATTCGTCTGTAGACGATTCAAATTCCAGTAACAGTAACAGTGACGGTTGTTCAGATGAGATCTGTGGAGAAGACGAAGAGAAGGAAACGCCGTTAGATAACGGCGAACAGGTTGAAAACACGGTTGTGTTTCCGCCGAATCCACAGCTTCCACGGCCGGAAGCACCGCCGGGAGTGCTGGTTGTTTACACGGAGGCGGAGAAAACCGTAACGCCTCCGTTGATTAAGCGATCGAACTCATCGCCGGAAAGTACGGTGCGGATTCCGGTTCCGGCGATCGGGAAGTTCTTTCGAGAGAAGAGTAACAGCTTATCGGCGGCGATTACGAAACGGTTATCGTTATTAACGGACGATGACGACGTTAGTTCTGATAAACGGAAGGTTAATTCAAACGTAACGGAGTTTAACCTATCCGGACTCAAAGTAACGGTAACGCTAAAACAACAGAATAACGAAAACGAACACTTCAAAGGGCGAATCACGTTCTTTTCACGATCAAACTGCCGAGACTCCACAGCCGTACGATCATACTTCCGTGACCAGAACTTACGCTACGTGGAGATCAACGTCGACGTGTATCCAACGCGCGAGCTTGAACTGATCGAACGGACAGGATCCTCCGCCGTGCCTCAGATCTTCTTCAACGAGAAGCTATTCGGCGGACTTGTGACGTTAAACTCGTTGAGGAATTGTGGATTGTTAGAGGAGAGGATGAAGGATTTACTCAGCCGGAAGTGTCCTGATGATGCTCCGGCGGCTCCGGTGTACGGATTTGATGATCCGGAGGAGGAGAAGATGGATGAGATGGTGGCGGCGGTTAGGGTTTTGCGGCAGCGGTTGCCGATTCAGGACAGGTTAATGAAGATGAAGATTGTGAAGAATTGTTTCTCTGCGGCGGAGATGGTGGAGGTTTTGATTCACCCGTTTGACTGTGGGAGGAAGAAGGTACGTATGTGATTATTTTGACTTCTGTGTTTATTTTGACTTTTGTGTTTTGATTGTATGTGTCGCGGTGTTATTAGGTTTTGTGTGCTTGTTTGATTATCATCGTTGAATTTTTGGTGATGGTGATGATCGATTGATCATGAGAAGTTTGAGAAAAAAAAATATTATATCGTAATAAAAAAATGTTATAATTTGAATTAGAATCGTAATAACTTCCGCGGCTGTAGGAGCATGTTATTTGCGTAGGGTGCAAAGTAGGTGATTTATTGCTAGTGCTATTTTTATCTTTTGTTGTTCAACTTCCGGATCCGATGTCTACAATTGCGTTGACATTACTCCACATTTTCTGATTAATTAATAATAAAAAAGATAAAAGATAAAAGAATACATGATCTACTAGTCAAATGTAAAGTGTTTGTTTTTACGAAAATTGTGTGAGTTTAAATTTTTTCAAGTATAAGGTTTTATGGTTTTAGGGGTAAATTTTTTTTGTTAAAAAGTAATATTTCTAATGGTGTGTCGGTTTAACCAGTAGGTTCGGTCTAAAACTACCTGGTTTGTTTATTTTTATCCGTTTTGTGTTGTCTGATTCATTAACTCGTAACGAAATAATAATGGTGTATCAATTTAACCGGTTGGTTTGGCGAATCATTAGGCACTTCTTATGACGCCTTGGTTTAACCAGTTGAGTCGTTTTAAAAACTACTTGCTCTGCCCAATATTTTTCAGTTTTGTTTGGTACATTAACTCATAAGGGAACTGTTTTGTCTAGTACTATTTTTATAAGCAATTCATCACATATCATAATTGGCATTTATGTTATAAAGTGTCATCCCTATGATGTAAACTTAGTTTGTATTTTGAGAATATGGAGTTTTTACTCAGGGTAAATGTTTAGTGTTAGTTTAAAGGATATTAAAGTCATCATTGATGACACATGGTGCACCACCTAATTGATTCTTTATTGGTAACATAAATCATGACTCTTTTGCATGCTTCTTGTCATATGCTTTCTTGAAAATCGTACAAAACCATAAAATAATATATAGTTTGTACATCTTGTCTCCAATAAATTAACCGCTAACAAACTAACATATTCATTATGTACTTCTTGGCAATAGGCTGTAGAGATGGGCAAACAATTAGCAAGAAGGCACTTTATTCATCACGTGTTCGGGTAACAACATAATATTCTTTTCGTTTCATATCTTTATTATGTTAAAAAGTTGTTAATTTCGACCCATTTATAGTTGGTTATATTTACCTTACATTTAATATATGCATAACATTCAAAACATAGTTTGAAAAGAAATAGACTAATGGGTCTAAATTCACTCAAAGTCTTGTATCAAGTTTTTAAAAATTAGTTTTTTTTAATTGATTTGTGGTTAAAAGTTAAAAGTTAAAACAAAGGATGTTATCGTTAATTAAGGTGTTGATCATGTTGCTTGTGCGTACAGGGAAAACGAATTCGAGGATGGAAACCATTTTTATCGGTTTCTTGAACACGAGCCTTTCATTCCTAATAGCTACAACTTTCGGGGATCCACAAACGATCTCGAACCAAAAGCGGCTACTTTTATTGGCCAAAAACTCGCGAAAATAATGTCAGCAATACTTGAATCATATGCATCTGAAGATGGCTGCCATCTTGATTACATTGGTATCAGCAACAGCGAGGAATTCCGGAGGTATCAATGTCTAATTAACTAACTAACTAAAAATGATTATATTCCTAATTTCAAATTGTTAAAATCATTCAAATTACTTCACAGATATGTAAATCTGGTGCAAGAACTTCAAAGGGCGGATATATCTACACTTTCGGATTCTGAAAGGCTTGCTTTCTTTATTAACCTACACAATGCCATGGTGATCCATGGTGTAATTAGTGTCGGTCATCCTGGGTCAGCAGTGATCAATAGGAGATCTTTTAATTCTGATTTTGTATACATCATTGGCGGGTCCCCGTATTCCCTTGCAACAATTGTTAATGGTGTTCTTAGAAATAACCGTAGAGCGCCTTACTCGTTTACCAAACCTTTTGCTTCTAGTGACAAGCGTTTAGAGGTACATGTGCAACTAATCATTCCCCTTTTATGGCTGTTGTTAGATGTAGCAAAATGGGCAGGTCAAAACGGGCCTGGTTAACTTGAATCACTTTATGTCCACATTTTTTTTCATTTTTATGAAGAGTTGGGTATGCTAACAATAGTATTGTTTTTGAATAAAATGATTTCTATGCTATAAAAATACACTTTGGTCAACTGTCGCAAAAAATAAAAGGGTTGAAATTAGTTTTTGTATACATGATCTCATATCTAATACATTTTTCTTTTTGTATTTTTTAATATCGCAGTTGGCTTTCCCACAAGTTAATCCATTGATTCATTTTGGTATATGCAATGGGTCGAAATCAAGCCCGCCTGTGAGCTTCTTCAGCCCCCAAGGGATTGAATCCGAACTCAGATTTGCAGCACGAGAGTTTCTACAAAGGGATGGAATCCAAATTGATCTAGCCAAGAGAACAGTGCACCTCACTCGTATCTTCAAGTGGTAAGACAGCTAGACACCCGAACCACTTGATCATTACTTGATACTTGAGTTCACGAAGACTTGATCTAAAGATTGTGTTTCTTGTTTCAGGTTTAGTGCCGATTTTGGGCAGGAAAAGGAGATCTTGAAGTGGATCACCGGCTACTTGGATGCAAGCAAGGCGGGGCTGTTGTCGCATCTTTCAAGTGACGGTGGTGCAGTGCATATTGTTTACCAGGATTACGACTGGTCTGTAAATTGTTAATGAGCTGCGATTGTTGGCTCGTAGATAGAAACCATGAACTTGAATCTCATGCTACAAGTTGTATTTTTGTTTGATTGATTAAAGAACCCATTTCAAAAGGAATGGAGTGATAATATATAATTTGCTTTTAATTTACATTACACTTTTTTGTTTATGATGGTAGTTGTATTGCTAGGTCAATTAGTGCCATCACTTGTCTTTCATGTCCAACCAAAATCGCTCAAATTCTCACCCCTCACCATCATGTACTTCATCTGATTCTCCCTATAGAGTATACCTATTTCCATCTGAACCCGAAATCCGTATTGGCCGGATAACCCACTATCCTACTAACTTCTGATAATGAGGAACTCGCATCAGTGGGAACATTTACTCACATACACTTCTAACTGGAGCAACTGCTGATATGATGTGAAGACACCTCTATATGTAGGCTTTAGTGGTAAGGGCACCAATGAGGTAATAACTTACCACTACTACTTGCTTCTCTTTTTGAGGTCCCAACTTGTTACGATACAAAATGGTAATCAAGAGATTATGAGCTAAAGAATTGTAGAAGAAGAAGAATCACAGAAGAGAAGGAGATTAACTCTCAAATCAATAGCTATCTAATTCGGTTCCCAATTCGTTTATTTAACGAACTGACTTACAAGCACATGTTACCACTAAATCCTCACACTATACTATTATGACAATTGACCCCTCATACTATTTTATACCTAACATTACTTCCCCCTCAAAGATTTTTGTCCCAAAAAATCAGAAATGAAAAAGAATTTAAACACTGTTAACAATGTAAAAAAATGCTAATCAAAACGATCAAAAACCAGATTGGGAAATTTCACGTGCTTCACTTTGCAGCTCCAAACGAGCCTAGATCTTGGCAATTTGTTTTGGCAAATGAAACTGAAATTTACCCACCCTAGACTCCAAGATTATGCAGCACATGAAATTTTTATACCCAAGAAAGACAACTTTTGCTCCACATTTCTCTTGAAACTTGTTTCACTTGCTCACTATATTGCCACCCTTCATGACCTCAACAGTGTCTTGCCACGCTTCTGAAAATTGGTCTTAACATCCTTTATTTCTTCATTCTTACTAATTTCAGATGTATGACCCTAAGATGAAATAGATTGTGCAACCATTTTCAATTCCTGTATGACCACAATTAGAGCATAGTAAGAGTAGTCATGTATAATCACAATGAAAAACACCAGTTTAGCTTTCCATCTATGCCACAAGTGCTTCCCAACCGACGCTTTATATTTCCATTTTAGCCACATATATACCTTCCTTTTCAAACAACTCCCATCCATAATGAAAACCAATTGTATATAAGGCTCTAAAAGGTCATAGTAAATTCTAGCCACTACTTCGGTTCTGGTCCTCACATCCGCTGATTGAACAGAGAATAAGAATTGTGTCATTCCCACAACCATTCTTTTCATTGTTGTATTAATTTCAAGCTTTGTTTGTGCTTCTTGTGAGAGCAACTTCATTATCCCTCTTAACATTAGATTCATCTTAACACATCCATATCAATTGCCTCTTTCAATAACAATCAAGTCATCAAACCAACATTGGCATATGGCTGCACCCCAAACCACCAAATTGAAGTAAAGTACGTTGTTATGTAAACTTTGTGACAATACGAGCAAATATAATGGTTTCAGCTTCAATTTAGTTAGTACTTCCCCTGATGATGATTGTTTGAGCTTAGACAAATATTTTGTTTGCTCAGAAACCGGAACCAAAACATGATGAATTGATAGCCTAAAACCATGCCAAATCTGTAGCATCTTTTGGTATAAATCAACCCTTTTATTGGCTTCTAAACATATATGTAATGTTGGTTCAATAATGATTAATCCAACTTCCCAGACTTTGTTTTTGTCTACTAATTGTTCAACAATTTTAAACTCCAAAATCTCGCCACCTTTATACTTCAGATTACAAACCCAAACGGTATCTATCTACTTAAATTGTTTTCTGCAATAAAGAATTCCAACTCCATTTCCAGTAGGGAAACAAACCATTTTTATTATCTCATGATCAGGCATTTGTTGTTCGATATTCACATATTGATTCAAAACCCCACTTTCATCCTGATTATTTGAATTACCTAAGCTGTTAAGGATCCCTGTTACAGGAGTAACTTTTGATACCACAAATGGAACCTCAGTATCCGAACTATAATCACACACCGTAAGTGGAACTTTATTATCTGTCACACCCCAACCGATGGCGGAATCATCGGGGCGCGACACTGAGCGAAACAGATTATCCAAGAGAATCCATAACACTATTAGTGACAATATATTTAACGTTCACGTCCCATACCATAAACATATAAAGCATAAATAGTTATTACAGACATTGTTCTCAAAGACAAATAATTGTTCCGACAACTCAGGTTTTTTATTGAATGACGTTTCTAGACCACCTACTTCGTTCATCAAGCAAATAATAGCATCCTAAACACCTGTCACATACGTTAAAACAAAGTCAATACACAGAGTGTAAAGGTGAGTACACCAGTTTAATAGCATATAGTGTAACAACCCGCTTTTTTTGGAAAGTCAAAGTACAAGTCAAAGTCAAGTCAAAGGAAAAAAAGATTGTTAATTGCGATCTGTCACTCCTTGCTTAACTATTGATTGTACGTTAATAACTTGTAATCGAATTCTATTATTTATTTGTTTTAGTTGTATTATGTGGAGTATCTATTAATAATCGAGGTTTAATCGCTATTTAATCGCATGTTTAATCGCTAATCGACTTATCGCTATCGCATTCGCAACTCGAATTATGTGTTCTGGATATTGTTTTACGTGTGTGTGCTATTATGTGTTACTTGTGCATGTTATGTTTATGTTGAGGTGCTTAATCGCAATCGCAATCGCAATTCTATCCCATCGCAATCTAAATCGCAAATGCTAAACGCAGGTTATTTATAGTGATTGTATGTTAGATATAGTAGTTAGGTTATTCGTGTAACTAATGGTTAATACTATCGCATCGCTCACTCGAATCGCATCGCAACGCTCAACACGCGAATCGAAACGACAAAACTCAACGCGCCGGACACCTGGATCGAGTGGCCAACCGATCGAGTGGCCATCCGATCGGATTGCCATCCGATCGGTGACTAATCTGACACTTATGCACCTTCCACTTTGGGAAACCCTATAAATACCCTCCTGTCACATCATTGTGATGTGACAGCTCCTCCACTCGACCAGCCGCACTCAAGCCCTCTTTTCTCTCGATTTCTCGCGATTCTTGTAAGTTTTCAACTCAAATCTTGTACTTCTATGATCTACACGCACTCCTTCATGTTTTTCACCTTTGAATCTTAACTTTTAACCGTGAAATCAACGAATTTGAGGTGTTCTAGGATGATGTCATCATGGGGTTCTTATGAACTTCAAGATTTGGCTTCATTCCACCAAGAACAACTTAGATCTGAAAGATTTCCACAAGAATAAACAATGATTTTGCATAGATCTAAACATTTTCAAAGTGGAAAAGATTGAAAGATGGTTTTTCGAACTTTCTTTCAACTCTTTTGCACTCGGTACACTCAAAACCGATAGAATCGGAACTCGTTCTGACCTTCTACTCTTTCTTAGTGATGTGTTGGTCCAAGATCTGAATTCTATCCAAGGGACAACTGATTTCGGGTTAAGCATGAACCACCGTCTCGAACAGTTAACTGATCGGACTAGGGTGATTCATGTTCGATCGGGTCACTTGGGTCAAGATGGGGTTTCTGTTGTTTAGTACGTTGTCAAATCGTCTCGAACAAACCGCAAACTTTCAAAATAACCAAGTTCAAAACGATTGGAATCGTTGGGACGGATTGCCATCCGATCGAACCGCAATCCGATCGGATTGCACTTGAATTTTCAACACTTAAACATTTCCAATTTTTCAAAGAGCAATAGTTTCCAACGGATTGCCATCCGATCGAGTGACAATCCTGCTGTGAACTTGTTCTCACTAAATGTCCTGCCAATCGGATCGCTATCCGATCGAACCGCCGTTCGATCGATTGACCTGAAGGGTAGAGATACTTCTCTATTTTCAAAATGCTACAACGAAAACTTCAAAGCCATCATACACAAACACATCCTTACCAAACGAATGTCAATCCAATCGAATGGCCATCCGATCGGATGACCATCCGAACGGATTGACATTCGATCGAGTTACCATCCGATCGGATTGCCATCCGATCGGATTACCATTCGACACTTGGTCACACTGCACCGTTTAACGCGCCGTTCTTTCGCTTATGCTATCGTTAACTGTTCAGGCTAATAACTCTAGCGCTCCCTTCATTCCATTTCCATCACTGTGAGTATACTCGAACCCTTTTTGCTTATCGCACTTTTGGGTGTTACATACGTTACTTACTCTAAATCACACCAATCACACAACGCAAACACTATTTATACGTTGACCGCTATTTCATGTTATGTGTTACTCGATGAATGCTTGTATGTTATGTTAACAAAGTGATTGTTGCCTGATGCCTTAGCAACAATAGTACTATTTGTTTGGACTCAGCACCTGTCATGGACGGGGGTTGTTAAGGTTACCTCTCACATGTCACAGTGGTGATATGTGTAAACAATTTCAAACTCTACTATTACTATTAAACTTGTATGCTCACCTTTACACTATGTGTATTGACCTCTATTTTAACGTATGTGACAGGTGCTTAGGACGCTGTGCTTTGCTTGCTATTTGATGGAATCGAGCTTAGGAGAGTCTAGAAACCAACAAAGACAATTTACTTTTATTTAAATCTGAGTTGTCGGAACATGTTATTCGTGTTTGAGATATCGTTGTCTGTAATAACTGATTTTGCTTAATAGGTTATGGTATGGGACATAATATTAACTATTCGGTAAAGTAGTTGTTATGGAATTTCTCTTGGACAATCTGTTTCGCTCAGTGCCATGCCCCGATGTTTCCGTCATCGGTTGGGGTGTGACAGATTGGTATCAGAGCCATAACTATAGGGAATTAGGCATAACTCGACCTAGTCTGGGTCGACGTCATAGAAACGACCTAGTCTGTAGTTTAAGTACCAACAGACCGACTTGTGTATACCCAGTATGGGTCTTTGTACGAGCTTACTCGCTATTTCTCGCTCGAACTCGCTGTACACTACACACTTGCGCGAACATCGCATACTACAGTTCTGCGCAAAATCAGCCTTTCCTAAGGCTGAGCATACACACAAACGGATGATTTGGTTAAGATTAGGTGTGAAAACCGTGAACTCTCGACCAGACCACTCGTTCGACTCATAATTTTTACTATAAACAAAAGAATTTGCGTCGAATCAGGAGTGAAATCCATACTTTGACGCAAATCTCCTTATCTATCTCATGATTTATCATACAAACAGGGATGTAGTCACTGAGTTAGGGGTGAAACCCAAACCTTGATGACTCGTTCCGCTCTATACTTATGTTTTTACAAAACTCTCGCCAACGTCTCGACGGACTCCAACGACTTGGGTCACACTGTAACTGTAAGGATGCGTGCCGATCGCTCGAATTGATCGATTTTATGTGGACTTAAAGTCCTTGTGAATAGTCGAACCACTTTGGGTAGTCAATGTCTACACACACCCGAGATAATCTCTCCTCGATTTTATGTGTTTCGATTCTGGAATCCGCAGCAGCTAACTCTGTGATTTATCGCTTTTATGATCGATTTTATGTGGAATTTATGTGATTTATATGGTGATTTGTTAGCATTTTGAGAATAAACAGTACGGTGGTACTGATGGTTTCGATTCCACGTTTCTCGCTCCGCCAAAACACACACAATTCGCACCACGTTAACAAATCGCATGCTAAACTACTCGCTATGCTACTCGCTGTGTACTCGCTAATCGCACTCGCTATACTTAATCACTATACGCTGCTGTGAAGGATAGGTGAATACGTGCAAAATATGTGTTTAGGTTAGCTTATGTGTGCCTATATGCTTATGTGCTTATGTGCTTATGTGATTCTGTGTTTATGTGCCTACGTGGAATTTTGTGAATGACTGTGTTCCTGAGCTTTATATAGAGCAGCGTGTGAGGATACTATAGACTATGTTAGATTTTATCAAAGTTGTGTTTGAGTCCTATGGCGATGTCTGTTGCAGACAATGTCGTCGTTTGGATCATTCCACTCCCGAGCCGCTCGCCGAAATCATGATGACAAACGCACCGCCGCTCTCGTCTCTAAGCAAATGGTGAAATTCATCCCCCAGATCGTCAGTGAACTGAATGAGAATGCAAGCAAGTCCTTGGAAGAGTCCAGGACTGATGCTCCTAAGACTGCTTTCAGCTTCAAGCAGTTCAAAGCCTGCAGACCAAAAGAGTTCACCGGCGAAGATGGTCCTACAGCCATGTTTCAATGGTTTGATTCTATCGAAGTCACCCTGCGCCAGAGTGGCTGTCCAGAAAACCTGCGCAACGTCAATGCTACCGGCATCTTCCAATCCCGCGCTCATGATTGGTGGACGGCCGAGAGGAACAAATGAGGAAATGATGCAGCTTTTGGATTGTCTTGGGACGAGTTGAAGAACATAATGATGCAAGAGTTCTGTCATCCCCATGAACTCCAAAAGCTTGAGGATGAATTCTGGCACATAAAGCAGGATGGCGGATATAACGCTGGTTTAACTGCCCGCTTCAAGCAGTTCAGTATTATTTGCCCTGGCCAGGTTACTACCCCAGATATCACAATCAAGAAGTATATCCGTGCTCTTACGGATTGCGTTGCAGACTTTGTTCAGGCGGCAAAGACGACGACAATCGAGGAAACCAACCTGCTTGCAGTTGAGATCAACGATAAGCGAGTCAGGGCTGGTTATTTTGACAAGACTGCTAAGAATCTGCATCAAGCCACCGCTGCTTCAACCGCTGAAACCACCGCCGCACCGCAATCTTCAAAGCTCTCACGCCGAAAGAGGAAGAAAAACAGCAGTTCCAGCAACAAGAACTGTGCAGTTACTACTGCCCCGCTCCAAACCGTACCTGCCCCATCGCAACCTCAACACCGCCAAGTAGCGGCACCTGTGGTCAATGCACCGCCTGCCAAGCGTGCATACACTGGGCCACACCCGCTCTGCCCTACTTGTACTTATCATCACCCGGTGGGTCTCACATGCCGATTATGTGTTCATTGCAATATGTACGACCACTTCACCGCAAACTGTCGTACAGGTCCACGTCAAACCCTAGCTCCAGTTCAAGGTCAAGCTCCTACTCAACAAGCTCTACTTCCTGCTCCTCAAGGCCATCAAGCAGCTCCTACACCCACAGCTCACGCTCGAGCTTGCTTTGCATGTGGTGATCCCAACCACTTTGCAAACATGTGCCCCAACAGGGTAGTGAAACAAGAGTCCCAGCAGCAGCCGCAACAACAACAGCAGCAGCAGCCGGCAGCTCGTGGACGTGCCTTCAACATTAACGCTCGCCAGGCTCAAGCAGACAACAATGTGGTTAATGGTACGTTCCTTGTGAATGGTATATATGCTTCGTGTTTATTTGATACTGGAGCCGATAACTGTTTTGTATCGTTTGAATTCGAAAAGCTCCTTAATCGTAAGCGTGCCCATCTCCCCTCGACGTTCGATGTTGAAGTTGCCACCGGAAGAACCGTCGCCGTCAATTCTATTCTACGTGATTGTACGCTTGAACTCAACAATCACGTCTTCCCTATCGACCTTATTCCGATGCAGCACGGTAGTTTTGACATCATAGTAGGCATGGATTTTCTTCGTGAAAATCGTGTTGAAGTTGTTTGCTTCGATAAGATGATTCGTTTCTCGCTTGCTAATGGTGACCTACTTTGTGTGTATGGCGAAACTCCTTCGAAAGGTCTTAAACTCATGTCATGTGTCCAAGCTAGCAAGTATCTCCGCAAGGAATACAAAGCTTTCTTGGTTAACATCGTAGTATCGGAGAAGGAAAAGAAAGGTAATCCCCGAGTAAAAGACGTTCCCGTTGTTTGTGAATTCCCCAACGTATTTCCTGATGATTTACCTGGTTTACCCCCCGCTCGTGATATCGACTTCCAAATCGACCTCATTCCTGGAGCAAACCCTGCTGCTAAAGCGCCTTATCGTCTCGCTCCATCTGAAATGCGCGAACTCTCGAGTCAGCTCCAGGAACTACTTGATAAAGGCTTTATTCACCCTAGCACCTCTCCATGGGGCGCACCTGTCCTTTTCGTCAAAAAGAAGGATGGATCGTTCCGGATGTGCATCGACTATAGGGAGTTGAATAAGCTGACTATTAAAAATCGCTATCCCTTGCCCCGAATCGATGATCTGTTTGACCAGTTACAAGGTGCTACGTGTTTTTCGAAGATCGATCTACGCTCAGGCTATCACCAGCTACGTATTCAAGAGGAGGATATACTCAAAACCGCTTTTCAAACCCGCTATGGTCATTATGAGTTTGTTGTCATGCCTTTTGGTTTGACTAACGCTCCCGCAGTTTTTATGGATCTAATGAATCGCGTGTGCAAACCCTTCCTTGATCTCTTCATAATCATGTTCATCGATGATATCCTGATCTATTCCATGTCAAAAGTCGAACACTCGCAGCATCTACGTTTGGTTCTTGAGTTACTCCAGGGAAACCGTCTTTACGCCAAGTTCTCCAAGTGTGAATTCTGGCTGGAGGAGGTCCAATTCCTTGGTCACATTGTCAATAGTCAAGGAATTCATGTCGATCCCGCGAAGATCGAGGCCGTTAAGAGTTGGGTTACACCCAAGAACCCGTCTGAAGTCCGTTCTTTTCTCGGACTGGCAGGTTATTATCGCCGATTTATCGAAGGTATCTCTAAGATCGCTGTGCCGCTTACCTCTCTTATGCATAAGGACAAACCTTTTGTTTGGGGAACTAAACAGGAGGGAGCCTTTCAAACTCTCAAAGCTATGCTTTGCAATGCTCCCGTGCTCTCACTGCCCGACAGAAATGACGATTTCGTAGTCTACTGCGATGCCTCGAACCTTGGTCTTGGTTGCGTTCTCATGCAACGAGATAAGGTTATCGCACACGCTTAAGATCCACGAGAAGAACTACACCACACGCGACCTCGAGTTTAGCGCAGTTGTTTTCGCGTTAAAGATTTGACGACACTACCTTTGCGGTACCAAGTATACGATCTTCACCGATCATAGGAGCCTACAACATATCTTTGACCAGAAGGAACTAACTATGCGTCAACGCCGGTGGGTAGAACTTCTCAATGATTACGACTGTGAGATTCGTTACCATCCAGGCAAAGCAAACATCGTTGCCAATGCTCTCAGTCGACGAAGCTATTTGCATAGTGTTCATAATATCCAAGCCCAACATAATCTCGAAGCCCTTATACGTGACGCTCAGCATGCTTGTTTTACCGAACGTACTTTGAAGAAGGAAAGGATTTTAAACGATGGCGCCCAACTCAAGAATAAATCGAATGGTATCTTTCATTATTTGGACAGAATTTGGATTCCCAAGCGTACGAATTTGCGACAACTTCTGATGGACGAAGCCCACAAATCCCGGTATTCTATTCATCCCGGTGCTGACAAGATGTACCAAGACATGCGCTACAAGTACTGGTGGCCGGGCATGAAGAAGGATATCACTATCTATGTTTCGAAATGCCTGACTTGTTCCAAGGTCAAGGCCGAACAGCAAAGACCCTCTGGTTTACTCGTACAACCCGAGATCCCGATGTGGAAATGGGAGAGTATAGCTATGGACTTTATAACGAAACTTAAGCGCACGACATTAGGTCATAACAGCATCTGGGTTGTTGTTGTCGCAACCCCCGATCCCTGACCCCCGGGAACGGGCGGACGCGAACTCAGTGACGGTGGTATCAGGTTGTTTTAATTTGGCAGCGGAAATTACATCAGGACCGTAGTTAGGAAATGTTTATCAGAGTAAAACCACTATATTTAATATTAATAATTACATGGGCAAAACCCAAGTTTCTTATTACAATACGTTTATAGGGATAAACCCTATTTTATTGAATTTAAAACATCGTCTTTTAGGTAACTTTTATAGCCACATTTTTCCCAAGCCTTCAGTGCTCTCCAGCTGGCTTTTTACTAATTGGCTTTCACATTGTGTTACCTGAAACGCGTTTTAAAAACATTTGTCAGTGGAAAATACTGGTGAGTGAATCCCAGTTTAATCAAGTTTAAATAAAAAGTCACAGTGAACAGTATTGAGAGCGATCACATTGTTTATTTCTACACAATTACTCCATTAGTACTGTCAATCCTGACTTGTGGTTCATATTACCCATTGGCTAACTCATTGTCCAATGGTAACGTATTGTCATCCCGACTTACTACTCACAGTGTAGTAAATTTTGTATACAAAACCCCAACATACCGGCAGTAATTGAAGAATTACAAAGACTCAATCACTGCTAAATTGCATTGTAAAATAGTTAAGGTTTTGTAAAAACTGTTAACAAAAAGGAGATTACTCACATTGCTATCTTAGACTTTGCGTAAGGGTTTCCTGGATATAATCGATAATTTATACAAATGTACATTGGTTAGTATCATAACCCTTTGAAAATATTAATGATACCCTCCCCGAGACGGCATTCCAACAACTACGTCGGGCAGAACCACGACAGTTGTTACGGAACCCTAAATCAATCGGGTAGCGTATCTATTATGAAACCGGGGTTATAATACTTACAACGGAGCAGAACCTCGCTAATTAGGGGGATATAATACCCGTGTATTACTTCTACTACTTCAGAATTCGTTTAGAAAGAAAAGATGTGAGCGACGGAAAGTGAAATCCCGAGGCTTTCTTATATAGGGCCTGATTCTGAGTCTCACGCGCCCCGCGTAAAGGTAGCCTTAGGGCTACGTGGCCCGCGTCAACCCTGGTCAATAGGGTAGCTTGTCCCGGTCATGATCTAGACCCGCCACGATGTCGACACGTGTCGGCTCAGGGTGTTGCCGTGTTGTTCATCTCTCGCGGCCCGCGTTAACTAAACGGGAACTCTTACGCGGCCCACTTGAACTAAAGAAACCAACGATATCAGGTTTCAACCCTGATACCGCCCGCGTAAAAGCTTGGGGTGGGTCTACGCGGCCCGCCTCAGCTTAATTTTTATTGTTTTTAATTTATTTTATATGTTATAATATATTTCGGGCTCGGTTTTAACATACGGGGTGTATTTAAAGACATTTAAGGGTAATTTAAAATATACTAGGGTGTCGGTTTTACCGAGGGTTGTTACATTCTCCCAACCTTGTATTAGAGCTCGTCCTCGAGATCTTACTGGAACAAGTACGGATATTTCCTTTGCATTTCCGATTCAAGCTCCCATGTGTACTCAGGTCCTCATTTGGAGTCCCATTTCACTTTGACCAGAACTAGTCTCTTATGCTTGAGATTCTTGATTTTCCTGTCTTCAATTTGTAGAGGCCTTTCTATAAACTTAAGTTGTTCATTTACCTCTATATCCTTAAGAGGCACTATTAGTGATTCATCAGTTACACACTTTTTGAGATTTGATACATGAAACACATCATGTATTCCTGTCATTTCCTCTGGCAGTTGTAGCTGATAGCCTACGGGTCCTATTCTTCTAATAATCTCAAAAGGTCCAACATACCTGGGACTTAGTTTTCCTCGTTTGATGAATCTTACTACTCATTTCCAAGGAGAGACTTTCAACAATACTTTATCTCCTACTTTAAACTCCAATGGCTTGCGTCGGTTATCATCATAACTCTTCTGTCGATCACGTGCTGCTTTCAGTCGTTCCTTGACTTGAATAATCTTATCAGTTGCTTCTTGCACTATCTCAGGTCCAGATAGTTGCTTTTCTCTAATTTCTGCCCAACAGACTGGGGTTCGGCATTTACGTCCATAAAGTGCTTCGAATGGTGCAGCATTGATACTTGTTTGATAACTATTATTGTAAGAAAATTCTATTAAAGGTAAGTGATCGTCCCAATTACCTCCAAAATCAATTACACAAGCTCTAAGCATGTCTTCCATCGTCTGAATAGTTCTTTCGCTTTGTCCATCCGTTTGAGGATGATAAGCTGTGCTTAGTTTTAACTTGGTTCCCATTGCCTTTTGGAAACTTGACCAAAAATGAGAGGTAAATCGGCTATCTCTATCAGAAACAATTGATAAAGGAATGCCATGTAAAGAAACAATTTCATTTACATATAATTTAGCTAATTGTTCCATACTGAAAGTTTCTTTCATTGATAGGAAATGAGCTGACTTGGTTAGCCTATCTACAATCACCCAGATTGTATCATTTCCTTTCTTTGTTTTGGGTAATTTAGTAACAAAATCCATTGTTATCAATTCTCACTTCCACACTGGCATTTCTAATTGCTGTAACAAACCTGAGGGTTTCTGGTGTTCAGCTTTAACTTGTGAACAAGTTAAACATTTAAAAACATAGGCTGCTATGTCCTTTTTCATTCCTATCCACCAGAAATTTTTCCTTAAATCCTGGTATATTTTATCACTACCTGGATGCATCGTATACTTAGATTTATGGGCTTCTTCTAAAATACGATAACGTAGGTTTCCTAATTTAGGTATCCACATTCTCTTTTCATGGAATCTCCAAATTCCGTCTGTTCCTTGTTCTAATTCTTTTAGCATACCTTTTAATTTTTCAGCATCATCCTTGATTACTGATTCTTGTGCTTCTCTTATCTGATCATTTAAATCTACTTGTAGATTTAATTTAAGAGAACGTACTGTTTTTGGCTTTTCATGATACTTTCGACTTAAAGCATCTGCTACTACATTTGCTTTTCCTTCATGATACTGGATATCACAATCATAATCACTAAGCATTTCCATCCAACGTCTTTGTCTCATATTCAACTCCTTTTGCTTGAAAATATACCTTAAACTCTTATGATCAGTGAATATGGTAAACCTACTACCATAAAGGTAATGTCTCCAAATCTTAAGAGCAAAAATTATAGCTCCTAATTCTAGATTATGGGTTGAATAATTCTCTTCATGATTCTTAAGTTGTCTAGATGCGTAAGCTATAACCTTTTGTCGTTGCATCAACACACATCCATAACCTAATTTAGAAGCGTCACAATATACTACAAAGTCTTCAGTTCCTTCTGGTAACACTAATATGGGTGTATGGATTAATCTTTGCTTAAGAATTCTAAAAGCTTCTTCCTGTTTTGGTCCCCATTCAAACTTAATGGATTTACAGGTTAACTTAGTTAAAGGAATGGCTATTCTAGAAAAATCTTGAATAAATCTTCTATAATAACCGGCCAATCCTAAGAAACTTCTAACCTCGGTTGGTGATTCAGGGGTTTTCCATTTAGTAATCGCCTCGATTTTTGTTGGATCTACATGAATTCCTTCATGATTGACTAAATGTCCAAGGAATTGTACATGTTCTAACCAAAATTTGCACTTAGAAAATTTAGCATAAAGCTTTTCCTTTCTTAATAAACTTAAAAGTGCGTGCAAATGCTTTGCACGATCTTCTTTATTCTTAGAGTAAATGAGAATATCATCTATAAAGACGATTATGAATTTATCCAAATATGGCTTACATATTCGGTTCATCATGTCCATAAATGCAGCTAGGGCATTGGTTAAACCAAACGGCATGACAGTAAATTCAGAATGACCATACCTTGTTCTGAATGCGGTTTTAGGAATATCCTCTTCCTGTACCTTTAATTGATGATATCCTGATCTTAAATCGATTTTAGAGAAAAATCGAGCTCCTTGCAGTTGATCAAACAGATCATCGATTCTCGGTAATGGGTACCGGTTCTTAATCGTGACCTTGTTTAATTCACGGTAGTCAATGCACATACGCATTGATCCGTCCTTCTTTTTAACAAATAGTATCGGCGCTCCCCATAGCGACGAACTTGGCTGTACAAATCCTTTTTCCAATAATTCATCTAATTGTTTCTTTAATTCTTGCATTTCTGCAGGTGCCAAACGATAGGGTGCTTTGGCAATCGGTGATGTTCCTGGTATCAAATGGATCCTTAATTCAACTTCTCTATTTGGTGGCAGTCCTGGTAATTCTTCTGGAAAAACATCTGAAAACTGAGATACTACTGAAATATCTTTTAAATCCTTTCCTTTAGTGTTAGTGATTATAGAAATCAAATACACTAATGATCCTTTTCTTATATAACTTGCAGTTTTCATTACAGAGATGAATTTTGTAGATTTAGATGGTTTATCTCCTTTTATTGTGATCGTTTTACCTTTTGGTGAATTTATTTGAATTGACTTTTGATCACATAAAATACTGGCTTTATTGGCTATTAACCAATCCATTCCTAAAACAACATCAAATCCTGCCAGATTCATAGGATAAAGATTTGCAATAAATTTCTGATTTAAAATTTCTATACTTGCTCCCTGCAAGATTTCAGAAATTCTAATGGTTTCTCCATTAGCTGTCTCCACTAAGCATTCTTGTGGTAGTTTAGTTAATGATTGATTTAGAAATTTGCAAAATGATGTATTAATAAAACTTTGGTTCGCACCAGAGTCAAATAATACTTTAGCAAAAATATCATTAACTAAAAACGTACCAGCTATGACATCTGGAATCATCTTGACTTCGTCTGCAGTCTGAACAAATGCTCTAGCATTTTTGGTATTCTTGTTGTCTGCAGCTGGAGCTAATTTCAGACAGTTTGGCCTGATATGACCTTTTTCTCCACAGTTGTAGCACAATCCATTACTGGATTTCTTCCTGCAATTTTCTTCCTTGTGTCCTGGCATCTTGCAATAATTGCAAAGAGTGGAGCATTTTCCCGAATGCTTTTTCTTGCAGACCTTGCAGAAAGGTGCAGAGGTAGAACCCATATTTCTACGGTTGTAATTCCCAGAACGGAATTCTTGAGTAAGCCTTTGGGTTAGGTTTCTCCATTGTTCTTCTTCTCTAGTACGGATTAATTCATCTGTCAAGGTATTTGCCAGTTCTACAGCTTCTTCTATAGTTTGAGGTCTAGCTGCCTTGACTACGTGTCTAATCTCTCCAATTAATCCCCAGATGTAACGGGAGATTAACACTGGCTCTGGTGACGCAAGGGTTGGCACTATTCTAGCATATTCGAAAAATATTTTAGTGTATCCCTGTAACAACTCTCATCAAAAGTCCTATTTATTATATTATTTTGTCCAATAGGAAACCCTAATTAAGACCCTCAAGTGATCCTGCATAAACCCTAAAATTTTCAGAACAATCGGAATCAGGATCAGAGCCCCTAAAACTCAGGGGGGGGGGTAAACCCTAGTTGATAATATCAACACAGTTTTACGTGTAAGTTGAATTTTCACGAACGACCAACTTAGCAAGCCTACTGGGACACGGGGCTACCCTATGGTAGGGTGGAACCCCTCGCGCCACGCGACAGCCCCTCGCGCCACGCGAGGGGGCTGTTTTTCAGGTATAAATGTAGGGGCTTGGGACTTGAATTCTGGCTTCAGTTCGACGTAAAAACTCAAATTGTACGTTGAGATATTGTCTGAATACTACAAAAACACACACGATCATGAAACGCCACCACGATAACAGGGTAATAACTCGATCGCTACTACGATTCAATGTCCGATCGATGATAACTATCCAATGGATGTTTAAGTGCTGCCCAAATTAGGGTTATGCTTTGTCATTCGTCGTGAATTCGATGGATGTTTAAGTATCGCACTTTGTCATTCGTTGTGAAGGTTTTATCTCGTGAGTTATCGTAAATATTGTATTAGTTACTGACCTAGTCCGTGTGCATTGTTATTTGAATTAGGTTAACAGGCTTATCTATAGACTAAACTCTGCCCAAGTAAACTTGCAATGTGAGTCATTCTCTTTTTATCAAATTGCTTTCCAAAACCCTATTTATTTCAAAGTTATAATTACAGGGATTAAGTCTTTGTAATCTCCAAATTACAGCCGGTATGTGGGGTTTTGTATACATTACTTGATAACCGTCACCATTGGACAACGAGTTAGCCAAGGGGTGATATGACCATAGTCACAGACACCATTGGACAATGAGGTTACCAATGGATGGTCGAGTGACAAATACCGTGGGTAGTTGGTTGATATATGGAAACATTGTAATCGCTCTTAATACTGTAAATTATAACAACACATCGTTTTTAGTAAAAAGAATGATTCACCAGTATTTCCCTGCTGACAAAACCTTTTTCAAACATGCTTCAGGTGATCTGTTGTGATCCAAGAAAAGTCACGCGAAGCACTACAAGCTTAAGGAAGTGGCTCAAAATATAAATAAGAAACATGTTTTGTAAAATAAAGATTTCCCAGTGAAATTACCTTATTGTAAATTACAAGGGTTTTATCCCAAATTATGAAATAAAATAATCAGGCAAAATTTCAGTTTAAAAGATCATGTTAAAATCTTCCGTTGTCAAATTAATTAAATAAATACCACGGGATTTCTGTCCCGCGGCTCCTGAACCGGGTCAAACCGGGCCGGGGGGCGTGACAGGAAAAGGTGGTATCAGAGCCACTGATTTAAGCTAATTAAGTATTTAGAAAATACTTAATTTTACTGATTGCCATTTTTGTGATTACGTGTTTTATTATTTGAATATTTGTTTACAGTATGGGTAAGGAAAGACTTTCGGATATCTATCATAAATTAGATATTTCACCGAAAGAAAAAGAAACTTCATCCTCAAGATACCCAACAAATACTGAGGAAGGAATATTTGTTCGAAAGGCACAATATGAGGAACCACTTTCTCCTAATAAAAGAAGTTTGATTATTAGGAAAAGTCAGGAGAAAATAAAGAAATCTCAACCAAAAGAAGTGAGGGTTAACCAGGAAACCCAGAAACTAGACAGTAACCCACCATGGGAAGACAAATTAGATGAAAAATGGGCTGATCTCTATATGTTAGCCACTGTAGCAGTGAATGCAAAATTCTAAATACTCTGACTTAATTAGTATTAGCACCCATATCATCTACAATCCAGAAAACCTAAAGAAAATTTTACCCAGTAAATAAATAAACCCTAGTATGTTTTAAATTGACAAGTTGTCCTTTGTATTAAATTAGTCACATGGTATGCAAAAATACTTGAATGTTTATCTATGAAAATTTTGTTATAAAATTTTAACTTAGCATTTTGTGTGCATTTTGCATATATGCTAAACAGCATGAATGAGTTATCTGAAGCCCTTCAGAATCTCAATCTTTATCCGGTGAAAATAGAAGTTTCCAGAGACTTTACTGGTTACATACCCGATATAAAAGAACCTATGGAATTCAACGCTCCACCTCTGGAGAAACCAAAGCCTAAGAAAAGGAGAAGATTCGTAGGCTAGAGACGTGTACGCAGGAGGAAACCGGCAACTAGAAGGATTCCCAAAATAGAGAATCCCATAGATAAAGGAAAAGGAATTATGATCAGTGAAGGTGTTAGGCAAACAGAAATGGAAATTGGGGAAAGTTCAAGGCAAGTCGAGGAGTTGCCATTACAAGAAGAGTAGGATCGCATACTGGCAGGCTGTGATATCATTAGTCCTATCCATACCAACCTTTACCCTTATCCTGCTGAAACTCAACTCCCCATAAATTTGGAACCAGCCATTCCAGATCCTCTGATCCGCACCCAATCTCTAGGAGAAATGGACGAGTGGTGGACTAATGACTGGCAGTTTCAAAACCTCCTAAATAATCCTTATACCTTTTTCCATCAGTTCGACCCAGAACCTATACCAAATCCACCAATGAGTAATGAAAATTTAGCTGAACTCCGCCATTTTGGCGAAGAGCTGATAGGTGCAGGGAATAGGATTCGGGAGGTAGGAGAGCAAATTTCTTGGAAATACGACGAGAGGGAACGTCGCTTCTAAGATACCCAGGGATAGGATGGTTGTGAAGTAGTGATTGTATAATAATAATAATAATAATAATAATAAGTCTGTAAATAACTTACAAATAAAACCTTTGTAAGATAACGGCGTGTAATGATGCATAATATATATATAAAATGGGAATCGAGAAATCGATAATTTTGGTTATATGTATGTTGTGAAATTTGCATGATTATTTTGTGTATAATTATTATTTACCCTACACTAATAAATTATTTATATTAATTATCAGATGGAAAACGCTAATAATGAACCAGTTAACGAGGTTAACCAATCTGAGCAACACCCGGAGGATCAATTTATGACTAGGCAAGATATAGAAAATATCGTTACTAAAGGGATAGCCAAAGCTATTCCAGCAATCCTTGCTGCTGCCTAAAAACCTGTTGAACCTCAACAAATTATTCCTAGCAAACGTACTCATGGAGATAAATTCAGTAATAGTGTAAACGGAGGAAATAATCATACTAATCACGATAATGATGTACAGCAGACCCCACTCCCTAAGAAAATGAAAGCTGCAACGCCTGGTTGCACTTACAAAGAATTTCTTGCTTGTAAACTAGCTGAATTTGCAGGCAATGAAGGGGCTACTGCGTTGGTTGGAGAAAACTGAAGCAGTACTCATGATCAGTAAATGCGTTGAGGAAGACAAGGTCATGTATGCATCACATCTTTTCAAAGAAGGTGCGTTAGAATGGTGGAATACGGTACTTCAAGCCAAAGGAAGAAATATGGCCTATGCCATGAGTTGGGAGGAATTTAAGCAGTTAATAGAAAGAAAATTATGTCCCGAATACGAAAAAGAACAAATGGCAAATAAGTTCTTGAACCATCGAATGATGGGTGTAGACTGTCGAGGGTATACTTCGACATTCTTCGAATATGCTAGAGTGGTACCAACACTGGCTTCGCCAGAACCGGTACTTATTCCTCGCTATATTTGGGGATTAATTAGCGAAATCCGTAATATCGTTAATGCTGCGAGACCTCGCATGATTGACGATGCGGTAGAATTAGCTAATACTCTAACTGACGAGCTGGTACGCACAAGAGATGAAAATAGGAAAAAGGAACTGGCTCAGAAAATTACCCAAGGATTTCGTGTGGGTAATAATAGCAACTTCAAGAGAAGAGGAACGGGACAATCCTCAACTTCGCCATTCTGCAGGAATTGCAGAAGGAAACATTTTGGAAGATGCAATGTAACCTGCAGCTTTTGCAAAGTTGTAGGACAACGTGAAGAAGACTGCAGAAAGAAAACAAGGGTCTGCTATAACTGTGGAGAAATGGGACATTTTAAACCAGAATGCCCTAAATTGGTCAAACGAGCAGACAACAAATCCAAACCGGCCGACGGAGCTACCAAGAAGAATGTTCGAGCATTCCAGTTAACTACTCAGGAAGCCGAACTAATTCCAGATGTGATAGCTGGTACGTTCCTAGTTCACAGCGTTTACGCAAAAGTATTATTTGACTCTGGTGCAAACCAAAGTTTTATAAATACTTCATTCTGCCAAGCTCTTAAATTACCCTTAACCAACCTTAGGCAAATTTTTACAGTCGAAACGGCAGATGGGAATTCTGTTAACATAGACAAGGTTTTGCAAAAAGAAAATATAGAACTTTCAGGTCATAAATTTTCTGCAAACCTATTACCAATGAATTTAGCTGGATTCGATGTTGTGTTAGGAATGGATTGGTTAGTAGCCAACCATGCTCGAATCCTTTGTGATAAGAACTCTGTAGAAATTCAAGCACCTACTGGAGAAGTGATCATGATTACAGGAGATAAACCACGAAAGCCAATGAAGTTCATTTCAGTAATGAAAATTGCTAGTTATGAACGAAAGCAAGGAATAGTGTATATGATTTCGGTAATCATTAGCACTAAGGGTAAGGAACTTAAGGAAATTCCTGTAGTCTCAGAATACCCAGATGTATTCCCAGAAGAACTCCCAGGATTACCACCCGACAGGGAAGTAGAATTTAGGATTCATCTAATTCCCGAAACTACACCGATAGCTAAAGCACCTTATCGGTTAGTACCCACCGAAATGCTAGAATTGAAGAAACAATTAGATGAATTGTTAAGTAAAGGATTTATACAACCTAGTTCATCCCCTTGGGGAGCACCAGTGTTGTTTGTAAAGAAAAAGGATGGTTCGATGCGAATGTGTATCGATTATAGGGAACTAAATAAAGTTACAATTAAGAATCGATACCCATTACCTAGGATTGATGATCTTTTTGATCAACTTCAAGGAGCTAGATACTTTTCTAAGATAGATTTACGCTCCGGATATCATCAATTAAAGGTACAAGAGGAAGACATACCTAAAACTGCTTTCAGAACTAGGTATGGTCATTACGAGTTTACAGTCATGCCCTTTGGATTAACAAATGCACCTGCAGCATTTATGGACATGATGAATAGAATCTGTAAACCGTACTTGGATAAATTTGTAATTGTCTTCATCGACGACATACTTATTTATTCCAAAAGTCAGGACGAGCATTGTCAGCATTTGCATGCACTCTTAACTTTGTTAAGAAAAGAAAAGCTTTATGCCAAATTCTCGAAGTGTGAATTTTGGCTACAGGAAGTGCAATTTTTAGGACACATGGTGAATCATGAAGGTATTCATGTAGATCCTGCTAAGATAGAAGCAATTACCAAATGGAAAGTTCCACAGACAGCTATGGAAATTAGAAGCTTTCTAGGATTAGCTGGATACTATAGGCGCTTTATTAAGGATTTTTCCAAAATAGCAGTGCCATTGACTAAGTTAACCTTTAAAGCGGTTAAGTTTGAATGGGGACCTAGGCAAGAAGAAGCCTTTAGGATTCTAAAGCAAAAGTTAACCAATGCTCCAATTTTAGCCTTACCAGAGGGAACAGAAGATTTTGAAGTATATTGTGATGCCTCTAAGCTAGGATTAGGATGTGTGCTAATACAACGCAAGAAGGTAATTGCGTATGCTTCAAGACAATTGAAAAAGCACGAGGAAAATTATACGACTCATGATTTAGAATTAGGAGCCATAATTTTTGCCCTTAAAATTTGGAGACATTATCTGTATGGAAGTAAGTTTACTGTCTATACGGATCATAAGAGTTTAAGATACATATTTGGGCAAAAAGAGTTAAATATGAGACAAAGGAGATGGATGGAAATACTCAGCGACTATGACTGTAATATTCAGTATCACGAAGGAAGAGCAAATGTAGTTGCCGATGCCTTAAGTCGTAAGTATCATGAGAAACAACGACGGGTTCGTGTTCTTAGATTAAATCTACAGTTAGATTTAATAGAACAACTGAGAAATGTCCAGGAAACAGCAATCAAGGATGATGCTGAAGAAATGAAAGGAAGAATAAAGGAATTGGAGCAAGGAGCTGATGGAATTTGGAGATTTCATAAGAAAAGGATTTGGGTTCCTAAGCAAGGAAAATTAAGAAATAAGATTTTAAAGGAAGCTCATAAATCTAGGTATACCATGCACCCGGGAAATAATAAGATGTACCAAGATTTAAGAAATAATTTCTGGTGGATAGGAATGAAAAAGGACATAGCTAGATATGTGTCTAAGTGTCTTACTTGTTCACAAGTTAAGGCAGAACACCAGAAACCCTCAGGTCTACTTCAACAATTAGAAATGCCTGTATGGAAATGGGAACTCATAACAATGGATTTTGTTACTAAGTTACCCAAAACCAGAAAGAGTAATGATGCGATTTGGGTAATTGTGGATCGATTAACCAAGTCAGCTCATTTTCTACCCATGAAGGAAACCTCTAGTATGGAAAGGTTAGCCAAGTTGTATGTAGATGAAGTAGTATCCTTACATGGAGTTCCACTCTCTATTGTATCAGATAGGGATAGTCGTTTCACTTCCCATTTCTAGAAAAGTTTCCAGGAAGCCATGGGAACCCGACTAAATTTAAGTACGGCATATCATCCACAAACAGACGGACAAAGTGAAAGGACAATCCACACTCTGGAAGACATGCTCCGAGCATGTGTGATAGATTTCGGTGGAAATTGGGATGATCACCTACCCTTAATTGAATTCTCCTATAATAATAGTTATCATGCAAGCATTGAAGCTGCCCCATTTGAAGCACTGTATGGACGAAAGTGCAGAACTCCAGTGTGCTGGGCAGAAATAGGAGAAAGTCAATTATCAGGTCCTGAAATAGTACAAGAAACTACCGACAAGATTACTCAAATCAAAGAAAGACTGAAAACGGCTCGCGATCGCCAGAAGAGTTATGCAGACAATCGGTGTAAGCCGTTAGAATTCCAAATTGGAAACAAAGTACTGTTGAAAGTTTCTCCTTGGAAAGGAGTAATTCGATTCGGTAAGAAAGGAAAGCTGAGTTCAAGATACATAGGACCATTCCCAGTAATTCAACGTATAAGACCAGTTGCTTATCGTTTACAGCTACCAGAAGAACTAGCTGGAGTACATGACGTATTTCATGTATCCAATCTAAAGAAATGTCTATCTGACGAATCCCTGGTAGTACTTCTTCAAGACGTAGAGGTAAATGAAAAGCTAAAATTTGTTGAAAAGCCACTACAAATAGAAGACCGAAAGATCAAGTTTCTCAAACACAAACGACTAGTGCTGGTCAAAGTCAAGTGGGATTCAAAGAGAGGACCAGAATACACTTGGGAGCTGGAATCCGAAATGAAGCGGAAATATCCTCATTTATTCCAGTAAATCTCGAGGATGAGATTTTTATTAAGGTGGGGAGGATGTAACAACTCTCATCAAAAGTCCTATTTATTATATTATTTTGTCCAATAGGAAACCCTAATTAAGACCCCCAAGTGATCCTGCATAAACTCTAAAATTTTCAGAACAATCGGAATCAGGATCAGGGACCCTAAAACTCAGGGGGGGTAAACCCTAGTTGATAATATCAACACAGTTTTACGTGTAAGTTGAATTTTCACGAACGACCAACTCAGCAAGCCTACTGGGACACGGGGCTACCCTATGGTAGGGTGGAACCCCTCGCGCCACGCGACAGCCCCTCGCGCCACGCGAGGGGGCTGTTTTTCAGGTATAAATGTAGGGGCTTGGGACTTGAATTCTGGCTTCAGTTCGACGTAAAAACTCAAATTGTACGTTGAGATATTGTCTGAATACTACAAAAACACACACGATCATGAAACGCCGCCACGATAACAGGGTAATAACTCGATCGCTACTACGATTCAATGTCCAATCGATGATAACTATCCAATGGATGTTTAAGTGCTGCCCAAATTAGGGTTATGCTTTGTCATTCGTCGTGAATTCGATGGATGTTTAAGTATCGCACTTTGTCATTCGTTGTGAAGGTTTTATCTCATGAGTTATCGTAAATGTTGTATTAGTTACTGACCTAGTTCGTGTGCATTGTTATTTGAATTAGGTTAACAGGCTTATCTATAGACTAAACTCTGCCCAAGTAAACTTGCAATGTGAGTCATTCTCTTTTTATCAAATTGCTTTCCAAAACCCTATTTATTTCAAAGTTATAATTACAGGGATTAAGTCTTTGTAATCTCCAAATTACAGCCGGTATGTGGGGTTTTGTATACATTACTTGATAACCGTCACCATTGGACAATGAGTTAGCCAAGGGGTGATATAACCATAGTCACAGACACCATTGGACAATGAGGTTACCAATGGATGGTCGAGTGACAAATACCGTGGGTAGTTGGTTGATATATGGAAACATTGTAATCGCTCTTAATACTGTAAATTATAACAACACATCGTTTTTAGTAAAAAGAATGATTCACCAGTATTTCCCTGCTGACAAAACCTTTTTTCAAACATGTTTCAGGTGATCTGTTGTGATCCAGGAAAAGTGACGCGAAGCACTACAAGCTTAAGGAAGTGGCTCAAAATATAAATAAGAAACATGTTTTGTGAAATAAAGATTTCCCAGTGAAATTACCTTATTGTAAATTACAAGGGTTTTATCCCAAATTATGAAATAAAATAATCAGGCAAAATTTCAGTTTAAAAGATCCTGCTAAAATCTTCCGCTGTCAAATTAATTAAATAAATACCACGGGATTTCTGTCCCGCGGCTCCTGAACAGGGTCAAACCGGGCCGGGGGCCGTGACAATCCCTTACTATCCACACCAGTCATTCTAAGGTTTAGGAATTTGTTTGCTATCTGTTCCTTCTCATTGGGTGGGCAGAATTTCCTTTCTACCTTATTCTTAAATTCTTCCCATTCCATATTGTAAGTTCTATCACTTCCTCTTGATTGGAGGATAGTGTTCCACCATTCTAGTGCTGAATTCTTAAACAAATTGGAAGCAAATAGTATTTTATCTTCTTCAACACACTTGCTTATTCTTAAGACTGCCTCAGTCTTTTCTATCCAGCGTAGGGTTGCAATGGCCCCTTCATTGCCCGAGAATTCCATTGGTTTACAAGACCAGAATTCTTTATAAGAACAACCATTAGGCATGGTCCTTCTTCTTTTGGGAATGGACATTTGAAGTACGTGTTCATTGTTCACGCTGTTTTCAGGTTCGATGGGTCGCTTACTGCTATGCTTACTTTTAATATTCGCTTCTTGAATAGTTTGAATAATAAATGGCATGGCATCTATGATTCCTTGTGCTACTATATGTTGAACATCACTATTATCCATTTGGTTTCCATTGTTATTGATGCTTGGATTCTCATTAACCACGTTAATGTTACTCTGGTTATCATTATTCAGATTTCCTTGATTTTCTTCGTCGGCCATCTGAATTTTAAACATTTACCCCATATTAATATCACAAGATAATATTTAATATAGTTAATCACATGATACGCAATCTAGCCAAAAAACGTCGATCATTGCGACTTTTACTCTATTTTCATATACTATTATGCATCTATTACATTCTAGTACTGAAATAAAATTACAATACCAACAGAAATAGAATCACATTAATAGTAATATGCATCCGTACACACATATTTTATTTTATTTTTATTTTATTATATTATATTATTCTTACTATTACTGTCTCCTTCATCACATCACGGATATGGATTTATCCAAAAATCCATATTGCGTTCATCGTATTTCCATACAAGATGCTCTCCCACCTGTCTCATTCTCTCACTGCTTTCTAAAATTTCCTCCCCAAAAGTCCTAAGTTCTTGCACGTTTTCTGCACTCATTGGGGGTGCAGGTTCTAGGACTGGGTTTGGAATCTGGGGTGCGGGTTCCTGATATGGTGGTGAAAGTGCCTGAAATCAGTAAGGATCTTCTAAGATCTCCCTAATATAATCATTTTGGTAATAGGGATCTAAAGGGTCCATACCTGGGTAGGCTTCTATGTTCTGTATAGGTGTGTCTTCATGAATTGGGTAACGTTGCACAAAGTCCCTATTATCGTCCCACCAGGGGTCGTAATTTGGATCTAGGGGGTTAGGTGCTGGTACCCTAGGGATTTCTTCTGGGTTGAAGTCATGCATCTCCACTTGGTTTTCAGGGTTTTCTATCTCCATGGGTTGTTCAGGGATTTGCAATTGTGGTTGGGGTGCTATTATTTGCTCCAGACTTGGGTCAGCAGCAGTTGTTGCTAGGATATGGAAATTTGCTAGGCTTCTATTAAGCATATCCTGTGTATGGGCATCTGTCTCTCGCTTAATAGCTGCTAAGGCTCTTTGCTGTTGCAACTTTCGCATTCTTTTCCTACGAGCAAAGGCTTCCTTACTGAACCATCCTCATTTCTCAGGAGGAAATGGCTCTTCTGACTGAGCTTTAAAAGCAAACATCCCGTCTTCCTGATCAGCAGAATACCCATAAAGGGCAGGCTGTGATGAGGTACCTTCACTCCTAGGTGAATCAGACAACTGATGACTTATTTCTGAATGTCCTTGATCACTCATACTATAAACTAACAAATAGTCAAATAACACATAACAAATAAATACAGTTATGCACGTATTTCCGTAATTTATTTCCTAACAAAAATTTAAATATTGAGTGTCAGCAGAACACTTCTTTGGCTCAGACCAGTGGCTAGGCTCTGATACCACCTCTTGTCGCAACCCCCGATCCCTGACCCCCGGGAATAGGCGGACGCGAACTCAGTGACGGTGGTATCAGGTTGTTTTAATTTGGCAGCGGAAATTACATCAGGACCGTAGTTAGGAAATGTTTATCAGAGTAAAACCACCATATTTAATATTAATAATTACATGGGCAAAACCCAAGTTTCTTATTACAATACGTTTATAGGGATAAACCCTATTTTATTGAATTTAAAACATCGTCTTTTAGGTAACTTTTATAGCCACATTTTTCCCAAGCCTTCAGTGCTCTCCAGCTGGCTTTTTACTAATTGGCTTTCACATTGTGTTACCTGAAACGCGTTTTAAAAACATTTGTCAGTGGAAAATACTGGTGAGTGAATCCCAGTTTAATCAAGTTTAAATAAAAAGTCACAGTGAACAGTATTGAGAGCGATCACATTGTTTATTTCTACACAATTACTCCATTAGTACTGTCAATCCTGACTTGTGGGTCATATTACCCATTGGCTAACTCATTGTCCAATGGTAACGTATTGTCATCCCGACTTACTACTCACAGTGTAGTAAATTTTGTATACAAAACCCCAACATACCGGCAGTAATTGAAGAATTACAAAGACTCAATCACTGCTAAATTGCATTGTAAAATAGTTAAGGTTTTGTAAAAACTGTTAACAAAAAGGAGATTACTCACATTGCTATCTTAGACTTTGCGTAAGGGTTTCCTGGATATAATCTATAATTTATACAAATGTACATTGGTTAGTATCATAACCCTTTGAAAATGTTAATGATACCCTCCCCGAGACGGCATTCCAACAACTACGTCAGGCAGAACCACGACAGTTGTTACGGAACCCTAAATCAATCGGGTAGCGTATCTATTATGAAACCGGGGTTATAATACTTACAACGGAGCAGAACCTCGCTAATTAGGGGGATATAATACCCGTGTATTACTTCTACTACTTCAGAATTCGTTTAGAAAGAAAAGATGTGAGCGACGGAAAGTGAAATCCCGAGGCTTTCTTATATAGGGCCTGATTCTGAGTCTCACGCGCCCCGCGTAAAGGTAGCCTTGGGGCTACGTGGCCCGCGTCAACCCTGGTCAACAGGGTAGCTTGTCCCGGTCATGATCTAGACCCGCCACGATGTCGACACGTGTCAGCTCAGGGTGTTGCCGTGTTGTTCATCTCTCGCGGCCCGCGTTAACTAAACGGGAACTCTTACGCGGCCCGCTTGAACTAAAGAAACCAACGATATCAGGTTTCAACCCTGATACCGCCCGCGTAAAAGCTTGGGGTGGGTCTACGCGGCCCGCCTTCTCTTAATTTTTATTGTTTTTAATTTATTTTATATGTTATAATATATTTCGGGCTCGGTTTTAACATACGGGGTGTATTTAAAGACATTTAAGGGTAATTTAAAATATACTAGGGTGTCGGTTTTACCGAGGGTTGTTACAGTTGTTGACCGTTTGACTAAATCCGCTCACTTTCTGCCGATACTAGAAGACTTTAAGGTGGAAAAATTAGCCCGAATCTACACCGATGAGATCATTTGTCGACACGGGACGCCTCGTGACATCATCTCTGATCGCGATGGTCGGTTTACCTCACGTCTTTGGGAAACGTTTCAATCTGCTCTTGGTACTGCGCTTAACCTAAGTACCGCTTTCCATCCCCAAACCGACGACCAGACTGAGAGAACGATTTGCACCCTTAAAGACATGCTCCGCTCGTGTGTCATAGATTTCGGTGGTAATTGGGACGCGCACCTACCTTTGGTCGAATTCTCGTATAATAATAGTTATCATTCTAGCATACAAATGACACTGTTTGAAGGATTATACGGGAGGAAATGTCGATCGCCTATTGTATAGCACGAGATCGGAGACGCGCAAATTACAGGTCCTGAGCTGTTGCAAGAAACGACTGACAAAATCCTCCAAATCTGAGACAATCTGCTAAAAAGCTCTGAGCCGACAGAAAAGTTACGCCGATAGACGCCGCAAGCCCCTTGAATTTGACGTTGGCAATCACGTACTCCTAAAGGTTGCACCTTAGAAGGGGGTGATCAGATTCGGCAAGAAAGGAATGCTCGCGCCTCGATATGTTGGACCCTTTAAGATTCTGGAAAGGATTGGGAAAGTGGCCTACAGACTCGAACTACCGGAGGAACTTAGTAATGTCCACCCGACTTTCCACGTTTCGAACCTCAGAAAGTGCTTGGCCGACCAGGAATTACATGTCCCTCTCGAAGATTTAACGTATGTGACAGGTGCTTAGGACGCTGTGCTTTGCTTGCTATTTGATGGAATCGAGCTTAGGAGAGTCTAGAAACCAACAAAGACAATTTACTTTTATTTAAATCTGAGTTGTCGGAACATGTTATTCGTCTTTGAGATATCGTTGTCTGTAATAACTGATTTTGCTTAATAGGTTATGGTATGGGACATAATATTAACTATTCGGTAAGTAGTTGTTTTGGAATTTCTCTTGGACAATCTGTTTCGCTCAGTGCCATGCCCCGATGTTGTCGTCATCGGTTGGGGTGTGATATATAGTATCGAAAAGCGATTTACGCATAACCAGCATGTAACACGTTGAAATGTGAAGCAAGTAAGCTATCGACAATGACATATGCAACGGACATGACTGGGAGTTGTAGAATGCGCAACACATTATCACCACTGTGACTATGTGAAGTAAAACCCTTAATAACCCCTGTCCATGACAGGTGCTGAGTCCAAACTATAGTACTATCGTTGCTAAGGTGCCAGACAACAATCACTGTGTAACATAACATACAAGAATTCATCGAAAATACGTATAACATGCAAGAGCGGTTAGCGTTTAAAAGTGTTTGCGTTGTGTGTTGAGGTGATTTGATATAAGTAACGTATGTAACACCCAAAAGTGCATAAAGCAAAAAGGGTTCGAGTATACTCACAGTGCATAGGTAGTGCTAAACACGAACTGTATTGGATTGACGGGAACGCTTAGAGTGAGCCTGAGCATAGAACAACAGTGTAAGCGTTGAACATCGCGTGAAACAGTGCATCGATTGATCGGATGGTGGTTTAATCGGATGACCGTCTGGACGGATGACCATTCGGTTGGTTGGTCATTCGATTGAGGAAGTGTATTTATAAAATGTTTGAACTTTTGAAGTTTTCATTGTAGTATAAATAAAGTCATTCGATCGGATGGTGGTTCGATCGGATGGCTATTCGATTGAAAAGCTGAAGTTTTGAGCGAATCGTTTAAGTGTGGAAAGTTACAAAGAAATAAGTCTCCTGGTCGGATAGTCGTTCGGTCAGATGGTCATCCGATCGGATGACTATTCGATTGGAAGTGTGATATTCTTTGAAGTTTTGAGAAATTGTTTAAGTGTTGAACTTACAGGTCACCTGGTCGAATAGTCATTCGATCGGATGGTCGTCCGACCGGATGGCTATTCGATCGGCGATCTGATGTTTTGAAAATTTTGTAAAAATCAGTTAAGTTGAAAAGTTTTGTGGTTAAACCGAGACGGCATGACGACGTGTTAAACAACGGAAATCACACCAAGTCCAGCTCAGTCGATCGGATGGGAACCACCCCGTTCGATCAGGCTCAACTGTTCAAGACGGAGTTCCATGTTCAATCCATGAATCGGTCGTCTCTCTGGTAGAAATCCGTTCTCAGACCGGCTCTCCACTGGAGAATGAGTAGAAAGCCTGAACGAGTCCAGATTCTAATGGTTTTGAGTAAAAAGTGAAGAATGTTGAAGGAAAGTTTGAATCCAGTTGTTAAATGTTTAGACTTAGTCGAAATCAGTGTAAAAACATGTAGAAATCCTTTAGATCCTAACCGTTCTTGATAAGATGAGATCATTCAACAGTGTTCATCGGAACTAGTGATGACGTCACCTTAGAACAGCCCAAATCAGGTGATTTCATGGTAAAAGTATGAGATTTGATGGAGAAGATGATGTGAAAGTGTGTGCTGATGATAGAAGTACAAGATTTAGAGTGAAAACTTACAAGAATCGCGTGGAATCGAGAGAAAAGTGCCTGAGAGCGTGCTGGTCGGATAGGGCTGTCACACAGTTGATGTGACAGGTGAGTATTTATAGTGTGAGAGGGTGAGAGGCGGTGAAGGGTTAAGTGGGTCGGACGGCCGTTCGATCGGATGGTCATCCGATCGAATGGTCATCCGGTCGGATGTCCATTCGATCGAATGGTCGTTCGATCGGTTGGCTTGCGCGGGTTAGTTTTCCGACTTTCGTTTCGTGCGTTGAGCGTTGCGTTACATTTAAGCGAGTTGCGAGTAAGCGATGTGATAGTATTAAACAATAGTTACACAAATAACATAACTCCAAATAAGCGTAAATGTAAGTCTGCGTTTCGGGTTTGCGATGAGATTGTGTTGCGATAGAGTTGCGATTGCGTTTGCGAGTATCATCCCAAAACATATACATAAGTCACACACAAGTAAAGCACATAATAACACACACACATAAAATAACACCAATAATTGCGGTTCAAGCGGCGATGCGATTGCGATGTGATAGCGTTTCGTAAAATAGCGTTTAATTGCGTTTATCGCATTGTTACTTCACAATAACAAATCGTAGCGTTAGCTAATATACCGATTAACACAAAAGGGCTAAACTATTTATTGAGTTTCGAGAGTACAAGCAATAATTAAGCAAGAAAAGACAGATCTAAATAACAACCTGCCTTTGACTTTGACTTGTACTTTGACTTTGACTTCGGAAAGTCGGGTTGTTACATTATCCCATTTATCGCCAGGTGAATATACTTGATATATCTCGTACGGATTAACGTCAATTTCTTGCCCAACCATTCTTGAATCATCACCCGTAACATGTTTTATTTCGATATTACTCTTTTCATGTAAATCATTATAAAGACCAATGTGAACCTGATTATCTTTCTTATCCATTTCATTTTCCTTTAAATAATCCCCATCAAATGATTCTTGAATGCTCAAAATTTGATTTAAAGAACCAATTTCATTTTCAAACATGCAATTATCATTTTCATACGTATTAGTTTCTTGAATCTCATACCCAATTTCAGATTCCTCAATATTTACTTGAACCTCATCATAAAACCTTTTAGGCGTTTCATCAAACATCTTAGGTGCAATTTCGATTTTTGTAAACTGAAAAGAATCTTGTGATACAATACGCTCCTGATTATCATTAGAAAAACCAGAATCTTGTAGGGGAACGATTGTATTTACCTCAAAGTTTGATTCCAGTTCTGTTCTTGTAATTTGATTTTGATTAGTGTCAGTCGAATTCCACCCCAGAATAGTGTCTCGCATTCTGGATAAAGAAAAAGCCTGCTCCAAATTTAAACCCTTGTCAAGATTGTGATACCCCATAAGAACATCACCAATTTCTGGTTTAAGGCCAAAAAATGAAGATATATGTTGCATAATCTTCTAAAATTTCTTCAAAAACTTTGACCCTACGAAGCAAGAATCTGAATATACATCCCAATATTCATCAACCATACCCTCTTGTCTCACCGACATGAACTCGTCCATGGTAATCTGCAAGTTTTGTAGATGCTTGATTGGGCCAATCAAGCATCCACAAAACTTGCAGATTACCAGAGCCTATTTGGTATATAAACCTCACATTAGTTGCCCATACAACCGCTTGCAATGGTATTAGTCCATAACAATCGACCCTCCTTAAATAACGACTTTGATTTACATATATGTATATACTTGTTTCTCTAATTGTGACCCGACTTGATTTGACCATCCAAGTGTCTACGAGGCTTCGAGCCCGTTGACCCTCTAGCGACTTTTCTATATTGTAGAGATGAATGACGATTACACCACCACCACAACGAACCAAAATCGGAGGAGTGACATCTTCTTCACCCGATATCTGTGGAGCATTTACTCAGAACTCCGAGTAATGGGAATTTGCTTCCACATTGTAGATTATACTTATTTCCAGTTGCACTTCACAAGGTTTGAACCCAATCCTGTCAAATCTTGTGGTCCAATGAGTTTTAACACAAAGATCTTTTACATGTTTGGACACAAAAGATAACTAGACACGTCATGATTGTCAATCATCATTAATTTTATATGTCAGTCAATCACCAGAGAATATAGATTAATAATTGTTGAAAAACCATAGTAAAAGAACGTGGGTTTTTGTCTAGCATAAATAGTTATAAATGATTATTGATAATATATAATTTATCTAGTTATATAATCGTGATTTGTATAGCTAATTATGACGTGCTTAAATAATTATCTACCTTCCTTCATACAACATGTATGACAAGGCGACTATATGTCAAATGATCCAAATCAGACCATATTCATATGACCTGTGTGATATGCCACATGTCGTCGTGTTCATTGATAGAGAAAGTGCACTGATACGACGGTCAGGATTATTATATCTCATTTTTTATACAAAAAATATACAAAAGCTTTAATTGTTACACATATAATTATATGGGAATATTTCACAACCTTATATGGAAAAGCTATTGGAGTTAAGCTGTCGTCCTCCTGAAGTCAATGATTCAAGTCCTGTCAAAAACGAATTTAAGGTACTTTAAGCCCTTAAAAAATTACATTTGATGTAATAAATAATATTAGTCATGAGATGTTGATCTAGTGGTCAAAAGGCATGTCCTCCCTAGTGGAGACGTATGTTCGATTCCCGCTTGGGTTATTTTCGAGGGACATCTGGGTGAAGGGACGAATCGAGGCCTTAGTCCCGCGTTCGAACCTGACGAGGGACGAGGGTTTACGAAATTCATCAGGTTCCCACGCATCAGGGAGCACGGTCTCATGACGGCCGATGAGTCAACCTTGGACATAATCCCGAGCAGAACTAGTTTCACGTGAGATTTTTTGCCGTTCAAAAAATAATAATAAAATAATAATTGAGTAAATTACAAAACTCGTCCTTTATGTATGTATGTTATTTCAAATCATGTCCTTTGTCTTCAATAATTACATTAATCATACTTAATGTTGACAAATCCTAACATGGTATATCCTTTACCCCAAACCAAGTTAAAAATCTCAGTTAACCTTACTCACGTGGGACCCACCTGAGGGGCATTAATGTCCTTTCACCTACCAAGTCTTCTCCCCCAATAAAACCCCCATTTAACCCTAATCACCCCTCATTCCAAAACAACCCACACCTGCAATTCCTAATACTTCGACAGAACCAACAATGGTGATATGCGAATGTGGGAAAGAAGCCATAATTTTGACATCATGGACCGATCGTAACCCTGGTCGGCGTTTTTATGCATGTCCTGATCAGGTACTATTGTTAAATTAGGGTTCTTCACTTACTTGGTTATTGAGGTTTACTGTTATGTTTAAATTAGGATTCAGAATGTGGTTTCATCGGCTGGTTTGATAAAAACAAGATGTCAAAGGTGTGTTGTCATCATTCCTGGACTGCTTAGAGCAAAGAATTCTCTTGAAGCTGAAAGGAACAAGCTTGAAGACAAGGTCAAAGAAAGTCAACTGCAAGCAAGCAAACTGAAGAGGTGGTTGATAATTAGCTGGATTTGTTTCATGATGTGTGTAGTCTGTGTTTAGAGTCTATATCTAGTGTTGGTATGTCTTAAAAGGTCCTCTTGGTATGTTTAACATGTAGTGTCGATTATTAATGGATTTTGACTACAATCTAATGAAATGTGGTGTTTTAAAAGTGTTAATAGTATGTAATTGTGGTAAAATGTGTGGTGTTTACAGTATCAAAAGTGCAGAACCTGTTTACGACCAATGCATAAACCAAACATAACAAGTGTAGAACCTGTTTACGACCAATGCATAAACCAAACATATAAAGTGCAGAACCTGTTTACGACCAATGCTTAAACCAAACATATAAAGTGCTTAAACCAAACATATAAAGTGCAGAACCTGTTTACGACCAATGCATAAACCAAACATATAAAGTGCATAACCTGTTGACCCATTCCACATTCAAAGAACAAAACATTAATAAAGTAGATATACCATAAACTTGATAGGCCATAAACATCCGTAACAAAGACCAGTTCAAACAGCATTGCACAAGACCAAAACAGACCCTTCCAAGTACCAAAATGCATACAATTGTTCTAGCATAACAAACCCTGCACCAACAAACCAACCTAGACCAATTCACACAAACCTAAACACTACATTAACCCTTGCATGTCCTAATTTTGTGCCCTACTTTTCCACATTTGGTACACTTTCCTTTGGTGTGTTTTTTCGACAACCTTCCAGAGTGTGTCATGTCCTCAACTTCCAATGCAGACCTCTTCCTTGCCTTCTTGGGCCTTCCTACTTGCTTATGATGATCTGGTGGTGTGAGGGTGGTAGGAACTGGAGACTTAGCCCATAAAGACCTTCCGTTTATAGGATTCACCTTAAAATGATAAACATGCTTCCACCTAGCCAAAGTGTAGATGGGATTAGCCCAACTCTCTAATGCACCAACCATTTGCCCGTTAGAAGCCATGTTCCATATTGCTGCAACAGCATGCCTACACGGCATACCTGTAATTAATTTGATTAGTAAATTGCATATACAACTAACAACTTGACTAATACAATAGCATACCTGTGATTTCGCAACCTCTGCAAGCACAAGTCCTTTTAGCCAAATCCACAACTCTTGCATGATTTGGTTTACCACTAACTGAGTAGATATCCCCACCATTCCACTGTACTTGATAGTGTGCAACATCTTTCTTGAGAGGCGATTAGGGTTAAATGGGGGTTTTATTGGGGGAGAAGACTTGGTAGGTGAAAGGACATTAATGCCCCTCAGGTGGGTCCCACATGAGTAAGGTTAATTGAGATTTTTAACTTGGTTTGGGGTAAAGGATATACCATGTTAGGATTTGTCAACATTAAATATGATTAATGTAATTATTGAAGACAAATGACATGATCTGCAATAACATTCATACATAAAATACATACATAAAGGGGCGAGTTTTGTAATTTACTCGATAATAATATTAGGATATACTCCAAAACAAAGCCGTGACCTAATAAGTAGTTTTGAACAAACTCCTCCTGTGAAACATTAATCTTACGAGGATTGTGTTCCAAAATAATCGAACTCCGAACGCATTCCACTTCTGAACAGGTGAGAAACCTTAATGGACACAAGCCGCACATTTAAAACCATATATCGCCTGCCTGCATTTTATTTCACAGGTAAATCCATTCAACCAACATCCATACTGTTAATTCGGTTAATATCTTTAAATTATTTCTGTTTCACTTCCAGCTGCCACTCGATTAGGGTTTTGTATATATGTTTTTAATAGTTGTAACATTATATTTTAATTTGCAAGATATTTAGTTTTCTGAAAATCAGGTTTCACTTGTAATCAGAACAGTTTCTTGAGTTGGAAGTTTAAATTGTTTAATAGTTGCAGGCTTGAATAATAAAGCTGTACTGCTTTGTTTCTTGTTATACAAGGAATTAGGGCTGTAAACGAACCAAACGTTCAGCGAACCATTCAGCGAGAAGTTCGTTTATGTTCGTTCGATTAGCTTAACGAACGAACATGAACAAAGGTCTCGTTCGTTCGACTGCGTTCGTGAACGTTTGGTAATATGTTCGGTTACGTTCGTTCGTGTTCGTTTGATTATATTAAAAGATAATAAATAATAAACTTGATTCATCGTTTGGTGGTTGAAGTAGACTTTTTGTGTTTTGATTTGTCAGGTTGTATTTAACTACTTATGTCCAATGTTTACTTGATTCATCGTTTGGTGGTTGCAGTAGACTTTTTGTGTTTTGATTTGTGAGGTTGTATTTAACTACTTATGTCCGATGTTTAAGGTTAACACTGTTTTTATTTTTTATTTTCAAGTTAAATGTTCGTTTACGTTCGTTTGTGTTTGATGCCAGTGTTCATGAACTGTTCGCGAACAAATGAATTTCCTTAACGAACGAACACGAACATAAACTTGTGTTCGGTATGCATTCGTGAACAGTTCGCGGACATGTTAATTTCCTTAATGAACGAACATGAACATGGCCTTGTTCGTGTTCGTTCGGTTTGATTACAGCCATACAAGGAATGGCTAGCAAAGAGCTGTGTATACTATTAATAAGAGAAATATTGAAAAATTAAGATTAATTATGCCTTCAATAAATAACTTGTTGAGTTCTGTTTAAACCATAATATTCTTGCATGTTATGCAGGATTTGAGAGGTCACAGACGCTTGATTTTTTAATAAGTCAAGATGGGAAGGAAAAAGAAGAATTTATGTCAAGGTGCATATTTCCATAGTTATAATATAAAAGATTTTATTTGAATTTGTTCAACCTTATGCTACAGAGTCTCGAAAAGGTGGAAAACTTGCTATCGATATTGATAGCGATGCGGATATCCAAGAATGCACAAGCACAAGTGCTCAATCGGGATCAAAGAGTTTGAACCATTTATTAGAACAGTTGTATGAAAAGAAGTGAGTTTTATAATAACACTGCTATTATGGTCTTAAAACTTTGTTTTTGATGGTCGTGATATGTTCGTTGAGCTTAATTTTTTATTAATTATTCAACTGTTTAGGGGGTCTACGAGGGAGTCTGCGCTTTCTTCGATTATCCAGAGATCCAGCCTTGGTTATCAATACCAATTTTGTGAAAAAAAGTCGGTATATCCCTTTATCATCTACATAACATGTTTCCAGTAATTAGAATTTTAGTCTTCTTGTACTTATTCATTACGAACTATAAGTATGCCGATAGGGGCACGTTTATTACAAAACCAGTTTCAAGTAAAGAACCATGAGAACCACATAAACACTTGTACATTATGATTTAAGTGTGATGCATAAGGCTTTTATATAACCGCCTATGCTACCCATCTCTTCAACTCACATTATATTTACCAAGCACTACGTACAAGTGCATTATGTGGTTCTCACAGTTCTCCACCTAAACTTGATCCTACAATGAATGTGTCCCTGTGCCTATAATACACATTGTTAATGTTCTTTCACTAAAAAAGTTTATGTTTTTGCAGCTTCGCTGAGTTACTTTACCAGTTCTTGAAATCTTTTAAAAGGGGTTCAAGTAAAGAGAGTTGTTTGGCTATTGAGGCCCTTGGTAGGTTGCTCATTTTAACTGTAATATTTTATATTCACTTTATAAATGTTTATAAACTCTTTTCCCCACCTGAGTTCCCCTTTTTCTCAGGATTACTAGCTATCAACATTGGATGTGGTGAAAACAGTCAAGAACTATATAAAGAATCAGCCCCTGTTCTTTCAGAAGCTCTCAAAACCGAGTCTCAGTCAAAGAAGTTAAAATTAGTATGCACTTACCAATTTATCTATTTTTTGCATGTTTTTTTATTTATTTATCATTACTACTTACTAATTCAACACTTTCTGGCAGATCTTGGATTGTTTGGCTATTGTCACTTTTGTTGGGGGAAACGAATTAGACGAGACAGAAAGATCTATGCAAAGTATTTGGGATCTCATGCACTCAAGAACAGATAGTAAGGCATGTTAGATCATCATTGTAATTATATAGTTTCTATAATCATTACTTCATAATTATTGTAGAATTAAGAAAAATCTTGACAAGTGTTTGCGGGTCAGCCCAACCCTACTAGTTTTGACACGTTCAAAAGTTACAAGTCTTGACCCGTGCCAATCTCAACCCCTTCATTATTTGGAAATCGGCTAACTGTATTTTGTACTTGTGAACAGGAATCTCAGAGTGCAGCTGTTTTTTCTTGGTCATTTCTTTTGAGTACGATGGATAGTTGGAGTATCAGTTACAAACATTGGCAAGGGTAATCCATAATAATATATTATTTTCTGTAATTTTCTAGTTAGTGGTGGCAAAATGGGCGTGGGTCAATAAGGATCCGGGTCAAAATAGCCATTTTTTAGCACCAATTAAAGCGGGTCAGTGAGGTTCGCCTACATAACTTTTTGGAATTATGTAAACACTTAATGCGGTACAATATGATTACAAAAATTATATGATTACAATATTATTATTTATTAATAAAAGCTATTGAGGTCTTATCCTGCTATGCATTTTGAATGCACTTTGGGAAACTTTCGACCCGGTTTCGTTCTACCCTTCTTTCATATTACCTATTTGACCCGTTTGAGATAAATTATATCCAGAACTGACTCATTTACCTATAAACGGATCGATATCCCCACTTCTACTAGTCTACCATCAATAGTTGACTTTACAGATAACAAGGTTTTTTCTAACTTGTATAGAGCGATTCCTTTCTTCAAGAATTTGCTAGAAGTAGACCATGAGTCTACTCTCATTGGAGCTAAGCAAGCACTAGCCCTAATACTTGAATTAGGGTGCCTTGAGAAATTTGAAGGTGACACCTCAGCAGCAACAGAAGAGATTAATGTCAAAAACATATTGAAGGTAAAATGTTACATCCTTAATTCTGCAATAATGCTTCATTTAAGTTCTGAGGTTTTATAGTTATACACGTGTCACTTTTAGGATGGCCGTGTCCCAGAAATTTCTGTAAAAGTTGGTAAACAAATATTAAAAGTCGACACGTTACCGCAACAAATTCAGGTTTGTCTTATTCATTACGACCTTGCAAATAATATTCTTAAAATGCTCTTCTTGAATTGCTTTTGTATGTTATGTAGCTTAATTTTCTGAAGCGGTTGCTTGGCTCGGGTTTTGTTGTGCACATGAAGGTAGGGTTTCCTTCACCTTCTATTATCTGTTTTTATTATTTCAAATTGTATATTGGTATAACTAACTGAATGTCTGAATAACTGACATAGGAAAACGAACTTTTACATGATGTGTTCAAGTTCAAACCAGAAAAACGACAATCAGGCAGAGAACTATACGTAGCTGAACGTGACGAGGTTAGAATTTTTGCTCCTTATGAGCGCTTTCAAGTACTTATTTTATTTACTATGGAGGGGTAAATACACAACTTTAAGCTTTTCTTAGAGTATACATGAAATTATTCCTTTACGGTTTACAGTATGTGATTAGCTCATAAACTTAAACCATTTATAGGCTGCTATTAAACTTTTTGTTCCTGATGTAAGAAGAGAAGATAGCTATCAGGTACTGTTTCTATACTTATTATAAGTATCAAACGAGGCAAAGTTTTCCCACAAATGTTTTATGCATTCGTTTTCTGTTTATGCTAACATTTTATATCTAACTGCAGCGTATACACAAGTCACAAAACTCGATATTCGTGAAGGCAAGAACACAGATACGAAACAAGAATCGTGATATCAAAGGTAGTTTTGTTCTAAAGAATTTCAATTAACCAACAAATTCCAAGCATATGTAGAATTATATAGGCTGGGAAATGTTATATTGTTTTTGTACAACCAAAAGCTTTCTGATTATAGATTTTTCATTGTTAATGAAAGCCTGAAACTTGTTTATTTAATTACTGAAAATTCAGATGTTCATATACTGAACAATCTTGTACCATTGTGTAGGGGAGGAGCAATGGTGTTCTGAAGATTGATGTTAACTTGCTGCTTTTTTTATAGAGTTAAATGTCATTTCAGTCCTTGTGGTTTGGGCCATTTTGCCAGTTTAGTCCAAAGGTTTCATTTTCGTCAATGGGTCCAAAAAGGTTTCACCATTGCCACTTTAGTCCACTGTGTTAACTTCATCCATTTTTTCTGTTAACGAGAAGGGCAATTCAGTCATTTTATATGTAATTATGTTAACTAGAAGGCAACGGTGAAACATTTTTGGACCCACATGCGAAAAATAAAACATTTGGACTAAATTGGTAAAATGACTCGAACCACATAGACTAAAATGGCATTTAACTCTTTTTTATATATATTTTTTATTCTTTTTTTTTTTTTTGTGGGGGGATGCTGCAAACAGTGGCTTACCTTTTATATGATTTCCATACAGTTAACTTATTGTATATTAGTTATTTTTTAATTAATGAGTTGATGTTTTATAGCCTTGTAAGTTTATTTATATGCCACACATACATGGAATTTGGCTCATTCTAAGCGTCTTTGTTTATTTGAGAAAAGATTAGACAATGAAAGAACAATATCAGAGGTTATAACTTTTACTTATAAGTTATCTGATTTGGTTTATTTTCAATATCTTATAATTAAAAAAAAAAAACTAGTTAAAGAGAAAATAATGATAGAGAATGGATCCTGTAAAAACTAGTTAAAGAGAAAATAATAATAGAGAATGGATCCTGTACATGACATAAGTTTCATGCGAAGTATAAGGAAGTTTGAGAGAAGGATAAAGTATAAGGAAGTTTGAGAAAAGGATAAGCGTCATTAGCTTGAAGAGTAATTTAGTCATTTCTCACTTAAACAACTTCCTCCTTGATTTTCAAACGGCTATAACTTTTTCATACATTAATATTTTTTTTTTTAAATTACACTGTATTAACGAGCATTTCGTTCTCTTTAATTCAAGCAGCATATTGCTATAGTTTTCTTAAAAAATTGAAAGATTTTGAATACACATTAGTCTATTACGTGATTACGTGATTTTGAATACCCATTACGTGATTACACATTCAACCCAAACCATTACGTTATTACACATGCAATATAAATTCATTACTTGATTACACATTCAATATGATTTGTTATAACTGATGTTATTACGATTATGCTTGTAACGTAATCACTTAGTGTGTTTCACATAAAATACTATAATGAAATCACGTAATCACGAAATGGGTATTCAAAATCACGTAGTCACTTAATAAATACATAGTCAATTATTGTTACGTAATTACGTAATCACTTAGTGTGGTTTCACATTCTATACTGAAATCACGTAATCGGTATTCGAAATCACGTAGTCATGTGCTGGGTATTCAAAATCACGTAATCACGTAATGAGTATTCAAAATGATTTTTTTTTTTCAAGAAAACTATAGCAATAGGCTGCTCGAATTAAAGAGAATGAAATGCTTGTTAATACGGTGTAATTTAAAAAAAATAGTAACGTATGAAAAAATTATAGGCGTTTGAAAATCAAAGGGGTAAATAGTTCAAGTGAGAAAGAACCAGAATATCATTTCTCTATTTGTTTTTTCAATTGTTTTAACCTTGTATTTACAAAACTGTCACCGTCTAGTTTTAAGTCATTGATCTTGGGATATCAATGGTTAAGCTTGTCTCCTGCACTTCGTACAAAAATTATCTCTTGTATATGATCTTTTATCTATATATTAAAGTGATTACCGTGTTATAATGTGGTTTTATAAGAAAACATGTTTTTTTATAAACGCATTTGTTACTTTATCGAATTTGAAACATGATATAGTAATATATTTCATACTCGGGGCTTTAATAATATGTTGCTACAACGATCAATCGAGAGGCTATCCGGATTGTTACAGTAGTTGAGGACATTGACCAGCTACACTTAGTCTTCTTCGATCTTATGTAGAGAACCCATTAGGATGGGTCAGAGTCTCTGGACCACCCTCTGAGTCTCTGACACTTAAGTCAGTATAGTATTCATTATAACGTGTATAAACGTACACGCATAGTATATGAGAGTAAATTAAGAAGATAGGAGAGCATGGATGTTATGTAAGGAGTAATTGTTTGTAGAAAATGGTTAAGGATGAGATCCTCAATAATGGTGAATCAGCCCCTCTTTATATTGGGGATGAGATGAGCTAAAGCCCTTATGGATCCATATGCCTTGGGCTCAAACCAGTTGGACCATCTAGTTGGGGGTATTCTCTAGACAATCCGTACCAGTTTTTGGCCTAGTATGATAAGCTTTAGTCCACAACATTAGAGTTTGACTCGTTTGTTCGAATACTTAACCTACAATATTAAGTCATGCTCTTTAGCCTCTTCCTTTCCACTCTAGCTGCTAGCTCTCTCTATTAGAATAACTGGCTGATTCGATTGTCGGAGCACCCATGACACTCCGAGGCTCTGACACTGTGCACCCTCTAACATCTTTCGCATGTTTACAATTGACTATACTACAATTAAGATCACCCCGAACCAGAAAAGTCTTTCCCACCACAATGCTAGTCAAGTATTGACACTTTTAGTTCCATGAGTTTTGTTTAAATATTTAACAAAAGTCAACAATTTTATAATAGCCAAAGCGTAAACTAGACAAAACCAAACTAAAATCCGTCAAAATCAATAAAACCAACCGAACTAAACTAGTCAAAACCGATACACACCGCGTCACCGCCTATGTTCCTTCATCCTTTGCCCATGGCATTATAGCGTAGTGTCATCTTGCGGGTGAGATAAGGCTTAGGAACCATTAGGCCCTGGGTTCGATTCCTACAAGGAGGTTTTTCTCATATTTATTGGGTTTTCTCATGAATTTATATATATACATTATTGCTTTGTGGAGATGGGTATGATCAGTTAGTTCCGCTGATGACACTTCTGTCAAGTGATCCAAATTTGTAGAGTCGGTCCCCTAACTTTTGGTACATTGATTTAGAACTTGTCTAACGGCTCAATTAATATCTTTGTAGCAAGTACCAACATATCCGATTTTAGTAAACAGGATGCAAACTTCATGTTGTCTTCAAACTGCTGATACTCCGGTGGTCATTTCTTTTCAAACCTACCTTCACTAGTTCCACTTCTACACCAATTCAAGGTTTTTTCTAACCCTAAATCTCTAAATTCTCTTATCACTTCTTATTACTTCAGATTCTCGTTGTTAATTCTGTCAATTATTTGTTAGTTTAACCTTTATTTGTCTTACAAAATCAAAATTATTGTATCCTTGAAACTTAATTTAAGAATATAGTACTTGCGTGAAAACCTAATTGTGATTTGTTTGATCATATTTGAAACTGGTGATCTTAATTCTGTACACAGGCATGGCCACGTGTTTCTGTTTGCCGCATTGGCAATTTAGTTCCCGTGAGACTAAATTTAACCGGAATCGTGTCGGATCTTATCGTATTCGTCATCATCGTCATGGTCGATTATCTGTTGGTTTTCGCAAGTTTAATAGCTTTAAGGTAGTTTGTAGCAATTTTGATGATCAGCAAGGCAACAGTCAATCAGGTAGAACTGGAATACAGCTTTACAGGGATATCGAAAGGTACTTTAGTTTCGAGTTTGTAATCGTTTTTTAATAGAATGAAACTTAGAATGATTATGTCATGAAGTGAGTATTAATATTCATTGTTGAATTTGAACACTATATGAGTTAATGATTTATGATACGCTACGCGTGCGCGTTTCGTGCGATTGTAGGTTGCTAACGGATACTGTGAGACAGTCTCAAGATGGATGGAGTGGTTCAAGAGATTGGCAAGAAGTTGATGTATGGTTCGCATAGTCCTATAAGCGTTTTTTTTTTTACTTTCTGTTCTCTTGGATTTTTACATCGTGTTTGTTATATTGAACTATATAGATCAGTCTGAACAGAAAAACTCCACCAGCAACTAATTATTATTAAGATAACAGATTTATTAATTTAGGATGAGTTTCATCGTTTGTTTATAGTTTTGTTTTAGTTAAGATCTAAGTCAATGCTGATTGCCTGATTGGATCATTTGCTGATGTTATAATAATGAGAGCCATGTTCTTTTTTCTGAGTGAATCAACATGTGTGTGGAATAATTTGTTCTTGTACTGGAAAATATTCATGTTCTTTTACCCCTTGGCTAAGTCTGGGATCTTGCTAGTTAGATCATTCTATATGAGAACTATATACAAAGTTTTAGGAACTTCTAAGGAGTCTCCATATCTTTCCATGACTTTCTAAGTCTTTCGATGAATCGTCCGCACGTTTTTCTAAAGGCTGGAACTATGAGGAGAGTTCTAGACTTTCCTTAGAGACTTGATCCTTCAAGATTGGTCTGGAACATTCCGAAATCCAAGTATAACGATTAAAATTTAGGCTGGTCATGACATTACGCTCATAAAGTAATTATAAAAAATGCTAATTTACTAAGTTGACCTTGCTTATATATATTTATCTGGTTTGTGATTAATGTAATTTCAGGGAGCCTGGGTATTAAGACCGAAAAATCTAAAGCCAGTGGCTGTTGTGCATTTTGTTGGTGGCATTTTTGTCGGGGCAGCCCCGCAGCTCACCTACCGCTTATTTCTTGAGCGACTTTCAGAGAAGTAAGTGCTGTTGGATCATGTCTATGTGCTATCATTTATATAGTGAGTGGTTTCAAAAAAGCTGGGTTTTTTAGACAATATTAAAAATGCAAAAGTAGAGTACAATCTGAATATCATGGTGTTTATTTATATATGTGTTATTGTCTTCTAATATTTGAAAACAGAAATGACGTTTCTTCTTGTTGTTGTCTAGGGGTGTGTTGGTGATAGCAACACCTTATGCTAGTGGCTTTGATCACTTCTTTATTGCCGATGAAGTTCAATTTAAATATGACAGGTGTCTTAGGTCTCTACACGACACAGTGAGTTTCAAACAACATGCACAAAGCTTTTGTTTTATATGAACTTACTATTTATCTATTTTTTACACCTTATTGTGGTTGTTCTACATGTAGGTGAAAGATCTTCCATCTTTTGGCATTGGACATTCTCTAGGATCCGTCATCCATCTATTGATTGGTAGTTCATCTTCACATAGGTTTCAAATATTAATTATTTTTAGAGCCAATGACGCTAATCAAATGTCTATTGATCAGGTTCCAGGTATGCTGTTCAGAGGTGTGGTAATGTATATATGTCATTCAACAACAAGGTACTCGGCTTCAGCTCAAATCTTCTAGTTATCATATAATGGCGGCACTCATTTCAACTGATATTTCAGGATGCCAGCATGGCGGTCCCATTATTCTCACCTATATTTTTACCAATGGCTCAAGGCCTTGGACCAATCCTGTCACAGATTGCATCATCACCAACAATCCGTTTGGGGGTACGAAACTGCACTTTATGTATTTTCTTCATTTGAGCCAATTTCTTATACACTGTATCGTTATTTGTTAAAGCGTAACTGATTTTTTTCCGTATAAACGCAGACGGAAATGACATTAAAAAATTTAGAGAACCTTAGCCCTCCTATTATGAAACAAGTTATGCCCCTGTTGGAGCAACTTGTTCCTTTGTACACAGACTTGGCTAATGGCAGAGAAAATTTTTCACCAAAACCAGAAGAAACTCGAAGACTAGTATGTAAATCTGCTACTTCTTGTGCACAACACACACACGTATATTGTTCAGCGTTAGTGTAAGAGCTGTTAAATTTACAAGATTGTGAATTGACCAGATAAAATCATACTATGGAATCTCGAGGAATCTCCTAATAAAATTCAAAGATGACACGATCGATGAAACCCCTGTTCTAGCTCAGGTGCTTAGCTCAGAGGCTGCCGTTAGTTCAGTGCTCGATATGTCTATTCGCTCTCTGCCTGGGGATCATGTCCTTCCTTTACAGCAGGTATAACTTTACTTGAGGTGTGGCAAGTTTAAAATCATTTTCTTATAAACCATAAGTTATTAATAGCACTCATAGCCAGTATTGTAAGAATCGCTAGGCGCTAGTCGGGCGGTGGGTTACCGACTAGCGATTAATCGGAATTAATCGGATTGAGATTTTTATATGTAATTTTTAGTTACATATATACACACACATTTTTATGTGTAGTTTTTTAAAGTAGACTTATTTTAACCTCTCATTAACCCATTTTTTAAGTAATTGGAAGGAATTTATATGGTTTGGTCAAAATTTGGCCGACATCTAGCCAAAATTTGGCCAGAATAGGACCGCCAATGACTGCCTAGCTATTAATCGGCCATTAATCGGTGAACCTCCGATTAGTGATTAATCAGCGACTAATCGGAGACTAGTCGGGATTTTTACAACCATGTCATAGCAAGCGCTATAGTGAATAGCGTAGCGTAGCAGTCATGTGTCGCTATTTGATTTTGGCGCCTCCATAGGGAGCAAATAGCAGGATTTTAGGTTTTTTCTGCTTTAATGTAAATAGCGGGATTTTATAGGGTATAAAATAGCCCGATTTTAGGGTTTTTTTTGTTAAGCATACATATAAAACAACTTATTTTACATATAAAATATTTCCAAAATTTTCTCCTAGTGTGTCGCTAAACATAAAATAGCGCCCGCTATTTCATCGCTTTCGCTACATAGCGTATAGGTAGCTTGTCGCTATCATCCGCTATTCGCTATCTAAAACTATGTTATAAACATGTCACCTTCCGTTATGCATTGTCCATAACAAGTTAAACAGGATAAAATTTGCTAAAAGTATTTCGTAATGCATTAAACCTCACAAATCATTTGTTCTAAGAAATTAAATTATTACTGGAATGATATGATTTTTGTAATGTTTCACCTTTTCCAGCCCGCTTATTTCGTCACCTCTGAGTTTAGTATCAATAAATGCTTACTTTTGTGCATCAGGCTTTACCAGATGTACCGCCAGGAATGGTGGATGCGGTAAACCGTAGTGGAGAGTTTTGGGCAAATTTGACAGCAGGGACACCTTTAGAAACAGTCGCTAAAGAAGTAAGCAGTTCACTAGGAGTTGACTCTACAGCTCTTCGTGCAAATATTTCAAAGGAATTCGACCTGCTTGTAGATACAATAGCTGATTGGATGGTTAAGAATGCTGGTACAAGACTTTTGAAACCATAGAAAGTCGAAACACACCAATGATCTTAAGTTTATACACAAATATGTTTCCCTTTTCTATATTTTTTATTAATCATAGGACTTGCCAAAAACATGTAAAATATTATTAAACATGTCGTCCTCCTGCTCATTTCACTATACCCATACAAAACATGTCTTTAAAGGATGGAAATACATAAAAAAATTCTTCATGTCGCTTCGAACATAACAAATTTTCACGATATATTATTAATGCATATGAAATCATGTATGGCTTCTAGTCTTCATGATACAGATATAAGCCGAGTCCAAAACGAGCACATGCTTTGCAAAAAGCAATTTCTTCGGCTGCAGCAACAGGGTCGACACCTTCACCAATGGTGGCAGCCGACACAGTTCCAGTTGATTCACGGTATGCCTGCATCAGTAAGGCTTGAGTCAAAGACTAAACAATAATCACCATTTTCAACGCTCTAGAATATAAAAATAACAAGATTACAGACTCATGTATTTTATATAGGGCTCAGTTGTACTTATATAAGCATGGCAAAACGGTCGGGTTGGGTTGTATAATGGGCCTGAACTTGGCAAGTTTCGTAAGAGTGGTTTGCTTGACCCGTTGTATAATTTTTGCAAACTCAAATCAACCCTTTAAGCAAACAAAAACTACCAAATCAATCCATTTCTTGAAAAATGGGTCATGATTTCAGGTGTTCACTTAAGTTTTAACGTCCTTTGTAGCTGAATCAGTTAAATTATGTAAGAAAATAAGGCCCCAACTATAGCAGTAAAAGATGAGGATAAAGAGTTTCATAATATGGCATAAATGAGGTGCTTTTTAAAATGGTATGATCTGGTAGTCTGGTACTTAGATTCAATGTTACTCATGTTTGGCAGAATGACTAATTATACTCCTTTAAGCTTGGGTTACAATTGCATGAAAGAATGATGTGATAGATATGTTTGAGAAAGTTTTTGTCACTGATATAAACAAATTCTATTCTCAAGATTCAAAAATACAAAGTCTACATTCAAGAAACTTTGATCAAATATAACAAAAAACAATATGCTAAAGATTGTTGATCACCTAGAAATCATATCCTCCAAGGGTATCTGAACTTACCTTGAGACCAAGATAAAGATTAGCAGATTGTTGGTTATTTCATCAGGTTCAAGTGAGACACAACTTTTAGGATCTCCCAACAAACAATGCTTTATGTAAATAGATCATATACCCTTATAGACATCACTGCAGACCATATGAACTGATGAATATGATTTGTCTTCTCACTTGTTATTAACAAGTCACCACTCAAATAAAAGTATATTTCTACTGCATACTAATGTAGCCAAGAAGTGTTGCTGATTGAGAATAAAATATGCCTAGTTGTAAGAGTTTAGACTTGATATGCCTAGATGTAAGAGTTTAGACTTGATGAAATATACTTGCAATGGTAAATTTGCAAGTTGTGACATTCAAGGCAATGCACTGCAAGAGAAGTAATGGTTTAGGCATACCTCTGCATCAGAACCACGTACTGTGACACGGTAAACCACGGTAACACTTCCATTATCTGAAAATATCACATCGCGTATTTCTCCACACCAACCTGAAGAAAAGTATTGCAAGGTAAGAAAAGAAAACATGAGACTAAGTCCATCATACATATAAACGCAGTTCTAGTAAACTCAAATACATTAAACGAGAGCATTCCTTAGTTAATTCATAAAAACTCCTAAGATGTAGATAGAAGCTTTAATTAGATTCTTGATTTCAAAACAAATCTACTGATTATTATGTTCGGTTTTCTACTCCCACTTTCTTAAAGATTTCTGAGGATCACTGCTTTCAAGATTATATCTATGTTTTGCTTAAACAATATAGAATGGTTTATTAGTTTATATATATTCAACTCAATACACACATTAAATGAACCAAAAACACATACAAAACCTACATAATTTGTGGGCACCTTTCCCTTCTTTTCAAATCTACAAATCACTTCCCTATAGACCCACTTATATGGCTTCCAATCTAAGTACCATGAACTGGTATAAGATCATTTACTTTCATGTCCACCTTCTAATTACAATAGCATGACTGAATCCTTCAACCCTGTCCAAGTACGTATACGCTCCTTAATCAAACGATTCACAAGAAATAAAATCATGTTTTCCTTGCACATTATGACTATATTTGCTCTCCATTTCATCATGCATTTCCATATAACAACATAGTTATCCTCATGACAAACAATAACCTAGTCTAAGTCTGCCATTGTGGTAATATACCAACCAATCCAGTTGTATTATGATAACCCCCCATCCCAAGTTGGCCAAGAATACATGGGTATTTATTACAATTGACAGTTATTAAACTGTTTTAACTAACAAACCATCGGGTACCAAATCCCAAAGATCAGGTCCTGTTTTATCCGCATCCCTTTCTTTTCTTTTTTGCCTAATGCCTATTTTGACTTTTTCTTTGACTTTATAATCAACTATTAAATTACACTAATTTCTTGATTATAATTTTCCAACAAACCCCTACACATATCCTATGCCGGAACAGCACACCATGTCACCATGACAATCTACAACTTACTCATCAACTTCACTGATATTTCAAGATCACAAGACAAAGTTCATGTGTCATAGTTTAAAACTATGTTGTCAAAACCGTTAGGCGCACTTAAGGCGCCAAGGTCTCGCCTGGAACCTAGGCGCAAGGCGCAAAAAAAGCGAGGGCTTTTTTAAGTAAGGCGCCGTAGTAAAAAAAATAAAAGAAATTATATATAATAGGCATAAAATTAATACTTTTACACTATTATACATATATAATGTAAAAAATCATAATATCCTTTTAGAATATGTACAACAATAATAATTAATGTATATAAAAATATCTAAGTATTTATAACAAACTAAACAATAAAGTGAAAAACAATTTAAAGATCTTTAGTTGGGCCACCCATCTATTCTATAAAATAGTTTAGTTATTTAAAACAAAGGTTGGCTCAATACAATCTACACATAATCTACAAAAGACAGCCCATCAATTTTATTGAATTAGGGTTTCCTATCAAAAAGGGCAGCCGCCACCAGTCAACCACATTGCTGGTCGGCCACAATGCTCTAGAGTTCAAACCAGGTAGTCTTCAAGAAGTTGCTGAACCAGGTTTTTAACTATCTACCCTCTCTAAATTAACGTTTCAGGACGTCCCTTCTTGTTTAAGGCTGTTTTTTTCGGTTTAGGATCGCTTTTTTGCGCCTACGCCCAGCTCCAAGCGAGCGCCCGAGTGCGTTTTTTGAAAAAAAGACGCAGATTTGCGCCTAGCTCTCCACCAGGCGGTTTAGCCGCGCCTGAGCGCGCGCCTAGCTCGATTTTGACAGCATAGATTTAAAATGCATTATTATTATATAGTCAAATGAACCAAATTTAAACATCATACTCCTAGGTTTCCCCACTTTCCCCTTCATTTATATTTTTCTAGTATCAAAATTCAGATACACAGCAAGTAAGTTCATAAAAAAGAAAGCGAAAAATACTCAATTCTAGGGTTAGAAACTGTTTAAAGAGCATAATGTGTGATTAATTCATAATCAAACGCACCTGGAGCGTAGAAACTCAACATCCTGTTCGCGTGGTACCTAAATTTAATCACCAAAACAAAACAAAACAAATCACATCAAACGATTCACATAAACAGTTTGTATATATCTATGTATTGTAAACCGTACCAAGGGATGAATGAACTCTGAGTACTGTCATCCTGCTTCACAATAATATTATCATGGATCCGCTTATTAAGATCTCTCAGAATCTCAATCAACGGACGCGTGATGCACGAAGGAGAACTGTCAAACGGCACCACGTAGTTGGAGTTAGGTACGGCTGATCCGGTCTTGCCTTTGGTGTTGCTGCTAGCATCGCCGCCGGTGCTGCTGTTGGTTCGATCTCCGATTGCAGACACTTGAACAACATTTCTTCGGCTACCGGTTGTTGCTATGTTCAATTTAACGGAGTTTGGAAACCCTACCGGTTTGGTGGTTGAATTGAATGTGATTGTTGACGGAAGGTGGAGATTTTCCGTTGGTGGAGTTATTGTTGGGCATGCAATGAAGGTGGTGGTGGTATGGGTGGCCATTGTTTTCTCCGGCCGGTGCTGATATTGCTTTGACTTGAAGGAAGGAAGGAAGGAAGGAAGGAAGGAAGGAAGGAAGGATGGGGTGGCGTGGGTAGGTGCAGGTGTAGGTGAGAGGTTTTATAGCACACGGGTTTTACCTTTGATTTGAATGGAAGTGGTAGCTGCCAAATTCTTCTTCTTGTTTCCACTAATAAAATATTATTTTTTGGATGTACTTGCTACTTTTTTTTCAAAACACAAATAAATATCGGTACTGATACCGTATCCGTATATTCGAAACCGGTACCATTTTTTCCCGTTACGGTATCGGTTCGGTATTGAACGGGTATCTTGCTCATCCCTAGCATCACTTAATGAGTTGTCTCAAAACAATCTTTGGACCGGTCATCGGACCAATTAATCTACCAGTTTTGGACCGTTTTAAAAACCGAAGTACATTGTATCTATTACTAATGTTTTAGCAACCATCTCACATAGCACATACACCGTAGACGCTAGACACCAACTTTACAAGTTAACATTCTTTAAATAATGAAAAGTTAAGTTATTTAGCCTTAGGTTGTGTTCTAGACACTAACTTTACAAGTTAACATTCTTTAAATAATGAAAAATTAAGTTATTTAGCCTTAAGTTGTTGAAGGGGTATGGTCCCAGATCTCGCACCAACATGGCTGCGAGTGACCATTACCCTTATCAAAAACCCCCACCAGCAAGAACTTATCTGTGTCCGTGCGGGCACGCGCGAACACAGCGGTCGAATCCAATCGGTCAAGAGATGGAAGACTTACCTTGTGTATGAAAATGGGTGTACACATAGCGATGCGGCCTAGCACCGCATCCTATGAACATTTTCGTCACGACAAGGGATCTGGGCAACAGTAACAGTCACCGCAAGTGGCGATGCGGCCTAGCACCGCATCCCACAGTCTTCGCCAGAATGAAAACGCAGAAACAACGGCAGTTACCACAGGCAGCGATGCGGCGCGGCACCGCATCCTGCCCACGAGGCAAGTGGGACTGACACCACAGTACAAGTGGCACCAATGACAGTCGCCTGTCAGCCCATACGTAAGCAACAGACTGACACCGCAGTAGGACGTGGCTTCACATCCACAGCCGACAAGCCTGACACACCTACATAAGGGCGGTGCGTCGTCAATCTGACCACTCAACTACGCTCCTTCACTCCTCGACTATAAATACTCATCCCAAACCAGGTTTGAGGTATCGCTTCTCAACTCTCTCACAACTACTACTATCACTCACTTTGCTTCTCGAGCAAATTACTGATTCTCACGCCGGAGAGTGGTAACAAGGAGCACCCCCCCCCCACCCCTTCCTCCTTGTTACGAGTCACAGTGTGTTTTCCTTGTGCAGAAGACAGCCCAGCTGACGGTCCAGCCACCGATCCTCGGAAAGAAGGGATTAACCCTACTTGACGAGACCAGTGAATTAACCTCTATTGGTTAACCACTGTTTCATCATTGGCGCCCACCGCTACTCTTAGTACTTTTTTACGCATCCTTTTCTTTCTTGAAGATCATGTATGATCGTCAAAACAATCCTACCGGTGAAAACCTTAACCCCGCAAACTTGGCACCTACGGGGAACACCACCCCCGCACAACCAATCGGCCACATAGGCACATCCGCACAGGGGACGTCAACCATACCACCTCACTAGGGCGTGGAGTGCGAACAACACCACAAAGGGGCGCAGAGTGGGCGTGGGGCATGGGCTTAGTTGGAGTTGCGAGTTTAGTATCTTTATTTTTTTTTTATTTTAAGTTGATATATAAACCAATCATTTAAAGTCACCTCAACCAAATACCACATTTTACATAAAACCCTAATAGGCAATTTGTTAGGACATCTATAAATTGAGCAATAGTAGGAATGTACCAAACTCAGAGTTGTGGAGCCATAACCATGTCATAAATAAAATGCAAACCAGTCTTTTGGTGTTTTATACGTTGATTGATGAATCATTTGAGGGTATTTAATAAATATTACGTAGATGCCCACGTCATTACATTCCATTTGGGATTAAGAATAGATTAAATCGAACCTGCTTTTTACATATCTCTTGTTATTTGGGACCCTATTCACCTCTTTCGGCTTCTATTAAATCGAGAAATAGATTTGATTGTCAGTGAGGACCTAGGAGTTATTTTCTGGGGGTGCGAACGAATGGCTCAACCAAAATTTCAAGGGGTGCGGTCAGGATATTTGCCCATAAAATACACTATTTCTTAAGGGAGGCACACGCTCACCCAAGCCATAACTTGGGGCCGCCTTGTTGATTATCCATCTTTTTTATACGTGGAATAAGGCATTATTTGAATAATTCAAATCAAAGCAATTGGATATCCAATTCGAGCCTCTATGACATGACTGGCCATTAGAAATACTCACTATAATCATGTCACGCATAAAATGTAAATCAATCTTTCTGTGTTTTATACAATAATGGATGAATGAGTTAGCTACTAAGTAAGTAACTAAGAAGTTGTCACACCATAATGAGAGAGGACTAGTAACCCGAATACAAAACTTATATATAATAGACATAATCCAATGTAGCTCTGTGGTGAGCATGGACACGATACGGTGCCTTCGTACTAGAACAAATAACAGTGCATTGTTTACACACGTGTTCAGGTTTCCTTTACACGTGTGAGAACACCAAAATTTGATAAAGGTGACACAAAGACGGAATGACACTGGGTCACCTACTACTCTTCATTTCCCTTCGTTTGTAATTTGGATAACTCACTTGTAAGGGTGGAAGGGTGGTTAAACACATGGGGGTGGTAAACATTTCACCTAACCAATCACCTCATGTCATGTCAACTCTCATCTTCACTCTCCATTTTGCACTTAAACACTAGGAGTACTTAACCCAAACATTTTTTTCTTTGAAATAAATAAATGTGTGATTGGTTGTAAGAGAGTGGAGTCCACCATTAACCCACTTTCTTCCCCCCCTCTCATCAATGAGTAGTCACCGTTTAAACTAGTCACCGTTCACCGAACAAGAGCCGGCGGCGATACCCCGCTCGGCAAAACTACTCATCACATGGTTCACCGCTAGGCGCCCCTACCACCCTAAGGGTGTAAGGAGTGGTTAAACACTTTGGAGTGGCAAACCAAAAAACCGACCAATCAGAGCGCGCCATGTCAATCAGTCAAAAGTGTTTAAACTTTGGTGAAAAGTGTTGGAAAGGGTTTAGACACTTGGTGAAGTGGTAAACTATTTAAAAAAAAGGAAAATGGTGTGATTGGTTGAGATAGGAATGGACCCCACCCACAATACCCTCTCTCTCTCTCTATCACTCTTGTTCCCCGAGTCGGCAAGCTGTCCCCGACCCGTTTGCTTTGCCGCGTCGGCATTGGGTCGGCGGCGGTGTTTGCCGATCGGCAAACCCGTTTGCCGCCCTTTGCCGACTACCACACCGTATACCCTAAGAAACAATGTTACGCCTACTAAAAGACTAAAACAATAATATTTTTTAGAGTAAACTGCAATTTTACCCCCTGAGGTTAGGGGTCATTGGCATGTCTACCCCCCTAAGGAAATAATTGCAATTTACCCCCCACTGTTTGCTCTTATGTCGCATGTTTACCCCCCGGCGTCAAAATGGCTAACAGATCTGTTAACTCAAAGTTGAAATGACTATATTACCCTTCCATTTTACCCCCAACATTCCTGTTAAGTCGCACAATTACCCCCTCTCTCACAAGCCCTCCACCACCACCATCAACCACCACTGCCACCACCTATCACCACCACCATCTCCCCCACCAACCACCACCTTCACAACTAAGATGGATGATCAAACTTAATATGTATTTCTTCCAAGCAAAGGAGATACCTGCATCTTTGAGATATAACTTATCAAAAGCCACACAGAAGATATATATAACTTCAACATACCACCTCCACAACTAGGATGAAGATGCTAAATTATTTCAAAAATGTGATAATTTATTTCAAAAATGCTAAAACCTAACACGGAGTATAAAATTCAACTTTACAAATTTCAATCAAGAACATATCTAAGATCATAGATGCTGAATATTCTCATCAGTAAGTCAAAGTACATAGTCAACACAATCAAATTCAACAATTATACACTACAACGGTAACAATTTCATTCAAACACAATCAACTCATCAATTTATACACGAGATGCTCGTACTATACTACTACCACCCCAGTTCATTGACTTAATTGACAAATATTTTTCAATTTATGATGAAATATACAGTAGAGGAAGGATGTTTTCATGTTCTAGTGATGCAAGTAATTCAAGTGTACCAATGAAGTTTTGCAACAATTTTCTTTGCTTACTTAAACCCAAATCATAACAGGCCTTTATAGGCTTACAAATGAAAGAGACCCATTTGTAACGTCCTTGTTTTCATCTCAATGCTCAAACAGACCCATCCACAATCAGGTAAAGACAACATTCTGCTAAGGGGAAAATTGGATTAAATCATACAAATGGGTTTTACCATCGTCGTCGCCGCTGCGCCGCTGGTTTGTCACCGTCGGTCGTCATCACCAGCTCACTCTTTCTTTCTCTCTGTGTCGTTTCTCCGTCTGGTCGCCGCCATCGCCGCCGTGGTGGCGACGTTGTTGCTGCTGTTGTTCTCCGCTGGTGTATGGATCTTGAATTTGAAGATGATGATGATGGATCTGGGTTCTCCGTCTGGTCGCCGCCGTGGTGGTGGCGGCGTTGTTGCTGCTGTTGTTCTCTGCTGGTGTATGGATCTTGAATTTGAAGATGATGATGATGGATCTGGGTTATTTGAAGATGATGATGATGCTTTATCAATAACCTTCAAGCTTACACACAATCAAAAACCAAACCCCAGTTTCCAAAATCCAAATTAGGTTTTTTTTATAAAACAGATGAACTAGAGATAATAATTTGGGGCAGCAATCAATTGATGAATAGAGGGAGTAGAAAGATGGATAGATGGCGAATGGTAGCAGATAGATAATTTGGGGCGTTCTTCTTTCCAAGAAAACAATTCTATATTTTCTCTAGATATAATAATAATAATAATAATAATAAACATGGGGTAAGATTACCAAAATACCCCTACCTATAACAGTCAAATAACTGTTGATTGACGGCAGGGGGTAAAATTGCGACAGAACATCAACGTTGGGGGGTAAAATTGCAATTATTTCCTTAGGAGGGGTAGACATACCAATGACCTCTAACCTCAGGGGTAAAATTGCAGTTTACTCTATTTTTTATATTTGCTTTTACACTATGTTCCCGAGTTTCATTAAATGAGAGAAAAGAAAAGATTTGGAAGGGAATAATTTTTACGCGTGTTCCAGAGATTCATTAAAGGGAAAAAAAGAAGAGAAAATAAAAGATTTTTTTGTCTAAAATTAATCTTTCGAATTTGGAAATAAACGGAGAGAAAAGAAAAGAAAATGAAAGAATTCTTTCTTTTCTCTCCTTAACTTAACTCGGGAACACTGTTAAAGCTTTGTCCCAACCCAAAAATTAGGGTTGTAGACTTGTATCCATTGTATGATAAAAACCCCTGCAAAACCCTAGGACCTGCAACCATCAAACTAATCATGGAGACACCGGCGGTTGGAATGACGGAGATACCAGGAAGAGGAAGAGCCATGGTAGCTCTCCGCCCCATAAAAGGCGGCGAAATCATCCTCCGCGACTCCCCTATCCTCCTCTACTCCGCACTACCATTTCACTCCGATAACCACCTCAACCCATACTGCTCCAACTGCTTCACCACCATCTCACAACCACCGCAAACCGTCACCTGCTCCACCTGCGCCTCCCAATTCTGCACCCTAGCCTGCCAATCCGCCGCTTCCACCACCTCCCACACCCCCTGGGTTTGCCAAACCCTAATTCGCCTCCGTGATTACTTTTCCGGCAACCGTGTACCGCTAGACGTTCAGATCCAGACTCGATTTGCTGTTTCTGCTTATAATTTAGCGACTGTTTCTCAATCGAAGTTTCAGACATTGTTGTCTCTTCAAGGATCTGTTGATTCTGTTGCTTCTCAATCCGACGTCGTTTCGGAATCTGATGCTAGTTTTATTAATTCGGTTATTTGTTCTGTATGTCCTCCACTGCCGGTCCAGTTTGGGTTTTCTCTTGAGCTTACTAAGGTTTTGCTAGCGAAAGATAAGTTAAATGCGTTTGGATTAATGGAGCCGTTTTCGGAACAGAATGCGGATAGATCGGTTAGAGCTTACGGAATTTATCCGGTCGCGTCATTTTTTAACCATGATTGTCTTCCGAATGCTTGTAGGTTTGATTATATTGATGCGGATAAGTCATCGTCGTTGAATAACAACACTGAGATGGTGATCAGGATGATTCATGATGTTCCGCAAGGACGGGAGGTGTGTTTGAGTTATTTTCCGGTGAATTGGAAGTATTCGGAGAGGCAGAAGAGGCTTAGGGAGGATTACGGGTTTGTTTATGATTGTGATCGGTGTAAAGTCGAGGCGGGTTGGTCAGAGAGTGATGGAGATGAGTTGGCGATGGACGATGATGAGGGAAACGATGAAGGAAATGACGAAGGAAACGAGGAAGGTACGATGGATGAGGATGTTGATGGACGAATGGAAGGTGAAGATGGTGATGTGATGAAAGGGGATGATGATTTTCCGCATGCGTATTTCTTTTTGAGTTACATGTGTGATCGGACGAATTGTTGGGGCACGCTTGCTCCCCTGCCTCCGTCGGTTGGTACAACTAGTGGTGTGATGGAATGCAATGTTTGTGGCGGTTTTAAGAAGCTTGATCAGGTATGAAAGATGAATCTTGCTTATAAGAACTTGTGATGTTAGGTTTTATATGATACAAGTTTATGCACATTGATGGCATATGTGTTGGTACCAACATTTTGAAATTTTGATTTAGAGATGAAGCAACTAGTCATTAGCTAATGGAGAATTGACTGAAGGGTTTATGGTCTTGTTGTATCAGAATGTATTATTGAAATGATTTATAAAGTTGGTGTTACTTGTGTTCATTGCAAGATACTCAAAAATGGATAATAAAATGACTATATCGTAAAAACTAAAAAGTGCACACACTAGGGAAATAAGTTCGTCCAGTTTTGTCATAGACTCATAGTTCCTTTACCAATTCATAACTAACTTCATGTTTTAGCGAAATAAGCTCGTTCGGTTTTGTCATAGTTCCTTTACCAATTCCTAACTAACTTCATGTTTAAATCATCTTGACTATATCCTCTAGTGTAGACCCAGTCATACATATCGTTTTAAACGATCTTAGACTGTCTCCAACGCCGGAATAAAATGGAGATCCTTTGATGCCCTTAATATCTTAAGATGATGTGGCTGGGTGACATGGATGAGAGAGAGGGGAGAACATCCGAAGCGAGAGAAAAGAAAAGGGTGGTTGTGAGAGGGGAGGTGGTCAGGTGGGACCCACTGGTCTTGAGCCTGTTGCAGAAGAGGGAGGAAAGGGCTGGGCAGCCGAGGTGGTACCGGGAAGAGGTTAAGACCGTGGGGTATGGGGCGGGGGTTTGGGCGTGGGTTGGGGGAAAACGCCCAAGCCACCATCCCGGGTGGGCTTGGGTTTGGGCGTGGCCCCTTTGGCGTGGGTTTTAGCCCGGACGTGGGGCGGGCTAGCAAGGTGACATGGCGTGCTCTCAATGGCCAAACCAAATTCATGCCCCCAACCCAAGCCTCCACCATACCCCATGGGCGTGGGTTTGGATTTGAAATTATACCCCAAGACACGTGTCAACCCAAGCCCCAACCCAAGCCCACCATACCCCACGGTCTAAGACTGCAGGGTGTGGGGGGCTTGGGTTAACATGTGGCGGAGGTGGGCTCCACATGGTGTGGCTTGGCTGGGCTTGACTTTTTTTGGGTGTGGGGTGATGTGGCTTTTTTTGTGGGGTGGCGTGAATTTTTTTTTAGCTGGGCGTGGCTAGCCCTATTCAAAATTTTATTTAATTAACCAGCCAATCACAACCAGTCACCTCAACCCAACTAGCGCCACACGTGACACGCCAGGTACAATACCAACGCTAGAGAGGCAACGCCCAAAGCCAAGCCTACACCCCGCAACGCCCACACCCTGCGATCTAAGGGCGGAGAGGAAGGGCTTTATGCAATGGAGATAGTCTTATCATCCTTATCTTTTCGTCTTATTGTACTTAGAGCATCCACAATGGACACATTTTTTGGTGTTTTTAAAGAGAGACGTGTGAGATGGAGGAGAGAGAGTGTGGTAATGTATGTGAGGAAAAATGAGAAAAAATGGAGGAAATAATGTTATGTGAGTACTATGTAGGAGAGAGAAGAGATGATATGTGTTTTTGTGTTGTGTGAGTATGGCAAGAGAGAGAAAGCATTAGATTGGTTGGGCAATGTCATGTCACACCCCTTAAAAATGCATTATTAGTTTATTACTGATGTTATTATCTTTGTTCGATCATCTCTAGCACATGATTTTAATCATTATTTCTCATCAAAATATGTGCATCATCGTAAAACCTCATTGGAGATACTCATTGTGTCATCAGAACCTTACATGATTAGACCATGCCGATTGAGGTAAGACCACTACATCCGACTAAGTAATTGAGCACAATAGCAGATCACTGATGTTTGTCGTCGCCACTTGCACATCAGCTAGCAAGCACTTTATGTGTGTGGCTCTTGGGCATGACAATAAATCATAGCTAGCAAACCTCTCTCAAATATATTCTAAAGTTTAGTTATATGTTCTATTTTAAAACCAAAATTTATGGTTGTTTTAAATGCATCATCCTATAAAAATCCTATTAATTGCATTTAATTTACATTAAATAAATAAGAGATAAGATAAAAAAATAAAATAAAATAATTATATATCAATAATCATTAAAATTAATATCAATCAATAACACATTATACTAAATAATATATTATAGATAAAGGTAGATTAGTTTAAAGTTAACTTTGATCTTAATTTTTTTTAATAATTGGTTTAAAGATAATTATTCCAAACTTATGATTATTCTATAAAATGATCTTTGACAAGGTAACCATAAATTTAAATTTCGAAGTAACTAATATATTAAAAGTAGCTCAAATATAATTCGTAATAAAAACACAACAATATATTTTCAAATAAAACATATAATAAAAAAAATAGGTAAAGGGATCCAAATGATATCAAATATTAAGAACTTATCCATGATATTAGTATCAGAATTTAATAGATTAAGATAAAATTTAAACCGAAAGATCATAAGTATCATAAAAATATCATTAAATTAAAGTTAAAAAGTAAAGAAAAGAATTATTATTATAATATTAAAATAATAAAAATATTTAAAAAACTATATATATTATTAAAATATTAAAATTACTATTTGTACCGATACCAAACAAGACCGTACCGGTATTTTCGATACCAGTACCGGTTGACACCAAGCTTATCCCACCCCGTGATACTAAAAAATCATTAAATTAAAGTTAAACAGTAAAAAAAAGGAATTATTATTATAATATTAAAATAATATTATTATTATAATATTAAAATAATAAAAGTATTAAAATAACTATATATATATATATATATTCTAATATATTATTAACAAGATTTGGCTAAATTAATTAGATTATTATAAATAATAATAATAATTTATACATAAAACAACACAATTTGCAACAAAGCAATGCATGAAACACCATATTAACATATAGTACAGTACATTAATGCTAGAACCTAATCTATAATATATTATAAAGCATTTCATAAGGATACCAACCAAATTTAAGTAATTACAATCTTTTATACTTATGGTACAACAACTTAATGATGTTAGTAAGGGGTGAAATGGTCTTTCTACATTAATATTAAAAAATAAAAAAAATAATGATCTATATCTATATCTATATCTATCTATCTATACTATATTATAAATCATTTCATAAGGATACCAACCAAATTTAAGTTTTTTTTTTGAACGGCGATATCTCTACAACAGGCGATAGAGATCGCACCTAACCCTATAATTCGGGTAGGCCCCTCCGCCCCACTCCGGCAGCCAAGACTATGTTGTCTTAACCGGGCCCACGCTTGGTGCATCAGAGTTTGGCTAAGGCGTTCCCCGAGAAAATTTCCAGCCCCCTGCCACTTGACAGGAGTTGCACCCTCCACAAGAACCAAGGTTCTCTGGAGTAAATGCACTGTAATAGAAAACTCGGGGTGGCTCGGATTCGAACTTGAGACCTTAAGGTCCCAAGTCTTAACCTTCATTGCCATGACCATTGGGACAAGTCCCAAGGTCTACCAACCAAATTTAAGTAATTACAATCTTTTATACTTATGGCACAACAACTTAATGATGTTAGTAAGGGGTGAAATGGTCTTTCTACATTAATATTAAAAAATAAAAAAATAATTAAATGAGAATATAATCACAATTAATTGTAATAATACAATAATAAGTTCGGTACTTAAATGCAATTAATAAACGAAACCTATTGGGATAAACCGCAAAAGCACTCCAAAGGCCCAATTTCAATCAATATGTAATAAATTTGATCGATTAAGGAATCTACTATCATTGCTATAAATTCACCATTTCACTCAACATCAACTCCTTTGTCTACTATTGTGCGAGTTAGAGTCGAAAAGAAAGAGATAAGTTGATATGAAATTTATTTATCTTGGTGGAAAGGTGTGTTCTTTTATACCCATTTCAACATTTATTCGAAAAAACTTTGGTTTGTTTCTTAAAATATTCAAATGGGATAACAGTTTTCTTTTACATAATCTATGAGTTTATATTGATGTTTTATTATGTTTGTGGTGATTTAGTGGTTTTTTTTTTTTCAAATTATGATTTTATATTACATATAAAGTATACACACAGGTTATTGGATACAAAAAGACAGACACTTCATACTTCATCAAGGTACCCTTGCATGACTATAGTATCTGGAACCATTTACCAATGTATTGTTTAATTATTCATAAATTTATAGTTTTTTTCCTTTTTTGCAGCTTCATGTATATGGAGGTGTAAAAGGGTGGGTACGAGAAAAGTTATTCATTTGGAGATAGACATTTATTTGGCCTATTGGTATTTCCTTTTTTAATTTCTTCTTTACTATTTTTTTTAAACATATGATGCTTTTGTGTGATTTAATTGATACTATATATAGGCAATATAGATGCAGAGGAAATATTTGAGGAGGTATTGTTTGACAGGTTTGGGCAGCAAACTTTAAGGGCTCGGATGTTTTCAACCCGCGCAAAAGATTTAAATTGATTGCGTTTATCTATACTATCGTATAAAGCATTTCACAAGGGTTCCAACCAAATTTAAATAATTGCAACATATTATGCTTATAGTACAACAACTCAATGAAGTTAGTAAAGGGACAAATTAGTCTTTCTACATGAGTATAAATTGATAAATACAATTAAATTGATAACTTTATAAATTAAGTATTGTTAAATACTTGATAAAGAATTAAATCATTTGACTTAGTTGAACATCATCACCTTCCTCATATTTACATTGCTTTTCCGTTTCAAGTTCTCCGTAACCGATTACTTGATTGAATTTTATAATTAAGTCATTATTATTTGGTTTAGTAATTGCTAAACATCATACAAATAAGGTTACAACTTTTTTTTGCAATTTTATCACATAGTTGATGAACATCATATGAAATAAAAAAATAATAATAATAATAATAATAATAATTAAATATAAAAAAACTTAATCAACGTTATTATGAATTTAATTATAACTATAAATGGTTTTAAAACTTAAAAGATGCTAACCAATTAGAAACGAAAATTACTAAAAGGTAATTTCATGGGGTATTATTATCTATAATACCTAATACTTGCAACAATAATGATTAAATAATGTACTTAATTACAGATGGTTTAAAACTCAAAAGAATGCTCCTTGCATCTTACCTCAAGTCTCATGGAATAAGGTTCAAATGATAACCATTGCATAATTAGGAACCACTTTTTAGCCCTTGGATCGTATTTTGATGGTTGAGATCTTCTTGGCTTATATTTTTTCTAATCTATGAATCATGACCAGGTAATCAAAGGCTAAGAAGTACTTCAAAGTTGTTGAGTAGAGGGGAAGAAGGCCCATATAATACATTTATATGTATAAATAATTCAAAGTTGTTTTTTTCTGTATATTTAATTTAGTTTTAGAATGTCATAAATTGAATAAAGTTTAACTTGTTATAAAAGTTGTACGTATTATTGTTGATAAATTTAGTATTTTAGTTTATAACTCTGTTTTATTACTAAATGATTTATTCATTTTAAATGGTTAACTAAGGAAATAAGTTTGTTATTTCTTATGAAAGCCTAATCAGAATAGTTAAAATTTATGTAAGTTTGTTATGTATAATTTGTTTGGTTAATGCGATTACGCCATGCGCCCACACACCATAACCATACATGAACCATAACTTCGGTTAACCTTATGGTTTAACTAAACTAATCTAAGTGTCAAAAATAACTTATCCCTAATGCAAATTAATAGTTACATTACTTTAATCATTTGTGTCAAAAATAATTCCACAAACCCTAGATCATCTGATAATAACAATAAGAAGAAAGCACCGGCCGCACACAAATCTCCGGTATTCGACTGTGATTGCTTCGATTGTTACACAAACTACTGGTTCCGGTGGGACACGTTTGTTAACCGAGAGCTAATTCATCAAGTAATTGAAGCATTTGAAGAAAACCTTACCAGTAGTGAACAGGTTAACTGCCGCGGCCGTAAACCTAACCAGAAGAAAGAGAAGGCGAGTCATCGGAGGTTCGCCGGAAAAGCTTTAAATCCTCCGCCAGAGGTTTCGGTTTCGCCTCCATACGACGTCTCATTAGTTGAAGAATGTGCAAAGGAAAAACATGAGGTAGTGGAGGAGTCGCCGGAGACGGATGCAACGGCGAGAAGAGGACTTCCGGAAGTGAAAGGGTTGTTTAACTGGCGTTTGTGGTGACTTTGGAGTTCGTGATATTCATCCTTCGCCTCTCAATATATGCTCTCCAATCCATAATTAACTTCTCCCCAATTGAAGATCTTCATCGATTAGGCACACAACTCTCAGACATATATCTTCGATTGATCTCTTGCACAGGCTCGCCATCAGGCTCTCCATCAGTCGGCAACTCAATTGGAATCGTAATTAACTTCTCCCCAATTGAAGATCTTCATCGATTTGGCACACAATTCTCAGACATATATCTTCGATTGATCTCCTGCACAGGCTCTCCATCAGTCGGCAACTTCAATTGGAATCAAAATGGGTCATTTACTTGCTCCTTTAATTACACATCATCCTCCGACTCTCCAACAACCTTTAAGTGCAATATCTATATCTCTAAGATGAAGATAATGTATGGTAATGAAGATTTGGAGCAGCAAGAGGTAAAAACAGCCCGAATTTTTCCTTTTATAAATTCGATTCGATTCGTGAGTGTTAGTGTGTGTGTTTATATTGATTAGGGTTTCATCAAATACAATGTGAGGGTTTCCAATCGGTGTTTATACAAATAATATAGAACCCAATTTTTATGTATGTGTATGCAGTGTGTAGTATGGGGTCTTGCTTACCTCATTCAAGGAATAACAATGAAAGACAGGGGTCATTGATTTCGAAAAACTCCGCCCCTTTGTTCGCCTTCTTCCTGATTTTAAGTTACGGTGAGTCAATTTCTTTTTTTCTGATTCTAATCGATTAAGAACCATACGTGATTAACCAACAAATTGTGGTAGATTTTATGTTTCTATTGCAGTATTTGGATTGAATTGACTGTTGCAATTTAATAATCGTCAGTTATAGTTCGTTTTTTGAATATAGAGAAACACTGACTTATTTAAGGTGCTTGATTTGGGTGAATAGTAGCAATATAAACTGTTATTGTAATTTGGTGTGATATTCAATTCAGTATCAGCAACCTAATCAAATTGTTCCCTAAACATAGAGTAAATGTGTTCACCAGCAAGGTAATAATATGTACTAATTTTCAATTATCAGAGACTTCTAATAAGGAAATATAGCTATTAGGTTATGTCAAGGTAAGCATAGTTTATAAAGAATATGTTGCAGAATAAAGTTAATACAACATTTTAGTAATAAATAATAAAGTGCTTTCTTATCTATAAAAGGGAACAAAACCTGCAATTTGACTTTTAGATGTCAAAACTGAATTTATATGTATATGTGTATGTAGTATAATATATATATTTAACATCTATTTTACACCATCTAAAACAATGAAAAAGAAAAAATAAAAATAAAAAAAAATTGAAAACTGTGACGTCTTTTGAAGAGGGTTGAGAAACCACACGTCCATAGATTTGAAGTTTTGTGAGACCACATGTGGTGGGGCGCAAACCTCTCTCAAAGCGTCTTAAAAACGCGGGGGAACACTGTACCCTCGGGCGTTTTGGGTCTTTTTTGAGTGGTAGTGCTACCACAAAGCGCCGAACGAGGAGTGGACTTTGGTCAAAATAACCATGGTCAAACGGCTAACTTAAAAAAAAACCGGTTTTTGTTTTAAAAATCTATACTATATTCGCACTTTCGTACCGTGTCACGCACTATCTATATCAGTCGTCGTTCAAGGAAAAAACAATAACTATTATACATGTCGTGCATCGCACGGGTGTTCCCCCTAGTGTATTGAAAAGCCAAACAAACCATCACAATAAGACAACATATATTACCCTGATAACCCTATCCAACATACAATTAGCAACCTTATAAATTCACATTAATCATGATTGCAATAACAAATATATCGATGTGAATTCGGTCTCCACAAACAATATCTTACCCTAATTTGACCATTATTTTAGATGTCCCACTTGCGGTGTGTCCATATATATATATGGGGAAGGATCCACTAAAAAGTGAATTTTGCCTAAGTAGCCTAAGAAAGATTGTGATGATGACATGTGGCACTCCTAATAAGTAGGAATCAATGGCATTTTGGTCCTTATAAATATGAGTGAAAATGACATGTGGCACCCCTTTTGTTTTTTAAAAATACAAAAAAAAAATCTAGTACAAAAAAAATCTAGCACAAAAAATCTAGTACAAAAAATATAGCACAAAAAATCTAGTACAAAAAATATAGCACAAAAAATGTAGCACAAAAAAATATAGCACAAAAAATTATAGTACAAAAAATATAGCAAAAAAAATGTAGTACAAAAAAATCTAGTACAAAAAATTGAGAAAAAAAAATTAAGACAAAAAAATTAAGCACAAAAAATTTAGTACAAAAATATAGTACAAAAATCCAGCACAAAAAATGTTATACAACATAGAAATACAACACATTTTTGTGGGTTTTTTTAGTCTTCATATTTTATATAGCAATATGGTACTCAAATTAAAGATAAAAAGACGCTCGATTTTATGGTGAAATTTTTATGAAAAAATAACGTCGTATAAAAAAGTTATGAACGTTTAAAAAATGAGGGTGAAATATGCATGTGCCTTGCATGTGGAGAGAGAAAGTACATAAATAGGATTTTCCTAAGATACCCTTCCACTCCTCCTTTCTCCTACACTTTCATCTTAACCATTGATTTGAAAAATGAATGGTTAAGATTATTTCTCATCCTACTTAGGCAAAATAAACTTTTTATTTGATCTTACCCCATATATATATGGGCCTTTGGGGGCCAAAAGTGAGATTGCACTAATTTAATGTTATTTTACTAATTTCGTGAAAATAACGTTAAAAACGGTGAATGGTTAATCATGCATCATGTGATGTCGTTAGTAGCTGAAAGACAAAGAGGTACATGCACTAATCAGTCTTTTTCCTGATTGCTAAGTGTTATATGCCTATGTCCAAAGCTTAATGCAAAACTACTAGTGAGTCGGGGGTCTTACTGGAAACAGTCTCTCTATTCCTACGAGGTAGAGATAAGTTTGTCTATATCTTACCATTCTCAGCATGGCTGGCTCCACAGGCTTGGCAACATAGGCATGGGCCTAGGGCCTCCAAGTTTTTAGAAAGTTTTTATAAGAGTCCAAAATAAATATTGTTTAGCAAAAAAAAGACCATTTTTAAAGCCCATTTCGTCTTGATTTTCAGCTATTACAACACAACCTCCATCGACCGAATCATCATTATTTAGCGGCCTAAAACCCATAAATACAGCCGCAATCATCGTTCTCACTTCCCATCGTAACTTGCTTTCAATTTCTAGGCTATCGGCTATCACTAGCCGAAAAAAGTAAGGGTGGTCACCCATGACGTCACTAGCCGAAAAAAGTAAGGGTGGTCACCCATGACGTCGGGATTGAAGGAGAGTATATCGGTGAAATTAAGGCCCCCACTTTATAGTTTGATTAAGGTTTAAAAAAACGTAGAAACAACCTTTCTTTTCAAACTATACTGTAGCTTTACTAGATTTATTTACCTCTTGCTTTGCTATTTGACCATAATTTTATTATGTTTCAAACTTTGATTGTTGTCCACTCAACCTTTTATACCATAGGCTAAGGCTGTAAACGAACTGAACGTTCAGCGAACAGTTCGTGAACTGTTCGGCGGGAAGTTCGTTTATGTTCGTTCGTTTAATAAACGAACGAATATGAACAAGAAATTTCGTTCGATTAGTTAAATGAACGAACATGAACAGAGGTCTCGTTCGTTCGATTGTATTCGTGAACGTTCGGTAAGATGTTCGTGAACATTCGTTGATTTGCGTTCGTTTATGTTCGTATGTTTGTGTTTTAGGTGAAGATCTTTGTAATTTCTTATATTTTATTTTTAATTTTTTTATTATTAAACTTTTATTTATTTTATTACCCTAACAATTAAACTAGGAAACCCACTTTCACCTTGTTTATGCATCATTTCCCTTTCATTTCTCATTATTTACATCGGCAAATACGATCGACCTCCATTCCACAGTAAGAGATTCAAGTTCGAGTGCTACTCTCTGGGCCATCTATCTTTATCCATCGTCGCGTTCGCCGAATTTATTTGTGTTCGTGAACCGTTCGCGAACACGGTCATTTCCTTAATGAACGAACACGAACATAAAATCTCGTTCGGTAAGTGTTCATGAACCGTTCGTGAACACATTTATTTCCTTAACGAACGAACACGAACTAGGCCTTGTTCGTGTTCGTTCGGTTCGTTTACAGCCCTACGCATAGGCTGATGGAATCAAAATGCTTACGTTATTAAATTATTCAACATGTGATATTGATGACGTATACTTGGATTTGGCTCCATACAATTCATTGTGTCCTCCCAACTCCACACGTCTCTCTATATACTATACATTTTTTGTAGTTGATATACTTGGTCATATGTTGAATATTGACTTGATCGCTGGATGGTGGTTTTACTACATTTAAAAATTGTGAGCCTCATAGAAACGAAAAGAAAAGAGTTGGTTAATAAAAGAATGAATCAATGTAAAAAAATGTATGTAAAATTAAGGGTCTAACGGGATGTTTGGCTAAGCTTTTCAACACCTTCTTATATCTTATTAACTTTTACAAAAAGATAATAAGAAGAAAAAATGTTTGTCAAACTCATAAGCACTTTTCAAAATGACTTTTTGCATAAGGAGGAAAAATTAGTATCTTATTAACTTTGGGTTATTGGATTTTATCACCCCTAATTATTGGCTATTAGTCGCTATCACCCTCAGCTATTACTTTGACGCCCGTCACCCCCCAACTTAACACTTACTTTGTTCTGTCACCACGTCGTTAACTAATCACTAATTTTTGAGCTTATTACTATACTTTTGGGGGTGTCCAAAGATCCCTAAAACCTTCCTAAGACCCCTATGACACCCCCCAAAAGTATAAAAACAACATCAAAAGTTAGTGATCAGTTAACGACGTGGTGACAGAACATACTAAGTGTTAAGTTGGGGGGTGACAAGCGTCAAAGTGATTGTTGAGAGTGGCAGCATCTAATAGCCGATAGTTGAGGGTGATTAAATCCAATAACCCATTAACTTCTACAAAAAAAGATAATAAGAATAAAAAGTGTTTGTCAAACTCATAAGCACTTTTCAAAATGACTTTTTGCATAGGGAGGAAAAATTAGTTTTGAAAAGTTAGCAATACGTGATTTTTTGAAACTGCTTATGACTTTTAGTCATTTACATGAATAAGCTAAGACAAACACTTTTTAAAAAACAACTTATTGATTTACTGGCTTTCCCACCCCATAAGCTAATCTAAACATTTTTTTTAAAAACTATTTTTTCAAAAAGTCATAAGTCAATAAGTCTTTTTTTTCACAAAAACTTTTTTTAGTTAAATAAGCTTAGCCAAACAACCCTAAACTTTGACTTTCATTTTATTATTACAAACTAATCTTTATTCTCTTGTAATACTAAGTTTTAATTCAGTGATAGCTACTAATATTTTGGATGATGGGATGTGACAATTTGTATCTGTATTCATCCATATGTTAATTAACCCACTATCATTTTATATGGTCGAATTACCATTCTAGTTAATAGAATTACATATAAAATGCTTGAATTGTCTTCTCATTAACAGAAAAAATGAATGATGTTAACCCAGTGGACTAAAATGGCAACGATGGAACCTTTTTATACCAACAAACGAAAAATTAAACATTTGAACTAAATTAATAAAATGGCCCAAACCACAAGGACTAAAATGACATTAACTCAAATTTTTACTACTTAGGGCATGTTTGGCTAAGCTTATTTAACCTAGAAAGGACTTTTTGTGAAAAGTCCTTATTGACTTATAACTTTTTGAAAATTAGTTTTTAAAAAAAGTGTTTGAATTAGCTTATAGGGTGGGAAAAACCAATAAGTCAATAAATTGTTTTTTAAAAAGTGTTTGGCTTAGCTTATTGATGTAAAATGACTAAATGAGCTCAAAAAGTCATAAGCTGCTCAAAAAGTCACACCACCTTAACTTCTCAAAAATGACTTTTTCTCCTTTACACACAGTCATTTTGAAGTCCTTTTAGGTTTGCCAAACACAAAATCTCCTTGTTAGCTTTTTGAAAAAAACTAATAAGTCAATAAGTTGGTTCAAAAAGCTTAGCCAAACATGCCCTTAATATAACTTTGGTACAAGTCGGTTGAAGCATTAATAATCAAAGTCATCCCCTTTCTCTATTCTAATGAAACGAATACAAACATTTTAAATTTTATATTTTTTTAATAAAAGAAAACTTTGATATTCATATGACAAAAAACCTATTAGCACCCACCCTCTCTCTGGAGGTCCCGGGTTAATAAAAGAAAACTTTGATATTCATATGACAAAAAACCTATTAGCACCCACCCTCTCTCTAGAGGTCTCGGGTTCGAATCTTGATGTCCGCAACCCACGGCCAAGCTCTTCGCTCTCGGTTGGGTATTCACCCCCAAGCAGCTATGGGGCTAAGCTAGCTTGTGGAGTGTGATCACTCCAGCGGTTGGGAGGACCGTGGAATACCCCCCCCCCCCCCCCCCCACCCACCCACCAAGTAAACTAAAATTAATAACCATATAACTCTTAATTTATTTTAAATTTACAAAAAGGTTGTATGTTTTGCTATAAATTTTGCAAGTTACGACAAACTATCAGGCATTGGAACTTCGGGGATATACCCCAATAACTACACCAATCCCCCGAAAAAACACATAGCTAAGGCCTAACAAATGGAACAACATCCCGACCAAAGCCAAACTAAACAAAAAAAAAAGCCACTAAACTATACTTGAATCACACGCGTCCAGATAGACCAAAAAATTTCAGTAATTTGATATTTTCAAAGATGGTACAATGAAAATTCAAATGGGTGTGTATAGAAAAACCCTATATTTTAACACTAGTATTAGATGCATATGGAAACACTGGAATCAAACATGCTTAGGGCTGCAAACAAACCAAACGTTCGGCAAACAATTCGAGAACCGTTCGACAACAAGTTCATATGTGTTCGTTCGTTTATTAAACAAACAGACACGAACGAGAAATTCCGTTTGTTTAGTTAAATAAACGAACATGAACAGAGGGCACGTTCGTTCATTTATGTTCGTGAACGTTCGGTAACGTGTTCGTTTGTGTTCAGTAGTTCATTAGTGTTTTTAGTTTTATATTTTATTCTGAAAAATAAATTATTTCATAAGTGCCATTGTATTATAGATTATGTTCATTAACGCTTGTTTGTGTTCATGAACATTAATTTGTGCTAATTTGTGTTCATCTACGCTCGTTTTCATTCGTTTCCTAAAGTTACCAAACAAACACAAACTAACACGAATAAATTCATTTCCTTAACAAAAAACGAAGATAAAATCTCGTTTGGTAAACGTTCATGAATAGTTCGTGAACACATATATTTCTTAACAGACGAACACAAACAAGGTCTTGTTCGTGTCCGTTCAGTTCGTTTGCAGCCCTAACTATGCTTATATAATACTATTTTATAAATTTTAAAAAATAAAATATAAAAAATAAACAGAAAAGATTCGCACAACTGACACACTTAAAATTTTTTTTAGGGCAGCCCATGCGTTTGGGCCGTGTACCCATACAACATCGACATTTTGGGCCGGATCTGCTAACCTAGGCCTCCATTAATGGCGCGAATATTTCCCGCCAAATCTCACAACCTAGAAACCTAAAAGGGGGGAAAATGCGTTGATGTGCCCTCACTCACAACCCTAAACACTATCACAGAAATGGCGGGAGGAAATACCGGTGGAGAGAACCGTCCCAACGAGTCGCCGTCATCGTCAGATCACGGCGGAAACCTAAATTCCAGTCAGTTTAACGGCAATCCACCGTCCACACCAGATTCTCCTACCTCTGCTGGATTCAACACAGATCAGCTTCCGTTCAACAGCCGTACGTCGGAAAACTACTCAGATTACGACGACGATGAAGCCGCTGTCGATCCGGATATCATCCCTGACGAACCAGAAGATATCGGTGATGAAGAAGGTGAAGGTGAAGGCGAAGATCTGTACGACGATAATTACATCAAGTAAGTTGTCAGTTATCTATCGATTTCACATTCAAAGTTCTTTTAAACTCTTATTTACATATATCTACACACACACTCACACAAACACTTGTAATAAACTGTTTTTATGATGTAGTGATTACCGGAGGATGGATGAGCACGATCAGTACGAATCGGTTGGATTGGATGAATCGCTTGAGGACGAGAGAGATCTGGATCAGATTATGGCGGATCGTAGGGCTGCAGAGATGGAACTTGATGCTAGAGACGGTGTTGCTTCTCAACGGAAGCTTCCTCATCTGCTTCATGATCAAGGTCTGTTGATTATCGACTTTTTGTGTTGATTTGTTTTTATTTATTTTTTATTGTTGAAGTGTTTACTGTTGTTTAGATGCCTGTGGTTACTTGTTCTTTGTGTTACTGTTACAATGTTTTTTTCTGGATATTTTGTGGAAATTGGAGCAGTTAGGCGTTGCTAGAATGATTCAAAAGCATCTGGTTGGAATTTTATATGTAGTTTTTCAAACTTATTAATTTGATTGGATTGGATTTCGATGACTTGTTTTGACTGACTTGACTGATTACTAATGTTTGGCCCAACTAGTTGAAGTTACTAACGATTAATTGGCGATTAATCTCGATCTTTACAACACTGGCTATGCCTACTACTTATTGTATATTAATTGTAGTTTGGTTTTGACCAATTATGGATACTTGTGTTGGTGGCACTGTATTTGGTTTTTAGTATGGTGTCAAGGTTAATTGTACCATTTATATAAAAATATTTTTTTACTGGGTAGCATGTTAATTTGTTCTTTATGTTTATTAAGTGGTGGCAGAAAGAGTAATGAAGTATAATTAACATGGTTTATTTAGCTATATGTTGTATATTATGTGTAGCTTAGTTTGACTATTCGCTGGTTTTTATTTAGGTGGTATTATATTACCTGTCAAACTTGCTTTGAAAGTTCAGTATGCTCTTTAGTTGTATTTTATATTGTTTGATACAGTATTGTCTTGTGCAAGGAAACTCCCGTTTTCATATAGAAATGCATCTTTTATTACAATTCTGATATACCATTGGTCTATTGTATCGTCTTGTTCGGTTTGGATTGCATGTATAAACCTTGTGTTGCTGGTCGTGTCATCTATCCCATCTGTAAGCCTGCTCTTTGTATTGTAAATGTATGATTAAGCTGTGTTTTCATATCTATGCTCACAGACACAGACGATGAAAGCATTCGTCCTTCAAAGAGGACTAGAGCTGATTTTAGACCTCCTCCTAGTCCAGCATTTAGCAGTGGTGGTGGCGGTGGTGGAGGTGGTGATGACCCACCCACTACTGATCAGACAGATGATGATATGTTTGATGTACACACTTTTATCTTATTTCACACTGTGTATTTCATTCATCAAGCTGCAGCATCACACATCATATAATTTGTTTTTTGGCACTATTTTTGTAGGATGATGATAATGATGAAGGTGAGTTCGAGATGTATCGTGTTCAGGGAACCCTAAGGGAGTGGGTCACTAGAGATGAAGTACGTCGTTTTATTGCTAAGAAGTTCAAGGAATTCTTACTCACTTATGAAAACCCAAAGACCCATGATCATGATTATCTTACACAAATAAGGGAAATGATTGCAGGTAAAGAGTCTTATTTTTTGTTATATATACACGTTCTTTTGTTTATCTCTCTTTTGGATAACAGGTCATGTGGTTCAATGATTGTTATATACTTATATTCAATTAAACATTCCATATTTGCAGTCAACAAGTGCAGTCTGGAGATCGACTATAAACAGTTTATATACACCCACCCAAATATTGCCATCTGGCTGGCAGATGCACCACAGTCTGTTCTCGAGGTTATGGAGGAAGTTGCTAATAAAGTTGTATTTAATATAAATCCAAATTACACAAAGATTCAACAAAAAATCTATGTCAGAGTTACCAACTTACCTGTTTATGACCAAATTCGCAACATAAGGTATTACCTTTTTCTTTATTATAAGCTGATATATATAATACGTATGCATTTTTAAAACCATTTTGCGATTTTTTTAATTTCAGGCAAATCCATTTAAACACTATGATTCGCGTAGGAGGTGTTGTGACGCGAAGATCTGGAGTTTTTCCTCAGTTACAGCAAGTGAAATATGACTGTAACAAGTGTGGGGCCGTCTTGGGACCCTTTTTCCAAAATTCATATTCCGAGGTGAAAGTTGGCTCCTGCCCGGAGTGCCAGTCAAAGGGACCATTTACAGTCAACATTGAGCAGGTGACTTATATTTATTGTTTTACTTTGCTAACACAGAAAATGATCTTATTCTTGTATTATACATTTATACTCTTCTTGTGGCAGACTATATATCGGAATTATCAGAAGCTTACCCTTCAAGAAAGCCCTGGCATTGTTCCAGCTGGCAGATTGCCACGATACAAAGAAGTGATACTTTTGAATGATCTGATCGATTGTGCTCGCCCTGGGGAAGAGATTGTAATACTCTTTTTACTTGTTCCTGTCTTAATGTTTTTCAGATTCTTTTATCGTACCAGTAAACATCTTAATATTTTTTTTTTCCTTTTTATTCACAGGAGGTTACGGGAATATACACCAACAACTTTGATTTGTCACTGAACACCAAAAATGGATTCCCTGTTTTCGCCACAGTAATTGAAGCAAACCATGTTACGAAGAAACAAGACTTATTTTCAGCGTATAAACTTACCCAAGAGGACAAAGAAGAAATCGAGAGGTTGTCTAAAGATCCACGTATTGGAGAAAGGGTATGTTTTTATAAACTATATAGAAAAACTGAGAAGATTCATTTAAGGGTGTGCATGGTTCGGTTTTATGGTTAAACACTAAAACTGAAACGGTTCGGTTTGGTTATTTTGGTTTTTGGAACCTAATTATTTAAAATTCAATAATAAAAAGTATAATCCAAAATTTAAGATTCTTAGATGTTTACATTTAAGTTATTAAATTTAACATTTTTAATTAACATTGTTCACATAAACCTAACCTTCTTTATGTTTCTTCAAAAAATTTATTAAGACATTTTCTTTTATGATACTTTGAAGATCAATTTAATTTTTATATTAAATTTTGTTATTTTGTAGGCAATAGATAAATCATTTCAATTATAAATAAACATGTTAATGCTTTTATTATAAATACTTAACATTCAAGAATAAAATAATAATTTCTACTGGCATGAGTTAAACACTTAAACATTTAAACTTAAACATAAAATGTATGAACTGGGCCTACTATTGTAACTTATTGGTTCGGTTTCGGTTATTGAAAATGGTTACCGAAAATCAAACCAAAATATTATTATTAATTTGAAACTCAAACCGTCAGTTTTTGTTTCGGTTCAGTTATTTTGGTTATTTCGGTTACGGTTCGGTTATTTCTGTTTTCTGATCACCCCTCGATGCATTTATGTCTGTTACATAGCATCTCATATGGATTATGTGTGAAAATGATCAGATTGTCAAGTCAATTGCTCCATCAATCTATGGTCACGAAGATATAAAGACCGCAATCGCGCTTGCGATGTTTGGAGGTCAAGAGAAAAATGTGCAAGGGAAACATAGGTTGCGAGGAGACATAAACGTGCTGCTGTTAGGTGATCCCGGAACTGCAAAATCTCAGTTTTTAAAGTAAGTTTCGGCTGAATTTATTTTACTCGTTTAATCATATAAAAAGCAACTTCGGTTTTAATTTTCTTGTGAATTTTGTTTCGAAGATATGTTGAAAAGACGGGTCAAAGGGCAGTTTACACAACTGGAAAAGGAGCTTCTGCTGTAGGTCTTACAGCAGCAGTGCACAAGGATCCAGTCACACGTGAGTGGACCCTTGAAGGTGGGGCCCTTGTTTTAGCTGATAAAGGGATATGTCTAATAGACGAATTTGACAAAATGAATGATCAAGATAGGTAATTAAGTCTGTCTGCTTGTTTGTAGATTTATTTTTAACAAAAGTATTTTATATATCTAATTTGTATTTTCACCTTTATCAGGGTAAGTATTCATGAGGCTATGGAACAACAAAGTATAAGCATATCTAAAGCTGGAATTGTAACTTCACTTCAAGCTAGATGCTCTGTTATTGCTGCAGCTAATCCAATTGGAGGAAGGTGAGCTAAAATATTTAAAATTGCATAAATATCTTATTGTTGCTTGATAAGTTCATATGTGAATGAATCTAATACTTGTTAAATTGTGATTTTTTTGCAGATACGATTCCTCTAAAAACTTCTCACAAAATGTTGAATTAACAGATCCAATTGTCTCTAGATTCGATGTTCTCTGTGTTGTGAAGGTTATATATATCTATATCAGTCTCCTACTCTTTATATCCTTCATGTCCTTCATGTTTTTATATATTGTTGTAGATTTGTAGTTAACATGGTAAAACGGTTTAATGCAGGACGTGGTGGACCCCGTCATGGACGAGATGCTTGCAACGTTTGTGGTGGATAGTCATTTTAAATCAAAACCGAAAGGTGCTAACTTGGATGACAAGTCGGTCAACAATTCTCAGGAAGATATTCACGACACTTCCATGTTAGCAGATCCTGAGGTATCTTTATTCACGACAGACACCATTAGTTATTCTTCCAACTTTTTTAACTAATTTTTTGGTTGACTTTTGACCTGTAGATACTTTCTCAAGACATGTTAAAGAAGTACATCACATACGCCAAGTTAAACGTATTCCCAAGGTTGCATGATGCTGATTTAGACAAACTCACAACAGTCTATGCTGAATTAAGAAGAGAATCATCGGTGAGTTTTTAATAAAAAAACATTTTAGCTTAAGATGTTAAGGTTGTATTATGTTTCAATCAAGTGACACGTGTGTAGCATGGGCAAGGAGTACCAATAGCTGTAAGGCACATAGAATCAATGATCCGAATGTCAGAAGCTCATGCTCGGATGCATCTCAGGCAACATGTCACTCAAGAAGATGTTGACATGGCCATTCGTGTTCTGCTTGACTCGTTTATTTCCACTCAAAAGTTTGGAGTGCAGAAGGCCCTTCAAAAGGTATATCGGACTTTCATTTTTTATGAGCTGGTTATGTTTTTGCGATTTTAAAATTAAAGAAATGATTTTATGGTGCAGAGCTTTAAAAAGTATATGACATTCAAGAAGGATTTCAATGGAATTGTGTTGCATCTACTTAACCAACTGGTGAAAGAAGCGCTACGTTTGGAAGAGATAGTTTCCGGGTCTAGGAGAGATGTTACACATGTGGATGTGAAGGTGGCCGACTTGCAAAACAGGGTACTTTATATTTTTATAAATTTATTTTTATGTTTTTTGAATATATTGGGAGGCAGTTGAATGAGCGACTGTTTGTGGTTTGGTGTTTGTGTGCAGGCGTTGGATTACGAAATAACTGATCTGAAGGAGTTTTTTACAAGTATGGATTTCGAGCGTGGTAACTTTGAGCTGGATGAAGAAAGAGGTGTGATAAGGCATCTGCTTGTAAGATGAACCAACTGATGTATGGTTGAAACTTTTTAATTTGCCTTTGAAATTTGGAAGAAACAGTTTTACATTATGAGATGAAGTACTTGGATTAAGCTGTCAGTAATTTATTATCTACTATTTGTAGCTTATTAAACTAGTCAGTTGTTTTTATTATTGTTATTTTTTTTTTGCTTTTGGTTTATTTAAAAATGGCGTACTATTGTAATTAAAATATGAGTTAAATGTCATTTTAGTCCCTGTGGTTTGTGGTTTAGGTCATTTTGTCAGTTTAGTTTTAAATATTTTATTTTTCATCTGTGGGTCTAAAAAGGTTTCACCGTTCTATTTTAGTCCACTAGGTTAAATTCATCAATTATTTCTGTTAACTAGAAAGACGATTCAGTCTTTTTATATGACCGAATTGTCCTTCTAGTTAACAGAATTACATATAAAATAATTGAATTGCCCCTTTTTGTTAACAGAAATAATGGATGAAGCTAACCCAGTGGACTAAAATGACAACGGTTTGGACTCACAGACAAATGAAACTTTTGTACTAAACTTGCAAAATAGCCCAAACCCATAGGGACTAAAATGGACTTTAACTCTTAAAATATAAAATCAATAGTTTATATGTATTTTTTTTTCTTTATAAAATCCGAATACATTCGATTATAATTTATGATTGAAGTTATTAGAAGGCCTTAGGGCTGTCACTTTTGGTGGAATAAAGGTGATGAAGAATTTAAGTGTCTTATGCGAGGTTGTCACTTTGAATTCCGAGCCCACTCGGGTTTTCATTCAACTGTGTGTTACGCTAGAGAGTTCTGCTTTTGTGGTGACATGACTGTCAAGTAGTAGCCAGTGGTATGGTTTTCCTGGAGAACGCCCAAGCCAAAAAGCCAGCGTGAGCCTGGTTAAGACAACATAGTTTGACCGAAGTAATGCAACAGGGCTCTCCAATTTGGATAGTGCCATGGCCAAACACAAGAAAGTCTTTAAAAAAAATATATAAGAAATGTTAGAAAATTCCATGTCGTTGGAAAGACTTGGGTTCTCTTGGAGACCCAAATTCAATCCCCACCAGTGTCATATTTGGTGGATAAAAACAGTGAAGGCTAGTTCTCCCAGACCTTAGGTCAAGAGTTCGAGCCCTTAGCCATCTCGGGTTTTAGTCCACCGTGCGTTATGCCAAAGAGATTCTCTCTTGTGATGGTGCAAGCCCCTACCACTGGCAGTGAGTTGTATGGTTTCCTGGGGAACACCTTAGCCAAACTCTGACGCTAGCATAGTCTGGCCAGAGTAGTGTTAGGGCCCTCTGTTTAGGAGGGTGTGAGATTTCTTTCACAACAACTTAAAGATTCTCACCGTTAAAAAAAAAAAAAAAATCAAATTCTTAACGTATCTAGAGAATCTTACAAATAATCGCAATGCATTGTCAAGTTTATTACATTCTAATTTGGTTTACTTGCCTAGAATAAAGGAGTGTTGTGCAAAGTTAAATTTGGATACATACTTATATTAGTTAGTGGATAATTTAAATGAGAAAAAAAATTTTGTAAAAAAAAAAAAAAGAAATTTCAACCAATAATAAAGTTTTATTTTACTTCATTTAATATAAGTATTTAATGTTACTATAAGGGTACATTGGTAAATCTATATAGATCATTAATTTTTAGTCTTCCTTTTTAATAGCTAACTACATTAATTTTTTTTGTAACTTATCTTCAAAATATACATTTAAAAAAAATAAAATAAAATAATTTAAAGTGTAGGATAAAGTACGAGGTGTATAGGATAAATTACGAGTTATGTATGAAAAATTTCAATGTCTAGGATAAATTTCGAAATATGTAGCATAACTTTTGATGTGTGTAGGCAAAAATGATAATAAATGAGATAAGTGGAAAACTATTTAATATTTTACAAAATTACTCTTTGTTTTTTTTCTTCTTAATTAAACTTTATTCTTAAATGAACCTTCCCGTTATTACTTATAGAGTAAACTTTCGTTTTGCTCCCTGTGGTTTGGTCACTTTAATGGTTTTGCTCCAAACCTTTAAAAATAGCCATTTTCCTCCTTGATGTTTCAAGTTTTTCGCCAGTTTGCTCCTCGGCTCTAAGACAGTTAAAATGATCAGTTAAAAGTAGGGATATTTGAGTAATTTTAGTTGTAATTAGAAGGGTATTTTAATAATTTTATACATAAGCATTTAAGTATTTATTTTAATATTAAAAAATAAATGTTTAAGTATTATGTATTATGTATTATATCATACAATATACATATACAGAGAGAGATGCGTCAGATTGGGTTATCTTCTCTCTCACCACCAACACCGGCTGCCGCCACCAACCTCCACCACCCACCACCTCACCACCACCCGAATTCACCACTTCCCATCCCATTGATATCACCAACATCAACCACTGCCTCACCACCATCTGACATCACCACCATTAGTCACCGCAACTAACATCTCCCTGCAACTCATCCACCTCCGCAACCATCCACCACCGCAGCGACCACCCCCTTCAACCCATCCATCACCGCTACTAACATATCCCTGCAACCAATCCATCACCGCAACCATAATCCCTCTGCAACCCACCACCTTTAACCATCATCACCAACCACCACATGTCAAACACTACCTGTGATCGGAGCCCTCCCCTTCGCCTAACATCCACCACCGTCACAACCACTACTTCTCCCTGTCGCCGCTCGTAACCCTAGAACCCCCATCACATAACATTCGCCGCCGCACCCAAATTCCAGATCTGCAACCCTATACCTTAAAACCCCCAAATCCTCCACCACTCTTTTACCAGCCACCTCTAGTGAACACGTCGGGAAAAAACCTGGCCGCACGACAAAAAAACCTGCAAATCGTACAAACCTAAACCCTAGTCGTTTTGAACTGGAAACCATATCTGATCCGACGACACCTAGTGTGGCTAGGGTTTCTAATCACGGATCTTAGCGAAGATTATATCTGAGGCTACTAGTGGCGAAAAGGAGAACTCCTTGGGGTTACATTGACCTGCCAAATGAATCTAAAAAGTGATAGCTTCAATTGATAAATAAATACATATGTGATGTGTGTAAAATGCAACATATAAATTACATCAAATGAGGCATAAAACTAACCCTTTTTAGTACTAATGTTGGAAAAAGTGTGCTTTTGTCTTCCTTTTGTATTTTCAGGATTAAATGAGCGCAAATGAACAAAAGAAGCAAAAATACAGCTAAATCTAACATAAATACAAGAAAAGGAATAAACGTGGCATGCCCGACCCCTCGACAGCATCTTCCCAAGCAAAAACAATATATCAGAAGGCTGAACACGCCCCGTGCCCAGCGGACACAGGGGCATGCTCAGGTGTCTGCAGAAAAGACAAAGTTGTAGAAGCTTCTATTTCCCAACACGGGGGCGTGCCCAGCTCCACACGGCCGTGGTCAACGCTAAGATTCGCAGAATCCAAGCAAATCTTGATAGTACAGATACGCTTCTGCACACGGGGCCGTGCCCAGCGGACACGGGGGCGTGGTCAACTAATGCAGACAAACTGCAATTAATGAAGAAAGAGAAAGTGGATGGACACGGGGCCGTGCCCAGTGGAGACGGGGCCGTGTCCGGGCTTCTGTGCAGGCTATAAATAGAGGTGCTTGGTTCACTTCAAAAGCATCCCTTGACAAACCACCTCTCTCCCACTTCACCCACACTCCACCACCATCACAACACCCTCATCCACCACCATCATCCATCATCCATCATAGAGTGTGTGTAGTAGTCTCGGGATCCAAGATTGATAGTAAGAGTTCTTGACAATCAAAGACCATGTTTGCCTAAGTCTCTTACATCACTTGGTGAAGACAAGCATTTAGTGTAATACTTTTGTTTATTTAATCTTTTCGCACTTTTTATTTGGTTTTGTATTAATGACTTTAATAACTAGTTTCTTATGTTGAAGGTGAAACTTCATTATCATTTGTCCGTGGTGTCTTGGCGTTATTTTACTGTCTATATAAAATAAAAGATTTACACCATTCATATCTCTATGGTCTATATAGAGATATGTTGGCTACCTGGTCAGGGGTTAAGGGAATGGTTTGGTAAGGTTCTTGCCTTGTTCAGTGTATAGACTATAGATCCTGCAAGGACCTGGGTCAAGCTTACTAGGACCTCCTTCAATACCCACTGGTATTTGATGGCTGGGGTGCGAATAGCTTGATCCCCTCATATGTAAACTACTATTAAAACATTAACCCGGCTACTTGGGATTGTATCCCTGCTGACTCAAACCACTTAGCCGAGGGTAACGTCACCTTCAAAAGAGGGGCCTACCACTTTACGCATTAATAACTTAATTAATTATCTTCCAATAATCCAACCCTTTAGGATTGTATCATTGTTGACTCAAACTACTGGGTTGAGGGTAACGTCACATTCAAAAGAGGGGCCTACTAATATAACTAAGATAATCTCTTAAAAAGTGCAAAAGTGCGGAAAACATCAAAGGTTACACTAAAGGCGAGTCGGATCCAAGTGATTCATCTTGTCTATCTGTTTTTATTTTATTTTTATTTTCAGCATTTTTAGTTTTTATTTTCATGTTTAAAACCTTTTTCTAAAATTTTGATTTGATTAGACGTTGAGGATAAATCGGTACTAAAAGCTCTTGTGTCCTTGGACGACCTTGGTATCTTACCAACACTATACTACGCTCACGATGAGTGCACTTGCCCATATGTGTGTTTAGTGTTAGTAGAATATCGTGTTTTATAAATTTAAAACTTGACTAAAGTGTTAAAAAGGGCTAAAAATATACATAAAAATTGTATAACGCTACACACGCATCAAGTTTTTGGCGCCGCTGCCGGGGACACAAGGATTTTAAGAAAGCTTAAAATCGACGGCCTAATCAGTTTTACAAAACCTTTTTAAAACGCGCGCACATTTTCTGCATTTTTAGTTAGTTTTTGCATTTACAGTACACTGAACACGGGGCCGTGCTGCACATTTTTTTTCAAAACTCCCAGATACAGAGTCTGAACACGGGGTCGTGCTCACTGAACACGCCCCCGTGCTGCACAAAACCAATCATTTTTATTAAAACTCCCAGATACAGAACCTGAACACGGGCCGTGCTCACTGAACACGGGGCCGTGTCCGGTCTCTGTTTCCGTTTTTATTTTTGTTTTCTGGTCCCGAGACTCTGTTGTGGTCTGCTGAGTGATTCTTATGGATCAATACTCATGAGATTACAACTACACCTATGAGGAGGATGATTATAGGGAAGACTTTTGCACCATTTGTGGTAACCCTCACTCGGTACAATATTGTGACCTCTTTGAACCATCCACTTCATACAACTACTATCAGGAGCCCAGGTACGAGCCGTCCGCTTCATATACATCCTATGAAGACCTAAGGTATGAACCTTCTCCCTCATACTCATATTTTGATGAACCAAGGTATGAGCCTTCATACTCATACTTTGAGGAACCAAGATATGAGCCTCCACCTTCATATGCTTATTACGAGGAACCATGGCGTGAACAACCCACCTCATATGAGTATTATAAAGAACAAAGTTACGACCCTTATCCATCATATACTTACAATGAGGAACAATGGTGTGAACCATCTACTTCATATGAGTATTATGAGGAACCAAGGATCGAACTTCCAGATTCAAACTTTGAGGATCCAGATCCTTACTCTATCACCCACATAGCCGATAAGATAATAGAACACATTAAAACTATCGAGCGCTGCATAAAAGAATCCCGCGCAAGGGAATAGGAGTCCCGCGCAAGGGAAGAATTAACTTGTAATAAAGAAGAGATAGTTGAAAATGTAAAAATGGAAGAACAAGTAAGTGAAAAGACGACACATGAATTAAACAACGAAAAAGGTGAGTCCGACAACGTTGAAATTCAAGAAGAGTCTAATTTTAAAGAAATTAATCTCTTGTCACCTTCTTTCGAAAATCATTGTTTAGTACCCACTCATGCTAAGTTTTTAAAAGAGTTAAACACTAACACTAAAATTGCCGAAACGGTAAGCAATAAGTTAACAAATGATCAAACTTCGCTAATAAAAGAAGATCCATTTGAAATTAATATTACACCGGTTCCATGTTTTTTTCAAAATTCCTTTATTAGTAATATTACAATTGATAAAGATCTTTGTGTTAATATAATGCCAAACTACATTTTCGAAAAATTAAGTATTGGTGATTTTTCTTCACTTCAAATACCCATTTTTCTATCTAATCGGAAGATAATAAAATTAATAGGGGTAGTTGAGGATGTCTTGGTCCAAACAAATCAAATGGTAATCCCAACCGACTTTGTCATCCTTGATGACGCCCCTCTAGTGTTGGGACGACCTTTTGTAAAGACCCACGAAGCCTTGAAAAATCGGAAGTACAATAATCTATCTATTCAATTAGGGGCATTTAAAAAGAGTGTCGATCTTGAGCGTGCAATGAAATACCCATTCGGCAATAATGACCCCCTAATTGAAGATGAAGATGAACCACCCAATACAAGAGAAGAAATTGACCACTTTGTTGAAGAAGAGGTCGCCATAGAACAAACCTTTGGGGTTCTTGATCAAAATGAGCAACCCAATAAGGAGTCTCCTAAAGACCCACCTCTTGAGTTCGAAGAACTTTCAAAAGGTTTGGAATATGCTTTTCTAGATAAAGATGGTAAATCACCTGTAATTATTTCATCAAAATTAACTAGTTTAGAAAAAGAAAAATTAATTACGCTTCTGAAAAAACACAAAAACGCGATCGCATGGAAGCTTGTAGATATTAAAGGAATAAGTCCTTCCATGTGCACGCACAGAATTTTAATGAATGATGACTATAAATCGGTAATATAACCACAACGTAGAGTAAATCCAAATGTCCAAGAAGTGGTTAAAAACGAAGTCATCAAATTACTTGACGCCGGACTCATTTACCCAATTTCCGATAGTCCTTGGGTAAGTCTTGTCCAAATAGTTCCAAAGAAAGGAGGTATGACGGTAATAACTAATGAGAAAAATGAATTAATACCAACAAGAACCGTCACTGGATGGAGGGTATGTATAGATTATCGTCGATTAAATGAGGCAACAAGGAAAGATCACTTTCCTTTACCTTTTATTGATCAAATGTTAGAAAGATTATCCGGTCACAAATTTTATTGTTTCTTAGATGGTTTTTAAGGTTACTTTCAAATCCCGATAGCACCCGAAGACCAGGAAAAGACAACATTTACATGTCCCTATGGAACTTTTGCTTATCGACGCATGCCGTTTGGTCTATGTAATGCCCCCGCAACCTTTCAACGTTGCATGGTGGCCATCTTCCATGACATGATAGAAAAGACAATGGAAGTCTTCATGGACGACTTTTCTATCTTTGGAGATTCAAATGACCAATGCCTCGATAACCTTGAACGAATGCTATCCCGATGTGAGGAAACTAACCTCGCCCTTAACTGGGAAAAATGCCATTTCATGGTAACCGAAGGAATAGTACTCGGTCACAAAATCTCAAGCGAAGGAATGGAGGTTGATCGAGCAAAAATAGACACTATTTCTCGATTACCACCCCCATCCTCCGTTAGAGCTATCAGAAGCTTCCTAGGGCATGCCGGATTTTATAGACGATTCATCAAAGACTTTTCCAAAATCTCAAGACCTCTAACGAAATTACTTGAAAAAGATGCTCCTTTCATCTTTGAAAAGGATTGCAATCAAGCATTTATAACACTAAAGGAAATTCTAGTCAATGCACCTATCATGATAGCGCCTGATTGGAAACTACCTTTCGAAATCATGTGCGATACAAGTGACTTTGCAGTTGGAGCCGTCTTGGGACAAAGAAAAGATAAGCATTTCCACCAAATTTATTATGCTAGTAAAACACTTAATGATGCATAAGAAAATTATACAACAACAGAAAAGGAATTACTAGCCGTGGTATTTGCTTTTGATAAATTTTGTTCTTATCTTGTTCTTTCTAAAACGATAGTTTATACAGATCATGCAGCCATTCGATATCTCTTTAAGAAACCGGATGCTAAACCACGTTTGATTCGGTGGATTCTACTCCTCCAAGAATTTGACATTGAAATAAAAGACAAAAGAGGAGCGGAAAACACCGCAGCAGATCATCTTTCCCGCTTGGAAGACCCAACTTTGTAGGCAACCGGGACGAGCAAATCAATGAAAAATTCCCAACGGAGTCCCTGGAAATGGTGGAATACCGAGAAGAGCCATGGTACGCCGACTATGCTAACTACCTAGCTAGCGGTATAGTCACAAAAGGATGGCCACATCATCAAAGAAAGAAATTCTTTGCCGATGTAAAACTATATTTTTGGGAAGATCCTTATCTTTTCAAAATGTGTGCTGATCAACTCATCCGTCGATGCGTACATGGTAGAGAAGCAAGAAGAATTCTCCGCCATTGTCATGAGGGTCCATACGGAGGACATCATGGTGCCGCTAGTACCGCATGAAAGGTATTTGATTCAGGATTCTATTGGCCAACCATTTACAAAGACGCTCAAAGTGTTGTCAAGACATGTGACGCTTGCCAAAGATCAGGTAATATTTCTTCCAAAAACGAAATGCCACAAAATGGCATTCTTGTTTGTGAAATTTTTGATGTGTGGGACTCGACTTTATGGGACCTTTCCCACCGTCAAAAGGAAACAAATATATACTTGTGGCGGTAGATTACTTGTCTAAATGGGCCGAGGCCGAGGCACTTCCAACAAATGATGGAAGAGTCGTGGTAAGATTTCTGAAAAGATTATTCTCTCGTTTTGGAACATCAAAAACTTTAATAAGTGATAGAGGTACCCATTTTTGTAACTATCAACTTGAAATTTTTTTAACAAGGTATGGGGTCTATCACCGGGTCTCAACAGCATATCACCCTCAAACAAACGGACAAGCCGAAGTGACTAATAGAGGTTTAAAAAAAATACTTGAAAAAACCGTAGGGTTAAATAAAAAAGAATGGGCCGATAAATGAGACGATGCTTTATGGGCTTTTCGAACAGCGTACAAAACAACAATAGGTACAACCCCATATAAGCTTGTCTATGGAAAAAGTTGTCATTTGCCAGTAGAAATAGCACACAAGGCCTACTGGGCAATTAAAAACGTAAACTTAGACTTAGAAATTGCCGGTAAAAATCGATTTTGCCAATTAAATGAATTAGACGAATTAAGGAATTATGCATACTCTAACTCCGAAATTTATAAGGAAAGAATGAAAAATTTGCATGATAAACACATTAAACCTAATGAATTTCAGGTAGGAGATCAAGTTCTATTGTTTAATTCACGACTTCGATTATTTCCTGGTAAATTAAAGTCTAGGTGGTCAGGACCTTTTTCCATCACCCATATTTTCCCACACGGTGCAGTCGAAATTAAATCTCGGAATGGGATTCCATTCAAAGTCAATGGCCAATGGCTAAAGCTTTATCAAGGATTTATTGAGGATGAGGAGGAAGAAATCTCGCTACAAACGGTCGAAGAATGAAACAAAGGTTCAAGCATCAACATCGTACCTTGTAAGTTACGAACATCGGGAAAAACATCTAAATCGGTAAGATTTCTAAAACCAAGTTTCGGGAAACAGGGCACTCACATGAGCACTTATTTTTTTTAATTTGCCCGCCCGCAGGGCCGTGTCCGCGCAACTGTCGGGGATAAAACCCCTTTTCCTTCACTTTCTTCATTCCACACGCCCCGTTTCCTCAAAAACTCTCTGGTTCCGGCGAAAATTCCTACAGATTTCAACGTTTCCCCTTCTTCTAACAACGTAAAGGTATGATTCTATCCTTATAATTAGTTAGTTTAAGTACTTGCATATAGTTTAACATCAAAATTTGGGGAAAAATCTAGGGTTCTTCAACTTGAACCGGATCAAACCCCAAATTTTTGCTTAGATATGTTAGTATTAGTATAGATACATGTTATAGGAAGTAAATCAACTTGTATTGTTTGTAGATTTGCCTGATTTCTCACAAAATCCCCAAACCCTTGTTTTTGAACCGAAAAAGATGAAATTGAAGGGGTAAACGGTTTGTTTTGGGAAAAACGGCACTTGGAATTTCATTTTCGAGGAAAACCGCCCCTACTGGACCAAAAATTTTCAAGTTTTCGGGACCGGGTCGAAAAATGGGAGTTTTGGGAAACAGACGCCTGGACACGGGGTCGTGCTCAGCGAGCACGGGGGCGTGTCCAGCCGATTTCAGGCGAACACGGGGTGTGTCCGTTGAACGCGAGGTCGTGTTCAGCCGACTGTTTTCAGTTTTCTTTGAAAATTTCACTGTTTCATGCTAATTGTTTGGTGTTTTCTTTCAGATGGCCAAGAAATTTACCAGATTCAACGCAAGTGAGTTAGCTGCTCAGGCGCGGTATGAGGTGCTAAGAACTAGGCCCGAGGAAAATCCCCGACAGGTGTGCATGGACACTCTTGAGGCAGTGAACCAAATAGACCGCTTCAACAACATTGTCACCGTCCCACTACGAGCTGCTTTTTGCACCCGGCTTCACTCTGTGCATGAATACAACATGGAATTTTACAGCACGTTCGTCTTCAATACAAGAGCGGATCCGTTTGACAATGAGGGGGTAGAGTTCCGTTGTGAAGAGAACACCGGCGGTCTCCGCGAGATTCCAGAAAATCAACGCCAAGCCGCTTGGGCTCAGATCGGGGAGGGCAACTATAACCCGAGCCGAACTAAGAGCACACTGTTGAGTGACCCTCTCTACCGCTACATCCACAGGGTCCTCAGCTACACTCTCTGCCAGAGATACGACAATGGTGGTGTTGTAGGGTTGCGTGATCTGCTAGTTCTCCATTGCATTCACAACCATGTCAAACTTGATGTTCCATACCTGCTACTCCGTAACATGCACTTAAAACAACTTGCTACTCCCCCAACTCCTATCCTGTTTGGAGGGTGGATCTACCGCCTTTTCAAACACTTTGTGCCAAGGATGCCGAGGTCCTTTCAAAAGAGACCGTGGTCGGGAAAAGTGGACATGGTCATTTGCCGCTACATGAACTTGATCAATGAAGCGGATGACGGGACGGTCAGGTTTCAAATAGTTCAAGGGCATGCATGGAACCCTCAAGAAGCTCTCGTCCTACATGCTCCACACATCTGTCCTCCTCCCCAGTACCACTACCAGCACCATGGTGATCCGGGTCAATCCTCCTCTCAAGGAGGTGGTTTTCCTAACCTTTAGAGCTTACATGATTTATTGCAGGAAAATATTATGTGCACCAGTAACACCTACAACATGGCCATCAACACATACGCACGGGTAGGAGTGATAGAAAGAAATATCTCCGACATGTAGGATGATATTGGGAACATCCGGGAGTATATGGCGGGCCACGGAGGGGATGATAATGATGAAGACGAGGACATGGATTGAGCGGGAGGAGTTGGAGGTAGCATCACACGGTTGGAGGTCTAACAGGTTAACCCTTATCTCTCATGAACAATTGCATGGCCTGCGTGCCATTTGTTGAACAATTTACTTCTCTTAACACTTTTTAATTTTCTGCATTTCTTTTCTTTTTATTTTGTGATGTGGATGATGAAACTTTGGTAAATTAGGATGTTTGTTATTGTTTGGTGTGGTATTTATTAGTAAAACAGGTACCTACATGGCTTAGAGCACTAAACATTAGTGCTACTAAAGCCGGGACAGCAGAACCGAAAGCAGAAACCTGTTTTAATTGTTTGCAGATTGTCCACACGTGCCCAGCCGACACGCCCCCGTGCCCACCGCCCAAACCTGCTGTTTGTCTAAATTATGCAGATTTTTGCCTAACACAGGGCCGTGTTCACTAGACACGCCCCCCCGTGTCCACCTTCTGTAAGTTCTCGTTACTGGCAATCTGACCACGGGGCCGTGCTCATCCGACACGGGCCCGTGTCCAGATGCCCAGTAACATAAATTTTTGTTTTAACACACCTTTTTTTAACACATTCAATCAACCTAAAAACTTATTTTTGGGACACATTGAGGACAATGTGTAATTTAAGTGTGGGGGGGGGGGGGGGGATGCTAAAACCTTGAATTTTGCAAGTTCTAATTACAAGCCTTACACAAAACTCTATTGGAACCGCTAAACACCCCAAAAATTTTTCAAAAACTTTTCATTTTTTTTACTTGTCTTGGTTTAAATTGGGAATAACAAGTTCTAAAAAGGTTATATTTTTACGAATTTACAACCGATAGCGTCGTGATAAAAAGAACCAGCATAAGAAAATTATGAAACGGCATGACAAATCTAGTTAAAATTTGATTATATATACTTGATTACACTAAAAACCCATTCCCACAAAAAGTGAGTTTTGAGCCTTTATTGAGCATTACACATCTTTAAACTAAATGCTCATCTTTCGTTTCTTGTGTGAATAGCCGCTTGGTTTCTTACGACTCTAGAACTTGCCATGACAATACATTCCCGGTCCTTACCAACTTAAACCCAAGTAAGTAAATGATGGAGGCATTAGGACTAACCATTTTTCTTTCAACACCATTTTTTTTACCACCTACCCAAAATCCCTCTAGTTAACCCCTTTGAGCCTAAACCTTTTCATTTCTAAACCCACAAAACAAACACCCTTTACCCACCAAAACCCTTTTTCATTTTAAACCCTTTATTTTAGTAAAAAGCTCGGTCTTCATGTGACATTCCTTATCAAAAAAAAAAATGATGAAGTCTAGAAATAAACAAACAAGTTCCTCAAAAGAAACCTTGTTTGAAAAATGCTTCGTTTAAATAAAAAGTTTTACGAAAATCGACGCTTTTTACGCTTTTCGCCCTTTTTTACTAACCACTAACCCAAAACCACCTACCTTTACCCAAGCCTAACCCTTCCCCAAAGTCCTCTTGATATTTACAAAGGTTTATAGTTAAAAAGGAGGAGGTTTGATTGCTTGGAAAACATATGGTAGAAGTAAGTTCCATGCCGTCCTCGAGTGTTTCACAAAAATACATCTTCGGCCGAGTGTTGAGTGATCTCCCGTGAGGTATGTGAACTTGTATATAAATAGAATTTTAAAAAGGCATGTTATGCCCAAATAAGTAATTTCTCTTATGAAAGGTTCTAAATAAATCATAACGAATAGGATTGTAAATAACATAAAAATAAAGCCTAATAAAGATCTTGGAATCCCGACACTCAAGACAAGCCCAAAACTTCTCTTCTACCCATTCCATTTGGGTGTGTAAGCCACATTATAAAGAGTTTTGCTTGAGGACAAGCAAAGATTCAAGTGTGGGGGTATTTGATGTGTGTGAAATGCAACATATAAATTACATCAAATGAGGCATAAAACTAACCCTTTTTAGTACTAATGTTGGAAAAAACGTGCTTTTGTCTTCCTTTTGTATTTTCAGGATTAAATGAGCGCAAATGAACAAAAGAAGCAAAAATATAGCTATATCTAACATAAATACAAGAAAAGGAATAAACTTGGCATGCCCGACCCCTCGACAGCATCTTCCCAAGCAAAAACAAGATATCAGAAGGCTGAACACGCCCCGTGCCCAGCGGACACGGGGGCGTGCTCAGGTGTCTGCAGAAAAGACAAAGTTGTAGAAGCTTCTATTTCCCAACACGGGGGCGTGCCCAGCTCCACACGGCCTTGGTCAACGCTAAGATTCGCAGAATCCAAGCAAATCTTGATAGTACAGATACGCTTCTGCACACGGGGCCGTGCCCAGCGGACACGGGGGCGTGGTCAACTAATGCAGACAAACTACAATTAATGAAGAAAGAGAAAGTGGATGGACACGGGGACGTGTCCGGGCTTCTGTGCAGGCTATAAATAGAGGTGCTTGGTTCACTTCAAAAGCATCCCTTGACAAACCACCTCTCTCCCACTTCACCCACACTCCACCACCATCACAACACCCTCATCCACCAACATCATCCATCATAGAGTGTGTGTAGTAGTCTCGGGTTCCAAGATTGATAGTAAGAGTTCTTGACAATCAAAGGCCATGTTTGCCTAAGTCTCTTACATCACTTAGTGAAGACAAGCATTTAGTGTAATACTTTTGTTTATTTAATCATATCGCACTTTTTATTTGGATTTGTATTAATGACTTTAATAACTAGTTTCTTATGTTGAAGGTGAAACTTCCTTATCATTTGTCCGTGGTGTCTTGGCGTTATTTTACTGTCTATATAAAATAAAAGATTTACACCATTCATATCTCTACGGTCTATATAGAGATATGTTGGCTACTTGGTAGGGGGTTAAGGGAATGGTTTGGTAAGGTTCTTGCCTTGTTCAGTGTATAGACTATAGATCCTGCAAGGACCTGGGTCAAGCTTACTAGGACCTCCTTCAATACCCACTGGTATTGGATGGCGGGGGTGCGAATGGCTTGATCCCCTCATATGTAAACTACTATTAATACATTAACCCAGCTACTTGGGATTGTATCCCTGCTGACTCAAACCACTTAGTCGAGGGTAACGTCACCTTCAAAAGAGGGGCCTACCACTTTACGCATTAATAACTTAATTAATTATCTTCCAATAATCCAACCCTTTAGGATTGTATCCTTGCTGAGTCAAACTACTGGGTTGAGGGTAACGTCACCTTCAAAAGAGGGGCCTACTACTATAACTAAGATAATCTCTTAAAAAGTGCAAAAGCGGAAAACATCAAAGGTTACACTAAAGGCGAGTCGGATCCAAGTGATTCATCTTGTCTATCTGTTTTTATTTTATTTTTATTTTCAGCGTTTTTGTAACACCACGTAAAAACATGTCCAATTATGTAAAGACACGTGTCCTAAACTCTATATATGGGAAAGATTGAGTTTGAAGGACTAAAGTTGCCAAACGATGAAAATATGAAACCATATGGACTAAAAGTGTCAACATGCTAATTTATGCCTCTGAGTGACCTTTTACTAAATCCGAGACCTTATAGTGTTGAAACACGCTCTCGGAAATAATTGAGAATGATTATGAAAGTTGAAGGATCAAAGGTGTCGAGTTTGAAAGATTTCATAATTCTGATCGACCTCTTACGGACCGCAAGGGATAAGGCTTACGGTCCGTAAGGAGGGTACCTGGGCGATACAAATTTAAATCGGTTACGGACCTTAAGGAGTCTGGCTTACGGTCCGTAAGGCCTGTATCTGGGCAGAAAAATATGGACAGCTGCAGGTTTTCATCTTTAACCGACTCTATAACCTGCAAATCAATACTATGAGCATGTTGCTGGTTTTATTATACCACTAGGACACCTGGGGTGATCCTAAACATCCTCAAAACACCTGTATTGATCTTGGATCATGCCATTCAAGTATAAATAGGCACTTATGTTGCCTAGTCCATTGCTCACTTCACTCAAAACATTCTCTACTCTCTCATCTGGTGGTTCTTGATTTAGAAGAGGATCAAGAAGTGTAGAAAAGATAGCTAGGATCTTATGTAAGTGCCTTAGTCCCTGCTTAGTTCATTTTATTAGCTTAAAAACGGAAAAGTCAAAGATATCGTAAATAGACTTTGACTTTCAGTTTAATCACAAATGGTCCAGCCACTGACCGAAATAAAAGTGGTTATGGGACCATATTAAGGTTGGTGATTAACCCTTAAAAGGGCACCTCCTAATTATTTCGTTTGACTAGTTAATTGTCGGGTCAAACAAATAAGTCAAAAAGTCAAACTGGACATAAATTAACATAATGATTTAAACTAATAAAACAGAGGTTATAAATTATATTTTAGCATTCTAATAACTTAGTAATTAGTATTAGAACATGTTTAAACATGTCTAACCCGACAATTATCAGTCTAAGGTCGGTTCATAACCGAAAGTCGCAAAAGCTTGACTTTTGCTTTGACTTTCAGTTCTGACCCGATTGAGCTTAATTCTCCCATGTTTTAAGCTTCCATTAGGACCACATTATACAGTAGTATAACCCTCTGGAGTTATATTGCTTGGTCCCTAGTAGTTTGAATTATATGCTCTTGTTTGTTATTATGCTTATAAATGCCATAATTGCCCTTTTGACATATAATTGAGATTTTTAGAAATGTGAGAGGACAAAAACCTTTGCTACTGATATATAAGCTTGTCCCGAAAATTTGACATCAGTTCTTGGTCTCAAACAGAAGTTATGCTCGATATCGTAATTAGAAGCTTTTTATTAATTAAATTACGATATCTTGTATAAAACATGTTTAAACTTGGATTTTGAACCAAAACTCATTACCTAATGTTGAGATATTAATTTTAAGGATTTTTGGTCAGATTATAATCTGCTCATATCATAGAGTTCTTATGTAATTTGGTAAATGACGATAATACCCTTTTCATGCATAAAATGAGATTAACAAATGATTTGAATGCCAAACCTATTCCTACTGATTTCATACATTAAATAAATTATTTTGAACAATTAAAACTGATCAAAATCTCATATTTACCTAAACATCTTAATTATCGTCAATTAGCGAGTTTTACACTAATTAGGTGCATGGTATTGTTTAAAATCATATTTAACACCTAAGACTTGTTACCTACTAAATTTTTAAACAAATATTAATATTCTTACAGTAGGTATAAGTCATGAACTCAGACTTCTAAAAAATGACCTTAAAAGCATATGTGAAATGACCAAAATGCCCTTCTGGGGCATAGTTTGGCCATAAATGGTAAACCTCACATATATATAATATCTAACTGATGTAATGTGATAATATATATATATATTTACTGATTATCAAAGACCAGAACCTCAGTTTGTTATAAAATCTCTTTTATAATCATTAGAATGACCAAAATGCCCCTATGGGACTTAATTTGGTTTTAAATACTTTTTGGGCATATATGTTAACATCCTACTGATGTATTAACATATCTTAAGCATAAAAACATTTGAGACCTGTATATAATTCTTTTGGTTACCCGTTATGCATTTATGCGTTCGGATCGGTTTATGTGACTAGTTTACGTAAAATAACCGAAACGGGTTTAACCTTATCATTAAAATCCTCAAATTCCAGAATGGGTTTGGTTTACCCACATTATACAAGTATCCAAACTTGTCGGGTCTAAACCACATTCTATTCCGGTCTCCGCTTAATCTAGCGTTTAGAACCGTAAAGTTTTTTCTAGCTAGCCGGTCTAAGTATTTGACTTAAATAAAGACCCGTTAGCATCCTAATAAGTTATTAAACCTTCCACACAGATTGAGTAGCTTCAGTAGAAGGTATTATCATAAAGCTTTAGGAATATACGGCTGAGTTACTTCTCACATTTAGCTCAGGTAAATACTTTAACTTATTTTCCCTTATACGGGCTTGGGATATGGTATTATAATAATACCACTTGGTCGGGTATGAAATCATTTAATCAGATTGTGGTTAATAAATTACATAACCCGTTTTAATCTGTCTTGTTTGATAACATAAGCATTGGGGGTTAATACGACCGTTTCCTGGATATCCTCGGCTCATTTCATTTGAAAATGGCCATGACCTATGCACGGGGTGTAGGCATACACATGATAGACGCAAAATGCTAAAATATAAACCCACATGTCGGGGATAACTCCTTTGTGGGTTCTATAAGTGGTGAGTCGGTTAATCAAGACCGGCTTCCAACCGGCCCCAATTGTATGACAAACATATAAATCTGTATACAAGATTATCTTAAATAATTGTCCCAAGTTATAAATGATTTGTGCCTTGTGCACTTAAATCAATTTTCATAAACACTTTTCAAATGAGTCAGTTAATTGTATTTACAAGTGTAAACTGACATATTTTCTAAAGACTGATTGACAGGTAATTCTCGTAAATAGGCTGGAGCTACTAGGTGTCATATAAGAGGATCTTGCAAATCCCTAGATACCTGGAGTCTGTTATCTCAGTTTCTTGTATTTTATTTTATGATCCGCCTATGGATCTTATTACAACCAAGTCTGTATATTCTTTCATTCGAACACTCAGACACTATGGTTTGTAATAGTTTATTCACCAAGCCTTCCGATGTACTATTATATTGTGTGTATTGACAATGATGATATCAACTACTTCACGATACTCTCCGCCGGGCCCACCGGTAATATGTGGTAATATCGGGGTGTGACAGGTTTGTATCAGAGCCAACATTGAGTGAATTAAACACTAGCCTTTTGTGTTTAATCTCAATGACACAATAAGCACAATCCTTAGACTTCCGAGTCTAGGCAAATGACCTAGGACTTATTCTTAACTTTCCTCTTGTTGTTATATTTTATTTTTACTTGTTTTGACAGGTTTAATCATCGATAATGACGCCACGTGTACGAGGCAAGGGGAAGGGTCCAATGAGAGGAGGACCATCAGGACATGCAGGGCCTTCTCATAGGCGCACTCCATCTGCGACTTTTTCTAGCTCGGATTCGCGCGACCATTGGGGTCATTCTTTTGAGCCCGCGAGACACACGGTCTCGTTGAGCTCATCACCCTCGTTTCATCCATCATTTGGGCCGCCTATTCCAGACGAGCCCTAGCATTCCCATCACTCACAAGAATCACACCATTCTCACCATTCGCACCAATCTTACCATTCTTTGCACTCTCATTCTTTCCATCACTCTGACTCCACTTATTCCCCGGCCCAGTTCAACCCTAATGACTATGACAACGATCTTCTGGGTTTCAATCCTTTAGGACCAGAGGATCACTTCTCCCACGACATGGAGATGGATGACGATCCTGATCCAGAGCTGCAAACCGGGACAAACAGGTCACCCTATCAGCATCTCCAGCGGTTCTCCATATCAAGGATCGCCATATCAAGGGCCCGATTCATTTGCCGAAAGGTGGGCCAAGTATGAATGGGAATTCACCCCTTCATATCATAACACTTCTGCTCAACCTCCTTTGAGTGAGCCGTATCTTCAAGCGGTTACTCCTCCACCTCTACTTGTTGAGGAACCACCACAACCACCTCCCGAGCCGCCGAGGCGAAGGAGGAACGCACGGATGCCCGTGCGAGGGGGACTACGGTTCAGTTCCCCTCAAGGTTCAAGCTCATACCCTCCTATTCCCGAGGACCCACAAATGGGTGGACCCTCGCATGCGGTGCCTGAAGATGATCCCCCGCCAATTTCTTATGCACCACCGCCATCGCCAGTGGGTTTTGATAACCCAATACCAACATATCCAGGTTCATCTGGGTATAACCCATTTGAATATCAAACTTCTACGGGTTATGGAGCCCAAGATCCATATCTTACGGCAGCACAATATAATGCACTTTATCCTTCGTCTTATCCTCCAGTTTACCCAACTGGATATCCAGTGCAAGGGTATCAATACCCACCTTATCAGCAACCTCCTCCTCCCCAATAGGAGCAAACTCAAGAAATTCTGCAGAGGTTGGACAGAGTTGAGCGAAAAGCAGATGAAACCAATAAGAAGCATAACAGCTTTCTCAAGGGCCTTGCGAGTCTCATCAAAGGCAAAAGGAAGTAGAAAGTTGTTTACTTTATTTTGTATTGTATTTTCAATCAAGTCCCTGTGAGGACATTTTATTTTCTATACCTAGTCCCTGCGTGGACTTAATTCGATTTCCGTAGTCCCTGTGTGGACAGTATGTTATTTCAAGACCCGTTTAGGGCATCTTTGTAATAGTTTTATGGTTTAATGGAATTTCTTTTTGGATTTTAAATATGTATTTTATTACATCATCATGGTATATTATTTCAATTTTAAATTTAATCCGCCAAAGAAGTTCTTAGAGGTATAACCTAGCCAAAATATTAATGGCTGTGATGGTACAACCTTCTTAAGACAATAAAATTCACTGTTAACACCTGAAAACATGTTAACATCTGAAAACATGTTAACATTCCTAGCTGTGTGACTCGAGAGATCACACAAGCTTCCAAATGTACTTGGATTTTTCCAAGTCACTATCATAGCCTATATGATAAATGTGAATCATGGCTATTGAACATCAATATGATGTATACACCAAAACATCCAATTGAGATGTATGCTTATAAGCAAGGGTGTATTAATGACAATGATAGTTTTGTTTTATAAACTTTTTTGTCAAAAAGGCAATTGGTTCAACCCTTAAAAGATCACTGATCCAAGAGATCATTGGTTATGATTTAATCATCCTTGTGACAGGGCTTTCTGTGCCATCTAAATGTCCTTGAGATGAGCCTTGTGCTATATGAAAACGTCTATATATCATCGACAGTTGTGACTTATGTTCCCTGTCTGATAAATCAACAAAATTGTATCCTATAATGGTTCAGTTGTAGCCTAGGAAAAATCTTGAACAATCTTATATTTTTTATTTGTTACTTAAAATGGTCTATATGGTTTATGGATGCCATGGCCATCTAATCATCAATAAGATGATTCATTATACAAATTTAAATAAATCATTATTGTTTAATTTTAGTACCCAAATCATGGCTGGCTCTGACGAAGCAAACAGTCATCCACGAGAAGGGAACAATAATGAAGCAAGAATAAATCTTACAAATGCTGAATTGCAAGCAATGATTGACACCGCAGTTGCTCAAGCTGTGGATAAAATATTCAAAGAACGGAGTCATGTTCGGTCCAAAACTCATACAAAACCTTTATCGCATTCGCATGCATCAAAGAGGGATGAATCTCAGCATTCATCCAACCATAGATCTGAATCTCAGAAAGTTGTGTTAAATCAGACTCCTAAGTACACCTAGAGTTGTACCTATAAATACTTCGTCTCCTATAAACCGAGAGATTTCACAGGAGAAAAGGGAGCAATTGACTGTATGAAATGGTTGGATGAAATGGAAACTGTAATTGACATCAGTGGATGTGCTAAGGAAGACATAGTCAAGTTTGTATCTCAGTCTTTCAAGGGCGACGCCCTAACATGGTGGAAAGCCTTGGTGCAATCCACTGGAAAGGTTCATCTGTATAACCTTTCGTGGAGCAAGTTTGTTGACCTTGTGAAGGACACTTACTGTCCTCAGCACGAAGTTGAAAGAATAGAAACTGACTTCCTCACTCTAGTAATGAAGGATTTGGATTGCAGGTCTTATGTGACTAGTTTCAACTCAATGTCAAGGCTTGTACCGTATTTGGTTACCCCAAAACCCAAACGCATTGCGCGTTTTATCGGTGGTTTAGCCCCAGAGGTTAAAGGAAACGTTAAGGCCTCTAAGCCTGCTACTTATAGATCTGCAGTAGATCTATCTTTGTCCCTTACTCTCGATGTTGTAAGGAGTAGCGCAAAGAAAACCACCGATGATGGGAAAAGAAAGAGGGAGGAAGATCAGTCCCATCAGTCGAACAAAAAGAACAAAGGGAACTCTGGTTCCGAGAAAGGGCAGTCGGGTGACAAGCCCAGATGCAAGACTTGCAACAAGAGACACTTTGGAAAGTGCAACCAGGACCCACAAGCTAAACCTTGTGGGATCAGCAAGAAGAAAGGACAAAATTCTGTAGAGTGCCGGAACATTAAGGATGCGACCTGTTACGGTTGCAACGAAAAGGGGCACATCAAGACTAATTGCCCTAAGAATGCTAAGAGGCCCAAGGAGGCAAAGAAAACCAATGCTAGGGTTTTTCAGATGAATGCAAGAGAGGCGGTGAACGACGGGAACGTTATAACAGGTACCTTCCTCATTAACGATAATTATGCTAGAGTTTTATTTGATTCAGGTGCTGATAAGTCTTTTGTAGACCATAAGTTCAGTAAATTACTGAATCTGCCTATTAAGACTCTAGATATAAAATATGAGGTAGAGCTTACCGATGGTACCTTAGAAACAACTTCAACTCTTCTTGATGGGTGCTCTATATCCATTAAGAATCTTTCTATCCCGTTATCCCTCTTGCCAATGAAATTGGCCGTGTTTGATGTAGTTCTGGGCATGGATTGGTTGTCGCATAACCAAGCCCAAATTATCTGCGATAAAAAAGCAAATTATCATCAAAGTCCCTTCCGGTGAATCCGTCACTATTCAAGGAGATACACAATATGGGTTGCCCAGCAATGTGTCTATTCTCAAAGTATCAAAGTGTTTAAAGAACGGGTGTGTCATTTACATGGCACAAGTGACAGTGAATGACCCGAAACCTAAGATTGAAGATATTCCAATTATCTCCGAGTATCCTGATGAATTACCTGGATTACCTCCTAAGAGGCAAGTTGAATTCAGGATAGACATTCTGCCAGGATCTACACCAATTGCACGAGCTCCTTATCGTCTAGCGCCTACTGAAATGAAAGAGCTCAGGACTCAATTGGATGACTTACTAGAAAAAGGGTTTCATACAACCCAGCTCTTCGCCTTGGGGAGCTCCTATATTGTTTGTAAAGAAGAAGGATGGATCAAAGCGCCTATGCATTGATTATCATGAGTTAAATAAGGTAATAATCAAGAATCGTTATCCTTTGCCCAGGATCGATGACTTATTCGACGGGCAAGCTATTTCTCGAAGATTGATCTAAGATCTGGGTATCATCAACTCAAGGTTAGAACTGAAGATGTACCAAAGACAACGTTCAGAACAAGGTATGGACATTACGAGTTCTTAGTGATGCCTTTCGGGCTCACTAATGCACCTGCAGCATTCATGGACCTCATGAATAGAGTCTGCAAACCATACTTAGATAAGTTTGTCATTGTCTTCATAGATGACATACTTATCTATTCTCGTAGCCAAGTTGATCACGAGAAGCACCTTCGATGTAACTTAGGATTGCTTCAACAGGAGAAACTGTATGCTAAATTCTCCAAGTGCGAGTTCTGGCTTCGTGAAGTCCAATTTCTTGGGCATGTTGTTAGTGAGCGTGGTATCCAAGTAGAACCCGCCAAAATAGAAGCCATTATGAACTGGGAGGCACCAAAGACGCCAACTAAAATTCACAGCTTTCTGGGATTGGCTGGTTATTATAGAAGATTCATTGAGAACTTCTTGAGGATAGCTACACCATTGACTTCTCTGACCCGCAAGAATGTAAAATTTGATTGGGGTCCAAAACAACAAGAATATTTTGAGATTCTTAAACAGAAACTGAGCAATGCTCCGGTATTGTCATTACCTGATGGAATTGAAGAATTTATTGTGTATTGTGATGCGTCACACACCGGTATGGGTTGTGTACTTATGCAGCGAGGCAAGGTGATTGCCTATGCATCGCGACAACTAAAAGTGCATGAAAACAATTACACCACCCATGATTTGGAGTTGGGTGCTGTTGTATTCACACTAAAGTTGTGGAGACATTATTTGTATGGAACTAAATGTGTGATCTATTCGGATCGTCTCCAACACTTATTCAATCAAAAGGATCTCAATATGAGACAACGCCGCTGGATGGAAACTCTAAATGACTATGATTGCGAAATTCGCTACCATTTTGGTAAAGCAAATGTAGTCGCTGATGCTCTAAGCCGAAAGGAAAGAGTTAAACCTATCAGAATTAATGCCAAGAGAAATGAACTGAAGAACAGCTTGAATGAAAGGCTGTTAGCTGCACAAAAAGAAGCAGTTTTGGAAGCTAACTTTCCAAATGAAAAGTTAGGTGTAACTGCTGGACAGTTAGCACCTGGCAAGGATGGAATCCTCAGACTGAAAGGAAGAATTTGGGTTCCTATTCCAGACGAGCCCCAGCATTCCCATCACTCACAAGAATCACACCATTCTCACCATTCGCACCAATCTTACCATTCTTTGCACTCTCATTCTTTCCATCACTCTGACTCCACTTATTACCCGGCCCAGTTCAACCCTAGCGACTATGTCAACGATCTTCTATGTTTCAATCCTTTAGGACCAGAGGATCACTCCCCCCACAACATGGAGATGGACGACGATCCTGATCCAGAGCTGCAAACCAGGACACCAAGTCACCCTATCAGCATCTCCAGCGGTTCTCCATATCAAGGATCGCCATATCAAGGGCCCGATTCATTTGCCGAAAGGTGGGCCAAGTATGAATGGGAATTCTCACCTTCATATCATAACTCTCCTTCTCAACCTCCTTTGAATGAGTCGTATCTTCAAGCGGTTACTCCTCCACCTCTACCTGTTGAGGAACCACCACAACCACCTCCCGAGCCGCCGATGCAAAGGAGGAACGCACGGATGTCCGTGCGAGGGGGACTACGGTTCAGTTCCCCTCAAGGTTCAAGCTCATACCCTCCTATTCCCGAGGACCCACAAATGGGTGGACCCACGCATGCGGTGCCGGAAGATGATCCCCCGCCAGTTTCTTATGCACCACCACCACCGCCAGTGGGTTTTGATAAACCAATACCAATATATCCAGGTTCATCTGGGTATAACCCATTTGAATATCAAACTTCTACGGGTGATGGAGCCCAAGATCCATATCTTACGACAGCACAATATAATGCACTTTATCCTTTGTCTTATCCTCCAGTTTACCCAACTGGATATCCAGTGCAAGGGTATCAATACCCACCTTATTAGCTACCTCCTCCTCCCCAACAGGAGCAAACTCAAGAAATTATGCAGAGGTTGGACAGAGTTGAGCGAAAAGCAGATGAAACCAATAAGAAGCATAACAGCTTTCTCAAGGGCCTTGCGAGTCTCATCAAAGGCAAAAAGAAGTAGAAAGTTGTTTACTTTATTTTGTATTGTATTTTCAATCAAGTCCCTGTGAGGACATTTTATTTTCTGTACCTAGTCCCTGCGTGGACTTAATTCGATTTCCGTAGTCCCTGCGTGGACAGTATGTTATTTCAAGACCCGTTTAGGGCATCTTTGTAATAGTTTTATGGTTTAATGGAATTTCTTTTTGGATTTTAAATATGTATTTTATTACATCATCATGGTATATTATTTCAGTTTTAAATTTAATCCGCCAAAGAAGTTCTTAGAGGTATAACCAAGCCAAAATATTAATGGCTGTGATGGTACAACCTTCTTAAGACAATAAAATTCCCTGTTAACATCTGAAAACATGTTATCATTCCTGGCTGTGTGACTCGAGAGATCACACAAGCTTCCAAATGTACTTGGATTTTTCCAAGTCACTATCATAGCCTATTTGATAAATGTGAATCATGGCTATTGAACATCAATATGATGTATACACCAAAACATCCAATTGAGACGTATGCTTATAAGCAAGGGTGTATTAATGACAATGATAGTTTTGTTTTGTAAACTTTTTTTCAAAAAGGCAATGAACTAGGTTCAACCCTTAAAAGATCACTGATCCAAGAGATCATTGGTTATGATTTAATCATCCTTGTGACAGGGCTTTCTGTGCCATCTAAATGTCCTTGAGACGAGCCTTGTGCTATATGAAAACGTCTATATATCATCGACAGTTGTGACTTATGTTCCCTGTCTGATAAATCAACAAAATTGTATCCTATAATGGTTCAGTTGTAGCCTAGGAAAATCTTGAACAATCTTATATTTTTGATTTGTTACTTAAAATGGTCTATATGGTTTATGGATGCCATGGCCATCTAATCATCAATAAGATGATTCATTATACAAATTTAAATAAATCATTATTGTTTAATTTTAGTACCCAAATCATGGCTGGCTCTGACGAAGCAAACAGTCATCCGCGAGAAGGGAACAATAATGAAGCAAGAATAAATCTTACAAATGCTGAATTGCAAGCAATGATTGACACCGCAGTTGCTCAAGCTGTGGATAAAATATTTAAAGAACAGAGTCATGTTCGGTCCAAAACTCATACAAAACCTTTATCGCATTCGCATGCATCAAAGAGGGATGAATCTCAACATTCATCCAACCAGAGATCCGAATCTCAGAAAGTTGTGTTAAATCAGACTCCTAAGTACAACAAGAGTTGTACCTATAAATACTTCGTCTCCTGTAAACCGAGAGATTTGACCGGAGAAAAGGGAGCAATTGACTGTATGAAATGGTTGGATGAAATGGAAACTCTAATTGACATCAGTGGGTGTGCTAAGGAAGACATAGTCAAGTTTGTATCTAAGTCTTTCAAGGGCGACGCCCTATTATGGTGGAAAGCCTTGGTGCAATCCACTGGAAAGGTTCCTCTGTATAACCTTTCGTGGAGCAAGTTTGTTGACCTTGTGAAGGACACTTACTGTCCTCAGCACGAAGTTGAAAGATTAGAAACTGACTTCCTCACTCTAGTAATGAAGGATTTGGATTGCAGGTCTTATGTGACCAGTTTCAACTCAATGTCAAGGCTTGTACCGTATTTGGTTACCCCAGAACCCAAACGCATTGCGCGTTTTATCGGTGGTTTAGCCCCAGAGGTTAAAGGAAACGTTAAGGCCTCTAAGCCTGCTACTTATAGATATGCAGTAGATCTATCTTTGTCCCTTACTCTCGGTGTTGTAAGGAGTAGGGCAAAGAAAACCACCGATGATGGGAAAAGAAAGAGGGAGGAAGATCAGTCCCATCAGTCGAACAAAAAGAACAAAGGGAACTCTGGTTCCAAGAAAGGGCAGTCGGGTGACAAGCCCAGATGCAAGACTTGCAACAAGAGACACTTTGGAAAGTGCAACCAGGACCCACAAGCTAAACCTTGTGGGATCTGCAAGAAGAAAGGACACAAGTCTGTAGAGTACCGGAACATTAAGGATGTGACCTGTTACGGTTGCAACGAAAAGGGGCATATCAAGACTAATTGCCCTAAGAATGCTAAGAAGCCCGAGGAGGCAAAGAAAACCAATGCTAGGGTTTTTCAGATGAATGCAAGAGAGGCGGTGAACGACGGGAACTTTATAACAGGTACCTTCCTCATTAACGATAATTATGCTAGAGTTTTATGTGATTCAGGTGCTGATAAGTCTTTTATAGACCATAAGTTTAGTAAATTACTGAATCTGCCTATTAAGACTCTAGAAATAAAATATGAGGTAGAGCTAGCCGATGGTACCTTAGGAACAGCTTCAACTCTTCTTGATGGGTGCTCTATATCCATTAAGAATCTTTCTATCCCGCTATCCCTCTTGCCAATGAAATTGGCAGGGTTTGATGTAGTTCTGGGCATGGATTGGTTGTCGCATAACCTAGCCCAAATTGCCTGCGATAAAAAGCAAATTATCATCAAAGTCCCTTCCGGTGAATCCGTCACTATTCAAGGAGACACACAATATGGGTTGCCCAGCAATGTGTCTATTCTCAAAGTATCAAAGTGTTTAAAGAACGGATGTGTCATTTACATGGCACAAGTGACAGTGAATGACCCGAAACCCAAGATTGAAGATATTCCAATTATCTCCGAGTATCCTGATGTCTTTCCTGATGAATTACCTGGATTACCTCCTGAGAGGTAAGTTAAATTCTGGACAGACATTCTGCCAGGATCTGCACCAATTGCACAAGCTCCTTATCGTCTAGCGCCTACGGAAATGAAAGAGCTCAGGACTCAATTGGATGGCTTACTGGAAAAGGGTTTCATACAACCCAGCTCTTCGCCTTGGGGAGCTCCTATATTGTTTGTAAAGAAGAAGGATGGATCAATGCGCTTATGCATTGATTATCATGAGTTAAATAAGGTAACAATCAAGAATCGTTATCCTTTGCCCATGATCGATGACTTATTCGACCAACTTCAAGGGGCAAGCTATTTCTCGAAGATTGATCTAAGATCTGGGTATTATCAACTCAAGGTTAGAACTGAAGATGTACCAAAGACAGCGTTCAGAACAAGGTATGGACATTACGAGTTCTTAGTGATGCCTTTCGGGCTCACTAATGCACCTGCAACATTCATGGACCTCATGAATATAGTCTGCAAACCATACTTAGATAAGTTTGTCATTGTATTCATAGATGACATACTTATCTATTCTCGTAGCCAAGCTGATCACGAGAAGCACCTTCGATGTATCTTAGGATTGCTTCAACAGGAGAAACTGTATGCTAAATTCTCCAAGTGTGAGTTCTGGCTTCGTGAAGTCCAATTTCTTGGACATGTTGTTAGTGAGCGTGATATCCAAGTAGATCCCGCCAAAATAGAAGCCATTATGAACTGGGAGGCACCAAAGACACCAACTGAAATTCGCAGCTTTCTGGGATTGGCTGGTTATTATAGAAGATTCATTGAGAACTTCTCGAGGATAGCTACACCATTGACTTCTCTGACCCGCAAGAATGTAAAATTTGATTGGGGTCCAAAACAACAAGAATCTTTTGAGATTCTTAAACAGAAACTGAGCAATGCTCCGGTATTGTCATTACCTGAAGGAATTAAAGAATTTATTATGTATTATGATGTGTCGCACACCGGTATGGGTTGTGTACTTATGCAGCGAAGCAAGGTGATTGCCTACGCATCGCGACAACTAAAAGTGCATGAAAAGAATTACACCACCCATGATTTGGAGTTGGGTGCTGTTGTATTCGCACTAAAGTTGTGGAGACATTATTTGTATGGAACTAAATGTGTGATCTATTCGGATCACAAAAGTCTCCAACACTTATTCAATCAAAAGGATCTCAATATGAGACAACGCCGCTGGATGGAAACTCTAAATGACTATGATTGCGAAATTCGCTACCATCCTGGTAAAGCGAATGTAGTCGCTGATGCTCTAAGCCAAAAGGAAAGAGTTAAACCTATCAGAATTAATGCCAAGAGCATTGAACTGAAGAACAACTTGAATGAAAGGGTGTTAGCTGCACAAAAAGAAGCTGTTTTGGAAGCTAACTTTCCAAATCAATACTATGAGCATGTTGCTGGTTTTATTATACCACTAGGACACCTGGGGTGATCCTAAACATCCTCATAACATCTGTATTGATCTTGGATCATGCCATTCAAGTTTAAATAGGCACTTATGTTGCCTAGTCCATTGCTCACTTCACTCAAAACATTCTCTACTCTCTCATCTGGTGGTTCCTGATTTAGAAGAGGATCAATAAGTGTAGAAAAGATAGCTAGAACCTTATGTAAGTGCCTTAGTCCCTGCTTAGTTCATTTTATTAGCTTAAAAACCGAAAAGTCAAAGATATCGTAAATAGACTTTGACTTTCGGTTTAATCACAAATGGTCTAGCCACTGACCGAAATAAAAGTGGTTATGGGACCATATTAAGGTAGGTGATTAACCCTTAAAAGGGCACCTCCTAATTATTTCGTTTGACTAGTTAATTGTCTGGTCAAACTAATAAGTCAAAAAGTCAAACTGGACAGAAATTAAAATAATGATTTAAACTAATAAAACATAGGTTGTAAATTATATTTTAGCATTCTAATAACTTAGTAATTAGTATTAGAACATGTTTAAACATGTCTAACCCGACAATTATCAGTCTAAGGTCGGTTCATAACCGAAAGTCGCAAAAGCTTGACTTTTGCTTTGACTTTCAGTTCTGACCCGATTGAGCTTAATTCTCCCATGTTTTAAGCTTCCATTAGGACCACATTATACAGTAGTATAACCCTCTGGAGTTATATTGCTTGGTCCCTAGTAGTTTGAATTATATGCTCTTGTTTGTTGTTATGCTTATAAATGCCATAATTGCCCTTTTGACATATAATTGAGATTTTTAGAAATGTGAGAGGACAAAAACCTTTTCTACTGATATATAAGCTTGTCCCGAAAATTTGACATCAGTTCTTGGTCTCAAACAGAAGTTATGTTCGATATCGTAATTAGAAGATTTTTATTAATTAAATTGCGATATCTTGTATAAAACATGTTTAAACTTGGATTTTGAACCAAAAATCATTACCTACTGTTGAGATATTATTTTTAAGGATTTTTAGGATTTTTAGGATTTTTGGTCAGATTATAATCTGCTCATATCATAGAGTTCTTATGTAATTCGGTAAATGACGATAATACCCTTTTCATACATAAAATGAGATTAACAAATTATTTGAATGCCAAACCTTTTCCTACTGATTTCATACATTAAATAAATTATTTTGAACATTTAAAACTGATCAAAATCTCATATTTACCTAAACATCTTAATTATCGTCAATTAGCGAGTTTTACACTAATTAGGTGCATAGTATGGTTTAAAATCATATTTAACACCTAAGACTTGTTACCTACTGAATTTTTAAACAAATATTAATATTATTATAGTAGGTATAAGTCATGAACTTAGACTTCCAAAAAATGACCTTAAAAGCATATGTGAAATGACCAAAATGGCCTTTCGGGGCATAGTTTGGCCATAAATGGTAAACCTCACATATATATAATATCTAACTTATGTAATGTGATAAAATATATATATTTACTGATTATCAAAGACCAGAACCTCAGTTTGTTATAAAATCTCTTTTATAATCATTAAAATGACCAAAATGCCCCTACGGGACTTAATTTGGTTTTAAATACTTTTTGGGCATATATGTTAACATCTTACTGATGTATTAACATATCTTAAGCATAAAAACATTTGAGACCTGTATATAATTCTTTTGGTTACCCGTTATGCATTTATGCGTTCGGATCGGTTTATGTGACTAGTTTACGTAAAATAGCCGAAACGGGTTTAACCTTATCATTAAAATCCTCAAATTCCAGAATGGGTTTGGTTTACCCACGTTATACAAGTATCCAAACTTGTTGGGTCTAAACCACATTCTATTCCGGTCTCCGCTTAATCTAGCGTTTAGAACCGTAAAGTTTCTTTCTAGCTAGCCGGTCTAAGTCTTTGACTTAAATAAAGACCCGTTAGCATCCTAATAGGTTATTAAATCTTCCATACAGATTGAGTAGAAGGTATTATCATAAAGCTTTAGGAATATACGGCTGAGTTACTTCTCACATTTAGCTCAGGTAAATACTTTTAACTTATTTTCCCTTATACGAGCTTGGGATATGGTATTATAATAATACCACTTGGTCGGGTATGAAATCATTTAATCGGATTGTGGATAATAAATTACATAACCCCTTTTAATCTGTCTTGTTTGATAACATAAGCATTGGGGGTTAATACGACCGTGTCCTGGATATCCTCGGCTCATTTCATTTGAAAATGGCCACGACCTATGCACGGGGTGTAGGCATACACCTGACAGATGCAAAATGCTAAAATATAAACCCACATGTTGGGGATAACTCCTTTGTGGGTTCTATAAGTGGTGAGTCGGTTAATCAAGACCGGCTTCCAACCGACCCCAATTGTATGACAATCATATAAATCTGTATTCAAGATTATCTTAAATAATTGTCCCAAGTTATAAATGATTTGTGCCTTGTGCACTTAAATCAATTTTCATAAACACTTTTCAAATGAGTCAGTTAATTGTATTTACCAGTGTAAACTGATGTATTTTCTAAAGACTGATTGACAGATACTTCTCGTAAATAGGCTGGAGCTACTAGGTGTCATATAAGAGGATCTTGCAAATCCCGAGATACCTGGAGTCTGTTATCTCAGTTTCTTGTATTTTATTTTATGATCCGCCTGTGGATCTTATTACAACCAAGTCTGTATATTCTTTCATTCGAGCACTCAGACACTATGGTTTGTAATAGTTTATTCACCAAGCCTTCCGCTGTGCTATTATATTGTGTGTATTGACAATGATGATATCAACTACGTCACGATACTCCCCGCCGGGCCCACCGGTAATATGTGGAAATATCAGGGTGTGACAATTTTTAGTTTTTATTTTCATGTTTAAAACCTTTTTTCTAAAATTTTGATTTGATTAGACGTTGAGGATAAACCGGTACTAAAAGCTCTTCTGTCCTTGGACGACCTCGGTATCTTACCAACACTATACTACGCTCACGATGGGTGCACTTGCCCATATGTGTGTTTAGTGTTAGTAGAATATCGTGTTTTATAAATTTAAAACTTGACTAAAGTGTTAAAAAGGGCTAAAAATATACATAAAAATTATATAACGCTACACACGCATCAATATGCACTACTTGTTATTTAACTGTTGTGCAAAATATGGTTGTTCTGATCATTTAGAAGGATTGGGGTGGTGGTGGTGGTGGCTGCGGTGGCGGTTGGTGGTAGGTGGTGGATGGTAGAGAGAAGGCAGAGAGAGGGGGAGGTGATAGAGAGAGGGAGAGGTGATAGAAAGAGGGAGTGTGTGTAAATAAAAAGATAGAGATGTATATTCAAGATATTAACAATAAATTAATGGGTAAATTACACTTTTCGTCCTTTATGTTTATATTGGATTGCAATGGATAGCCTTTAACTTCAATAATTACAGTCACAATCCTTTATTTGAGAAACCCGATACACCTTTCATCCTTTAAACACTAACCCGGTTAATTTTAAACGCTAAGTTATATCATGTGCAACTCATGTGAGGGCATTTATGTCCTTTTTAACCCCTGATTCCCCACACCTTATAAACCCCTTTTTTACCCTCCTTCCAAATTAGGGTTCCAAACCTGCAACCTGCAAGATCATGGATTAAGAATGTTGTAAACTTTCATTCATCGAGAATCTAAACTTCAAAAGCATCACTGCTTTATTTGGTCATGTGTTAAAAACCCTTACTAGCCCCATGTTCAAAACCAGTCTAACACTTCTCCCCTCTACAATCCACCACCACAACTCCGGTACTACCACCATCGTAGCCGTCACACAATCATAACCTGCAAATTGTCGGCAACACCACCCTATCTGACCCACCTTCTCCCCCTATTCAACTCACTCGCACTTTCGGTGTAGATCTTTTCCAAACCAGACAGCGGCGAGGAAGGAGGTCGGGTTTTCCGGCTATTCAACTAGGGATTTAGGGTCGAACAGTAGGTTTAAAAAGTGATTCGACTGGCTTACTCTGTTCAGATCTAGGGTTACGATAGTGGGTTTCAACAGATCTGGCTTTGTCAAAGTTGGTCAATACAACCGGGAACATGAGATGGTAGCAGTTGAGGGTTTTTGAAACTCGATCGGACGGCGACAGTTTGGTTGCTGTATCTGGCTCCTTTGGCTTGCAACATCTGAATATAAATTGCAAAGGGCAAGAATTGGGTTAATTTGTATGTGATGAAAATTCAAATATTATGTATGATGCCATTTGTATTATGTATTTTAGAAAATAACGAAAGCAATTTAATGATAAAGCGGTTATGGTGAAGAGAGAGAGAGAGAGAGAAAGAGGGAGAGAGAGATAACTAACCGATGAGATAGGGTTTTATAGTTTTGTAAACAAATAAATAAAATTACCAATCTACCCTCATGTGCGAGGCACATGATCAGACTTAACTTAAAATTTTGGGTAAATTACATTTTTCGTCCTTTATCTTTGTAGCAGGTTGCAATGGATGACCTTTAACTTTAACAATTACAGTCACAGTCCTTTATTTGCAAAACTTGTTACACCTTAGGTCCTTTGACCCTAACCTAGGGGTGAGCATGGTGCGGTTCGGTTCGGTTATTACCTATAACCGAAACCATAACCGCACACTGCGGTTATCAAAAAATCATAACAGTTCGGTTTCGGTTAATGCGGTTTCGGTTAATCGGTTATTGCGGTTAATGCGGTTTCGGTTCGGTTATAGGTCGGTTATTTTCATTGTTTCTAATGTTGGACTTTAAATGTGTGGGTCAGGGTTAGTGTAAAATGTAATGGGCCAATAAGGTTGGGTCATGGTTAAAAGTTAAAACATTCAAATACTTCACCAAAGATACATATAGATTAGGCCATGGTTAAGCATTTAAATACAAACTTAACGACCTATGGTGCTACGGATTTGGCTATGTTTAAAATATTCGGTTCGGTTCGGTTATTTGCGGTTATGAAAATAAGAATAACCATAACCGAACCGCAAAAATCGGTTATTAAAAATATAAATAACCAACCCTTCGGTTATTTCGGTTATCGGTTATTTCGGTTCGGTTTTTTCGGTTATTTCGGTTACGGTTCGGTTAATTCGGTTGTATGCTCACCCCTACCCTAACCTGGTTAAAACTTTCAGTTAAGTAAGGTCATGTGCAATACATGTGAGGGCAATACAGTCATTTAATAAAAAAAACTATCAAAATTTAAAACTTATATAAAAATTATAAAGCTAAATAATCATCATCATCATCTCCCTAGTCTCTCTCTCCCCTGTACACACACTCTCTCTCTCTGCATACCACTCCCACAGGCCACAACCATCCTCTCCATCCAACCCACCACCATATCTCCACCACACCCCGTCACAAAACCCCAACTCAAAACCCTAATGGAATTACCAGATGAATTAGGGCTCGATTCGCAAATCTCCCTTCGATTCCTTCAAATTCCTACTAACTAATAACAGAAATATAAGAAGACGATGGTCCTGGCAACCAGAATGATCGATGTTTTTTTTCACTATCGATGCTGTTTTTTTTTTCACTATCAACCAAAGATAGCAACCAGAATGATCGATGTTGTTTTATTTTCACTATGGGAAGGAAGAACCATAGTGAATCTCGCTTTGGCTTTGATGGTGTTGATAAAAGAATCGACTTTGGTTTATGGGTTCCATCTACAACAGTTGCATCTGTATTTGTAACAATTATTTATTTGGTTGATGTTTGTTGTTTTAATCAAAACGGTAAGAGGGTTTTTTTAAGTCATAGAAAGATGTAGAGATTCTTTAATTTTTTTCTCTTTTTCAATTAATTCCAAATTTTAATTTGGGTGGGTGAGGGTTGATTTTTTAGGGTTTCATTCCATTATTTACTTTACTCTATCAGCCCCTTTCGCGATTTGGAGTTGAACAGCATCCATCCTAAATTAGGGCTCGATTCGCAGATCTCTAGACTTGATGTATTGAAGATGTTTCATGCTCAAGGAACTGCAAAACACACCTGTTGCATGCTTGTTGTTTTATGTAGAACCAATAATAAGGATGTTCGACAAGGATTCCCGTTTCCAGATATCAGTTCTTCTGGACATTTAGAGGTATGATTTTTTTTCTTTGTGCCATTCTCTACTCTAGAAATAGATACATTTGAAGAAGACATTATTAATGGAATTACCAGATGAATTGAAGTGGAAGAAGAATGTGTGGATGATAGGAAAGTGATGATATCCCATGGAGACTGGTTTGAAGAGACAGAGTGTGGTTTCGTGAATATATATATATATATATATATATATAATATTATATATATTATTAAATGACTATTTTGCCCTCACATGGGTTGCACATGACCTCACTTAACTGAAAGTTTTAACCAGATTAAGGTTAAAGGACCTAAGGTGTAACAGGTTTTGCAAATAAAGGACTGTGACTGTAATTATTAAAGTTAAAGGTCATCCATTGCAACTCGCTACAAACATAAAGGACGAAAAATGTAATTTATCCTAAAATTTTGACTTGGTTAGTGCTAAAGGACGAAAGGTGTATTGGGTTTCTCAAATAAAGAAATGTGACTGTAATTATTGAAGTTAAAGGCTAACCATTGCAATTCGATACAAACATAAAGGACGAAAGGTGTAATTTACCCCAAATTAATACTTACATTAACAAAATTACTGAAATGCCCTTTTAGTTAAAAAACAATTTGGATGGAGTTAGAGCCGGGGAGCAAACTAGCGAAAAACTTGAAACATCAAGTAGGAAAATGGTTATTTTTAAAAATTTTGAGCAAAACCATTAAAGTGAGCAAACCACAGGGAGCAAAACGGAAGTTTACTCTTACTTATATTGTACAAGTAACCGCTTTTTAAGCAACCAGCAAAAATGGTTGAGTTCTTAACTGTTAACAAAAAATCAGTTCCTGGATCAAAAACCTTAAACCTACGGTTCGGTCCTAACCGAATCGGTTTTTTTACCAACCGGTTTTGCCATCAGTTTGGGGTCGTGTGTTTAGGTCACTTATGCTTTGGATGTACCTCTACTTATTAGAGGTGCACAAAAACCGGGTATGAACCGTACCCACCCAAATAAATCCAAAACCGAGTATTCCAATATCCGGGTGTAGTGACCAGGTAGCAGCAGGTTATCCATAATACATATTTAATTTTGAGTGTAAAATCCGTACCAGAACCCGGTTCTTAGTAATCCTGTACCCGACCCAACCTGGTTTCTTCCTATACCACCCAATTATGCCCTAACCCGGTTCCATACCCGGATCTGGTATATATAAAAAACGATTTGTGCACCTCTACTTAAATTATTAAAAGAATAGTTGGGCCTGAGTTTAGCCCACACAATTGTTGATTTATTTACTACTACTGGGCTGGCCGCTGCTAATTCAACCAGTTTCCTTGATGTATCAACAGAACCTTTAGACCTGGAGTAAACTTCATTTCTTACAGAGATGACAGGTGGTCGGAAGTTAGCACTCTTGTTGACGGCAGCAGCGGTGGTCCTTCTACTTACAATAATAAAGATCAACGGTTTTTCATCATCAGCATGGGACAAAGAAGCACTTGTGGAACTCTTCAAGCGCATGTCAGATCGGTTAGGTAATTGGGCGATTCCGGTCTACGTTGCCATCCACACTGTCTCACTTGCTCTCTGTCTTCCATACGCTGTCTTCTTTGAGGCTGGTGCTTCGTTGTTGTTCGGTTTCTTTCCTGCTTTGCTCTGTGTTTTCTCCGCTAAAGTTCTCGGCGCTTCTCTCTCGTTTTGGATCGGAAGGTATTGGCTCATTCTGAAATTGTTAGAAATTAAGTGTAGTTAACTTGTTCTAGATGTTTTCTTGTTGCAATTAGGTGCTTGATTTTGAATAATTTTGGATAATTTTGAGGTTTAGTTTGTAGCCCTAAGATTTAGGGATTTGGTTTAATTGCATGTATTATATGTGTGTGAGCTTTAATTTGTAGTTAACTAGTTATATTTTGAAGTGTAATATTTGAATTTATAATTTGTATTTACAAAACACAATTACTTGTTTAGATTGTTTGAATAGGAAGTTACGAATTTTCGGTTAAAATGCAGATCCTTGTTGCTTAACAGTATTTTTTTGACGTTTGACCTTCAATGTGGATACTGTATGATGTTTTTATGTGCACTTTGTTTCAAATAAGTATTATTGTTTTTCCGGTTAGTTAATAAAATATATTGTGATAGGGCTAATAGCAAATTAGGCGATAAAAATACATGAAACTAATATTGGAGATATGACCAGACACAAACATATTTAGTGTGGATAACATGTTCTCCTACGGACATTTCTTGAGATTTTTGGACTCTGTGTTGTCAAGGCGCATAGGCCTAGCTCGAAGCCTAGGCACCAGGCGCTTAAAAAGCGAGAGCTTTTATAAGCTAGGTACATAGCATAAAATACAATTTTTAAGGGCTATAGACATGTTTTAGGTTGATTCCAGCCTTATTTAGGATTTTTTTTAATACCATTTTTGGATGAAATTTGACCGGAAACTGCTCTGAACCTGCGCTTCAGCGCCTCGGCGTGAGCCTTTGACAACATAGATTTTCATTCACCGGAGAGTGCTCGGTGCTCCTTAAGGTGCATAATCATTACAAGGGACTTAGCTATCAAAACCATGAAATACTGAAACATCAAATTGCTATCAAAGTTTTGATGTGCCAAGATTTTCTAGAAGAATCTCATGGATGAATTTCATACAGTTTTGCTTCTAGGGTTAGTGCACAATACAAGTAAGGAACTTGGAGCCAAATATCTCTTGTAGTGTTCGTGAAGAGATTATAGAATATTATTTGATCTTTGAAATTTAAATGATCCATAACTGTTTCATGCTTTGAAATCTAAGTATTGCTTCATTGATCTATCAAACACGTGGGGTAAATATTTCATGCTTATGCAACAATTGTATGTGCTTGTATATATGAGAGATATTTAACTTAAAAGGGCAATCTAATACATTTACAGGCTTCATTGGATATTGATTTCTTCTGATCTCTAAGCTTGAGTTGATCTTGTATTCTTTATGACTCGATCTTTGCCTTGTTTACTTAAAATAGTTCAACCATATATGTGTTGTTTACATGTACGCGAGCATACATAGGGCTGATTTATCATTTTTATATAACTAAAAGGAGGTGTGTGCCTGAACAAAACCCAACTCTCTTTGCACATGGGTATTTTCCCTCAAACCTCCCATGTGAAATTTGTCAGATATATTAGTAGTTTCTAGTTGCTGTATTAGTTGATTAGTTTTGCGTAGTTATTATATGAATAATAAGCATCTAACTTATTTTAGTTGTTTGGTTTTCAATTTGTATATATACATTACATACATGCATGCACGCATGTATGTATAAATGAACCGCTGTATTCTTCACTTTTCTAAATCTATTAATATTGATATCCATATATCATGCATCTGTTTCCTTGCAACATGGTTCAACGCATTATGTATGTCTTTGGTGGTGTATAGTCAGTTGGCTCATAATTTGTCTTTATTCTGAATGTTGTATGTTACCGACTAATCATGGGAAGCATACATTTGTCTTAATCCCCTAGTGTAAGTCATGTCTTTCAGTATGGTTCTTTGATGCAAGAATCATAGCAACATTTATGCTTTATGATAAATTGATAATAATATTACCCGATTCTTTATAAGAAATTCCATCTTTCTTTTAATGATTTTAATGATCTTAAGGTTTCTTCCAGGCTTATTTTCCGAAGTTCTAGTTCTGCGACACGGTGGGCACATGAAAACAAATATTTCCATGTGCTTTCAAGGGGAGTCGAACGTGACGGTTGGAAATTTGTTCTTCTGGCCCGTTTCTCTCCCATACCCTCATACATAATCAATTATGCTTTAGCTGCTACGAATGTCCGGTTTTTTAAGGATTTTCTGGCTCCAACCGTCCTCGGGTGCTTGCCTATGATCTTACAAAACACATCCATCGGTAGTCTTGCTGGTGCCGCCGTTGCTACCTCCACTGGGTCCCAGTCAAACAAGTCAAACATCTGGTCATATGTGTTTCCTATGATGGGCATTTCCTCTAGCATTCTTATTTCCTTAAGAATCAAAAAGTATTCCTCCAGCATCTCAATTGATGATGATAAGCCTATTGAGAAGGCCAGATGACATAGTTAACGGAATTGTGGTACTTGGCTGTTGTTCTTCCATAAAAACAGTTAATGTAATGGTCAGTGTATTTGTAATTTCTATATACTATGATTGCTGCTTCAGAAAGGTCTACTAATATAAGCAGGTTTGTAAACGAATGATCATTTTTGCTTCATTTAGTTATACAAATGAACATAAACACATATAATGTTAGTTCATTTATGCTCGTAAACGCTCGTTTATGTCCATTTATATGTTCTTTGGTTATTTATCATTTTATCTGTAAGACCCTAACACGTTTTAACCAAAAATACGCAGCGGAAATACGAACCATAAAATTTATTTCACAACAATGCTCTAACATTCTTGAACATCATTTAAAATGACTCTTATAAAAAAGGGACATCATTCGTTATTAATTGACGTATCGAAAACATCATACAAATACAAGCTATGTGACTACTCCTCCCGTACAATCCGTGCTCATTGACTCGATCTTCAACCTCTTAGACTTCATAATGATGTTAAAACCGTTCAACCTGCAATCACCACATACATGCGCATCATTAATATTTGGTGACATCATTCATAATCTAAACATATGTAATTATATGACCAAAACGGATTCATTCTATTCATACTAATCCTTTCGAATTAACTTCCTAAGTAAAATCTTGCATCCCAACGTAAAATCTTCGTAATGTCAACATTAGCGTACCTGCACTTTCATTTCATTCTCAAGACACATGATTAGTAACGTTAACGTCAACTTTCAAGCGTATTAAAACTAAGTGTATATATATATATATACATGTTCTATTCTTTCGTATACATTCAATCCCACTTCATATATATACATACACACATATACACATACACACATACACACATACACACATACATACATACATACATACATACATATCCAAACTCTCATATACCTTTCATATCCCATATGAACATACTACAAAATCTTAAACACAAACATCCATAAATATATATGTATAGGTCTTATACATACAACCTACATTCATACTCATACCATTCATTCTTACCTATGGGTTTTATCATTTTCAATTTCTTTTGACCCGTTTCACATATTTTTCGATTAAACCGACCCTGATACGTCCCAACACGCATTTAACTAATATCTTAGTTGATTTCCCTTCTATCCAAACCTTCTCTTAACATTACCACATCCCTATACTCACCATCATAAAATCTTTCGATTAAAAGTTTTGACCCATTAACCCCTATAATGAGGTTTTACCGGTTTTACATCATACCAACCATTTGAACGAATCTTACATTAGCATTTCTCATTTATTTGTACGTTCCACCTTGATCTCCAATATTCAAATATATGTATATTCATGTAACTAAATACGAAGTGATTCCAGAAATCACTTACCTTAGACGCCCGCATTCGTATCCGTTTCATTGCTTCCTTTTTACCCTTTTAGCCTTCCATGCATCCATCCATCTTGACATGATCCCTATACTTTCATGTCATCGTATTGACATTATTTTTAGTATACATGTTGTATATATTAACGATTATATCAAATTCATATTCTACATTTAACTTTCATTAGTCAATTCATTCACTAGCATGCATAGCTCAATTCACTGAAATTAGGCTGTTTTGTGACGTCTGTTTACTGTACTTACGAGCTTGCAAAAATTACGATCTTTTTATGTGACGTGCCCCTCGGAGGGGTTATCATTGTGTTAAATTTTTAGAGTCTAACTCTCTACCAAAAATTTATAAAAAATCATTTACTAGGCAGCAATCAGATTCGTCACTTTCTGACTGCAGCCCACGGAAAAATTCATTTAAAAATCCTTGATTATCTTATTGACATAATTCCAGTATCCTTGATTATCTTATTGACATAATTCCAGTTGGAGAATTTCGTAACCTCCTGAAGCTACCTACAGTAAAAAATTGAGATCATAACTCAATTCCTAAATTGAGTTATGACATTCGTAATAGGCTGCAAATTCTGCCAGAAAACTCAGCCTGAACCTTCGATACGGAAAAATTCATAAAACGTTCATTTCTCGTCGAAAAAATGCAATTCCAGTTGGGTTTGAAATGTTTTTCCTGGAAGTTCATCACAAACTCAATAAACATCAGTTTCTTACAAGATTTGACCCGGTTACAGCCGATTAAAGTCGGCTGTAACTTTCTGAACAGATTTAGTTTCATCAAATCTTTTCTAATAATCTCACATTCTAACTTCACCTAGACATTTCATCAAACACTTGGTGTGCGTACAACATACTAAGCACATAGTACAAATATCATATGCCTATTCCTACTAGTTCATGTCATGGATAATAAAAAAATCAACTAAACTCACATGTCTTTCATTCTACATCTAATTCACTCAACAAATACTCAATACATGTAACTACAAACATCAACATTACATCAAATTTTACCTTCATGATCATCATGTTCATCATACTTTTTACATCAAATGGGTATATGCTTCAAATCATTCAAATAGCCAAATTCAAACAAAATTCTTATTCTATTGTGAAATCCTAACTAACAATTACACGAATTTCTACTTGGATTCATGATTGGATCGAAACCCACTTTCTAAAATTCATTAATTTATGAAATTTGACTTACCACTTTTAAGAACAAGCTTAGATGGTTAGAGATTAGGGTTCATGCATATGTTTTGGCTTTGATTCTCCTTCTAATCTTGATGATTTATGAAAACTAGGGTTTTCCTTGTTCTTCCTTTCTTCTGGTCGACTCCAGAACACACACATTGTGTGTTTTTATGTTTTATTTGTTATAAATAAACTTATCATTCAAATATGCAACTTTAGCGCTTCAAGTTCTAGTTGTTATTTATTAATGCACAAAATCTTTCATTCTTTCTATATTAACATTCACATTTTTTTTAACTTAGTTAGTCAACTAAGGTCATCACATTACATACTTAGAACATTAAGGTAAAATAATTAAATTACGCATTTTTTGGGTGTTACATTATCCCCATGTCTTAGTAGTATAATTTTAAGAAAAAATTACACCGTTGGTCCTTGTGGTTTCTGACAAATTTCAATGTCGGGTACTAGTGGTTTTTTGTTGCAAAATCAAGTATAAATGTTCTAATTTGTCACAATATTAAGTACTAAGGTCAAACCTTGTTAACTTTTTTGTTAAATCTTACTAAAATGACTAAAATTCACTTTAATAACTAGAAGGTCTATTTTTTAATTAATTATATTTGGAGTTAATTACTGTTTTCGTCCCTGTGGTTTGTCAAAAATCACTATTTCAGTCCATTAGTTTAAAAATTGCGATTTTAGTCCCTGTGATTTTACTTTCGTAACCATTTCAATCCACCTTGTAACCATTTCAGTCCCTGTACTTAATAGAATAATGGATTGAAATGGTTACGAAAGTGAAATCACAAGGACTGAAATAGTTACGAAAGTGAAACCACAGAGACTGAAATCACAAATTTTAAACTAATGGACTGAAATATTGATTTTTGACAAACCACAGGGACGAAAACAGTAATTAACTCTTATATTTGACTAAAATAATTTAAAGTAATGTTTCCTATTTTATTTATATTTTTTTTATAAAATTAAATGGATTTGAAGTTTAGTCATTTTAGTAAAATAAACTTTTTAACTTAATCCAAATAATAAACCAAACAATAACATGCTAGTAAAATAAAATAATATGCTAGTAAAATAAACTTTTTAACTTAATCCAAATAATAAACCAAGTTAAGATTTAGGGGGGATGGAGTGCATTCGGGGAGTGTATCGAGGAGTCACATTCACCGATCGGTGAATGGATGCCGGCCTTCAATCGGTGAGCGGTGAGGGACTTGATCAGTGAGTATTCACCGAGTGTTTGAAGAGGAGAGAGGTGGGATGGTGAGGGAATTAATGGTGGGTCCCAATTCCTTCCAACCAATCACAAATTTATCTTCTTTAAAAAAAATTGTTTACCACTCTCCATGTGTTTGATCATTGCCAGTGATTGAGTGCTAAATGAGGAGTGGAGTGGGGACTTGACATGACATGATATTATTGGCTTGAAAATTGTTTATACACTCCCCCTTGGGTGACCACTCCCTCCACCCTTATAAAAACGACTAAAACAAATTTCAGATCTAGGAATATAACAATTTTGTAAGTTAAAATAAATATGGGGCTTTGGTTTCGTATGATAAAACGAACAAATAACATGTAATATTCATACCAGTTTGCGATGTTATGTAGAAGAATTGCATCACCAGAGTTCCGGTATGTCGACGTGGCTCCAATCAGTTGTAGAGACGAAATTCGTTGTAAAATAATTGGTTGTAAAATTATGTGGGAATGAGGTCTCATTGGCTCAGGAGGCATATATTTATACTCGAATTGAAGATACACCGGATCGAGAGGATGATGGGATTTTTGGAGTTAAACGGGTTAGTGGATAAGCAGAATTTGCAGTTTATACGAGACACAAACGAGTTGTTAGTTTTGATTATGATGGAGATAAACATTAATTAAAAAAATAAGTTAAATGGACAATTTTTACGGATCCGATATGGCCGGAATCCGATGACTTTGCCGGAGAAGACCCCCTGAAAGGCGGACTTTCTTTTTGTTTGATTTAACAAGTTTGGTTAATTAACATATATAGTGACTACAGTTTCTAAGTTCTACAAAATGACTACAAATTTAATTAGTAAAGGGCATTTTAGTCATTTTAGTAAGACTTAACAAAAATAAATTAACAAGGTTTGTCCTTAGTACTAAACATTTTGACAAGGTTTGGCCTGAGTACTCAACATTGTGACAAGGTTTGGCCTGAGTACTCAACATTGTGACAAATTAGAATGTTAATACCTGATTTTGCAATAAAAAACTATTAGTATCCGACACTGAAATTTGGAAGAAACCACAAGTACTAACGGTGTAATTTTTTCTAATTTTAATAATATATCATGTTTGCTTGTTTACGTTTGTATGTGTTCGTTTACATTTATGAACTGTCGTTGATGCTACTAACGAACAAACATAAGTGAACATTAATACGTTTATTTTTTAACCAACGAACACAAACAAAATAATGTCTGTTTAATTGTTCGTGTTCCATCATTTGTTCGATTAAAGTTCTTGTTCGAACACAAATATGCCTAGTTCATGTTCGCACATCAAAAGAGGGTAAAATAGTAATAAAAAAAGAGTTAATTACTGTTTTCGTCCCTGTGGTTTGTCAAAAATCACTATTTCAGCCCATTAGTTTAAAAATTGCGATTTCAGTCCATGTGGTTTCACTTTCGTAACCATTTCAGTCCACCTCGTAACCATTTCAGTCCATGTACTTAACAGAATAATGGATTGAAATGGTTACGAAAGTGAAATCACATGGACTGAAATGGTTACGAAAGTGAAACCACAGGGACTGAAATCGTAATTTTTAAACTAATGGACTGAAATAGTGATTTTTGACAAACCACAGGAACGAAAACAGTAATTAACTCAAAAAAAAAGTTATTTTGATTGTGGGTTCCACGGTATTGTACGTTTTATGTTAATTATTAAATATTTTTGGGGTTGATGGCTCAACAAGAGAGTATGGGCACTTTAAGAAGATCATGGGTTAAAAATGAAAATGTCGTTTAAAAAGAAAGAAAGAAAGAAAAAAAAAAAAAAAAAAACCTTTAACGTCTATGTATTTTTCTGTTGGGTCCTACTTTTTAGCTTCTAGTCTACATTGATTTTAATAGTAGTTTGTTGGGTTGCACATGGGGAAAGTAACATATGGATTTAAGTTGAGGATGAAACCTCAGATTGTGTGAAAACATTTGTGTATGAGCATTTTTTTTAAAACGAAAAATTTGGATCATTAACAAACCACTGGAGTATTATTGTGTAATAACAAAACCACTTAATCATATCCATCTCCACTAGTCCTAATGCTTATACAACAGTTAAGAAGGAAACCCAATAAATATGAGAAAAACCTCCTTGTGGGAATTGAACTCAGAAGCTGTTGGTCCCAAAGCCTTATCTCATCAGCAAGATACCACCAGGCTATAAAACCATGACCATGTATCAGATTTTTAATAATCAGAGCTGGACCAAGAATCGGCTTACATAACTGAATCGGTTGAGTACTTTTGAATAATCTTTATTTGGGCTGATTAGTTATGACGCAAACTGTTATACACAAGTTAGGAGGAAACCCAATAAATATGGGAAAAACCCTTTTGTGAGAATTAAGCCCAGGACCTCATGGTCCTAAGCCTTATCACACCTCAAGATGTGTGAAAACATTTGTGTATCAGTATTTTTTTAAATGTCAAATTTGGATCACTAACGGATCATCAGAGTATAATTGTGTTATCAGCGGAACCACTCAATCAGATTCATCTCCACTAGTCATAATGCCTATACAACAATTCAGAAGGAAACCCAATAAATATGGGAAAAACCCCCTTGTGGGAAGTGAACCCATGACGTATTGGTTCCAAAGTCTTATCCCATCCGCAAGATGCCACTAGGCTATAAAGCCATGGTCGTGTACCAGTATTTTAATAATCAGAGCTGGACCAGGAATCGGCTTACATAACTGAATCGGTTGAGTACTTTTGAACAATCTTTATTTGCGCCGACTAGTTATGACGCAAACCATTATACACCAGTTTAGGAGGAAACCCAATAAATTTGGGAAAAACCCTCTTGTGAGAATCAAGCCAAGGACCTTGAATTGGCAAACTAGATTGAGATTCTTGGTTGAACTGGATTTTCAAATTTTACATATCTTTTTTGGTTTATTTCAATGATATTGTATATTCACAATGATAAAATAAAGTAATGCATTGATTACTATTGAAAATATGAATTAAAATGATATATTTTAAGGAAAAAGGTTTATGTGGATAATAGATGTCGGCAGGCAGACGCAGAAGAAGTTAAAGAAAAGAGATTTGATATGGAGATACGTTGACAGACAAGGAAAAAGCAATATCATGTTACGTGGTGAATCTTGATATAAACAAAAGTTTGTTTCTGGTGGGGAAAGCATAACATTATTGCGACGACGAAAGAGATTCGGTCATTTTAATTTTAATTTTTTTAAAAGGTAAGCTCATGACTACCTAACACAGTAATATCCGACTGCTAATATTATCTATACTACAATTATCAACATACAATACTGAGCCACCTCCAGGGGCGGATTTTGCATGGTTCCATGGGTTTACAGGAACCCATTCGATTCGAAGAAAATGAAAAAAATTAGCGTAAACCTTGTATGATTTGGGAAAAATAATGAAAATTAGTGAAAAACTACCAAAAGGAACCCAGTGGAATCCGACCCTGGATCCGCCACTCGCCACCTCCACAAATGATGATTACTACGGCTGCCAGGCGAGGCCAATATATGCTACATCAACATCCGTGAACTTGTACATCTACATATGACATGAAAAACATATCACGTACTTGCTATTGTAACTAGACCTACATGAAAAGGACATTCATAATGAAGTGTATAATGGAAAGTCAATGGCACATATGACGTAGACACAATACGATGCGACAACTGTTCTCAACAATGGTTTATCACTGTTTACTATGTGAAATCAAAGGATAACATTATGGATCCGATTGTGAATGGACTAAGCATAGAACCAGTTTACATATTGTCAGGATGAATGAAACTAAAACTCGTGAGAAGGGTAATATGAGGGAAATCTAACCTAGTTGACCGGAGGTCCCATCAAGTAAAAGGGTGTCGTGACTCGTGCGTGAATGTGCATTGTGTCGTTTATACAAACAACCATTAGTTCAAAGACGTCTAGCTCTACTAACACCTAAGTATGCTTCACAAGAGCATGTTCAAAGGGTAGCGCCTACTATGTGCAAGACTCACTTGTTAAAATTATAGTTGTAATTACATTGAATGCTATGTTCAGTCTCCATTCATATAAGCAATTTAGTGAAAGACTACGTTTTACTAACTTTGAACACACATGAATGCATGATTATGTGTAATTTCTATATATTATTAATTATATAGGTTTATATGAACAATGACGATTTTTTTTATGTTTCAATTTCACCAACTGTACTATAAATAATATAGGTCCTAGATTAATTTGTTTTTTTTTATTTAATTTGATTCTCTCTAATAACTTCCATTCGCTAACTTAACAAAAAAATTAAATACGCAGTTGTACTTATTTGTTTTAGAAAATGGAACTGCAATCAAAATAGTGGTTTTTTTTGTTTGTATCGTAAGCTATAGCCAATGCATGTACTGATATTCGTTTTACCATTAAAGCCAAAAATATTTAGAAATCACTTATAAAAAAGCATAGTATAATAATAAAAGTTGTACGATACTAGTTATTATAATTATTGATTACTAGGTTTGTTTTCTAACACGGGAAAGTTTCGCAATGAATCAAATAGTATCCAAAATGAAGTAAGATAAATGAGAATTCAATACTTAAGTTATATGTTTAAAACTTAAATAGCTGCGAAAATATGAAGTAAATAAGTGAGAACTTGTAAACGTATTGTAATTTCCTTTTTATTTTTATTTTTTATACTGTATTTATTTTCTGTTCTCTGTTCTATCTGTTTATAAAATTGTTAACTGGATGGATATATGTGCAGTGTCTTATAAGGACAACAATAGCACATGGTTTGATGATATGCAATAAGATGACAATAACAACAAATATAATATACTCAAAACCTACACATAATACCGTTTTCTGTTGATAATTTATAAAATTATTAGGGATTTTTTATGTTATAAAACTAACTAGGATTAAGCACCCCCGCGTTGCGGCGGGGGCGAACACCAATGCCACACTACTGCCAACGACCACCAACACTGAAGTTGCGGCGTGTTAATACGAAGAAAATAAACCGAAATGTAATATATATAAAAGAATAATTAAGTCGATCTAGGACCTGCGCGTTACGATGAGCCTGTCAAACGGAAAAAATAGACAACGCAAAAACGTTTAACCACACAAGCACGTTGCGCCATGTTAACTTGCAAAATTTAGAACGGAACGTAAAACGAAAATTTTGCGAAAAATAAAAAGTATAGAAGACCAAAAGTTTTCGGGTTAAAAGTAAAAAAATCAAATCGTTTTATGTTAAAAGTAAAGATGAAAAGTTGGGGTTAAAAGTAAAAAAAAAAAAACAAATAATTTTGGGTTAAAAGTAAAAAATCATTTTTTTTAACTCACAAAGCATAAAGTACCACACATTTATGGCTAAAAATATTACAAATTATAGTATTGGGTAATGGGTAATGAGTAACGAGTAATGAGTAATGGGTATTGGGTAACGGTAATATAAAGCGGGGAGTGTTTGTACACCATTGTACAATACCATTAAGCACAAAAAAGCAATTAAGCATGATGTACAATACCTCAATGCATAGAAGTGTCACAAATTATATCTATTATAGGAGTCACATGTCGGATAATGCCCAATAGAAGGGCTTAAAGTTCAAGTCCCACTACACATGGTCATATGCTTGCTACAGCCTCACGTATTATCATGGGGTACCTACACAATAATCCCGTGTACTCTCTTGTGGCTCAAAGTTGTAAACCCACATTGGGTACAACCTTAAGATGCATAGCACATCTACAAAGCTTGATGTAGAAGCTTTAATGCAACAAAATGTTGGAAATTAAACTATTATATAATATATAATATGTAATGTACAACTAACAAAACAAACTATACAACAAAAAGAAAACAAAAAACGCATCTAAAGCATAAAGTACAAATCCAGCATGCACAAACATGTTACAAAATTATAATATATAATGTGTAACGTGTCAAAAGGATAACCAGATATCCTTTTTTCGAAAACAATTAAAAATTAAATTGACAAACTTTAAAAAACAATAATATTACGTTTTTATTAGGGTCTACATATTCACACACCCAACTCCCTATTTCCACACCCTTCAAGACGCCTCGTATAGACCTATACGAGGCGTATTACCTTTTTCAATTTCCAAGAGAATCTCTGATTATGTCATATTTTGTCTTATTTGTCTCGTATATGCCTCGTATAGGCCTATACTGAGCGTCTAGGCGAAAAAAGACCATTTAACCCCTGATTTAGGCCTATACTGGGGGTAAATTGGTCTTTTTTGCCTCTCTTATATGCCTAGTATAGGCCTATATGAGGCGTATGTATATAATTCAAATTACCATTATACCCCTGAGTTAGGCCTATACTGGGGGCAAAACAGGGCTATAATGGTCTTTTGGACCCCTCGTATAGGCCCAGTATAGCCCTATACTGGGCGTCTATTTTTTTTTTCTCTTTTTAAATATTTAAAAAGAGAAAAAAAACAGGGCTATAATGGGGGCAAAACAGGGCTATAATGGCAAAACAGGGCTATAATGGTCTTTTGGACACCCGTATACGCCCAGTATAGCCCTATACTGGGCGTCTATTTTTTTTTTCTCTTTTTAAATATCAATAACACTAATATTAACTATAAAAAACTCATATTAATATCAATAACACTAATATTAATTATAAAAAAACTCATATTAATTATAATAACACTAATATTAATTATACAATGCCTATACGAGAGCTATACGAGACTTATACTACACTATACGATACGATACAACACGATAGGCCTATACAAGACCTATACGAGACTTATAAGGGACCTATACGAGACCTATACTACACTATATGTTAAAAACAATGTAATATTTCTACGATCGAATATTTTTAAAGGCCGATCTTGAAAACGGTAAAATATTTTTATAAAAAAATAAAACTTTTCTTAAAAAACAACTCAAATTACCTCACCAAAACACCCATTTTTTTACTCAAAAAAACATCACCCTCAAAAAACAATCAAATTACCCTACCAAAACATCAATTTTTCAACTCAAAAAAACACCAACGAGGGGTCCTAATATTAATTATTTAAAATAAAAAACTTGTTTTTTATAAAAGTTTGCTAAAACGATTAATATTGTGTAAAATGTTTGTTAAAAAAAACCTTAAATACGCCCAGTATAGGCCTATACGAGGCATATAAGGGGCAAAGGGTCACATATGAGACCTATACGAGGGGCCCTATACGCCCAGTATAGGCCTATACGAGGCATATTGAAGCAGACAAACCAGAAGTGACATGAGTCAGACACTCACTTTGATGTAACCCTATACGCCTCGTATAGGCCTATACGAGGCATATACGAGGCAAAGGGTGTCTAAATAGGCAGATAGGGTGTGTGAATAGGTTGAATCTTTTATTAAACTCTACATTTCATTCCTATATTATATGTCAGCTTGCTAATTTACCCGATATACATTTTTTTCCCATTAGACTAAAGGGTATGGGGGCCGGCTAGGCCCGGCTAGGACCGGCGCCGGTCCCCCACACCGCCCCCTTAGGGTCGGCTCGGCCCAAACGGTTCACACCAGCCGAATGAGATGTGGCCCCACTTCAAAAAACTAGCCGTTGCAAACGGCACTTTTCTTAAAAAAAAAAAAAATTCATTTTTCAATTTAAATACCCTCTATCTCATCCATTTTTATACATTTCTATCCTTTCTACTCCCATTCTTCTCCAATTCTCTTCCTTTTTTATAAAAAACACTCCATATTTTTTATACCTTTTTCTCTAAATCATGCATCCTTTCAACCCAAACAACCCCAACCCAAACAACCCCAACCCGAATCATGGATCTCGACTCGGTTCCGGAGGAGGAACGAGTGGTTTATCGGAGGATGAAGGAAGAAGTGATGAAAAAATGGACGTCGTAGGTTGTTTTTTTATTTTTAGGAAAAGTTTTTATTAAGTTAATAAATTAAAACTTAGAAAATTATAAAATAATGAGGTGGGGCCCCATCCCCCACGAGCCTCCATCCCCCTCAAATATGATGGAGGCTCATCCCCCACGAGCCGCCTACGTGGCGCCTACGTGAAGGCTCATCCCCTCCAAGCTCATCCTCTCCATACCCTTTAGTCTTATTGGCCTAAAATAATTGAGCATTTAATGTTTGGGACATGACATGATTGTACTTTTGGCCTTTTCACTGTTATTCATATATTTCTATAAAAGAATGAAAAATATCAGGGTCGTATTATTGGCACACCTTGGCTTATTAAATCGACACACTCAATACGCATCGTATATGACTATATGATGTGTATTGAGTTGGTTAATTAATTTTGTGTCAGTCAAAGGCTGACACTGTCTCACGGGGTTAAAGTAATACGCATCGTATACAGCTTTCTGTCACTATTGAGTGACGTAAAGTGGTTGACGTAAGCCCTATACGTATAGGGCTATACGACTCGTATTCAATTATGAATTGAATTCTTCTTCCTCTATTTAAACGACGAAGAAGACGATATATATATATATATATATATATATATATATATATATATATATATATATCGTCTTCGTTATATATTCACATTCACTAACAAACATGTATTGGTACAACTATGTTTTCGGTGAGCCGTCTGAGGCGGACACGAGCACGTTTATTTCGGATAGCAGTGTGGTATATCATTTTTTTAACTTATTCTGTTTTTTTTTATAAAATACTTAGCACACCGTTTGTATTATGCGGGGTCTAGTGTCCCTGATTCTTACGATTGGGGTGGAAATGATGATCACGCGCACGAGGTCGTGTCCGGCTATCATCCCCATCATAATGAATCGTTGTTGCCAGACCTCAACGAGGTAAGTATATATATTTACTTTTTTCTATTCGGCGTTAAACTTACCATTACCTTTTACCCGTTGGTTTTTTTTAGTCTGCCATGCCCCGCCAACCGTTGTTACCAGATTTGAACGCGTGTAGCCATGATCAAGGTTATAGGTCTCCGTATTATGAACCCGGTTACGTTCCCCCGTACGGACAGGAAGAATATGGCAATAACGTTTTCGTTAGTGGTCCCTCAGGAGTACAAGAAGACGTTGGTCAGCCTTCTTACGTGCAAGAGTCATTGGGTGACGATCCACCCGTGCAAGAGTCATTGGGTGACGAGACACCCGCTTACCCTGAAGTTTCGTACAAAACTGATCAGGTACGAACGATATATATTTTTGTAAGTGTTATATTTTTTTCTGTTAAAAAATTATTATACAATTTTTAATACAAAATACATTAAAATTGTTATATTTTTCAAATAGAATAAAAATTAATTAATAAATGTTATATGAAATACTTTTATAAAATTAATTAAACCTGTTATATTTTTTAAATATTAAAAAATACATTAAAATATTTTTTTAAATATTAATTAAAATATTCGTTGAAGAGTTGAAGACACTCGTATTATACAAACGAGATGATTTCACCAAAATATGCGTGAAACCCATAATTTGGTGAATGACTCTCAATCCGCTTATTCAATTTTGCACGAAATTACGCCATCAAGTTAGGAGTGAGATCCACATCTTGACGGTAAGTTTCCAATTCAAACTCTAGTGGACCCTCGTCAAAGTGTTGGAATTAACTTTCTTGACCCGACGAATACCGACCACACTTATGGTACGAAATCTTCAAGTTAGGGGTGAAACCCGCATCTTGTCGACTAGTCCCGTTCCTCGATTTTCAATCCCGACAAAGTTTCGATTTTTCAATCGATTAGGGACGTGTAGTAAATGGAAGGGTAAAGTACCGTTAATCGCTTCTCGACGAGAGTATTTTGCCTATAGGCCAAAGCACGTTTCCTAATTTGAAAGGACTTTTGATTCACTTTGGAATAGTCGAAGTTTCTAAACCCGAAACAATCCGATGTCTTATCAAGCCTCTCTTTTACTTTATCTCAATTTCTATGTGTTTTAATACTTGTTACCTCGTTCATTTCAAAACCGATGCACAATTCGCACGTTTCTTGCAATAAAAAACAATAATAATTTGCACAATAATAAAAAATTGTAAAGAAAAAATACATTCAAAATTGTTATATTTTGTAAATAGGAAAAAAATTAATTAAAAAATGTTATATTTTTATAAAATTAATTAAAATGTTATGTTTTTATAAAATTAATTAAAATTGTTATATTTTTTAAGAATTTTTAAAAAAGTACATTCAAAATTGTTATATTTTTTTAAATTACTTGTTATATTTTTAGGATATGATTTGGAAAGTTGGGTAAAATGAAGGGGTTTAGTCAACGGATACATTATTGTTACTAGACGGTCCAAGGATCACCGGGTGTGGCTCCAATGTTGTCGTAGCGGGGAGCATGAGAGTAAGGCCACGGTTAGGAAAACCGGCTGCAAAAAATACGCGTGCCCTTTTAGTGTAACAATACGGATACTGACTATCGAAAGATTAACAGGACCATTGTGACACCCTAGGCAATCCCACATAGGCCGAGGCCAGGAGAGATCCTCGGTTCTTATGGAATGCCCTGCCTCTTAAATCACCAACGCGTTTTGGGCTTAGTTGGCTGTGGAGCACATGAAAACTCCACAGTTAAGCGTGCTCAGGTGGAAGTAGTACCAGGATTGGTGACCTCCTGGGAAGTCTCCACAAGAGCAACAAAAAACAAATCCGTGAGTTCCTGGATGGGCAACCCATCGGGGGCAGAGCGGACAATATTGGTGATGAGAGGGGCCGGATGTTACAAATGGTATCAGAGCCACTCCTGTGCCATTCGGGATGATGGGGCAAACCTCATCGAGGACGATGAGTCCCTAAGGGGGGGGGGGGTGATTGTAACAATACGGATACTGCCTATCGAAAGATTAACAGGACCATTGTGACACCCTAGGCAATCCCACATAGGCCGTGGCCAGGATAGATCCTCGGTTCTTATGGAATGCCCTGCCTCTTAAATCACCAACGCGTTTTGGGCTTAGTTGGCTGTGGAGCACATGAAAACTCCACAGTTAAGCGTGCTCAGGTGGAAATAGTACCAGGATGGGTGACCTCCTGGGAAGTCTCCACAAGAGCAACCAAAAACAAATCCGTGAGTTCCTGGATGGGCAACCCATCGGGGGCAGAGCGGACAATATTGGTGATGAGAGGGGCCGGATGTTACATTTATGGTGATAGTTCATCTCGACCAAAGTCGTCGGGCTTAGCGGATAGATTATCTGAACAAAAAATTTAACGAGACGCACAACCACGGCCCTGCTGAACATCTAGAGGGTTATGCGTATGACAGGAGGCTTACTACTAATGAGTTTAGGCTGGTGCAAGAACTGACAGATCAAGACATACAGCCCCATACAATCTGGAAGGCCGTAACCGAACAGAACCCTGAGAACAAATGTGTTTCGAAAGACATACACAACGCTCGCCAAAAGATTAGGGCCGCGAAGTTCGAGAAAAAATTGTCTCCCATGCAGCGGCTAGAACAAATCATCCAGGAAAAAAAGATGACCTATTACATACAGGCGGAACCTTCCACCAACGTCGTTCAGCATGTATTTTTCTGTCACGATAAGTCCTTTGAAATGTGGAGGGCATTCCCGCATGTGCTTATGGTCGACGCTACCTACAAGACTAACATGTACTGTCACACCCCAACCGATGGCGGAATCATCGGGCGCGTGGCACTGAGCGAAACAGATTGTCCATGAGTATCCATAACAACTATTAGTTACCAGATATTTAAAACGTCATGTCCCATACCATAACATATCCAAATAAAACAGTTATTACAAATAATTGTCTCACAAACAAGTACTGATTCGACAACTCAGATTTCAATATAGATAGTTTGTTCGTTTATTTCTAGACTCTTTCCTAGCCTCGATTTCATCACACAGCAAACAAGGCATCCTAGCATCTTAAGCACCTGCCACATACGTTAAAGTAAAAGTCAATACACATAGTGTAAAGGTGAGCATACAAGTTTGATAATAGCATAGTAGAGTTCGAAATCGTTTACGCATAACCAGCACGTACAACGTGTGATGTGAAGCATGTAAGTTATCGACATGATCCTATCAATACCAATGACTGCGGGTTGACTGCGTAATGCAGTTCGTAACACATATTCACCACTGTGAATCATGTGATTAATTGTCCTTAACAACCCCTGAGCGAACAGGTGCTGAGTCCAAACTATAGTACTATCGTTGCTAAGGCAGGTAGACAGCAATCTATGTGTAAACATAACAAACAAGCATTCATCGAGTCACGTATAACATGCAGTAGCTGTTAGCGGTAAAGTATTGCGTAGTTTGTTTAATGTGATTTAGAATAAGTAACATATGTAACACCCAAAAGTGCGTAAAGTAAAAAGGGCTCGAGTATACTCACAGCGATAGAGTTAATGGATTGAAGGGAGCACTAGAGCGAGTTTAGCCTGAATAGTTAATGATAGCATAAACGATGAGTGGCGCGCAAAACGGTATGGGTGTACCAAGGATCGGATGGCAATCCGATCGGATGGCCAGTCGATCGGGTGACAATCCGTTCGGATGGTCATCCGATCGGATGGCCATTCGATTGGATTGACACCTCGTTTAGATGAGGATGTGGTTGTGTATGATGGTTTGTACTTTGAAGTTTTCGTTGTAGCATTTTGAAAATAGAGAAGTATCTCTACTCTTCAGGTCGGTCGATCGAACGGTCGTTCGATCGGACAACAATCCGATTGGCGAGGCTTCTCATTTTGAGAACAAGTTCACAGCAGGACAGTCACTCGTTCGGATGGCTATCCGATCGGGTGGCAATCTGTACATATTGAACATGTTGAAAATTGTTTAAGTATACAAGTCCCCAAACGTCACACGATCGGATGGTCGCTCGATCGGATGGCAATCCGATCGGACGGTAATCCGTTTCAACGTTTAGATCCTTGAATAGTTTGAATAAAAGTTTAAGTATGGAACCAAGTGCAACCTGATCAGATGGCCGGTCGATCGGATGGCAATCCGATCGGACGGCAATCCGTCCCAACGGACGGATCGTCTTGTCACTTGATTTCGTTTGAAGTTTTGTAGTTTTGAACGAGACATTTTGATATCTTGCTTGAACAACAGAACCCTTATCTCGGCTCAAGTGACCCGACCGAACATGAATCACCCTAGTCCGACCGGTTCATGGTTCGAGTCGGTAGTTCATATTCAAACCCGAAATAAATATCTCTCGGATAGAATTCAGATCTGGAACTAATACTTCACTAGGAATGAGTAGAAGATCAGAACAAGTTCCGATTCTATTGGTTTTGAGTGCATTGAGTGTAAAAGAGTTGAAAGAAAGTTAGATAACCATCTTTCAATCCTTTTCACCATGAATATGTTCAGATCTATGCAAGATCTTTGTTTATTCATGTGGAAATCATCCAGATCTAAGTTGTTCTTGGTGGATTGAAGCAAAAACATGAAGTTTATAAGAACACCATGATGACATCATCCTAGAACACCTCAAATCCACTGATTTCACGGTTAAAAATTAAGATTCGAAAGATAGAAAGGTGTAGGAGTGCGTGTAGATCAAGAAAGTACAAGATTTAGGTTGAAAACTTACAAGAATCGAGAAAAATCGAGAGAAATGTGGGCTAGAGCGAGCTGCGTCGAGTGAGAGCTGTCACATCAAGTGGTGTGACATATGAAGGGTATTTATAGGGTTTCCTAAAAAGGAAAGTGGGGAGAAAGGCTGGTCGATCGGGTGGCAGTCCGATCGGGTGGCAACTCGATCGGATGGCTACCCGATCGGATGGCAATCCGATCGGATGGCCACTCGGTCGGTTGATCACTCGGTCCACGAGTCCGGCGCGACGAGTCTTGTCGTTTCGATTCGCGTGTTGAGCTTTGCGGTACGATTTGAGCGAGCGATGTGATAGAATTACCTATTAAATAACTTTTAATCCCAACTACTATATCTAACATACGATCACTATAATCAACTTGCGTTTAGCGTTTCGATTCGATTGCGATGCGATAGATTGCGATTTCGATTGCGATTAACACCTCAACATAAACATAACATGCACAAGTAACACATAAATAGCACACACACGTAAAGCAATATCCATAACACATAATTCGAGTTGCGATAGCGATAGCGATTTGCGATAAATCGATTAAACATGCGATTAATATACGATTAAACCTCGATTATTAACAAGTACTCCACATAATACAACAAACGTGATAACATAAATAGATTATCTATAAGTCAAAACAGGAGTTGACCAAGGAGTGACAGATCGCAATTAGCAATTTTTTTCTTCCTTTGACTTTAATCTTGACTTTGACTTTCGAAACACGGGGTGTTACGTGTACAATCTTCCATTTTTGCAAGTTGTGGGTATGACGTCGACAAACCAAACCTTCTGTGTTGCGCATGCCTTTCTTTCAAACGAGCAGGAGGCAACGTACGTCTGGGTCATGGAGAGGGTCAGGTCTATGCTGCACGAGTGCATGGAGCTGTGTGTAATTCTAACGGATAGGGACCAGGCACTGATAAACGCGTGTAGAAAAATATTCCCTGGCGCACACATATATCTCTGCAGGTTCCACATCTTACAAGATATTGTGAAGCACTGCAAGAATTCGTTTAATACGCAAGATTGGGATGCCTTTATTTCTCAGTGGAAAACAATGTGTAATTCCGCTACCGAAGAGTTATAAAAATATAACGTCCTCAACCTTCAGAGACACCTTATCAATCAACAACGTATATGTATGTTCTCTCTAAGTAAATACATTCATACAAATTGATATATAATTTGAATATGTTTATTTTTTTTAGATGTTTTTTATTACCTATGGAATAACTGATTAAGCACCTCCAGACAATTGTTCGTATATGCATGGACCAATCAAACCTTGACATTCTTCCAAAATAGAACAAACAGAGCTGAAGGCGCACATGTTGCATTAAAGAAACAGCTGACTACACCGAGATGCAGTCTGGAAAAGCTGGTGAAAAAGGTGGACACCTTGCTACTAAAGCAATATGCACAAATAAAGAAATCCTTGGAAGAAAGCCGCACCAAGCGAATGAACAGCCACCTCCAGATTCCTTTGTTTTGCAACCTACTTCATAAAGTTTCCATCCATGCTCTTAACCTATTGGAAAACGAGTTACACGGAGAATAGACACGTTGCGGTCATCCAATAGCCGCTTATGGCCTCTCTTCCTTCATCGTTGTGCTTAAATTAGAAGAGAAGCCATAAAGCAAGAAAATACCCTAGCCAGTATGGAAGAGGCAAAAGTCAGTTTCTTTCGTAGTGACGAATCACCAAAGACTACAGCAGTGTCTACAAGCGGGAAAGCAGCGCTCAATCCGTATCGACATTGACTAAATCCGTCTCGCGTAAACCTGTATCGACTACATCTGCCCTACCCTTTACTTGACTTGACCGGTCTTAAGCTTAAGCTAACTCTTTCCCGACTGGAAGGAACTCTAGAGTAGCTCCTTAGCTGCTAACTGGCTGGACAAGCGGCTCTCGTGGCTTTCTTTCCTTCTTTAGAATAGCCCTTTTCTTTGAAAGTAGTCCCCAGAGCAGAGGTGCGAACTAAAGGAATAGCACAAGCGCTAATCTAAGGATATTTTTCAATCAATCCCTATAGGGATGAAAAGAAAGCGTCTAAACAGAGTCCTGTGGGGATATAGAAATAAAAACCCTGTCTTCGACTCTTCTGCTGATCATAGACCATCCTTTGATTTCAAATCAACAAATTCATTGAGCAATTCTTGAGTAAACTAATAGAATTCAAAGAATTAGCGTAGTATCAGGACTCAAACTCCCTCTACAGACCTTCTCTCTGCTCGTCTAGCTTACGCTACTCCTTTATCTTTCTCGATATAGTCCCCTGGAAATAGAAATGAGCTAGAGCTCCCAGTCCTTTCTAAGGTACGAAGTGGCTTAGTTGAATATAGTGAGACTAAGGGGCGAAGCTGCTTACTTGATAGAGTAAGGAATTTATACCCTTTGGATCGAACTAGGAATCATACATTCGCTAGCTAGCAACACAACTTTTACCACCCAAAAAAGAAATCAAGTAATTAGGCGGGGACAGGATTCGAACCTCTTCGGATCAACATGTGGCTGCCAGCTGTACTCGGGTGCCGGGTTGTTATGTGCCTGTCGCCTGGAGAGATTGCAGAATACAGGTACTTATAGACTTATAAAAAATGTTTTGTTGTCTTAATTTAATATGATTGTCTAATGCTCTTTTTTTTGTTTTGCAGACTGCGTCATTCAGCTCGAAGATATAGACATTTTCTGGAGAAAACTTGACCTGAACCCATCAAATTTTGATGAGGAAGATGTTGATGTAGACAAACAATTAGAATATGTGAAACAAAAATTGTCTACCCAACCCCCGCAAGTGAGGAAAAGCGTCTTATCGAAGATCATGGCGGTAGTAAACCCATATATGAGCGAAAAAAAACCGTCTGTTGTACAAGAAAACACTCGCGAGCGGCCAACTTCCAAGGTCCAACAACAAAGAAAAGAGCAACCTGATAGAGATAACTCAGTTGGGCCTCCCAGACAACAAAGTAGGTGTGACCCTCCTCGACATAGCTCTTATGTACCATCGCAAGATTCCCTAATATCGTTTACGTCTGCAATGTCTCTAAAGTCTCAAAGGTCGTTAAATCGACGCGGTCGTTCAACATCTTCACGTGAAGAAGAGCCTGGCAAGGGCAATGCCTTTCCGTTAATCACTGATGAGGGAATGCTTGAATATGCGCACAGATACAAAAAACAAATTCCAAAAGTGTTCCACCCCTACATTTCAAGAATAAAAGATGTCAGGCCGGATGGACATTGTGGGTTTCGGGCGGCGCCTGTGGGTTTAGGGTTTGAACAAGATTACTTTGGGTATATTCAAAACCAACTACTTGAAGAGCTGACGGGTCCGCACAAAGAAATGTGGAGGTACGTCTTCGATAGTGAATTACCAGGGGATTACGACCAACAAGTACAGAGATTAGATTTTACCGGGGTTGGAATGGCACCCAGGGAACATTGGATGGAGATGCCTCAAGCAGCACTCCTTCTTGCCAATAGGTTTGGTGTGATTGTTCACATATTAGACATCCAAGGTTGTTCTACTGTATTTCCCTTATATGATCCAGAGTACGCACGTAACCCCCATCAGTTCGTTTCACTGTTATTTGTTAATCGTAGTCATTTCATCCACGTCAGACTTGAAGGGGACTATCCAATGCCGCCACCGAAACCTTACGTGGAGAAGACGCACGCACGAAGAAGCTTTACGTTGGACGGAAAACTACACGGAACGGATAGCGTGGTATGATATGCTAAGGAAGCCTAACATTGACCCTACATTGCTTGTTATTGATTGATTTGTAATTTTAAAGAATAATTTATTTGTATAATGTATTCCATTTGTTTATTGCCAAATCAATGCATTATATTGATTAATTTGTAATACTAAAATACGGTAAAATATTCAAAAAGGCGCTAAAATACATCAAAATACGTTAAAATACGCCGAAATACGCTAAAATACGCTAAAATGCGCTTAAATACCTTAAAATACCCTAAGATACATGAAAATATGTTAGAATACCTTAAAAACGATAAAATGCTCTAAAGTACGCTAAAATGTTTGAAAATACGGTAAAATACGTTAAAATATAATTAAATACGCTAAAATATGCTAAAATACGCTAAAATGCGCTAAAATACCTTAAAATACCCTAAGATACATGAAAATATGTTAAAATACCTTAAAAGACGTTATAATGCTTTAAAGTACGCTAAAATATTCGAAAATACGGTAAAATACGTCAAAATACAATTAAATACGCTAAAATAAGCTAAAATGCGCTAAATTACCATAAAATACCTAAGATACATGAAAATATGTTAAAATACCTTAAAATACGATATAATGCTCTAAAGTACGCTAAAATGTTCGAAAATACGGTAAAATACGTCAAAATACAATTAAATACGCTAAAATGCGCTAAAATACCTTAAAATACCCTAAGACACATGAAAATATGTTAAAATACCTTAAAATACGACATAATGCTCTAAAGTACGCTAAAATATTCGAAAATACGGTAAAATACGTCAAAATACAATTAAATACGCTAAAATACGCTAAAATGCTCTAAAATACCTTAAAATACCCTAAGATACATGTAAATATGTTAAAATACCTTAAAATACAATATAATGCTCTAAAGTACGCTAAAATATTCGAAAATACGGTAAAATACGTCAAAATACAATTAAATACGCTAAAATGCGCTAAAATACCTTGAAATACCCTAAGACACATGAAAGTATGTTAAAATACCTAAAAATACGATATAATGCTCTAAAATACGCAAAAATACGCGACTAATTATATTTCCACGAGCGTATACATATAACACGGCACTATGGAGTACAAGTGGACTTCAAACAAAACTGTACGTAATCGTAAAATACGATATTCGCACGCAACCGAACGTCACCGAAACGATGTATGTTGAAGTCATACGTCATAAAATGACAAAATATGCGAAAGTTCGTCAAAAAATGACTCGTATACGCGTCGAACCGAGGAAAACACGAAAAACCAAATTTTCAAACTATGGCATATACGATCGTATAGGCCAAAGTTGTATCGTATTACCCCTTAAAGACGAATCGTATAGATCTATACGATAGGTACTATAGCCTGGATTTATTTAAAAAACAGGGGTATATTGGTAATTTACTACCCATCGTATAGATCTGTACGGTTCGTATAGAATGAGAAAACGATATAACCCCTTAAAACACAGGGGGTTGATACGATCTAAAAACAAACAAAACTCAAAATACTCCCAAATACACACACATACATACAGTCGTCATACGGTCGAGATTTCAAGATCGAAGACTAGTACAGTATTCATCTCCAAACCCTCATTATTTTAACGTTTTCAATTTTGCATTTTAGCCGTAGGTTTAGTGTGATTTTTGGGTTGAAAACTGGGGTTTTTTGGGGGTTTTTCAGGAACTTTTGAATCGATACGATGCGTATCGGCCTCTACGCATCGTATCGTTTCAAAATTTCAATTTTTTTTCAAGAACACAAGGTTTGATACGATGCGTATCGGCCTATACGCATCGTATCGATTCATAATTTCAGTGTATTTTCAAGAACATTTGAACTGATACGATACGTATGAGCCTATACGATCGTATTGATTCTAAATACTTGTTTTTTTTTTTTCCTTTTATGTTTTATAAAGTATAAACAAATGTTTTATATCTTAGTTTTTTTTAATTTACTAGTAAGTAGAATGTTTTTATTTTTAGTCGAAGTTGTCCGTATCGGGCGTAGGTTGGTAACGAGCGTCGAAACCTAGTCGTCCGTAACGCGATTAGGTCCATTTCGAGCGCCGAAACCTAAGACGTCGTAAATATATAGTTTTTTTAAATTTTTTAGTCGAAACGTCCGTATCGCGCGTAGGTCTGTAACGAGCGTCGAACCCTAATACGTCGTAGATAGATAATAATTATAATATACTGTTCGGGTCGTCCGTAACGCGATTAGGTCCATTTCGAGCGTCGAAACCTAAGACGTCGTAAATATATAGTTTTTTTTATATTTTTTAGTCGAAACGTCCGTATCGCGCATAGGTCCGCAACGAGCCTCGAAACCTAATACGTCGTAGATAGATAATAATTAAAATATACCGTTCGGGTCATCCGTAACGCGATTAGGTCCATTTCGAGCGTCGAAACCTAAGACGTCGTAAATATATAGTTTTTTTTTATTTTTTAGTCGAAACGTCCGTATCACGCGTAGGTCCGTAACGAGCCTCTAAACCTAATATGCCGTAGATAGATAATAATTATAATATACCATTCGGGTCGTCCGTAACGCGATTAGGTCCATTTCGAGCGTCGAAACCTAAGACGTCGTAAATATATAGTTTTTTTTTTATTTTTTTAGTCAAAACGTCCGTATCTCGTGTAGGTCCGTAACGAGCCTCGAAACCTAATACGTCGTAGATAGATAATAGTTATAATATATAGTCGGGGTCGTCCGGGGAGGTGGCGGTGTTATATTTTTTTTAAATTAAATAAAAATTGTTATATTTTGAAAAAAAATTGATTAAAATTGTTTAATCATGCAGATATGGAAGTCGCTATGGGTAGAGGGAGAGGCGGTGGAGGTGGCGGTCGAGGTGGCGGTGGCGGTGGACGTGGCCGCGCACATGGAGCGGCGGGGGCGTTGATCGCGGTGGACGTGGACGTGGACGCAGCCGTGGGCGCGGGCATGGCGCTGGACGTGGGCGCGGGCGTGGCGCTGACCCTTGAGAGGATCCCCTTTTGGAGAATGATTATCTGCGGTTCTAGGAGGGGAGCGAGGCTTATCATAGATGTGAAAAGTTTCGTCGTATGGAGATCGGCGGCCACTGTGCCCTCGATTAGGGAGCTCTAGAAGAGGTCGAGGAGGCGGCGAGAGCCCGACAGTTCACCGGACACGAAACTCCATGGTCGAGGTATACTATCTGTTACTGTTTTTTCTTTGTTTTGTATACGACATGCATACTAACCACACTGTGTGACAGGTTGTTCGATATTGCATACACGCCGTCTTACAGGGTCATGGCGTGCGAGTTTTTGTCGAGTTTCGACTTCGCTCCCAGGCCTGCAGACCGTCCGGAGGAGGATGACGACGAGGACGACCCGTGGATAGAGGCCAACTTTCGTCTAGCGGGGCAGTGGCATTTGATGTCACTCAGACTGTTTGCCGAGCACTGCGGCCTTTATAGGGTGGAGGAGCTAGACACCCCCATCTACACGACGACATATGGATGGCCCCCCGTACGACTCTGATGAGGTTCTGGCAGGTGATCAGCACGCGTCGCTTCGGTACGGCGTCGAAGCAGAGGGCTTCCTTTATCACTGATCCCCTCTACCGCTACCTGCACAAGCTTATTGCCACATCTATAGCACCACGCGAGCAGAGTTGCGAGTGGTGCACTATACTGCCTTATATGGGGGGGGGGAGGTGCGCCCTCCATCGCTGCCTAGCCTAGTGGTTCGCAACGACGTTCCACAGGCAGGACAGGTCTGTGCTGTACGGGGGGGGGGTGCGTACATCACACGTATCGTCGTCTCCTTGGCCGTTTCCCCAGCAGGACCAATTATTCTCGGATGGGGGCGTGGTGGAGCCGAGCTTGTTGACCCGTGCTACCGTGATCGGCATGCACATGACGCGTGACTTCCCAGACGAGCTACCAGAGTTGCTTCCGGAGCCGCCACAGGGTGAGGGTCAGCCGACAGATGGTGATGCCGCAGAGGGCGACGACGATGGTGACCACGTTGAGCCACCACCACCTCCGCCTCCATTTCCGTTAGGTGCTCTGGCACAGCAGCCGCAGCCACATGGGGTGCCTCAGTACCCCCAACACGTATTCAACGACGAGCTCGATCCAGCTGTGGCACGTGCGTTGGCTGAGTTGGAGGACCGGATGCAAGCGCGGATGGAGGCCGCTCACGGCCGTATGGAACGTCTTCTCATGGAGGTGATCCAGGCATTCTGGAGTGGTGAGCAGTCCGTTTCGGATCAGGGGGCTGGGACCTCAGGCACCACTCAGGATCCATAGGTTTAGGATCGTTGTACTTTTGTTGTATTTGGACGGTTTATGTATTTTGAACAATTGCCTGTGTATGTATAAACTTATTATGTAATTAAATTTGCAGTTTCAGTTTATTTGTATTTGTGATTGTTTATTTTAACTGTTTAGATTGGTATGCTTGGTTATGTACAATCGATAATACGATATTAAGTTAAAAATGTGATACAGTACGATATAAAAATAATACGATACTTAACGATGTAAAAATAATACAGATTTTAAAGCTTATTAAAATAAAAATAACTAATAATAAACACTAATAACAAACTCAAAACACCAAAATCCCAACACAACACACAAAAAATAAACTTCAAAAATTCAGGGTGTCAATACGCATCGTATAGGCCTATACGATGCGTATGATGCTAGCCGCCAGACAACACCTGCACCTGTCAGTCTGCAATGTTTTTAAACTTTTTCAATACGCATCGTATAGGTCTATACGATGCGTATTGAAAATTGGGTTTGCAAATAGACAATGAGGTGTGGGAATAGAATTCCCCAAATAATATCGTATAATAGTGGCAGGTCTTACCATTATTAGGGGTGTAAAGAAGTCCAGATACTCGAGAGCTACTCATGATCGGTTCAGTTAAAAGCTCAAACGAGCCGAGCCTTAATGAGCCTGAGCCCGAGCCTGAAATAGAGTTCGTTTAGTTATCGAGTCTGAAATACAAAACTCGTTTAGACTCGCAAGCCTAAACGACCCCAAACAAAATTTTCGTTTCTGTTATATATAAATATATAATATAATAATAATGATGATAATATTGATTAGCCGAGCTCGAGCTCAGCTTTGGATCGTTTAAGTGAGCTCGAGCCGAGCTGTTAGCTCGTTTGACGTTTTTCTCAAAATAGCTCGAGCTCTGGGTTTACTCGCGAGCCGAGCTCAAGCCTAGTCGGACTCTCGCTCAGCCTGACTCGTTTACAACCCTAACCATTATCTATAAAGGCGTTTTTTATCTATAAATCCATTTAAGTTTCAAGTGGAACTTTTATAAAAAAATCATAACTGAATTACATGAATGTTATAAGAAGCAAGATTACAATTTACAGATATTTGTACTTATACAAATTCATCTATTCCCATTACTCCCCTACTATGGCACATCGTCCTCCTGATCCGCATATTTTAATCGATACACTTCTAATGAACCAGATTTATATACGAGTGGTTACTTCTCCGCAACACACATATAACTTCTAAACTTGGCAAAAGTATGAACTACATCAATAAGTGATAATTTTATTATTCATAGCATTACCAAACCTACCGGCAAATAACTCATACTACTTATTTCAAAAATTTTACCCAACTTAAATGCCTATACTACTTATTTCTAAATTTTTACCTAACTTAAATCGCAACTAGTAACAAACATATCTTCTAAATTTTGGTGTTTTAACATATTAATAGTTAATAATTTATAGATTAATATATTTTATGTTGAATATAACTAGTTTGTAGTTGTTTTAGAAAAGAGTAAATTACAAAAATCATCCTTTATGTATGTCACTTATTGCAAACTGTTTCCTTTATCTTCAATAATTACAGAAAACGTACTCAATGTTTGCAAACCCTTGCAAGTTATGTCCTTTAGCCATAACTCAGTTATTTTTTTTTTGTGGTTAAATCTGACCAAATGGACCCCACATGAGGGTATTTTGGTCATTTTACTCATGTGGGGTCAATTTGGTCAGATTTAACCACAAAAATATCCTCATGTATGTGGGGTCTATTTGGTCAGATTTAACCACAAAAATTATCCGAGTTAGGGCTAAAGGACATAACTTGCAAGGGTTTGCAAACATCGAGTACGTTTTCTGTAATTATTGAAGACAAAGGATACAGTTCGCAATAAGTGACATACATAAAGGACGATTTTTGTAATTTACTCTTTAGAAAATGAAAGTAAATAATGTATTAATTAAGGTGTTTTTAAATTAAATCGAATTTATTCGAATTCGGTTCGAATTCGAGTTTCAAATACTAATCAAATTGAATCGTATACGAGTTCAAGTAAAAAAAATTAATAATTCGAAAAATTCGATTCGATTAATTCAAAATTTTGTTATTCGATTTGATGAACACCCCTAACGTCTACACAGACATTCTCTTAAAAGGCTAAGAGGCAGAAGTGTAGCATTTAAAGAGAAAACATCTGACATTTCTTCAAGCTCAAGCGACTATATAAACTTTTTCCCCAAGCTCAAGCGGCTACATAGACTTTTTCCCTTTTTCTTTTTCCCCACGACTTTTAAAGGAGTCTAACTTTTTCATACAATAATATTAATTTATAAAAAATTACACCTATTAAAGAAAAAAATGTTCGTTATTATGGTGTATTATTTTTAAATGATATTATCATATGAAAACCTTACGCCGGTTGAAAACGTGAGAAAAAAGAAAACGGAAAAATGCTAGGCTCAGCCTCTACCTTTTAAATTTAAAATCAAGTTAGAGCATTCACATTCCATCCATCAACTTCTTTTCTATCTTTAAAATTAAAAAAAATCTATTAAAACCTCACTACATTCCATCCATAATTTCTATACCCCATCCCTATATTTTGAAAAATTGCCATAGTAGCTTTGCATATATGAAAAACTACTATTCATCCCTAATCAAATTATTGTGAGTGTATAAAAACAAAAAATATAATAAAACAAGTGTTTGTGAGTAAGATAAAGATACAAAATATGAATGGGGTGCAGAAGGTTTTCAAAATGAGAGATGAATTTTAAGAAGTATAATTTCTAGTTAAATTACAGGTAAAAAAAGATGGAGGAGACATGAATGCTCTTAGACTATACCCCAAGTCCCAACATGGGTGTACAGAAAAACCGGTTTTAGAACCGTACCCGGGAAAAAAACCGAAACCGGTTTTAGAACCGAACTGAACCGGCGGTTTGTGACCGGTTACTATTCTTGATCTGAAAATCTTGTTAATAACCGAAACCGGTTAAAAACTGTTTTTTTGGCAAAAACCGGTTAAAAACCAATCCCAACCGGTTACACCGGTTACTATTTTGGGTTTGAAAAACCGGTTAGTAACAAAAAAAACGGTTTTTGTTTTGGATGAAAAAACCGGTTCGTTTAAAAATCGGACCGGTTTAAGAAAAAAAAACCCGATTTGTACACCTCTAAGTTCGTCCGTAATGGGGCGATATATGCCACCTTTCTTGGTCATCACGCCCCATAGCGCCCGGCCACACCGCTATGGCCGGTGCTATGGGTTGGTTTTTGCTGCTCGCGCGATATACATAACGACGTGAAGGTTCTTGAAAGTTTTTGGTTTATACACATTTGGTCCCTGCAAATCGGATAAGAAGACAGAGGAGGCGGTATTGGTTTGTTTTTTGCCTGAAAGTTGGCCAAAAAATCGGAGAAAAAGATAGGAGGCGGTATTTGATTTTGGAAGTTTTTGGTTTATACACATTTGGTCCCTGGATTTTCTCAAATATCTAAATTTGGTTTTTAAAACTTGTTTTCTCTTATTTATAAGTTTAAAAATATGGCAGTTTTAGTACTTGTAAAATAACTTTAAAAAACTTAATGTTTTTTTATTTAATGTAATGTTTTTTAATTGAAAAAAGTTAGAAATTAATTAAAAATTGAAAATTAATTAATTGAGTAATGATGAGTTAGGGGCTTTATGACTACGGGCTTTAGTGATATAACGCCCCATATAGGGATGGCAAAAATACCCGAGCCCGATGGGTATACCCGAAACCTGACACAAATGGGACGGGTATACCCGATACCCGATGGGTATTGGGCCGGGTATGGGATTAGTTTTAAAAATCTCCATGGGTATGGGTCGGGTATGGGATTAGGTGATACCCGACCCGATTTACCCGAAACCACATACCAGTTTACCCGAACTATATACCCGAAGTTTTAAATTTATATTTTTATTTTCCAGTAACCCTTATCTATTACTGATTTATTTTAGTATGTTCATAACGTGAAAAAAAATAAAAATTCTTTTAGCATATGTATTTGATAATAATATTTATATTTTGTATGTTATGAAGTGTATACATATAAGTGTATAAATATTATAAAATTATTATTAATTTATGATAAAACTTATATGTATGTAATGTATATTTTTAATTTATAATATTTGTTGCATAAATAAAATTATATAATAATTATAATAGTAAAAAATATATTTGGAAATCCCAATGTATATCTTTTAACAAACTAATGGGTATACCCGATACCCGCGGGTATACCCGGTGCCCGACGGGTAATTACCTGACGGGTATTGAGTTGGGTATGGGACACAATTTTACAATCGGGTATGGGTATAGGATTACCAATACCCGACGCGAACCCGACCCATTGCCATCCCTAGCCCCATAAAGCCCCTGTGTGATGTGACACGACATGTGTCACATAACGCCCCAAAGGGGTTTTATGACTACACATGGCCTACGGCTACTAGGATCTATCTACAAAAAGCTACCATGTGTTGAAGTTTTATTGGTGCGATGGTGGGTCCCTCAAATAAAGGAAATGATCACATTATAGTCGTTTCCTCCATGTGTCATCTTCTACACTTTCGTTCTTCGTGAAGCCCCTGCGTGTACTTGTACTGATGTTTATTTCCGTGATTTTTCCTAATACTATCCTAATAAATGGGAAGTCTTAATGTATTAGTAAAAGTGCTAATTGTATTGATGAGATTTCTTTAAAATTTATCAAATAAATTTGTGTTTGAGATGTAATTAGGTCGAAAATTTCCCTTTGCTTAAAAATTTAGAAGCAGGTTATTTCGTAAGGATAACATGAATTTCCAGATACCATATTGCCATTTTTTATATGGTTTATAACTAATCATCAAGTAAAAGAGGGTGTAACATGCCCATCCTGACATGACACAATTAACATTGACCCTTATAACACTTTCATCTCCATTTGTCAATTTTCTTATTCATGTTTTTCTCTAAAATGTAATATTAACTTTTACATTCATGAGGCATAATGTTGCACTTGCAAATTGGACAATTGGTGATTTATCTATCATCCATCATGAGGCTGCATTTGTCAAGATGGTATAAGCAGTTAGAATGAAGTCATAAACTTATTACTTAGACTGGACGGTGTGGAAGCAGTGGCGGACTCATGATTTTTTTCCTGGGGGTGCGGAAATTTTTTAAAGATTTTAGACCGCTAGCTATATAAAAAAATCGGTTCATAGTGGGTCGGATCGGGCCAGGTCATGTAAAACAAGTAAAAACAAACAAACAAAATTTAATGGCGGGTCGAATCAGATCGGGTCGGGTCCATTTCAATTCTCAAACAATCAAACCCTAGTTCCTAACTTCGTATCACATTAACAAACAAAAAAACATCAAAGTTCAAACCATCCCTACTTTTATTTCTCTTAATCATTCAATAAAAGAACAAAAAAAACTTATCTATAACATACATTGGTCTTTAATTAGAATAATCCGGTGAAAAAAAGTGGTTCAACCCCTTTCCTCCTGAGAAATCGGGGCATAACTTCCCAACTCATTGTTCATTCCTAATCCTATCACATACAAAATAAACAATGATCTTCAAGTGTTCAACCATACCCATGTTCCCTAATTTTCAATTTAAAATTTTGAATTTCATGCCCTAGTAATTATTATTTGCCAACCAACAATCATATAATCAACAAACATGTTTGCCAAGTGAGGCAGAGGGAAGGCGGGAGTCGCTGGCAAGTGGCAGCGATTTGGGTTTTTTTAATTACGTGGACTGGTTTGTTTAACAAAACTAGTAGTTGGGTTGGGCTTGAATGGGTATTAAGTTATTGGGCTTGATGGATTGAATTTAAGTTTTATTAAAGTGGTTAGTAGGCTAACTTGTTTACATAATTTGATCGGTTTCAATCCGTGTTCACAATTTTTTTTACATAAATTCCTAACATTTTTTTTCTAAGGGGTGCGGTCGGAATTTTTCAAGGGGTGCGGACGAAATTTTCAAGGGGTGCGGTCTGATTTTTCGCGAAAAATACCACTAATTTTTTTTTTCAAGGGGTGCGGCCGCCCACCCACCCTATAACTTGGGTCCGCCCCTGTGTGGAAGGGTATGAATGGGTGCATTAAGCATCACGTGGTAGCCACCTTAGTAGGGGGCATGGTAAAAAAAAGCACGGGGTGAAAGAAGCTTAAAAAGGACGTTGAAAAAAATAAAATAAAATAAACAACAACCCGATCACAATCAACCCAAACAACCAATATCATTGCTCTAAGTAACCAATCTCATGCCTTCCAAGGCGGTGGAAATCTCGGGTGCCATTGCCAAGACCACGCTCCCACACTGTGGAGTCTTATTGAGAAGTAGAATTCAAATAATGAATTTGAATTATTTTTTGTTTCTTTTTCCGGTGTATTTGTTTTTTTAAACTATTTATTTTTATTTGTTAAACCGCGTGTAGACGCGGACTCAAACCTAGTGTACACATAAAAGAGTTTACAAGACGTCTTATTTAATTCCCAGTGTATCTTTATTTGGTTCTCTTTAGAACTTCCAAAAATTTTAAAAATTTAAGAACTCTAAACATTAATTATTTTATTTTTATATTATTCTAGGATACTTTTGTCATAGGTTTACATATATGTAATAGCCAAACTATATATGTGTAGTAACCAATTTACATTTATGTAAAAACTCGTTTACATACATGTAATCATAAAATTTGATATAATACATATATGATAAAACTACTCTCACATAGTATTGATTATATCGAAAAATTTATATGAAAAGATCAGTCATAAGAGTTCACTATTTATAATTTTAAAATGATCATTATCCTATTATGTTAAATAAATAGACACATTTTTTATTGATCTTAAGTTTATAACTTTAATTTATACTCTTTTATCCCATTGGAAAAATGATATGAAGATGAGTAATTTTTATGGATAATATAAACGAATAATAATATTCCTAAAAACAGCGAGTCTGATTGGCGACATCAAGACGCTTTCGTTTCTCTGGGTGAAATCTCGGGCTGGATTCCCGGATATTATCTGGGATAAATGGAGAGGATTTAAGTTTACGGATTTCCCAATGTAACGTGTCTATTTTGTTTTTGATATCTGTTTGTTTTTTGTCTCGGTTTTTTCTTTATGTACTGTATTCCTTGAGCTGCTTGCTTGAGTACTTTCAAACAAAAAAAAAAAAAAAAAAAGAATAATAAGGAATGAATTGTTATGGGGAAGGGTGTTTAAGACTGCTAAAGAATCTAATGTTAGAAGGTCACGTGTATAGAACACGGTTGAAGGAACATGGCATGTGCACATGAACAATATTGATAGTTAATCCCAAACAAAAGATATATATTTTCCATTTTAGGATTTTTCATAATCTACTTTTTATGCTCAATATTTGAGGTTAATAATTTTAAGTTTGGCAATATAATTTCTCTTCGGTATGATGATAATCTAGTTGAAATAGCATTCTTTTTGGAAGGCGTAGATCAACTGGTAAACTCTTTGGTTATACAACCCTTAAACCCGAGTTTGAATCCTACGTAACGTTTTCTCCACAAGGGTCATAATACTATTAGCCATTAGGTAAGTCACCCGCTCCACTGCAAGAATCGAACCGGGTACCGAAGGAGGAAACCCCAAAAGGGGAGTATTTAAAACTAAGGGGCTATTTGTTTAGCTTTTTAATGAGATTTTTAATGGTTCAGACCTCTTATTGGTTCAGACTATTTGTTTTGCGAGCAGATATCTGAATGGTTCAGACATTTGTCTCTGAATGGTTAAGACCACTAATCTGAATTGGTCAGACATTTGCCTCTGAACGGTTAAACATTAAAGTGGCTCTTAATAGTTCAGACCTCTTATTCAGACCTCTTACTGGTTCAGTACTTAACCATCAGAAGTTGCCAAACAGCCCCAAAGAGTTACAGGAGAAAAGTTTGTTGAAAACATAATATACAAGTTTTTGGGTTAACTAAATTAAATTCTCTTGATGAAGTTTTAAGTCTATTGTAATTGTAATGTATTATTTTCATGATGCTCAATTACCTTGTAACTCACTTTATAAGAATGTATCGAACGTTACTTATGTAGCTTGCAACATTTGCATTGGTTGGTTAGAAGTTGTGATCGTGTATTAGAATAATTAAATAAGGTGTTTAAATCTATTAAATAAGGATTTGAATTATTTTTCTGGTCCCAACTCTCCTTTACTTCTTTCACTTCTTGTCTGTTGATGAAGGTCTCAGATAAGATTGTTGTCACAAAAATTAAAGTTTGTTAAGGATATTGCATTATGTTCACTTAATGTAAGTAGAACGTATCTTATTATATTATTTTTTTACACCATTGTCGGTTTAGGGCTTTGAAGGGGTATGGTCCCAAAAAGGCCGCGCAAACCTCCGTCAAGGTTGCGCGCGGGACCATACTCCCTTTTCAACAAGCTTCTTATCATGAGCCTCGCGCGAGCTACATCATGCTCTATTTTACGTCGCGCGAGACCACGATAATAAGAAGCTCCAAAAGCAGCACTTAGCATACTGAAGGAGCACTCAGTTACCCAAACCCCGCGCGAGTTAGTTACGTGCCCAGCAAGAATCGCGCAAGAAAGCAGCGCAAGGTTGTTCCAGATAGTACACAAGGTACAAGTGGCAGAAGAAAAGAGCCAATCAACGTCCTTCTGGCTCTGCTCAATCGTGCTCCACGATCATCTGACATGCAGGAGACAAAAAGTACGTAAGGACGCCTACATGACACCAATCATAAAGCAGAGACAACTGCCCCACGATCTCCACTTACCTGCTGATGGCAGGAGGGCGGCCAGGCCGACAACAGTGACACGTGGCTCCAATCACATTGCGCCAGCTCCAGGAAGCTCTTAGAAGCCACTAACGGTCGACACCAGTGAGGCAAGGAGCATATCCTCCATGTTGTCGCCTTCAGGCCCAAGGCCCATCAGCCCATATCCTCTTACACCTCTCCGGCTATAAATAGAGACCTCACTTCACAGGTTAAACATTCCATTCCCTATACTCTCACTCTTAATACTTAATTATCTCCCAAAAGCAGTCGCTTATTCTCACGCCGGAGCCCGGTTAAGAGGGAAACCCCCACATTCCCCTCTTAACGAGTAACGGTGTTCTGTTTTGCAGGCTAATCCGATCATTAAGGAGCTCAGGAAACCATAAAGAAGATTAACCACTATGATAGGAACATAAACCAAACTGATTAGTCCCTTAATTAGTTCTGTGTTTCTTCATTGGCGCCCACCGGTTTTTCTACAAATCACTTTCATATTCTTTTTTCCTGAGTTTTCGTGTTTTTTCTTCCTTCGATCATGGCTGGTCAAGGAATCATTCCCGAGTTTGTTGGTTTTGGAGCAAACTCTAATGCAGCGTTGGGGGTAGATAATCAAAACGTCCAACCCCAACACATTGAAGAGATTGGCGAAATCGAAGTAACCAACACTGGGGGACCGCGCGGGAGCATCACCCGCATCACCGAGACGGTAACCCCAGGAAGCAATGGCGCTGGGCCTTCAAACCCAGCTCCACCCCAGAATGTTTCGGCGCTACTAGGGCTACCAGAGGGCGAAACTCCGGCCTCGTGGTACGCCAAGAATATTGCCACCATTAACGCGGCGTATCAATCCCTGATCGCACAGCAAGCAGTCTTAACGGCAGAACCGTCCTTGGTTACTCCTCAGGGACAGAGTCAGGGGGCGCGCCAGATACCCCCACAGCAAAACATCCAAGGCAGAAGTAATAGACCTCCCCCTACCAGAAGATTGAGCGTGCACGACACGCGCGATACACGGGGGGAAACAGAAAGCTATTACGACCATCCGTCAAACATCCAAAGAGGCCCAGTTCATAGCCGGCTCACGCCGCGCAACATGAACAATGAATGGGAAGATACTGACCCAAATGACCCAACTTGGGAGGACGATGAAGTATCTTCAGTCTTCAATCGCTTACAGAGAAATCATGAATACTACAAACCAAGACAACATGTTGGGTACACCGAAGAGGCTGAACAAGACTTTCGCCTCGCCTATCGACCAGCTGAAGCTGTGGAACATTCCAAGTTCATTCCAAAAATCGCACTGGCGCCACTTAAAAGAGAGAAGTTACCTCCGACAGTCGGAAAGTTTAACGGATTGACTGATCCTGATGATCACGTCAGAGTTTTCACAAGCGTGGGCTGCATGGGAGGATGGAATATTCCCATGTGGTGCCATCTGTTTATTCAAACGCTTACAGGGGCTGCTCGCGCCTGGTTCGACAGCCTTCCTCCGGGAAGGATAAAGTCATGGGTGGATTTCAGGACTCAGTTTTTGAGTCACTTCAGTCAACAAAGACGATACCAGCGCGACACAGCCGAGGTTGAAGACATCTGGCGCAGAGATAACGAGGGTTTGGAAGATTTCATCACTCGCTTTAACAAAGAGTGCTTGGAAATCGGCGGCGTTAGTGAACAACTCATGCGCTGCCACTTCAAGAAAGCTATCCGCTGTGATAGCCTAATTAGAACCATCACTGGGAAGGATGGAATGCCCAAGGAATGGGATAAACTCATGGAAGCCGCGAAGATAGTCGTGCAAACTGAAGAGTCACTCGCCAGAAACAACAGTTATCGTACTGAAGATCGATTTTCTAAAAGAGGTCACTCGCGCGACGACAACAAACAGAACAAAGGCAAAAACCCTGGGTGGAAAGCCAACCACTCCAGCGGTTATGGTGAACGATCTCGTTATGAAGAACGGTCGCGCTACAGAGAAGATGCGCGAGACACTATTGATCGAATTGGGTATCGGAAGGCAGTCAGGGATGACAATCGAGAAAAGCACTGGACTCCGCTCATAAAAACACCGAAAAAGGTGCTGATGACGGAGAATCATGATTTCAAGGCTCCAAGGCCCATGACAAACAAAAAGGGGCAAGACCCCAACCTGTACTGCGACTTCCATAAAGATACGGGACACCTGACGGACGACTGTTACAGTTTACGTCAGGAGATCGAAAGAGCGCTAAAAAGCGGGAAGCTAAGCCACCCGGTGAAAAACGTGCGCAAAGAAACTCGACAGCTCCAACGACACGATGAGGGGAATCACAAGAAAGTCAGACGTCTAGAAACCCATATGGTCAATGGACCAAGATACAGCACAAAAGAGAAAGGCAAGCGCCCTTACGAACCCTCATGGCAAGAGCAACAGGTCATCTTCCCGGTAGTGCGCGGCGGTCCTCGCGCCACTCGACCCGTCGTCATTACCGGTATTATCGGCCATTACGAAATAGAGTACGTGTTCATTGACCCAGGAAGCACGGCTGATATCATCTATGAGCAGTGCTTTAATCAGTTTGATGAAGATGATAAAGCGAGACTTGAGCCAGTTGATTATCCATTGTCTGGATTCTGCAACGAAATGGTCTTCCCGCTAGGCTAAATCAGCTTCCCCGTCACACTCTCTGACGGGAAGCATTCAAGAACAACGAATGTTAACTTCATGGTGATGCCTGTCAAATCAAGGCATGATGTGTTAATTAGGAGAGAAACCCAAGGCGAATTGAACATGGTAACCTCCACGCCCCATTCAGCGATAGGGTTTCCAACCAAAACGGGGGTGGCAATCATCTATGCTAAGAAAGAAGTAATGGCGGCAGAAGATATGCGCCCAACAAAAGCGGCCAAGGTTTCAACAACCGAGCCAGAAAAATGGGTTTTAAACCGCAAGTACCTGGATCAAGCGGTGACAATAGGCCACACAATCTCACCAAACATCAGAACTCATCTCAAGCAACTCCTATTCAAGAATATGGATATCTTCGCCTGGACCCCGGCCGACATGACCGGTGTCCCGCGCGACATCACCGAGCATCGTTTAAACACATACCCCTCTGCTGAGCCGAAAGTTCAAAGAAGGCGCGGCTTAGGGGCAGAAAAAACCAAAGAAATGAACGAGCAAGTATGTGAACTACTCAAAGTGGGAATCTTGCGGGAGGTCCGTTATCAAAGTTGGGTTGCGAACCCCGTGATGGTAGAGAAGTCTAGTGGAGGATGGCGAATGTGTGTTGACTACACCGATCTCAACAAGGCATGCCCTAAAGATTGCTACTCTTTGCCTGAGATCGATAAAAAGATAGACTCTCTCGCGCCATACAGATGGAAATGCTTCTTAGATTGCTATAAAGGGTACCATCAGGTTCAAATGAAGCTAGAATATGAAGACAAGACAGCTTTTCGAACCGATCTAGGGATCTTCTGCTACACAAAGATGCCTTTCGGCTTAAAAAATGCTGGCGCAACGTATCAACGCCTGATGGATAAGACCTTCGCTGGAGATATCGGGAAGCATATCGAGGTTTACATCGATGATCTGGTGATCAAAAGTCCCGAAGAGGACCAAATGTTGAAGGGCATCGAAAAAACATTCAATTCATTGCGCAGCGTGAATATGAAGTTGAGTCCAGCCAAGTGTTCTTTTGGCATGGAAGAAGGGAAGTTCTTAGGCTTCATAGTCACAAATGGCGGCTTTAAAGTAAACCCAGAAAAGGTCCAGGCAATAGAGCGAATGCCATCACCACGAACAATCAAAGAGATGCAACGGTTGGCCGGCCGCCTAGCCGCGCTTAACCGCTTTCTATCAAATAACGCCGCGAAGTCATACCCTTTTATCAGCACTCTGAGCAACTGTGTGAAGAAACAAGAGTTCAGGTGGACCCCTGAAGCAGAGAAGGCTTTTCAGCAAATGAAGGAGTGTTTGATCGAACTCCCTACTCTGACTGCACCATTCGAAGAAGAGCCGCTCATTTTGTACTTGTCATCATCAGACAAGGCTGTGGGATCGGTATTGCTTGTAGAGAGAGATGGAGTTCAGACTCCTATCTATTACGTCAGTAGAGTGCTAACGGATCCAGAAACGAGATATTCCACGATGGAAAAATTGGTGCTAGCGCTGCTACACGCCTCCCGAAGGCTGCGCAGATACTTTACAGGGCATGTGATCACCGTACTTACCAATTTCCACATCGGCACAATATTGCAAAAACCAGAGACGTCAGGGCGGTTAGCAAAATGGGCGATCAAGCTGGGGGGCCACAACATCTTGTACAGGCCACGCCCAGCCATCAAGGGTCAGGTACTCGCCGACTTTATCACAGAAGTCCCAGCAGAGAAAATTAAGGATTGCGAGATTGTTGAAGCTCCATTGAAAGATACATCTGATGAGTTGTGGTTGCTATACACTGACGGGGCTTCAAACGAGGATGGCGCGGGAGCGGGATTGCACCTGGTGAGCCCCGAAAATCATGAATTTACTTACGCCATCAAGTTGGATTTTAAAAACACCAACAACGAGGCGGAGTACGAGGCATTTCTGGCAGGCTTACGCCTCGCCATAAGAATGGGAGCTAAAAACCTACAAGCACACGTTGATTCACTCTTGATAGCCAGCCAAATCAACGCTATATACGATGCAAGGGGCGAAGTTATGGCCCTATATTTGGATCAGGCGAAAGAGTTGCTCCAAAAATTCAAGTCCTACAAGGTAGTGCACATCAACCGCTCTGAAAACAAACCAACAGATGCTTTGAGCAAACTGGCTTCAACCTCCTTTCAACATCTCGCCAAAGATGTAAGGATTGAAGTACTCAAGAATCCATCAGTCCTGCTACGACAAGTCAACGTGATCGAGATAGGGCAGCCATCCTGGATGACCCATATAATTCAATATTTGCAAGAAGGAATACTCCCTGAGAGCAAAGCAGAGGCAAGGAAGATTCAAAACAAGGCCCTGCATTACGAAATGAATGGTGGTATCTTATACCGCAAGTCCTTCTTGGGGTCATTACTGCGCTGCGTGGACCCCCAAGATGCAAATTACTTGATCAGGGAGATCCACGAAGGGATCTGCGGCATCCATGCAGGACCACGCATGGTTGTCGCGAAGATTATGAACGCTGGATATTATTGGCCAGGGATGCACGTCGACGCCCTGAAGGAGTTGCGCAAATGCGACTCCTGTCAGCGACATTCTCCAAAAACCCTGCGCCCAAAAAACGACCTTATTCCCGTATCCACTGCTTGGCCCTTTCAGCAGTGGGGAATTGATATGGTGGGACCTTTCCCAGAAGCTCCTGGCGCCGTCAAGTTTATTATAGTGGCCGTCGATTACTTTACGAAATGGGTGGAGGCCAAGGCCCTCGCTTCAACTACAGCCATGATGGTGCGTAAGTTCATTTGGGAACACATCATCTGCAGATTTGGCCTACCACTCAAGATTGTAACTGACAACGGCACCAACTTTGCGTCTGAGGACCTCCAGAAGTGGATGAAAGAGATGAAAATCGAACACACTTTCTCCTCCGTTGCGCATCCTCAAGCCAACGGGCAGGTTGAAAGTGTGAACAAGTGTATCGTCGATGGGATAAAGGCCCGACTGGGCACAAAGCGACGAGGCTGGGTGGATGAGCTCCCGAGTATCTTGTGGGCTCACCGAACCATGCCGAAGACAAGTACCGGCGAAACCCCTTTTAGCCTAGTCTACGGCTCAGAAGCGGTTATCCCGGCAGAAGTTGGCCTGCCCTCTCCGCGTTTGACAGCAGTCAACGCAATCGACAATGAGGCAGAGCGTCGTCTCGATTTGGATCTCTTGGAAGAAAGACGCGAGAATGCGCGTATCAAAGAAGCGAAGTACAAGACACAATTGGAAAGGTACTACAATGCGAGAGTCCGCATTTGTACCTTCACTCCAGGAGAGTACGTCTTCCGCGACAACGAAGCTTCAAACGCCGAACGCCCAGGAAAACTAGCACCCAAGTGGGAAGGCCCATACTTGGTTCATGAAGTGCTAGGAAAAGGGGCATACAAATTGCGCACCCTGGATGAACATATCATCCCGCGCACGTGGAATGCGCAACAACTGCGCAAGTGCTATATGTAACTATTCTAGGCCCTGCGCCTTTACCCACTCATGTTGGCCACGCGCCTTTTTTAACTATCTATGTTGGCTAAGCGCCTATTTTGCTACTTATGCGATGTATGTTGGTCCAAGCGCCTGTTTCCCAATCAATGAAAGCATACGACATGTTTTCTTTTACGATGACTCCTTTCGTTACAAATGCATGTTAAACTTTTGATTAGCACGAAAACACTCCAATTACACTCGTACGAGCCACTCTTACATTTATTCGCGCTAACTTAACCAAAGTTCCTAACAACAGTGCAATAATTGTAACGGGAAAGGATAAACAAACATCATATTTAAACAAGCGCGACCGCGCAACAATTACATGAAAACAAATTGTCATTCATTCGACCCAAAGCAAGCGCAACCGCGCAACTACTAACAGTGAAAAGATTAAAAGAAAATTACAAGGCACAAAGCCTGTCAATACTACCTACTCAAGACCACCACCACCATCATCATCATCATGCTTATCACCACCATCATCGCCTTCATCACCACCATCATGGCCCCCCGCTTCCTCTTCGTCAGACAACTCAACATGCTCTGGTGGGTCGAGAATACCCTTTAGACGCGTACACCAGTCATCATGCTCTAGAGCCTTCACAACCAAGTCCATTACAGGCAAGGCTAGATGATTGTAAGAGTTTTCAGCACGAGCCAATTCGGCATCAGCTTCAGTGGTCACCGAACAATGACTGGTATCAAACTCTTGGCCAAACACTTCTTCGACATGCTGCGCACACTCCATATAACCTCCGCGATGACCAACCACGCGAGAAGCATCTATGAGAGCAGCAACAGTCCCGTCCAGTTCCCCAGCATTCAAAATCGAGTTGGCCATCTACATCAAAACGAGCAAATGAGGAACTGACTTAGTAAATAAAACCCAAGTTAAAAAGAGATCAGTACCAGAACTATTCCCCTGCCGCGCAGCCATTCAGTATCTGAGGATAGCGTGTCAACAATACTCTGGACCTCAGCATAATTATTTTGCGCCACATTCAAGGCGGAAGAGCTTATGGCCCGCGCCTCCTCGGCCTTTTGCCTGGCTTCTTCAGCTGAGGCAACCTTCGACTTTTCGGCCTCCAGATCGATCTCCAAGGATTCACCTTTGTCAACCTGCTCTCGTAGGCGACGTTTCAGCTCAGCAATTTCGACATCCTTGGCAATCAAATCCTTGTCCCTACTTGACAGCTGCACCTTCACCTCAGCCAGCTCAACCTGCAAGGGATAAAAGACTCATTTAACCTGCTAAACAAAAGTGTATAGACGGAATAAGAAGTTTCTCGAACCTCAGCCTGCTCTTTAGCAGCTTGCGCAGCTTGCGCATCCTCGACCTTCGCTGTCAACTCAGCAACCTTGGCTTCAAGGTCGACAATCTTGTTACGAGCCGCGAACGCGCGCTCATTGTCTTTCTCACATATGCGCTTGAATTCAGCTTTCTCCTTAGCTAACTGCTGTTCAGCAGCTTGAAGCTTGCTTTTCAGGCCCTCGCGCCCCCATTCCTCCGCTTTCTTGTCAGCCTCAAACTTTGCCTTCTCTTCCTCAAACTTGGCATTGGCTTTCTCAAACTCCTTAACTTGCCTGACAAGACGCTCGCGGTAGTTCTCCCAATTTGACCGCTCCCTAACCATTGTCCGCCACTCACGAACTATTTGATGGTTAGCAGCGCGGGTATTGGCCTCCCCAATCACATAAGTACGATATAGCCCATCATGAGTCTTCGCCCTCTGCCGATTAACCTCAGCAGGAGGGAAGGAGTTTAAGAACCAATCACGGCAAGGGCCGAACTCTTGGAAGGTGTCTTTTTTGCTTCAAACCCCAGGGAGCTTGGTGGGGGGCATTACCACGTTCCTCCTCAGTATAAGTTTTATAATAAATGTCACCAAGGGTACCCCTCGCCCCGATAACTTGTGGGTTATAACCCCCTGCACCACCAGAACTTGCGCCTCCAGATACATATGGACCTGATCTTCCAGTAGTTCCCTTGAAGCGACGGGAAACTTCAGGCCGCGCAGAATGGGTCGGCTTATCCACCCCGGTTTCCTTCTCTTTTTGAGGTTGGTCAAGCCCCGCGACGCTCACGACCTCTGGACCCTGCGCCTTATCATGAGCACTGATAGAAGCAGCGCCGGTATACCTTAGAGCATCATCAATAGGCTCTTCAAAAGCCTTTTTCTCTTTCTCCTGCTCAGCCCGTCTCTTCTCCTCGTCAGCTCTTTTCTTCTCCTCCTCAGCTTTCTTGCGCTCAGCAGCAGCCTTTTTCTGTTTATCCTCCTCAGCTTTCTTCCTGCGCTCCTCAGCAGCCCTTTTCTTCTTCTCTTCCTCGGCTTTCCTTTCCTCAGCCTTCTTCTCTTCAGCAACTGTCTCCTTATCTCCCGCAACAACCTGTTTTCCCTTCTCAGACTCCACTCCAGCAGTCTTTGAAGATTTAATGGTAATCTTAGGCCTCTTTGGCTCCGGCTCCGTCAACACAACCCCTTTCTTTTCGGGCGTTTTCTTCTTGGCCTCTGCAGAAGCTAAGGGATTAAGAAAAGAAAACAGAATTGAGAAACTAAGAAGAAACTTACCAGGAGAAAACTTATAAAGAGAGCGCAAGTTGCTCGTTTTCCCTATCAAGGGAAGCGCACCAGCTGTCGACACAGCAACCACACCAGCTGTGGTCTCACTTCTATTTCTTTTTCTGCTGATCAACTTTTCAGCAGCCTCCTCCTCTTCTTCTTCTTCTTCTTCTTCTTCCTCCTCATGTGCAACAGAGGAAGGAGTAGCGCCAGCATCCGGGTTGCGAGAACCCGCGCTACCTGAACTTTTTGAGCCACCTGCTCCAGCTTTCTTCTCGCCTGCGCGCGACAAGCCTTCAAGTGAGTCACTAATTATCACATAATCTTTCAAGTCACTCTGACGGAGGCGAAGACTACCTTTGTCAGTAGCGCTAGCGGTTGCGCGACTACTCCCAGCTCCCTTGCTGGTCACCTCAGGTTCCAAGGTGATAACCTTCTTCTTCCTCACAGGTTTTTTCTTCTTGTCTTCAGGGTCAATCCCCAAGTCGCGCAACACACCTGTAAAGATGTTAGACCACAAACTTAACTCTCCATTGGATGATCCCACAGACTCCTCGCTGGAAAGATAGACAATCTCTTTCCCAGCAGAAGTTACAGAGCGCAAGGGTCGAGGATTAGGTATATGCGCACCTTCAGTTGCAGTAGGCGGTGAAGCGAATGCATCAGCAACCGGGTACATGAAATTACCCTTGATCTGCTCATACCAATACTCCTCTCCAGCCTGGAGCGGGCGCACGCTCATGGAGCTACCAAAGGTGGCGAAGGCAGCTTGATATAGATGCACCTCTACACGACAGTATAAAAATAAACACAAGTACGAAACTGGAAATGAACAAAAGTAAGAATTACTAACCTCTATCATCGATCATCAGAATGGGAACTTCCTTGCTGTCAGGCAACCATTGATCACTCATCCGTGCCGCCACCAAGACGTTCTCACCAAACACTCGGTTTGGGGTGGCAGTAAGCGTCCTATACCAAGCCTCAGTCTTGGGGATCGCCAGATCTTCTTTAACAATCGCTTCAGTCCAGGCGCGAAATGTCATGGCGATCAGAATCACCTCCTCGCGAATATAAAAAAATTTCGGTTTCCAGTCATGGAAACTCTTGGGAGGGTTAAGAAGTATCTTCTTCGCAGCCCCTCGGCTAGCAAACGAGAAGAATCCCATGTTCCGGATCAACTGATAAAAGACTCTGAATCTTTCCACAGTTGGCTCTATGCCATGAGATCGGTAGAGGAACTCGAAGTGTCGAACCCGGACCATCCCAGGAGGGCTCATCTGTGATATATGAAAACCATAAAACTGAAGAATATGGGCCAGAAAGTTTGTCGCCGACAACCGGAAGTTGCCTTGATGGAAGAAGTCTTCAAATAACGTTATATAACCCGGCGGCGCATCGGCGGCCGTCTGGTTTTGACCGGGGTACCTGGCATCCCATTCCGGTGGAAACCGGAAACCCCGTACTATCTGCTCAAACAACCCTAAATCCCACCGGAGAACGGGAACAGGGCCTTCTTCTCCGAGATTATCTTCGTGATGTTCTTCAGCCATCGATAATCGACAATGAAGCCTTGAATATTCTGGAAACAGACTTGAAGATCTGCTACGATTTTCTTCAAGGACTTGAAGATCTGCTACCGTGTTCTTCAACAGTTTGAAGATTCAAAGGAATTTGAGAGGAAATAAGAAAAAGAGTAGAAGAAAGTGATAACTTCTCTCTGTCTCATCGGATATATATACCCATCGCATTTAATGCGATGGGTAAACGTGTCGGGATCGCCGCGCACGTGACCAATCAAAGGACGACACGTAAGGCGAGAATCCCGGAGTGACGGTTACCACGCGCGCGTGGAGCTCACTCTCCTGACGGAATGACCAACCGTCAGAGACAACTTGATGACAGCCGTGTAACTGGTCAACTCAAACGTCACCATCAATGACGTTTCTCACCAACTTGTCAGAATTCAAATTTCGAAGGTTTTCCCGCCAAATATTACTACAGACCTCATGCAAAAGCTACTAGGGTCGCGCAGTTTTAACAATGACTTGATAACCCTGCGCGCCTACACCCAAAGGCAATACCCCACCTGGAACCAAACCTGGTAGTCGCGCCGTAGTAACCAATAAGAGTTTACACGCGCCCGTCTACCAAAGTCAAAGAAGCACTTTCCACAACTTTTATTTTAAGTCCAAAGCTCCAACCACTTGCCTCGCGCATGGTGCAGCATTGGACTGGGGGGACTTGAAGGGGTATGGTCCCAAAAAGGCCGCGCAAACCTCCGTCAAGGTTGCGCGCGTGACCTTACTCCCTATTCAACAAGCTTCTTATCATGAGCCTCGCGCGAGCTACATCATGCTCTATTTTACGTCGCGCGAGACCATGATAATAAGAAGCTCCAAAAGCAGCACTTAGCATACTGAAGGAGCACTCAGTCACCCAAACCCCGCGCGAGTTAGTTACGTGCCCAGCAAGAATCGCGCAGGAAAGCAGCGCAAGGCTGTTCCAGATAGTACACAAGGTACAAGTGGCAGAAGAAAAGAGCCAATCAACGTCCTCCTGGCTATGCTCAATCGTACTCCACGATCATCTGACATGCAGGAGACAAAAAGTACGTAAGGACGCCTACATGGCACCAATCATAAAGCAGAGACAACTGCCCCACGATCTCCACTTACCTGCTGATGGCAGGAGGGCGGCCAGGCCGACAACAGTGACACGTGGCTCCAATCACATTGCGCCAGCTCCAGGAAGCTCCTAGAAGCCACTAACGGTCGACACCAGTGAGGCAAGGAGCATATCCTCCATGTTGTCGCCTTCAGGCCCAAGGCCCATCAGCCCATATCCTCTTACACCTCTCTGGCTATAAATAGAGACCTCACTTCACAGGTTAAACATTCCATTCCATCTACTCTCACTCTTAATACTTAATTATCTCCCAAAAGCAGTCGCTTATTCTCACGCCGGAGCCCGGTTAAGAGGGAAACCCCCACATTCCCCTCTTAACGAGTAACGGTGTTCTGTTTTGCAGGCTAATCCGATCATTAAGGAGCTCAGGAAACCACAAAGAAGATTAACCACTATGATAGGAACATAAACCAAACTGATTAGTCCCTTAATTAGTTCTGTGTTTCTTCATTGGCGCCCACCGGTTTTTCTACAAATCACTTTCATCTTCTTTTTTCCTGAGTTTTCGTGTTTTTTCTTCCTTCGATCATGGCTGGTCAAGGAATCATTCCTGAGTTTGTTGGTTTTGGAGCAAACTCTAATGCAGCGTTGGGTGTGGATAATCAAAACGTCCAACCCCAACACATTGAAGAGATTGGCGAAATCGAAGTAACCAACTCTAATGCAGTGTGTGTTTTGTGGGAACTTTGGTTTCCAATCTAGATCCACCTAGGGCTGTTCAAATCGCTCGTCGATCGCTCGGAAAACGCTCGGAATATGCTCGCTCGGTTTGGTTTGGTTTGCAAACGAGCCAAGCATGAGTAAAGGTCTGTTCGACTCGGTTCGGCTTGAATTTATTTTTATTAATGTATTACATATATAATTATATATGCACACACAAATTACATGTATATTCATATTTTATACCTACCGCTTTATTAGATTTGGACCACTATACTCAAATATACAATTATATTTATCCATACTAGCCTAATCAAACGAAGAAAAAGTTTAATACCAAATTTAAAATTAAAACTCTAAGTCGTGAAGCGACAATATTGACATCTTTCTCTCATCAATCCTCAGTCGTCAAACGTCTCTCGCTCTCACAATACGCCACAATGCGACAATTGTTCTTTGTTGTATATTCATCGCCTCACCTGCCTCAACCAGAGCCTCATCATCGGACGATCCAACCTCAATCTTAGTGTCATCCTCGGACAGTTGGACCTTAGTCGTGACCCGATAGCGGAGACATCGAAGAAAACATGGTTGTCCAATTTACTCGTCGCTCGCTTCTCGCTTGCCGCTCGCTCGAAAAGTTACACGTTCGAATATGTTCGTTCGGATTTCGCTCGATTGTAAATGAGCCAAGCACGAGCAAATGTCTGCTTGGTTTGGATCGGCTTGTGAACAGCCCTAGATCCACCACCTCACTTAAACTCGTGTAACGAACACCCAAACAATCTCCTAGACCTAGAACAAGTGAACCCTGTCCAGCCTCTGACACTTAATTAATTCTTTCTATGTCGTGTTGGCACACCTGGGTTGTACATTGTTTGGTTGTTTGGTTTACTTTACATTATGTCTTTACTTTCCGTATTCATGACCAACCGGTCAGTTAACTAAGTTAACTGATTTGTGCTTTGGTGAACAATAACGAGCTTAAACCTCCATGCATAACTTCTATGAACCTTATCAATATTCTGGACTATTAATATACTGATATAATAACTAATAAACTTAACAGAAATCACGAACATAATTGTTTGATAGTTAAAACGTTCAAACGAGACTCAGTTCACCAGAGTGTCCCTTTCGTACGAATGGCCCTTTCGTCCCAGACAGTCTCTCGTCCGAACAGTTCGTATTTCGATTTCCCCGTTATTCTGTTTTCCGTGTTCCTTGTCTCTGATTCTGTTGGGCAAACTAGGACCCGTAAAACCACAGAAAATACAGGTAGAATATAATTTCTGTTTTATTATACTTTCGTATCATACTAAGTATTTTAAATTCTGTAACTTAATCCTTCAAATCCAACTCACACCTTCGTTTTCCCTGTAGGGCAACCTTGGTGTTCCTATACTATTACCACCATCTCTTTGCTCGTCGGGTAGAATAACCTTGGCGTTTCTATACCATGTCAACTAACTCTGCGCTTGCGGGATTACTAAAGAAAAACCGTGAGTATACTCGAACACCCTTTGTGAATTTCACACTTTGGGTACAATATGTTAACTTATAAACCTACACAGTTACACTTAGACTTTTATACAAAATGCACAAACGATCCAATTCATGCATGCTAAATTCGCTATACTTGATTCGTTATTCTGGATGATTCTTTTGTGTGATAACTTGTCATTAACTTCGTACAAGCCTCCTGTTAACATGCATATCGCTATAGGAGTAACGCACCACCCGTAAACTTGTGGTCATGTTAAATGCTTATTTTGCGGTAATCAGAGGGTTGACTTGAACATTCACATGCTAGTTTTAATGTTAATCTTGATATCTAGTTTGCCATATGGATTCGTTAAACTTTTATGCTATGCTATGTATTAAACGTGTATACTCGCCAATACGTTGTATTGAACTATGTATTTTTAACATATTGCAGGATGATAGTGATATTAAAATAGGGCATAGCGACGATGCTTTAGATACACATCTAGAAATATTTAGATTATGTTGCTGTATCAAATTTTGTACTATGTTGTATTTTGTTTCATTGTTGTATTTGAACTTATGTTGTATTTGAATTTCCGAGTTTTGTAATGTGACAAGTTGTTATGAAATGAAATCGGTTTACTTAAATTATTGTTGCTCTTAGTGTTATGCTGCAATGAGCAATCTCGTTCGTCTCACTCCGATGTTTCTGCCATCGGTTGGGGTGTGACACTTCGGGAAAGACGTCTGGAAAATCGCAAATGACAGGAACATCACACACGCCTTTTCCTTTGTCCTTCTTTTCCACAATGTGGGCAAGAAAGGTAAAGTACTCTTTGCGCAAGTACTTGTTCGCTTGAGTACATTACATAAGTTCGAGACCCTTTGAAGGTTTCTCACCGTAGACGTGTAACGAATCGTCGGATGGAAGGGGGAGACGAATAAATTTCTCGGAACAAACAACTTCAGCACGGACTCCCCAAGCCAATCCATACCTACTTTGATATCGAAACTACCCAATTGCATGGGTATGAGGTCGATTGAGAATATGTGCTCGTTGAGTAGAAAGAACAGAATCAACGGTTATAGATTTCCCGTTAGCGACTTCGACGACATAGGATTTTGGAAACTTAGAGCGTCTATGCTTAAGAAATTATTCAAATTTAACTCATACAGAACTTTTATCCGCACCAGTATAAAAAAGACAAGAAGCATAAACATCGTTTATGAGAAACGTACCGTTGATGATGTCACGGCCCCCGACCCGGTTTGACCCGTTTCAGGAGCCGCGGGACAGAAAATCCCGTGGTATTTATTTAACAGCGGGAGTTTTCTTCAGGATCTTTTAAAACTGCAATTTCCCCGATTATTTTATTTCACAACTCGGAATGAAATCCTGGTAATTTACAATCATAAGATTTCATGGAGAAATCTTTTATTTTACAAAACATGTTTCTTTAATTTTATATTGAGCCACTTCCTTAAGCTTGTAGTGCTTCACGGCACTTTTCTTTGATCACAACAGATCACCTGAAACATGTTTGAAAAAGGTTTTGTCAGGGGGAAATACTGGTGAATCATTCATTTTACTAAAACGACACTTTGTTATAATTTACAGTATTAAGAGCGATTACAATGTTTCTGATATCAAACCAACTACCCACGGTATTTTGTCACTCGACCCATTGGCCCTCTCATTGTCCAATGGTGTCTGTGACTATGGTCATATCACCCCTTGGCTGCCCCAATGGTGAAGATTATCAAGTAATGTATACAAAACCCCACATACCGGCTATACGTTTGGTGATTACAAAGACTTAATCCCTGTAATTATAACTTTGAAAATAAACTTGCTTTTGTAAACAAATTTAATAAAAAGAGAATGACTCACATTGCAGATTTAATTGAGCAGAGCCTAGCCTACTGATTAGCCTTTTAACCTAAATTAATATCATGCACACAACTCGGTTAGTAACTTAATACATCATTTACGATAACTCACGAGATTAAAACCTTCACAACGAATGACAAAGTGCGATACTTAAACATCCATCGAATTAACGACGAATAACAAAGCATAAACCCTAATGTGGGCAGCACTTAAACATCCATTGGATAGTTTAATCGATCGGACATTGAATCGTAGCAGCGATCGAGTTATTACCCTGTTTTGCGGCAGCGATTCGTGAATCGTGTGTGTTTTGATAGTAAACAGAGCGTAACTCAGTGTATGTAGTGAAATTTTACGTCGTTTTAACTCCAGAATTCATGTCCCAAAGTCCACTATTTATACACAAAATTTTGACCCCCTCGCGTGGCACAAGGGGTCATACCCTATCATAGGGTAGTCACGTCCCTGACTAGGCTTGCTGAGTTGACGAAATCTTAAAATTCGAATTTGACAGCGTTTTATGTGGATAATCGTAACTAGGGTTTTACCCCCCCTGAGTTTTAGGGGCCCTGATCCTGATTCTGATTATTCTGAAAATTTTAGGGTTTGTGCAGAATTACTTGGGTGTCTCAATTAGGGTTTCCTATTAGATAATTAAAGTAATAAATAGAACTTTTTAATAAGAGTCGTTACATTCTCCCCACCTTAATAAAAATCTCGTCCTCGAGATTTACCGGAATAATTGAGGATACTTTCTCTTCATCTTTGTTTCCAGTTCCCAAGTGTATTCGGGTCCTCTCTTTGACTCCCACTTTACTTTAACTAGCACTAGTCGTCTGTGCTTGAGAAACTTCACTTTTCTATCTTCTATCTGAAGAGGTTTCTCAACAAATTTTAGCTTTTCGTTTACCTCTATATCTTGGAGAGGTACTACCAAAGATTCGTCTGATAGACATTTCTTGAGATTGGATACATGAAATACGTCATGTACTCCAGCTAACTCTTCTGGTAGTTGTAAACGATAAGCAACTGGTCCTATACGTTGAATTACTAGAAATGGTCCTACGTATCTTGGACTTAGCTTTCCTTTCTTACCGAATCGAACTACTCCTTTCCAAGGTGAAACTTTTAATAGTACTTTGTCTCCAACTTGAAATTCGAGTGGCTTACATCTATTGTCTGCATAACTCTTCTGGCGATCTCGAGCCGCCTTTAGTCTTTCCTTGATTTGTGTAATCTTATCAGTAGTTTCTTGCACAATCTCCGGACCTGACAATTGACTTTCTCCTATTTCTGCCCAACAAACTGGAGTTCTGCATTTTCTTCCATATAATGCTTCGAATGGGGCAGTTTCAATACTTGAATGATAACTATTGTTATAGGAGAATTCAATCAAAGGTAAATGATCATCCCAGTTTCCACCAAAATCTATCACACATGCTCTGAGCATGTCTTCTAGAGTTTGGATCGTCCTTTCACTTTGCCCGTCTGTTTGTGGATGATATGCAGTACTGAGATTTAGTCGGGTTCCCATAGCTTCTTGGAAACTTTTCCAGAAATGAGAAGTAAAACGACTATCCCTATCTGATACAATGGAGAGTGGAACTCCATGTAAGGATACTACTTCATCTACATACAACTTGGCCAACCTTTCCATGCTAAAGGTTTCTTTTATTGGCAGAAAGTGAGCTGATTTAGTTAATCGATCCACAATTACCCAAATCGCATCATTACCTTTTCTGGTTTTGGGTAACTTAGTAACAAAATCCATTGTTATGAGTTCCCATTTCCATACAGGCATCTCTAATTGTTGTAGTAGACCTGAAGGTTTTTAATGTTCTGCCTTAACTTGTGAACAAGTAAGACACTTAGAAACATATCGGGCTATATCCTTTTTCATTCCTATCCACCAAAAGTTATTTCTTAAATCTTGGTACATCTTATTGTTTCTCGGGTGCATAGTATACCTAGATTTATGAGCTTCTTCTAAAATTTGATTTCTTAATTCTCCCTGCTTAGGTACCCAAATTCTGCTTTTGTGGAATTTCCATATTCCATCAGCTCCTTGCTCTAACTCTTTTGTTCGTCCTTTCATTCCTTCAGCATCATCCTTGATTGCTGTTTCCTGAACATTCTTTATTTGTTCCATTAAATCTAATTGTAGATTTAATCTGAGAGCACGAACTCGTTTTTGCTTTTCATGATATTTACGACTTAAGGCATCTGCAACTACATTTGCCTTTCCTTCGTGATACTGAATATCACAGTCGTAGTCACTTAGGATTTCCATCCATCTTCTTTGTCTCATGTTTAACTCTTTTTGCCCAAATATATATCTTAAACTCTTATGATCTGTATAGATAGTAAATTTACTTCCGTACAGATAATGTCTCCAAATCTTAAGGGCAAAAATTACAGCTCCTAATTCTAAGTCATGAGTCGTATAGTTTTCTTCGTGCTTTTTCAATTGCCTTGATGCATACGCAATTACCTTCTTGCGTTGCATAAGCACACATCCTAATCCTAGTTTTGAAGCATCACAGTAAACTTCAAAATCTTCAGTTCCTTCTGGCAAAGCTAGGATTGGAGCGTTGGTTAACTTTTGTTTTAAGATCCTAAAAGCCTCATCTTGTTTAGGTCCCCATTCAAACTTAACTGCTTTACAGGTTAACTTAGTTAATGGTATAGCTATCTTGGAAAAATCCTTAATAAACCGTCTATAATATCCGGCTAAACCTATAAAACTTCTAATTTCCATTGCGGACTGTGGAACCTTCCATTTGGTAATTGCCTCCATCTTAGCAAGATCTACATGAATACCTTCATGATTCACCATGTGTCCTAGGAATTGCACTTCTTGCAACCAAAATTCACACTTCGAGAATTTGGCGTACAGTTTTTCTTTTCTTAACAAAGTTAAGAGTGCATGCAAGTGTTGACAATGTTCCTCCTGACTTTTTGAATAAATAAGTGTATCGTCTATGAAGACAATTACAAATTTATCCAAATATGGTTTACAGATCCTATTCATCATGTCCATGAATGCTGCAGGTGCATTCGTTAACCCAAAGGGCATGACTGTAAACTCGTAATGACCATACCTAGTTCTGAAAGCAGTTTTAGGTATGTCTTCTTCTTGTACCTTTAATTGATGATATCCAGAGCGTAAGTCAATCTTAGAAAAATATCTAGCTCCTTGAAGTTGATCGAAAAGATCATCAATCCTAGGTAATGGGTATCGATTCTTAATTGTAACTTTATTCAATTCTCTACAATCAATACACATTCTCATCGAACCATCCTTCTTCTTCACAAACAACACTGGTGCTCCCCACGGGCATGAACTAGGTTGTATGAAACCTTTACTTAGTAATTCATCTAATTGCTTTTTCAGTTCTAGCATTTCTGTGGGTGCTAGCCGATAAGGTGCCTTGGCTATCGGTGAGTTCCTGGAATTAGATGAATTCTAAATTCTACTTCCCTATCTGGTGGTAACCCTGGTAATTCTTCTGGAAATACATCTGGGTATTCTGAGACTACAGGAATTTCCTTAAGTTCTTTACCCTTAGTACTAATGATTACTGAAATCATATATACTATTCCTTGTTTTCGTTCATAACTAGCAACTTTCATTACTGATATGAACTTCATGGGCTTACGTGGTTTATCTCCTGTAATTATGATTACTTCTCCAGTAGGTGCCTGAATTTCTATGGAATTCTGATCACAAAGAATTCGAGCATGGTTGGCTATTAACCAATCCATTCCTAACATAACATCAAATTCGGCTAATTTCATAGGAAATAGGTTTGCAGAGAATTTATGACCTGAGAGTTCTATATTTTCCTTTTTCAAAACTTTATTTATGCTAACGGAATTTCTGTCTGCCGTTTCGACTGTAAAAATCTGCCTAAGGTTGGTTAAGGGTAAATTAAGAGCTTGGCAGAATGAAGTATTGATAAAACTTTGGTTTGCACCAGAGTCAAATAATACTTTTGCATACACGTTGTGAACTAGGAACGTACCAGCTATCACATCTGGAATGAGTTCTGCTTCCTGAGTAGTCAGCTGGAATGCTCTGACATTCTTTTTAGTAGCTCCGTCGGTCATCTTGGTTTTGTTGTCTGCTAGTCTAGCCAATTTAGGACATTCTGTTTTAAAATGCCCCGCTTCTCCACAGTTAAAGCAGGTTATGGTTTTCTTTCTGCTGTTTTCTTCATGATGTCCTATAGTTTTGCAAAAGTTGCAGGTTACATTGCATCTTCCAAAATGTTTCCTTTTGCAATTTCTGCAGAATGGCGGGGTTGAAGATTGCCCTGTTCCTTTTCTTTTGAAGCTATTATTATTACCCGTACGGAATCCTTGGGTAATTTTCTGAGCCAGTTCCTTTTTCCTATTATCATCTCTTGTGCGCACCAGTTCATCAGTTAGGGTGTTGGCTAATTCCACTGCATCGTCAATAGTGCGAGGTCTCGCAGCTTTAACGATATTGCGGATTTCACCAATCAATCCCCAAATATAACGAGAAATGAGTACCGGTTCTGGCGAAGCCAGTGTTGGTACCACTCTAGCATATTCAAAGAATGTCGAAGTATAACCGCGACAATCTACACCCATCATTCTATGGTTTAAGAACTTATTTGCCATTTGATATTTTTCATATTCGGGACATAATTTTCTTTCTACAAGACTCTTAAATTCTTCCCAGTTCATAGCATACGCCATCATCCTTCCTTTTTCTTGTAACACCGTGTTCCACCATTCTAGCGCCCCTTCTTTAAAAAGGTTTGACGCGTACATGACCTGATCGTCCTTGTCACATTTGCTTATTGTAATCACTGCCTTGGTCTTTTCTAACCAACGCAGTGCCGCAGTTTCTCCTTCATTGCCTGCAAATTCAGCGGGTTTGTAAGCAAGAAATTCTTTGTAAGTGCAACCAGGCGTTGCAGCTTTCATTTTCTTAGGGAGCGGAGCCTGCCGTGGATTATTATCGTGATTAGTATGATTACCGCCTCCATTTATGCTATTACTGAAGTTATCTTCAGAAATACGTTTGCTAGGAATGATTTGTTGAGGTTCGATTGGATTTCTAACAACAGCAACTATTGCTGGAATAGCATTGGCTATTCCCTGAGCAACAATATTTTCTATATCCTGCCTAGTCATAAATTGATCTTCCGGATGTTGCTCAGATTGATTAACCTCATTAACTGGTTCATTATTAGCGTTTTCCATCTGATAATTTAATTTTATTAGTATCAATTAAATAACAATTATACACAAAATAATCATATTAATTTCACAATACACATATAGCCAAAACTATCGATTTCTCGATTTTCATTTATATTTAATAGTATGCTTCAATACACACCATTATCTTACAAAGTTTTATTTTAGGTTATTTCACAAGATTAGATTATTATTGCTATTATACAACCACAGTCTCATAAACCCCTTATCCCTCGTCAACTAATATTTTAATAACGGCGATCCCTCTCATCATACTTCCAGGAGATCTGTTCTCCTACTTCCCTGATCCTATTTCCTGCATCCATTAACTCCTCGCCAAAGTGGCGGAGTTCAGCTAAATTCTCATTGCTCATAGGTGGATTAGGTATAGGTTCTGGGTCAAATTGAGGAAGAAAGGAATAAGGACTATTGAGAAGGTTTTTGAATTGCTAATCATTCGTCCACCATTCGTCCGTTCCCAGAGGTTGGGTGTGGATTATAGGTTCTGGGATTGCTGGTTCTAAGTTTATAGGGAGTTGAGTTTCAATAGGACGAGTAAAAACATTTTTATTGATAGGCTGAATAGTATCACAACTTGCTAATATAAAATCTAGCTCCTCCTGCAATGTCATTTCCTGGGTTTGTTTAGAGCTTTCTCCAATTTCTATCTGAGTTTGTTTAGAACCTCCTCCAATCTCCATTTCTATTTGCTTAGAATATTCTTCAAACTGTATTCCCATCTGCCTAGACTCTTCCCCGACTTCAATCCCCTTCCCTTTGTCTAATGGATTTTCTATTTTGGGAATCTTTCTAGGGATGGGTTTCCTCCTACGCACACGCCTCCATCCCACAAATCTCCTCTTTTTCTTGGGCTTGGGTTTCTCTGGAGGTGGAGCATTGAATTCAATAGGTTCTTTTATATCTGGTATATACCTATTGAAATCTCTGGAAACCTCTATTTTTACTGGATAGAGATTTAGGTTCTGAAGGGCATCAGACAAGTCGCCCATGCTGTTATGCAAAATATACACAATTACTAATTTTAAAAATTATAACAAAATTTCATAGAAAACCTTTAAATATTAATTCAGAATGGGTAATTATAAAACAACTGAAAATCAAAACACACTAGGGTTTACTGTAAACTTATTTATTTACTGGATAAGGTTTCTGGACTGTTGGTGATAAGGGTGCTAAGACTTGAATCAAATATTTAAAGATTTGCATTAACTGCTACAGTAGCTAGCATATAAAGATCTGCCCATTTCTCATCTAACTTGTCTTCCCAAGGTGTTTTACTGGTTAATTCCTGGGTTTCTTGTTTAACTTTCTTTTCTCGGGTTTTCTTTATTTTCTCTTGACTTTTCCTAATAATCAGACTTCTTTTATTAGGAGAAAGTGGTTCCTCATATTGTGCCTTTAGCACAAATATTCCTTCTTCAGGAATTACAGAGTGATTTGAGGATTTGGTTTGGGATGAACTTCCCTTCTCGGTGGATGACTTATCTAATTTAAGATAGATGTTTGACAGCTTTTGTTTACCCATACTGTACACAAATATTCAAATAAGAAAACACATAATCACAGAATGACAAGTAGAAAAATTAAGTATTTTCTAAATACTTAATAGGCTTAAATCAGTGGCTCTGATACCACCTTTTTCTGTCACGGCCCCCGACCTGGTTTTACCCGTTTCAGGAGCCGCGGGACAGAAAATCCCGTGGTATTTATTTAAAAGCGGGAGTTTTCTTCAGGATCTTTTAAAACTGCAATTTCCCCGATTATTTTATTTCACAACTCGGAATGAAATCCTGGTAATTTACAATCATAAGATTTCATGGAGAAATCTTTTATTTTACAAAACATGTTTCTTTTATTTTAGATTGAGCCACTTCCTTAAGCTTGTAGTGCTTCACGGCACTTTTCTTTGATCACAACAGATCACCTGAAACATGTTTGAAAAAGGTTTTGTCAGCGGGAAATACTGGTGAATCATTCATTTTAGTAAAACGACACTTTGTTATAATTTACAGTATTAAGAGCGATTACAATGTTTCTGATATCAAACCAACTACCCACGGTATTTTGTCACTCGACCCATTGGCCCTCTCATTGTCCAATGGTGTCTGTGACTATGGTCATATCACCCCTTGGCTGCCCCAATGGTGAAGATTATCAAGTAATGTATACAAAACCCCACATACCGGCTGTACGTTTGGTGATTACAAAGACTTAATCCCTGTAATTATAACTTTGAAAATAAACTTGCTTTTGTAAACAAATTTAATAAAAAGAGAATGACTCACATTGCAGATTTAATTGAGCAGAGCCTAGCCTACTGATTAGCCTTTTAACCTAAATTAATATCATGCACACAACTCGGTTAGTAACTTAATACATCATTTACGATAACTCACGAGATTAAAACCTTCACAACGAATGACAAAGTGCGATACTTAAACATCCATCGAATTAACGACGAATGACAAAGCATAAACCCTAATGTGGGCAGCACTTAAACATCCATTGGATAGTTTAATCGATCGGACATTGAATCGTAGCAGCGATCGAGTTATTACCCTGTTTTGCGGCAGCGATTCGTGAATCGTGTGTGTTTTGATAGTAAACAGAGCGTAACTCAGTGTACGTAGTGAAATTTTACGTCGTTTTAACTCCAGAATTCATGTCCCAAAGTCCACTATTTATACACAAAATTTTGACCCCCTCGCGTGACGCGAGGGGTACCCCTCTGGGCGTCGCGTGGCGCGAGGGGTCATACCCTATCATAGGGTAGCCACGTCCCTGACTAGGCTTGCTGAGTTGACGAAATCTTAAAATTCGAATTTGACAGCATTTTATGTGGATAATCGTAACTAGGGTTTTACCCCCCCCCCCCCGAGTTTTAGGGGTCCTGATCCTGATCCTGATTATTCTGAAAATTTTAGGGTTTGTGCAGAATTACTTGGGTGTCTCAATTAGGGTTTCCTATTAGATAATTAAAGTAATAAATAAAACTTTTTAATAAGAGTCGTTACAGATGACGTCATTGTTGTTCTGCGCCTGAGCGGCGGTGACGACGAAAGCTCGTCCACGAGGAGCTTGTTGCTAATTGTTATTACGTTGAGGGCAGGCATTGCTTAGATGGTTCGGGTCGCCACACTCATAACAAGCGCGACCGTGGTTTGCTGGCAGTTGGTTGTGGTTCTGGTTTTGGACCGGTGGTTGGGTTTGGTTGCCTTGTGGCTTTTAGCCATTTCGGCAGTTGGGTATTGAAGTGCCCAAGCCTATTGCACGTGGTGCTAAGTCGGCACGGCGCGGAGGTTGGGTGGTGGTAGGTGCAAGTAATTGATGTGTGTAAAATGCAGCATATAAATTACATCAAATGAGGCATAAAACTAACCCTTTTTAGTACTAATGTTGGAAAAAGTGTGCTTTTGTCTTCCTTTTGTATTTTCATGACCAAATGAGCTTAAACGAACAAAAGGAACAAATATGCAGCAAAAATTAACATAAATACGAAGAAAAGGAATAAACGTGGCATGCCCGACCCCTCAACAGCATCTCCACAAGCAAAAACAAGAAACAGAAGGCTTACCACAGCCCGTGCCCACTGGACACGGGGGCATGGTCAGGGTTCTGTAGAAATGGACAAAGCTATGGAAGCTTCTATGCCCACCATGGGGGCGTGCCCAGCTCAGCACGGGGCGTGGTCAAAGCTAAGATTCACAGAATCTTGCAAATCTTGGTAGTACAGATACGCTTCTGCACATGAGGCCGTGCCCAGCGAACACGGGTCCGTGTGGAGCCTAATGCAGACAATTGCAATTAATGAAGGAAAAGAAAAGGATTGGCCACGGGGGAGTGTCCAACGGACACGGGGCCATGGCTGGGCTTCTGTTCAGGCTATAAATAGGGGTGCTTGACTCACTTCAAAGGCATCCCTTGGCAAACCACCTCTCTCCCACTTTGCCACCACTCCACCACCACTACAACACCCACATCCACCACCATCATCCATCATCCACCTTAGAGTGTGTGTAGTAGTCTCGGGATCCAAGATTGATCGTAAGAGTTCTTGTCAATCAAAGGCCATGTTTTGCTAAGTATCTTACATCACTTGGTGAAGACAAGTCTTTAATGTATTACTTTTGATTTTTAATCTTTTCGCACTTTTTATTTGGTTTTGTATTAATGACTTTAATAACTAGTTTCTTATGTTGAAGGTGAAACTTCTTTATCATTTGTCCGTGGTGTCTTGGCATTACTTTACTGTCTATATAAAGTAACAGATTTTCACCATTCATATCTCTACGGTCTATATAGAGATATGTTGGCTACCTGGTCAGGGGTTAAGGGAATGGTTTAGTAAGGTTCTTGCCTTGTTCAGTGTATAGATCCTGCAAGGACCTCGGTCAAGCTTACTAGGACCTCCGTCAATACCCACTGGTATTGGATGGCGGGGTTGCGAATGGCTTGATCCCCTCATATGTAAATTGCTATTAATACATTAAACTGGCTACTTGGGATTGTATCCCTGCTGACTCAAACCACTTAGCCGAGGGTAACGTCACCGTAAAAAAAGGAGCCTACCACTTTTCGCATTAATAACTTAATTAATTATCTTTCAATATTCCGACCCTTTGGGATTGTATCCTTGCTGACTCAAACCACTGGGTTGAGGGTAACGTCACCTTCAAAAGAGGGGCATACTACTATAACTAAGATAATCTCTTAAAAAGTGCAAAAGTGCGGAAATCATCAAAGGATACATTAAAGGCGAGTCGGATCCAAGTGATTCATCTTGTCTATTTATTTCATCATTTTTAGTTTTTTTTTTCATTTAAAACCTTTTCTAAAAATTTTAGTTCGATTAGACGTTGAGAATAAACCGGTATTAAAAGCTCTTGTGTCATTGGATGACCTCGGTATCTTACCAACGCTATACTACGCTCACGATGGGTGCACTTGCCCATGTGTGTGTTTAGTGTTAGTAGAATATTGTGTTTTATAAATTTAAAACTTGACTAATGTGTAAAATGGGCTTAAAATATCAATAAAAACATATTACGCTTCGCACACACCAAGTTTTTGGCGCCGTTGCCGGGGACACAAGGATTTTAAGAAAGCTTAAAACCGACGGCCTAATCGTTTTTCAAAACCTTTTTAAAACTGCGGGCACATTTTTACATTTTTAGTTAGTTTTTGCATTACAGTAGCCTGAACACGGGGCCGTGCTGCATAAAAATTTACCAAACACCCAGATACGGAGGTTGAACACGGGGCCGTGCTCACTGAACACGCCCCCGTGCTGCACAAAACCAGCCACGTTTTTCAAAACGCCCAGGTACAGAACCTGAACACAGGGTCGTGCTCACTAAACACGGGGCCGTGCTCAGCCTCTGTTTCCGTTTTTATTTTTTGTTTTCTGGTCCCGAGACTCTTTTGTGATCTGCTGAGTGATTCTTATGGATCAATACTCAGGAGGTTGCAACTACCACTATGAGGAGGAGGATTATAAAGAAGAGTATTGTACCATTTATGGTAATCTTCATTCGGTACAATATTGTGACCTCTTTGAACCACCCCCTTCGTATACATACTATGAGGAGGCCAGGTACGAGCCAACCACTTCATACATATACTATGAAGAGCCAAGGTATGAACCTTATCCCTCATACTCATATCTTGATGAACCAAGGTATGAGCCTTCGTACTCATAGTTTGATGAACCAAGGTATGAGCCTTGACCTTCATATACTTACTATGAGGAACCATGGCGTAAACAACCCACCTCATATAAGTATTATGAAGAACCAAGTTACGACCCTTATCCATCATGTACTTACAATGAGGAACAATGGTATGAACCATCTACCTCATATGAGTATTATGAGGAACAAAGGATCGAACCTCCGAATTCAAGCAGTGGGGATATTTATTCCGATCGCTTTGACGAACCACTAACTATCTCCCCCGTAGCCGAAAAGATAATAGAACACCTTAAAACTATCGAGCGCTATATAAAAGAAGCCCGCGCAAGGGAAGAGGTAACTTGTACTAAAGAAGTGATAGTTGAAGAGGTAAAAATGGAAGAACAAGTAAGTGAAAAACCGACACATGAACTAAAAAACAAAAAAGATTAGTCCGACAACGTTAATCTACAAAAAGAGTCTAATTTTCAAGAAATTACCCTCTTGTCACCTTCTTTCGAAAACCATTGTTTAGTACCTACTCATGCTAAGTTTTTAAAAGAGTTAAACACTAACACTAAAATTGACAAAATGGTAAGCATTAAGTTAACAAATGATCAAACTACACTAATAAAAGATGATCAATTTGAAATTAACTTACACCGGTTCCATGTTTCTTTCAAAATTCCTTTATTAGTAATATTATAATTGATAAAGATCTTTGTGTTAATATAATGCCAAACTACATTTTCGAAAAATTAAGTATTGGTGATTTTTCTCCACTTCAAATACCCATTTTTCTATCTAATTGGAAAACAATAAAATCATTAGGTGTAGTTGAAGATGTGTTAGTCCAAATAAATCAAATGGTAGTCCCTACCGACTTCGTCATCCTTGATGACGCTCCACTCACGAAGCTTTGAAAAATATGAAGCAAAACAATCTACCCATTCAATTAGGGGAATTCAAAATAAGTGTCGATCTTGAGCATTCAATGAAATATCCAATCGGTAATGATGACCCCCTAATTGAAGATGAAGATGAGCCACCCGATACGGAAGAAGAAATCGACTACTTTGTTGAAGAAGAGGTCGCCATTGAACAAACCTTTTTGGTTCTTGACCAAAATGAGCAACCAAATAAGGAGTCTCCTAAAGCCCACCACTTGAGCTCAAAGAACTCCCTAAAGGTTTGGAATATGCTTTTCTCGACAAGGATGGTAGGTCACCTGTAATTATTTCGTCAAAATTAACCAGTGTAGAAAAAGAAAAATTAATCACGCTTTTGAAAAAAAACACAAAAAACACGATCGCTTGGAAGCTTGTAGACATTAAAGGAATAAGTCCTTCCATGTGCACGCACAAAATTTTAATGAATGATGACTATAAATCGGTAATACAACCACAACGTAGAGTAAATCCAAACGTCCAAGAAGTGGTTAAAAATGAAGTCATCAAATTACTTGACGCCGGACTTATCTACCCGATTTCCGATAGTCCTTGGGTAAGTCCCGTCCAAGTAGTTCCTAAGAAAGGAGGTATGACAGTGGTCACTAATGAAAAAAATGAATTAATACCAACGAGAACCGTCACCGGATGGAGAGTGTGTATAGATTATCGTCGATTAAATGAGGCAACAAGGAAAGATCATTTTCCCTTACCCTTTATTGATCAAATGTTAGAAAGATTATTTGGTCACAAATTTTATTGTTTTTTAGATGGTTTTTCAGGTTACTTTCAAATACCGATAGCACCCGAAGACCAAGAAAAGACAACATTCACATGTCCCTACGGAACTTTTGCTTATCGACACATGCCTTTTGGTCTATGTAATGCCCCTGCAACTTTCCAACGTTGCATGGTGGCCATCTTCCATGATATGATAGAAAAGACTATGGAAGTCTTCATGGATGACTTTTCTATCTTTGGGGATTCATACGACCAATGCCTCGATAACCTTGAACGAATGCTATCCCGATGTGAGGAAACTAACCTCGCCCTTAATTGGGAAAAATGCCATTTCATGGTAACGGAAGGAATAGTACTCGTCATAAAATCTCAAGCGAAGGAATGGAGGTTGATCGAGCTAAAATAGACACTATTTCCCGATTACCACCCCCATCATCCGTTAGAGCCATCAGACGTTTCCTAGGACATGCCGGATTTTATAGACGATTTATCAAAGACTTTTCTAAAATTTCAAGACCTTTAACAAAATTACTTGAAAAAGATGCTCCTTTTATCTTTGACAAGGATTGCAACCAAGAATTTCTAACACTAAAAGAAATGCTAGTCAATGCACCTATCATGATAGCGCCTGATTGGAAATTACCTTTCGAAATCATGTGTGATGCAAGTGACTTTGCAGTTGGAGCCGTCATGGGACAAAGAAAAGATAAGCATTTTCACCCAATTTATTACGCTAGTAAAACGCTTAATGATACACAAGAAAATTACACAACAACTGAAAAAGAATTACTAGCTGTAGTATTTTCTTTTGATAAATTTCGTTCTTATCTTGTTCTTTCTAAAACGGTAGTTTATACAGACCATGCAGCCATTCATTATCTCTTTAAGAAACAGGATGCTAAACCACGTTTAATCAGATGGATTCTACTCATCCAATAATTCGACATTGAAATAAAAGACAAAAGAGGAGCAGAAAACACCGCTGCAGATCATCTTTCCCGCTTGGAAGATGCAGCTTTGGAGGCAACTAGGGACGAGCTAATCAACGAAGAATTACCAACGGATTCCTTAGAAATGGTGGAATACCGAGAAGAGCCATGGTACGCCGACTACGCTAACTACTTAGCTAGTGGAATAGTCGCAAAAGGATGGTCACATCATCAAAGAAAAAAATTCTTTGCCGATGTAAAGCATTATTTTTGGGAAGACCCTTATCTTTTCAAAATGTGTGCCGACCAACTTATTCGACGATGCGTACATGGTGGTGAAGCAAAGAGAATTCTCCGCCATTGTTATGAAGGTCCATACGGAGGACATCATGGTGCCGCTAGTACCGCACGAAAGGTATTTGATTCAGGATTTTATTGGCCAACCATTTACAAAGACGCCAAAAGTCTTATCAAAACATGTGATGCATGCCAACGGTCAGGTAATATTTCTTCCAAAAACGAAATGCCACAAAATGGCATTCTTGTTTGTGAAATTTTTTATGTGTGGGGACTCGACTTTATGGGACCTTTCCCATCGTCAAAAGGAAACAAATATATACTTATGGCAGTGGATTACTTGTCAAAATGGGCCGAAGCCGAAGCTCTTCCAACAAATGTTGGAAGAGTTGTGGTAAGATTCCTGAAACGATTATTTTCTCGTTTTGGAACTCCAAAAGCATTAATAAGTGATAGGGGTACCCATTTTTGTAACCATCAACTTGAATTTTTTTTTAACAAGGTATGGGGTCTATCACCGGAGCTCAACATCATATCACCCTCAAACCAATGGACAAGTTGAAGTGACTAATCGAGGTTTAAAAAGAATACTTGAGAAAACCGTAGGGTTAAATAAAAAGGAATGGGCCGATAAATTAGACGACGCTTTTTGGGCTTTTCGAACTGCATATAAAACAACCATAGGTACCACCCCATATAAGCTTGTCTATGGAAAAAGTTGTCATTTTGTAACACCCAAAAAACGGGTTTGTTAATTATATTAAATTAACCAAAAATAAACGGGTAAAATACCAGTATTGGTAAAATTTAACACAGTGAATATTAGGATTTAAATAAATAAACCTAATATTGAATGAAAGGTGAATGAAAGATTTTGAGAAAAAACAAAGTTTATAAGAAACCCGAGTTAACGGAACTGAAAATAAACGGGTTGGAACTCCCGGAACTCACTAAGTTAACTAGGAGTAATTAACCTAGTTAGTTATTTGTTTTAAAACAATATAGAAGCATGAACTAGTAAGCCTTTTATTAACCATGGATATTTGAGGGACCAAAGTTGGACAATTTCAAAGTGATATTATTAAAACAAAATTCAACACCAAAACACACACTTTGTGTGTGTTCTGGTCGCGCACAACATAGGAGCCAGGAGAACTCCCCAAAGCTCAAACCCTGATCTACAAATTGATCAAATTGAGATATCAAACCGAATCCAAATTGAAATCCAAGCATAAATTAGTGATCATCTCAGTAAAGTGATCATAAGGTATGTCAAAATCTACAATTTAGTTTCATCTCAAATTCTTGATGATTTGTGAAGTTGAAATATGAACTTGATTAGTTGATGTTTGTATGATATTGGGTTGAATCTATGCCTAGGAACAAACCCTAGATGCGAACTTGTAGAATTGTGCCATAAACTAGTGATTAGTCAAATAATCAAGTATGAACTAAGTGGGTTTTGACTAAATAAGTAAAGATAATGATATGCATGTGCTTAGAATCATCATATTTGATAGTTGGAGCAAAATACTTGAACAATTTATAAGTTCGAGTGAATGCTCATATATGACTTGAAATGGGTTTGGTATATTATGATGAAATTAGTGATTATTGTTCATGTAAATAGGTATTTGGAATCATGATGTCTACTAATTAATGTGTTGAACTAGATTATATTAGATGTTCGGGTGAATGTCTAATGCTATGATGAAACGGATTTTTTTACATGTAGATGGAAACCTTTAGTTCTTTCTTAACAAGTGAATAATTAGCTTTGATAATCGAGAGCTAAGTTAAATTGGTGTTAATAATAGCATGAACTTAGACTCAAAAAGTATTTAAAACGGTGGTGTATAACGGATACTTGACAAAGTGCTTAAATGAATTGTCGAGTTTCATAATATAATCACTTATGCTAATGGGCAGTTTGACCTTAAAAGTCAAACTGACCAAAATGAAATCAAATGGTAGATTTTGATGTAAAATCCGTAAGATGGAATAGTCATAATTAATGATGACTAATCTAATCATCTTACGAATTATGATGATAGTTTGACGCTTGACAAGCTAGGTGGAGGCTTGGAAAGGAAGCGGGTCGAACGAATCAAGTATGAAGGAAAAGCGTGTTTCGGATGCGAGGTAAGTAAAAGCTTACACCCTTTTTATAGTATACATCAGTTGTGTGAATGGAAAATGAATAAGGAAAAATTAGTAATAGACTTATAATGTTCCGACGCAATTAATATGAGTCGGAACAAGTGAAAATGGTGAGAAATCATAAACAATGGCAAAAAGGGTAATTGGTAAATTAGTCATGTAATGTTGAACTAATAAGAAATTTTCAAACATTACGTCATGGTGTAAACCGGAATGGGTAAAATGGGCGAGATGGTAACTAGATATCATCTCATAATGGAAAATGGTCGTGCGAACCTAACGGGTTAAATTAGATTGGTAAAATCATTTGACAATATTAATTGATGATCGCTTGTTGAGTTTTGTGATCACAGGAAATAACAAATGTTTGCGTTGCTTTAACTAGATAGATTTAAAGCAAAAAGGTATGTAAACGGGTCAATGTTATGACCCGAGCCAGGTACGCATAATTAGATTTATAGTTAAAAGTGGCATTTTGGTCAAATAATTAGTGGAAGTCCTTCGTCGTAAAATGAGGGACTAAAGTTGACTAAAAAGCCCTTGATTGGTAAATTGGGCAAACGACCCATATGGTTGTTTGGAAACTTGCATATTGATTAGGAAATATAGGTATATACCTTGAATGTGGAATTACGAATTGTGAAAAGATAAGAGCTAGTTTTAGACTAAGTTGCTTAAATCGACTAAACGAGTCAAAATGGATTTATGCGCATAGCTTGCGTACTAGTCGCATAATTTATAAAAAATTACAAACCTGAGCTAAGGATTTTGTGTTAAATACATTGGAGCATGTATTTTGATTAGTTAAAAATAAATTGGTGGTTTTAAACCTAAACGGGTCAAAAGTCATAGTAAACCAATTTCAAGCCGAAGGCTTGAAATCCTATATTTTTTAAATATGGATGTCAAGTTATAGCTCCATATGATGGAGAATTAGATTACGAACGCGTAGGAAAAAGAATCGCGTAAAACGGACTTGTAGAATGAAAGTTATGTGTATTTTAAGTTAGAATTTGGTTGAGTATTGTAGCTGAGCAAATGCTGCAACAAAAAGGGAACTTTCTATCGAAAGTAGGTGCTAGCGTCGCACGACAGATGGGAGGTTTTACCGTCGCGGCGCGCGACAAAGGAACACCGAACCCGTCGCGGCACGCGACGGGTGTAAAACCTGCTAATCCTAGTTATTTTGTTCGTTTCGCTCATGGGACTTGTAGTAACTTGTTAATAAACTATCAAAACTAACTTTTATGTTGGTTTTGATTCTAGGTGAATATTATATGCCTCCGGATGAAGATCAAGCGACGAGCAAGAACTGGACACACCTCTCAATGAAGCTTCCGCATTTGATCTTGTTTTGTTTTATAAAAGTGGATTATGTAAACACTTTTAACGATGTTTTTGGATGTTGTAAACATGTTTAAATACTTATGATGTAAAACTTTTTGTTAAGTGGCATTTTTCATATAAAATGATTACTTTAATGTTATAGTAATGTTAAAAATTACTATGGGTGTTACAAGTTGGTAATCAGAGCTCAAGGTTAAAAGGATAAAGTGTTCGGTTCGAGGCTTGATCGTAATTCCGATAAGTACATGTATGTTAATGGTTTAGTATGAGTAAAGTGTTGTGAACAACACATAGGGTTATCATGTAATACACGTTACCCCAATAAAAATGATTGGTATAGTTAACGAAATCACGTGCGTTCACATGTATAGTAAAAAGCCTTGTATTACGATACGGGCATTATTAATGTCGAAATTACTAGCTTTTGTAAATGTTTAGTTGAAGGATACTCGCACCAGAAGATGGCGAGAGTGTAACAAGTGACGGACATGATGGTGAAACGGCCCGAGGTATGACGAGCAGAGCATACTCATCAAGGATCTAAATCGCGTAATGATCGCGAACAAGGATAAAGGCATGGAAGGCCCGTTAGGGCAAGCATTACCAGGTGCACATTTTAAATTAATCGCATTTTTTTGGAAATTCTATTTTTTTGGAAATCTTGTATTCCTTGTAATCGTATTTCGTTGCATCGTTGTAAAATCCGAGACTTTGATCGTAATGAAACGAATCTTTTATACATCGTTTATACATGTTTATACATTGATACGTGCACTCGTTTGATACATGGTTTGTAATTCGTATAAACGTAAGCTTAACTCGTAAACAATGATCGTGTATTCGTAATCCTTAAATCTTCATACACTTAAACACTTAGTTATTTGATTATAAGATTAAGTGGTATGTTTTTTTTCACTTGATCATACCAAACTATAAACCATACATACTTGTTACATTACATGTGTTATACACACCTATGTTATCACACTTTTTGCTAAATTAAAACTTGTCATTTATGCATTTTGGACCTTGTTACAAGTTACATACATACAAGACACCGTGTAACACTTTATTAAACATCAAATATTTACCTTTTAATGTAAAAAAATAAAATAAAATAAAAAAATTATAGGGCTGTTAACAGCCTTGCATCAGCCCACCTAATTTCCTTGTTTTGAGTTATTTAGCCCATTAATTCCAAAGCCCAACCCAATGAAACCCTAATCCACCCCCTATATAACCCAAGTCTCCTCCAAGAATTTTTCACTTCCTAAACACTCTCCATTCACTCTCAAACACTCCAAACCGTAGCTGACTGCAGAAGTTCGAGCAGATTTATACCACTTCACTAAAGTGAGCATAACTCACTCAATTCTTATCCGATTCACTCGATTCTTTTTCCTACTACTTTGTATTGACCTTAGCTACGTTTCCATGGGGTTTCCCTAGAAAACTAGAGCCTGGAATGTTTCGAAAAGGGCTCCAAAGTGGACTGATTTTTTTGTTCTTGTTTCAAACTTTGATAAACTTGTTAAACTTGAGGAAACTCATCTCAAACCAATGTCCTTATGCTTATAACCACTTCTATGGTTAGTTAGGCTTAAAAACAAGGTTGAGACATTCAAAATCAGAGGTATAAACCTCACAAACTTTCTGTTTTGTTCAAGGGTTTTAACCCACAAGTGATGCTCAAGTTCAAGACTTGATGATTGTGTGATTTAGGATTAGCTTGGGCTAACCTACTTGAAAATCCACACATTGCTTGATGTTTTCTCATAGATTAGTTGTTCATATTCTATTGTTTCTTGTAAGTTCATGACCCTTCTTGTTGTTCATAACAACAAGTGTAATGGTGAACAATAGAGGTACCTAAATGGAAGCTTTGTTCTTCCTACCTCATGTATGAATTCCATGATACTTAGAGATGCCTAAATGAAGACTTTAATCTTCTACCTCATGCTTGACTTATATGATGTAATATACACTATGTAATACTTATGTAACAACCAAATAATCGAACTCTTGGTGATGAACTAATGGACATTCGTCAAGCTAGTAGATTGTATCATCTTAGGCCTTGACAACTTCTCACGATTCTAATGGAACTTTGTTCCATGAAAACATTTAAACTCTTTTAGAGTTTCATAGTGTCAAGAACAAGTGTCATAGGTGTTAGATGATTATTTTCATATGTTTATTTTTCATGTTATTTAAACTCCAAATCCCTAGAACCATATGTAAACACGTCTTAAACTCCAAATCGAACACATTCAACTTCCTAGTCTCAACAACTTCGTCACATGGGATAATCGGAAAGCATATGTAACTTTGTGAGTACACTTGACCCATTTTCCTTTTAATACACTTTGGGTGCAACATCTTTTACTTGTTAAAATGCACGATTCACAAACAGGCTTTTATTCGTTCAATCTATACCTGCTTTGCTATGCTTAGGTTCATGCTAGAATACATACTACTTGTTAACTCGGCTTAACAATTATAGCGCTATAGGAGTAGCACACCACCCGATGGGGTTTTGTTGAGTCTTTATTCTATAACGGTCTCGTCACTTTTGTGTCGAGGGATGCTAAATACAAGTGGACACTAGAGTTGACATATTGTTATGCATGATAGATTGACCTTGTATACCAATTGTTATGTTGGATTGAAAATACCTTTTTATACATATGCCACGAGTCTAAAACTAGTGTACTCGCCAATACCTTTGTATTGAACTATGCTTTTAAAACATGTTGCAGGTTTAGCGATGATGTTGATGATGAATGGAATCTAGTAGGATGCTTAGATACACACTTTAAATTTTGTATTTTATTTGTATTGTATTTCATTATTCATGTTGTATTTGTTTCAAGTCCTTTTAATTCACTCTTTAGAAATGAAATGAAAATTTATCATTTAAATACTTGTCACAAATAGTGTTATGAAGTCTCTCGCAATCTATTTCGTCTCACTCCGATATTTCCGCCATCGGTTGGGGTGTGACAGATTGGTATCAGAGCCGTAACTACAGGGAACTAAGAAAATTGCCATGCTTTTGACCTAGTCTATAGTTAAGCACCAAAATTCGACCATACTTGCTTCACATGCTACTTTTATTAAATATCTTTACATGTTATTCTTGAAATGTCTCTTACGTGTTATTTTCTTAAAATGCTTTATGTGCTTATACTTATTATTATTTTGAACATACGTCTTTTACTCATTTATACTAAATTCGAAACCACTTGTAATACACAAACGAGACAACTTCACTAAAATAGACGTGAAATCCTCAATTTGGTGAAAGACTCTCAATCCACCTATTCTTTTTACACGAAATTCGCCACCAAGTTAGGAGTGAGATCCTCACCTTGATGGAGAATTTCCGCTTTCGAATTCTAGTGGACTCTCGTCAAAGTGTTGAAATTAAAATTTTGACCAGACGGGTACCAACCACACTTAGGATACGAAATCGTCAAGTTAGGGGTGAAACCCGCACCTTGTCGACTAGTTCCACTCCTTGAATATTTCATAAATCCCGCCAAGTCTCGAAATTTCGATTGATTTGGGACATGTAGTAACCGGTAGGGTAAATACCGTTAACCGACTTGTCGGCGAGAGTATTTGACCTATTAGGCCAAATCATGCTCCTCAAATTCGAAAGACTTTTCAACCACTTTGGTTAGTCAAAGTTCCGTTTTGGAACCATCCCAAATTTTAATCAAACATGTGTTTCTATTATTTATTTTATACGATGCAATCTTTCAAATTCGAATTTACTTTTGATATTTTCTTCTCACACACACGTCATACTAAATCTTTTTCATACATTTATACCTATGCATGATTTCAAAACGTCACTCAATTTTGTTTACATTCTTTATAATGCCAAAATGGAGACATATAATTGAGTTAGGAGTGATTTCCTTACCTTGACGATTAACTCCACTCCTTCTTTTCTTAAAACGACCTCACCAACGAGTTAGGGGTGATTCCCTTACCTAGGTGATCGTTACCAAAACTTTCCTTCAAAATACTTTATCAAGCAAACACAATCATGTTTCATACCTAAATCATTTATCATTTATCGAAATACCCACTTATATCAATTCCAAAATACATTGTTTTATCAAACGTACTTCTTATTCTACAATCTATTTTCACTCAACTCATATACACGAGATTCTTAATCATGTCTTAAAACGTTTTATTACCCGAATTTCAAAATTTTACGAAATGCTACCTATCAATTCAATCGGTCCAATGAGTCTCTTGCCCATGAACTTCATATTCGACTTAATCACAAAAACACACACTCACGATTATATCACCATACTAAAGACTTTTGTTCTCAATCGGAATTCAAACCAACTTTCTCATATACTTATAAGATCTTGTAGATATTTTATGAATGTTTTACCAAAGACGCTTTTCAACATCAACAAATCATTTGTTAAGACCCTTTTCAATGACCACTAAGTCCGTTTTGCTAAATTCCTTTTTCAAGGATCAACGTTTTCATAAGAACCTTCAAAATTCAAAATTTCTTGTTTTGATGCAAATGAAATAAACCCATTATTTTCGAAAACTTTTTTTCTACACCGCTTAATTCGTCGTTCAAATTTCAAAACACGTAGTCTAGAAGACTTCCTGGGGACCGACAATCTTCAACATACGTAAACTCTTTTAAAACAAAAGTAGCATTTATTTCATTACAAAATACGTTATGCATAACCAATGAGTACTTTATATCCTTTTACATATACAAACTATATTCTACCCTTCAAATCAAGCTCAATCTAATTTTGATTCGATAAACTCAACGTTTCGTTTAAACAACTATACATGCATATCATCATACACATTTTAGTCGATATCTCGCGATAACATCATTTATATCGTTCGTATTTACATACTCAACCTTTTGAATGCTTTTATACGCTTAAATCCGCAATGTCCCAACGTACACTATATACGTAAATTTTATTATTCGTACCTACACTTATACACATACGTTTTATGCTTTTACTTATACTCATACTACTTGTACGTTTTATGTTTATACTCATACTTACGTGCATATTCATAAAACTTATACTTATGCTCATACTTTCATTCATACTCATAATTCATACATTCGTACCCGTACGCGAGCGTAATCCGAGTGATTCGCTTACGTGGGTCCCATACATACTTAAGCATGGACTTGCTTATATACTATATTCTTATACGTACACATTCTTATTTTTAAATTATGTATACCCTGATTCACACACAACTAGTACAAGCTATGCGGATCATGTGACGATCAAAATAATCGTGGGTGCACATGGTATTATAGTGATAGGCGTATGAAGACCATAGAGCGTACTACTGTGTATGGTAAGACACGAAACGTAACATGACACCGAATAACGAGACAGACATAACATGGTCAAAACATGGTGGATACGCCGCTGGTACTTCATATATATAAGTGTTTTCACCATGTTACCAAACTTTCGTAAAACGTGCCATGAGAAATTCAGTGTTTTGCAGACCTTTTGACCTAATACAAACTTTAAACAACTCACAAATGCATTATATCCGATTATCCATGATGAGACTTCATCTTAAACACACTACTTTCGTCTATCTAATACTTATATCATTCATATACTTACATTCATTTAGAGTCAATCGTTCGCCCCATACTCCTATTATTCTCCATTATCCTTTGTTTCATACGAACCCCGTTCACAATCAAGCTTGTTTAAACATTCAAATCCCAACTTATCTCATTACCTTTAAAACCGTCTTCCCATTCTTTATTCTTATGTAAATGTACTTAGTATACCTTTAACTCTTTATTCAAAGTACCAAACCTTTTCGTTCCTCTCAATAAACATTTTTTACGAAAGTGTGATTTTTATACTATCCTTAAAACTTCCCCTGTAAACTACCCCACTTTCCAACAAAATACAAACCGTTTGTCAAAATCTTCCTTCTTAATGCGTCCCATTTTTAATACATCTCCTATTTAAGTTATCCAAACTTGTTTGACTCACTTTACCTATATACACACCTACATGTTTTCAACTATGTTTGGTACCTCAAATTATTTTAGACAACGAACTCCCTTGCAAATTTACCTTGTCATTCTCCAAAGTTTCGTACTTTTCAAACCGTTTCAAAATTTCCAAGTCTCAATTTTTACCAAAACTTTTTCAAGTCTTCCTCTTGAATAAATTTCGGGATGAAATTTCCTAAAGAATGGGAGACTGTAACGCCCTGTGTTTTCATACTTTCCATATTTAGAAACCATTGCGTGAAATTCTATTTTTTTGGAAATCTTGTATTCCTTGTAATCGTATTTCGTTGTATCGTTGTAAAATCCGAGACTTTGATCGTAATGAAACGAATCTTTTATACATGTTTATACATTGATGCGTGAAATCGTTTGATACATGGTTCGTGTCACACCCTGGCTTTGCGGAAGCGTGGTTTTATTTTGGTGTGACTTCTTAATATCATAGCTTAATCACAACAAAGCTATATGAAAGTAAAACCATGATGATCATCCATTACTTCAAGTTTTTAAAAGTGAAATACGACAACATTGTTTTAGAGTTGACACATGCAACGAGTTTACAACACAACATAATAAAAACCTTGTTCATAAGACACAACCACAAAATATGAAATAAACACAGTTTAAGACTTGTGACTCATCCAGGTAAAAGTCACAATCCCTAAACTTGGATGACCCCATTCTTCTACGCAGCGTAACGACGGTGCATACCTTGCCAGATCCCTAATTCCCTGAAATACATGTAAGTTGAAAAATCAACATAAAGTTGAGCGAGTTCTTGTGAAAGTGAGTATGTAAAACCTTTGTAATACATTGGTAAGTATAAAATCCCTGGTATGTAGCAAATAAGGAAATAAAGAGATCACCAATGGTTTGCAAGGCCATTGATATGTGTGAAGTGCAGTAGGAAGACTCAAACCTAGCAGATTTTTGCGTGGGGTACAAAGTCACCCCGAGGTCCGTTCTGTTGGGCCTGGAGTTGGGCTCGCTACACCCAGATAGATCTACCGCTACTGACACTCGGTCATACAATGAGGATTAATGGCCTCCAGTTTCAGCCTACTCACTCACATGATCTAAGTAGTAACCCTCCTTACGCTAACCATACCATGTAAGTAAAAGTTCGTAATAATCGTAACATGTATTTCACCCCCGAAGTATAAAAACTGAAAATAGTTAAGAGAAAAGGGGGACATGAACTCACAGAAGTGCGTCTCGAAATAGTAAATCCCAACCAACCTGCTGCGTGACGACCTACACGTACTAACTGCTATTAGACGGACGGCCGTGCCTTGGCTTAAGGTTTAACGTTTTTGGGAAATATTCTGGCAACTATTTCATGTTTCCACTTCTTAATTATTTAATAATTATATTCCTTCCCAAGGATGGGGGTTTTAATACATGTGCGTTTTTATAATTCCAAAAATATATTATTAAGTCTCACTTAACAAAATATATTTTTATTCATTTGTCTAAAATATTCTATCTCCAAAATATACATATTTTTTCCCAAAAATATTATATTTTATTCCATACGATTTCCAAAATAATACTTTGTCAAAATACACAATTAAGAGTATTTTCCGAAAAATACGTAAGTTACATTTTACAGTTCGCGTGGTAATAATAATACCGGTGTAACTTAAATATTTATTTGTGAGGGCGTTGGTATTATTTTGGAGTCGTTACTTTTTAGTGTATATGAGTTATATTATTTTTACCCTAAAAATAATATATGTGTAGTTCACAAAATAATCATAAAATCACACAAGCGTTTTATTATGAAATATATATTCTCAATATATATTTAACAAGTTTCCTTTACGAAAACCCACCTCCGACACTTGGTAATTTCCTAATAAAAATCATGGCGAATTTTACTTGGAAAAACAAGTTAAAAATATATTCATAACACTTGTTGCAAAAATATTTTCCAAGTGTTATATTTCTGGAAAAATTTCGCCAGAGTTTCCTTTGTAACTGGAGGTGGCCACGCTTACTAGCGTATCATTTTCTTTTAAAAATTCAACCAACAACTTTTCAAACATCAATATTCAAACATCAACTAGTCAAAAATAAGTATAAATCGCAAACACATGAACTTGTAAGTTGTGTAAAAGTATGTAGTAACTTTCCAACACATTTAGTAGATCTTTCCATCTTTAAAAATAAAATCAGTTTCTTGAAAACTTTATTTTTAAAGAATATGTAATTATACAACTTCTAGTCCAAAAACAACGAAATTATTTCTTGGTTAAATCTTTTGTCACACAAGTGTTTACACACTTGTTTGTTTGCAAAAATGCCTTTAGTTCATGAAAGATCCGGCTTTTAAACATGATTTGCATCTTACACTTGGTTCTTTGAAAATACCACTTGTAGATATTTAGATCTACTAGTTTAGAACTCTATTTTACAAGAAAAATCATTTTTACACAAGTTCATGTTTATGTATGGAAAGGTTCATCATCTTGCAATTTTTACACTATACATATTGCTAGTTCATGTTCCATGAACATGATCTAGCGTGGTTAGATGCGATCCGTTCCACTACTAGCCACTAACAACATAAAATAATCACAACAAAACAAGATCTACAAAATTTACACCATTTGTTACTCTTTATCTAACTAGTTTATCATTCTTACAAGACTTTTAGTTTTGATCTTTAGTGTTCTTGACTTTTATCCGTTAAACCTCTTATTAACCACTTTAGACATGAACAAGGAAGTGTTTGGAAGCACTTACTACTAGCTCGTGGCTATGGAAGAATCAAAGCGAAAACTAGGTGGATAAAAGCAACGTAGTGAGGTCCTTGAGATTCCGAAAGCACCGGGTCTCCTCGTATGACACCTTTCACCTTGGGATGTATGTGGAATAGCAAGATCAACACTCGATGTTGGCGGTGGTGGCTCTAGTGTTCTCGGCCGAACACTATGGAGAGAAGGGAGAGAGAGCTAAATTTTGTTGATGTGTTTTTGTGAATGAAATGTGATCTCTTGGTTATATTTATAAACCATATTAGGGCTTTAACCAACAAATAATGTGTTTTCTAGATTTTAGACAACAAGAATAAAATAGTCATAAATTGGTGGAGTGTGTCCCCTAAGGGGAACCATTCGGTTAGGGGGGGGGGGCTTATAGTTTGATTTCAACCAAATAGTTAGTGTCTAGTTTTGTTAGCTAGGAACTTAAATAAGTTATTAGTGTTTTATGTAATATAACGGGTGTTAGGGTGTTCGGGGACCCTAACTAGCTCAGAAAAGTGTAAACAATGTCATTGACAATATTTTTATGCTCCGGGTAAAGTCCGGTTGTTCGGTTGGATATTAATCCGTTAAAGTGTCAAGTAAAGCCTTAAAGCGTCTTTTATAGTGTTTTTAGTGACACAATAAATTCCCAACACTTTGGAAAGTGTCTGGGACTATTCTACCAAGTTTTTGCACTTTACTAGTTATGTTAAATGCTGAATTTTTGTAAGTGCAGAATTTTGTAATTAGAGCATGTTTTAGGCACATCCGGTCACTATAACTATCACCTAGTGACGCAGTTTTACAATCCTCACCTCCCTACACTCCCTACCAGTGTAGTAATCTATTCCCGGCTCGTACTGGCCTCAGAGACAATATCTGTCTAGTGCTGGCAATGTCAGCATATGTACTGGGTTATCCGTATAGTGTGCCCACTGTGCTTTTGTGCATCAAGGTTGTCACTGATGTTTGTGTGTAAATAATAGAGTGACAGTAATAAAGTATGATGCATGAGTATGTATGTATCAGAAATCAAGAAGCAGTTTAACCACAGTTGTAAGCAAGCACAGTAATTAAGCATTAATTAAATATTAATTCGTACGGATACCTGGTTTGGTGAGGGTTGTCACATTCTCCCCCCGTTAAATAAATTTCGTCCCGAAATTTTAAGCTCTGCTTCTAATTGCAGGGGTCTTAGGAAATAAATGGGGGTATTTCTCTTTCATACGATCCTCACGTTTCCACGTGAATTCAGGCCCATGTCTTGCATTCCATCGAATTTTGACGAGTTTGACACTGCTCCTGCGAGTTTTGTTAACTTTCCAATCCGTAACCTCGACGGGTTCTTCGGTAAAGTGGAGCGTGTCGTCAATATGAACTTCGTCAGCGGGAATGATCACTGTCTCCTGTGTTGGACTCTATCTCAAATTTGATACATGGAATGTATCGTGAACACCATTGAGTTCAGCAGGCAGGTCCAACTTGTAGGCTACAAGCCCAATCCTTTGCAGGATTTTGAAAGGGCCAATATAACGCGGATTCAACTTCCCACGCTTTCCAAAGCGTGCCACACCCTTCCAGGGTGAAACTTTCAATAAAACCATATCTCCAACTTGAAATTCCAAGGGTTTCCTCTTTGGATCTGCATAGGCTTTCTGTCTGTCGCGAGCTGCCTCGATGCGCTTTTGAATCTGTGCAATCTTGTCGGTCGTCTCTTGGACTATCTCGGGACCAACAAGTTGTTTATCGCCTGCATCAGCCCAGCATAAGGGTGATCGACATTTGCGTCCATAAAGCGCTTCAAATGGCGCGGCTCCAATGCTTGTGTGGTAGCTGTTGTTGTATGAAAACTCGACCAAGGGTAAATGATTATCCCAGCTACCACCTAAGTCAATTACACATGCTCTCAGCATATCCTCCAATGTCTGGATATTTCTTTCACTTTGGCCATCAGTTTGCGGATGAAATGCAGTACTTAGATTCAACTGTGAGCCAAAATCTTCTTGGAAGGATTGCCAAATCCTTGATATGAAACGTCCATCTCTATCAGAGATGATCGAGAGAGGCACTCCATGACGTGCAACAATCTATCGCATGTATATTTCTGCCAGTTTACTAGTGTTATCCTTCTCTTTGATTGGCAGGAAGTATGCGGACTTGGTCAGGCGGTCAACTATTACCCAAATAGTATCATGACCTCTGGGCGTCTTGGGCAGTTTCGTTATGAAGTCCATTGAAATCTGTTCCCATTTCCATTTGGGAATTTCAGGTTGCTGCAGAAGTCCTGAAGGCTTCTGGTATTCAGCTTTCACCTTGGCGCACGTTAAACACTTGTCAACATAAACAGCAACATCGCCTTTCAACCTAGGCCACCAATAATAATTCTTAAGATCTTGGTACATCTTATCCGCACCGGGATGAATAGAGTACCGTGATTGGTGGGCTTCATCAAAAATAACTTTTCTCAAACCACCAAACAGAGGAACCCAAATCCATTTCATGAAGCATAAAGTCCCTTCCTCGTTTGGTATCAACTGCTTCTCCATCCCACGGAGATACTCATCTTCAATATTCCTTTCTTTCAAAGCTTCTCTCTGCGCGGCACGAATGCGCAAAGCGAGATCCGTCTGGACGATCATTTCCAAAGCCCTAACCCTTATGGGCTTGATCCTTTCCTTTCGACTCAGGGCATCAGCGACCATATTCGCCTTCCCTGGATGATGCTTGATCTCGCAATCATAATCATTCAATAATTCGACCCAACGTCTTTGTCTCATATTCAACTCTTTCTGGTCGAATATGTGCTGCAGACTCTTATGATCCGTAAAGATTGTACACTTTGTTCCATACAAATAATGTCTCCAGATTTTCAGCGCAAATACCACTGCGCCTAGCTCCAAATCATGCGTGGTATAGTTCTTTTCATGAACTTTCAATTGGCGTGAAGCGTAAGCTATAACTTTCTGGCATTGCATCAACACGCAACCCAATCCTTGACGCGAGGCGTCACAGTATACCACGAAATCATCAGTTCCTTCTGGTAGCGCTAAGATCGGCGCATTGCAAAGCTTGTCTTTCAGTAACTGGAATGCTTCTTCCTGTTTGATTCCCCAATCAAACTTCTTATCCTTCTTTGTGAGGAAGGTCAAAGGTTGAGCGATTTTGGAAAAATCCTCAATGAATCTTTGATAATAACCAGCCAAACCCAAGAACTGTCGAATCTCGGTTGGCGTCTTTGGGGTCTCCCAATTCTTGATCGCCTCGATCTTTGTGGGGTCCATATGAATCCCATCTCCATTCACCACATGTCCAAGGAATTGGACTTCGCGTAGCCAAAACTCGCACTTCGAGAATTTGGCATACAACTTTTCCTTCTTAAGTAGCTCTAGAATAGCTCTTAAGTGTTGTTCGTACTCGTCCTTTGTCTTCGAGTAAATCAGAATGTTGTCGATAAATACGATCACAAACTTATCCAAGTACGGCTTGCAGACTCGGTTCATTAGGTCCATGAAAACTGCAGGTGCGTTTGTCAACCCAAACGACATAACTAGGAACTCGTAATGTCCATAACGAGTCCTAAAGGCCGTCTTCGGGATACTTTCCTCTTGTATCCTAAGTTGATGGTATCCTGATCGTAAATCGATCTTCGAATAAAAGCTTGAGCCTTGCAACTGGTCAAATAGATCATCGATCCCCGGCAAGGGATATCTGTTCTTGATAGTCAACTTATTAAGCTCATGGTAGTCTATGCACATACGGAAACTACCGTCCTTCTTTTTAACAAACAGAACCGGAGCTCCCCAAGGAGAGAAGCTTGGTCTGATGAATCCTTTATCTAACAGCTCCTGGAGTTGTGTTGACAACTCCTGCATCTCTGACGGTGCAAGTCTGTAAGGTGCCTTGGCTACAGGCGCGACGCCTGGAACCAAGTCAATGTGGAACTCGACTTGTCTTTGAGGCGGTAATCCTGGCAAGTCTTCTGGAAAGACTTCCGGATATTCCTTGACGACAGGGATGTCTTCGATCTTCGGCTCAGCAGCCTTCTTATCCATGATGTGTGCCAAGAATGCAACACATCCGTTATGCAAACACTTCCAAGCTTTCAGACAGCTAATAAACCTCAACGGCGTATCATGCTTCTCTCCGTGCACTACGATCGTTTCTTCATCCGTCAGTGGGATGCAGATGGTCTTCTCATGGCAAACGATCTCGGCTTTGTTACTTGATAGCCAATCCATTCCCACTACCACATCAAAGCTTCCCAACTCGACAGGTAGTAAGTCTAGCGTAAAATCGTGCCCTCCTAGTTCAATCACGTATCCTCGGACAACTTCACTGGTCTCAACTAGTTTTCCATTTACTAATTCGATGGAGTACGGAACGTCTAACTTACTAGGCGTCAAACCAAGTATATTCTTAAATTCTAACGACACGAAACTATAAGCGGCACCAGTATAAAAAACGGATGCAAAGCGTTGGTTTATAGGGAACGTACCAGTAACAACATTGGGATCCTGGCGCGCTTCCCTCGCCTCAATGTTAAACACTCTTCCTCGGGCTTGATTCAATCCTGGGCAGTCCCTCTTAAAGTGCCCAATGTCACCGCAGTTAAAACAACCCAATTTTTTACCATTACTGTAACAACTCTCATCAAAAAGTACTATTTATTATTTTAATTTGACCAATAGGAAACCCTAATTGAGAAACCCAAGTGATTCTGAACAAACCCTAAAATTTTCAGAATAAGTGGAATTAGAATCAGGGCCCCTAAAACTCAAGGGGGGGGGGGTAAACCCTAATTGATAATTATCTTCGAAATACACTGTCAAATTTGAGATACGTTCGAATAACAACTCACCAGGCCTATACCAGTGACTACCCTACCCTACCTTGACACCCCAGGCGACTCGCGACAGAAACGGTGACACCCTCCGCGACACGCGGGGGAACCGATTTTCAAGTATAAATAGTAGGTCTTGGGTCTTGAACTGTTTACATATTACGACGTTAAAATTCGTTACGTACAATTACTTATAAGCTATTTCTTACAAAACACACACACGATTCACGAAGTGCTGCCGCAATTCAGGGTAATAGCTCGATCGCTGCTACGATTCAATGTCCGATCGATTAAACTATCCAATGGATGTTTAAGTGCTGCCCACATTAGGGTTTATGCTTTGTCATTCGTCGTTAAATCGATGGATGTTTAAGTGTGACACTTTGTCATTCGTTGTGAAGGTTTTAATCTCGTGAGTTATCGTAAATGTTGTATTAAGTTACTAACCTAGTTTGTGTGCATGATTATTTAAACTAGGTTATCAAGGCTAATCAGTAGGCTAAGCTCTGTTCATAATAAATCTGCAATGTGAGTCATTCTCTTTTTATCAAATTACTTTCAAAATCATGTTTATTTTCAAAGTTATAATTACAGTGATTAAGTATATGTAATCATCAAGTTACAGCCGGTATGTGGGGTTTTGTATACATTACTTGATAATCTTCACCATTGGACAACGAGTTAGCCAAGGGGTGATATGACCATAGTCACATACACCATTGGACGAATGGGCCAATGGGTTGAGTGACAAATACTGTGGGTAGTTGGTTGATATCTGAAACATTGTAATCTCTCTTAATACTGTAAATTATAACAAATGAGTCGTTTTAGTAAATAGAATGATTCACTCAGTATTTCCCGCTGACAAAACCTTTTTCAAACATGTTTCAGGTGATCTGTTGTGATCCAGGAAAAGTGCCGTGAAGCACTACAAGCTTAAGGAAGTGGCTCAGTATAAAAATAAGGAAACATGTTTTATAAAATAAAAGATTTCTTTGTGAAATCTCAAGATTGTAAATTACCGGGTTTTATCCCGAAGTTGTGAATTAAAATAAATCGGGAAATATTTCATTTTTAAAATGATCCTGAAGAAACTTCCGCTGTTAAATAAATACCACGGGATTTTCTGTCCCGCGGCTTCTGAAACGGGTCAAACCGGGTCGGGGGCCGTGACAGAAAAAGGTGGTATCAGAGCCACTGATTTAAGCCTATTAAGTATTTAGAAATACTTAAATTTTTACTGATTACCAATTATGTGATTATTAACTGATTATTTGTTAGTTACAGTATGGGTAAACAAAAGCTGTCAAATATCTATCTTAAACTAGATAGGTCATCCAACGAGAAGGGAAGTTCATCCCAACCCAAATCCTCAAATCACTCTGTAATTCCTAAAGAAGGAATATTTGTGAGAAAGACACATTATGAGAAACCACTTTCTCCTAATAAAAGAAGTTTGATTATTAGGAAAAGTCAGGAGGAAATAAGGAAAAATCGAGAGAAGAAAGTTAAACAGGAAACCCAGGAATTAACCAGTAAAACACCTTGGGAGGACAAATTAGATGAGAAATGGGCAGATCTTTATATGTTAGCTACTGTAGCAGTAAATGCGAATCTTTAAATATTTTAAAATCAAGTTTTAGCACCTACAGTTTAGAAATCTTATTCAGTAAATAAATAAATTTACAATAAAACCTCGTGTGTTTTAAATTTCATTTGTTTTGTATTTACCCAGTATGAAATAATATTTAAAAAGATTTCCTATGAAAAATTTTGTTATACATTAGTAATTGTGTGTATTTTGCATAACAGCATGAGTGACTTGTCTGACGCCCTTCAAAACCTAAATCTCTATCCAGTAAAAATAGAGGTTTCCCGAGATTTCAATAGGTATATACCAGACATAGAAGAACCTATTGAATTCAATGCTTCACCACCTCCAGAGAAACCTAAACCCAAGAAGAGAAGGAGATTTGTGGGATGGAGACGTGTGCGTAGGAGGAAGCCTACAACCAGGAAAATTCCTAAAATAGAAAATCCTTAAACAAAGGAAAAGGGGTTGAAGTTAGTGAAGGTTTTAGGTCACTGGAAATGGAATTGGGAGAAGATTTTAGGCCACCAGGAATGGAATATGGAGGAAGTTCTAGGCAAATCCAGAGGGAAGTCGGAGAAAGTTCTAAATAGGTGGAGGAGTTACCTTTTCAGGAGGAATTAGATCGGGCATTGGCAAGCTGTGATGTTGTCAGACCAATTAATAATAATCCGTACCCTACTATTGAAAATCAACTACCAATAAACTTAGAACCAGCAATTCCAGACCCTATAATCCATACTCAACCTCTGGGGATAGACGAACGGGGGACAAATGATTGGCAGTTTCAAAACCTAATCAATAGTCCTTATTTTTTTTCCTCAGTTTGACCCGGAACCATTACCAAATCCACCCATGAGTAACGAGAATTTAGCAGAACTTCGTCATTTTGGCGAAGAGTTAATGGATGCAGGGAATAGAATCCGGGAGATAGGGGGACAAATTGCCTGGAAGTATGATGAAAGGGAGCTTCGTTTTTAGGACGACAAGTGACGAGAGATAGTAGGATGGTGAAACTATGGTTGTGTAATAGTAAAAGTAATAGTGAAATCAGTCTGTAAAATAACTACGAATAAAACTTTGTAAAATATTGGTGTGTAGCGATGCATACTATAAAAGATATAAAATGAAATCGAGAAATCGATAATTTTGACTATACGTGTATTGTGAAAATTGTCTGATTGTTTTTGTGTATAATTGTTATTTATCAGATACTAATAAAATTATATATATTAATTATCAGATGGCAAACATTGGTAATGAACCAGTAAATGAGGTTAATCAGTCTGAGCAACATCCAGGGGATCAATATATGACTAGGCAAGATATCGAAAATATTGTTGCTCAAGGGATAGCCAATGCTATTCCAGCAATCGTTGCTGCTGTAAAGAATCCAATCGAACCACAACAAATCGTTCCTAGTAAACGTATTTCTGAAGATAACTTCAGTAATAGCATAAATGGAGGCGGTAATCATATTAATCAAGATAATGAACCACGGCAAGCTCCATTTCCTAAGAAAATGAAAACTGCAACGCCTGGTTGCACTTTCAAAGAATTCCTTGCTTGTAAACCCACTGAATTTGCAGGCAATGAAGGAGCAACCGCGGCACTGCGTTGGTTAGAGAAAACCGAGGCAGTGATTGCAATAAGTAAATGTGACAAAGATGATCAGGTCATGTATGCGTCAAATCTTTTCAAGGAAGGAGCACTCGAATGGTGGAACACTGTGTTACTATCAAAAGGAAGAATAATAGCTTATGCCATGAATTGGGAAGAATTTAAGAGTCTTATAGAAATAAAATTATGTCCCGAGTATGAAAAGGAACAAATGACAAATAAGTTCCTAAATCATCGGATGATGGGTGTAGTTTGTCGCGGTTATACTTCGACATTCTTCTAATATGCTAGAGTGGTACCAACGCTGGCTTCGCCAGAACCGGTACTCATTTCTCGCTATATTTGGGGACTAATTAGCGAAATCCGTAATATTGTTAAAGCTGCGAGACCTCGTACTATTGACGATGCTGTGGAACTAGCTAACACCCTAACCGACGAACTGGTGCGCACAAGAGATGAAGACAGAAAGAAAGAATTGGCTCAGAAAATTACCCAGGGATTTCGTACGGGTAATAATAGCAACTTCAAGAGAAAAGGAACAGGGCAACCCTCATATCCGCCATTCTGCAGAAATTGCAAAAGGAAACATTTTGGAAAATGTAATATAACTTGCAACTTTTGCAAAATGGTAGGACATCGTGAAGAAAACTGTAGGAAGAAATCCACAATTTGTTACAATTGTGGAGAAACTGGACATTTCAGGCCAGATTGCCCGAAATTGGTCAAACCAGCAGACAACAAAGCTAAGCCAGCTGATGGAGCTACCAAGAAGAATGTTCGAGCCTTCCAGTTAACAACTCAGGAGGCTGAGCTAATTCCAGATGTGATAGCTGGTACGTTCTTAGTTCACAACATTTACGCCAAAGTATTATTTGACTCTGGTGCAAACCAAAGTTTTATAAATACTTCATTCTGCCAAGTTCTTAAATTACCTTTAACCCAACTTAGGCAAATTTTTACAGTCGAAACGGCAGACGGAAATTCAGTTAAAATAGATAAAGTTTTGCAGGAAGGAAATATAGAACTTTTAGGACATAAATTCTCTGCAAATCTATTGCCAATGAATTTAGCTGAATTTGATGTTGTATTAGGAATGGATTGGTTAGTAGCCAACCATGCTCGAATCCTTTGTGATCAGAATTCCATAGAAATTCAATCACCCACCGGAGAAGTAATTAGGATTACAGGAGATAAACCACGTAAGCCCATGAAGTTCATATCAGTAATGAAAGTTGCTAATTATGAACGAAAACAAGGAATAGTATATATGATTTCAGTAATCATTAGTACTAAGGGTAAAGAACTTAAGGAAATTCCTGTAGTCTCAGAATATCCAGATGTATTCCCAGAAGAATTACTGGGATTACCCCCAGTTAGGGAAGTAGAATTTAGGATTCATCTAATTCCAGGAACTACACCGATAGCCAAGGCACCTTATCGGTTAGCACCCATAGAAATGTTAGAACTGAAAAAGCAATTAGATGAATTACTAAGTAAAGGATTCATACAACCTAGTTCATCCCCGTGAGGAGCACCAGTATTATTTGTTAAGAAAAAGGATGGTTCAATGAGAATGTGTATCGATTATAGAGAATTAAATAAGGTTACAATTAAGAATCGATACCCATTACCTAGGATTGATGATCTGTTTGATCAACTTCAAGGATCTAGATATTTTCTAAGATAGACTTACGCTCCGGATATCATCAATTGAAGGTACAAGAAGAAGACATACCTAAAACTGCTTTCAGAACTAGGTATGGTCATTACGAGTTTACAGTCATGCCCTTTGGGTTAACAAATGCACCTGCTGCATTCATGGACATGATGAATAGGATCTGTAAACCATATTTGGATAAATTTGTAATTGTTTTTATAGACGATATACTTATTTATTCCAAAAGTCAGACAGAGCATTGTGAACACCTTCATGCACTCTTAACTTTGTTAAGAAAAGAAAAGCTTTATGCCAAATTCTCGAAATGTGAATTTTGGTTAAAGGAAGTACAATTCCTAGGACACATGGTGAATCACGAAGGTATTCACGTAGATCCTGCTAAGATAGGGGCAATTACCAATTGGAAGGTTCCTCAAACAGCAATGGAAATTAGAAGTTTTATAGGTTTAGCTGGGTACTATAGACGGTTTATTAAGGATTTTTCCAAGATAGTTGTTCCATTAACTAAGCTAACCTGTAAAGCAGTTAAGTTTGAATGGGGACCAAAGCAAGAAGAAGCCTTTAGAATATTAAAGCAGAAATTAACAAATGCACCAATCTTAGCCTTACCAGAAGGAACTGAAGATTTTGAAGTATATTGCGATGCTTCGAAACTAGGATATGGATGTGTGCTTATGCAACGCAAAAAGGAGATTGCATATGCTTCAAGGCAATTGAAAAAGCACGAAGAAAATTATACAACTCATGATTTAGAATTAGGAGCCGTAATTTTTGCCCTTAAGATTTGGAGACATTATCTGTATGGAAGTAAATTTACTGTTTATACAGATCATAAAAGTTTAAGATATATATTTGGGAAAAAAGAGTTAAACATGAGGCAAAGGAGATGGATGGAAATTCTAAGTGACTACGACTGCGATATTCAGTATCACGAAGGAAAGGCAAATGTAGTTGCAGATGCCTTAAGTCGTAAGTATTATGAGAAACAACGACGGGTTCGTGCTCTCAGATTAAATCTACAAATAGATTTAATGGAACAATTGAAGAATGTTCAAGCTACAGCAATCAAGGATAATGCTGAAGGAATGAAAGGATGAATAAAAGAATTAGAACAAGGAGCAGATGGAATTTGGAGATTCCACAAAAGTAGAATTTGGGTACCTAAGCAGGGAGACTTAAGACCTAAGATTTTAGAAGAAGCTCATAAATCTAGGTATACTATGCACCCAGGAAACAATAAAATGTACCAAGATTTAAGAAAGAACTTCTGGTGGATAGGAATGAAAAAGGATATAGCGCGATATGTGTCTAAATGTCTTACTTGTTCACAAGTTAAGGCAGAACATCAGAAACCTTCAGGGTTACTACAACAATTAGAAATGCCTATATGGAAATGGGAACTTATAACAATGGATTTTGTTACTAAGTTACCCAAAACAAGAAAAGGTAATGATGCGATTTGGGTAATTGTAGATCGGTTAACCAAATCTGCTCACTTTCTACCAATGAAAGAAACCTTTAATATGGAAAGGTTGGCAAAATTGTATGTAGATGAAGTCGTATCCTTACATGGAGTTCCACTCTCCATTGTTTCGGATAGGGATAGTCGTTTTACTTCTCATTTTTGGAAAAGCTTCCAGCAAGCTATGGGAACTCGACTAAATCTGAGTACTGCATATCATCCCCAAACAGACGGACAAAGTGAAAGGACGATCCAAACTCTAGAAGACATGCTCCGAGCATGTGTAATAGATTTTGGTGGAAATTGGGCTGATCATTTACCATTAATTGAATTCTCCTATAACAATAGCTATCATTCAAGTATTGAAACCGCCCCATTTGAAGCACTATACGGAAGAAAGTGCAGAACTCCAGTTTGTTGGGCAGAAATAGGAGAAAGTCAGTTGTCAGGTCCTGAAATAGTGCAAGAGACGACTGATAAGATTACTCAAATCAAGGAAAGACTGAAGATGGCTCGTGGTCGTCAGAAGAGTTATGCAGATAATCGGCTCAAGCCACTTGAATTCCAAGTTGGAGACAAAGTACTATTAAAAGTTTCTCCTTGGAAAGGAGTAGTTAGATTCGGAAAGAAATGAAAGCTAAGTCCAAGGTACGTAGGACCATTTTCAGTGATCCAACGTATAGGACCAGTTGCTTATCGTTTACAACTACCAGAAGAATTAGCTGGAGTACATGATGTATTTCATGTATCCAATCTCAAGAAATGCTTATCAGATGAATCACTGGTAGTACCTCTTCGAGATATAGAGGTAAACGAAAAGCTGAAATTTGTTGAGAAACCTCTTCAAATTGAGGATCGAAAGATCAAGTTTCTCAAGCACAAACGACTAGTTTTAGTTAAAGTCAAGTGGGATTCAAAGAGAGGAGCTGAATATACTTGGGAGCTGGAATCAGAAATGAAGCGAAAGTATCCTCATTTATTCCAGTAAATCTCGAGGACGAGATTTTTATTAAGGTGGGGAGAATGTAACAACTCTCATCAAAAAGTACTATTTATTATTTTAATTTGACCAATAGGAAACCCTAATTGAGAAACCCAAGTGATTCTGAACAAACCCTAAAATTTTCAGAATAAGTGGAATTAGAATCAGGGCCCCTAAAACTCAAGGGGGGGTAAACCCTAATTGATAATTATCTTCGAAATACGCTGTCAAATTTGAGATACGTTCGAATAACAACTCACCAGGCCTATACCAGTGACTACCCTACCCTACCCTACCTTGACACCCCAGGCGACTCGCGACAGAAACGGTGACACCCTCCGCGACACGCGGGGGAACCGATTTTCAAGTATAAATAGTAGGGCTTGGGTCTTGAACTGTTTACATATTACGACGTTAAAATTCGTTACGTACAATTACTTATAAGTTGTTTCTTACAAAACACACACACGATTCACGAAGTGCTGCCGCAATTCAGGGTAATAACTCGATCGCTGCTACGATTCAATGTCCGATCGATTAAACTATCCAATGGATGTTTAAGTGCTGCCCACATTAGGGTTTATGCTTTGTCATTCGTCGTTAAATCGATGGATGTTTAAGTATGGCACTTTGTCATTCGTTGTGAAGGTTTTAATCTCGTGAGTTATCGTAAATGCTGTATTAAGTTACTAACCTAGTTTGTGTGCATGATTATTTAAACTAGGTTATCAAGGCTAATCAGTAGGCTAAGCTCTGTTCATAATAAATATGCAATGTGAGTCATTCTCTTTTTATCAAATTACTTTCAAAATCATGTTTATTTTCAAAGTTATAATTACAGTGATTAAGTATATGTAATCATCAAGTTACAGCCGGTATGTGGGGTTTTGTATACATTACTTGATAATCTTCACCATTGGACAACGAGTTAGCCAAGGGGTGATATGACCATAGTCACAGACACCATTGGACGAATGGGCCAATGGGTTGAGTGACAAATACTGTGGGTAGTTGGTTGATATCTGAAACATTGTAATCTCTCTTAATACTGTAAATTATAACAAATGAGTCGTTTTAGTAAATAGAATGATTCACTCAGTATTTCCCGCTGACAAAACCTTTTTCAAACATGTTTCAGGTGATCTGTTGTGATCCAGGAAAAGTGCCGTGAAGCACTACAAGCTTAAGGAAGTGGCTCAGTATAAAAATAAGGAAACATGTTTTATAAAATAAAAGATTTCTTTGTGAAATCTCAAGATTGTAAATTACCGGGTTTTATCCCGAAGTTGTGAATTAAAATAAATCGGGAAATATTTCATTTTTAAAATGATCCTGAAGAAACTTCCGCTGTTAAATAAATACCACGGGATTTTCTGTCCCGCGGCTTCTGAAACGGGTCAAACCGGGTCGGGGGCCGTGACAATTACCTCCTCCGTTCCCCGCTTGATTGTTGTTTTGATTTCGATTCGCGTCCACAGCTTGATTTGCATTGTTCCCTCGATTACCATTGCCTCCATTATTCCCTTGTGGACGATTTCCATTACCACCACGATTATTGTTCCTACTACCAAAACCTCCTTGGCCTCCCCGGCCAGCACTAGCCCAGCAAGAATCCTTCAAGTGGCCAACTTTTCCACAAGCTTCACATACTTTTGGCCCATACCGGCCAGAATGATGACGTTGGCAGGAGTTACACTTGGGCAGTGAACCCATATAGCCTTTTCCTTTCTTCCCAGCACCGGTTGCAGCTTGGACCGGTGTGCTTGATTCTCCTTTCTTGCCAACACCGCTAGTTCCCTGCTTGAAGTTCGAGAATTTCCTCTTATTCTCACCAGACGACTCTACGTGAGTCTCTTTCTTCTTTGGCTCAACATTCGAAAACTTGTTCAGGCGGATGGCTTCCTCAGTAAGAGCCACGCTCAAATCGATGGCCTCTGTGATTGTTGCAGGCTTGGAAGTAGTGACCATACTCATGATCTGTGGAGCTAAACCCCAGATAAAGCGCTCAATTCGCTTGAATTCCGGTGTAACCATATAAGGTACCACATGAGACAGGTCGTGGAATCTCTGAACGTACTCAGCAATCTTGGGTCCTTCCATTTTCAAGTTCCAGAATTCAGTTTCCAACTTCTGAATCTCCGCACGTGAGCAGTACTTTCTTCACATGAGCTCCTTTAGCTCATTCCATGTCATTGCGTAAGCTGCGGCTTCGCCAAGAGTTTGCACTTGTAAGTTCCACCAGGACAGGGCTCCATCCAAAAATAGCCTAGAAATGTAAGTCAATTGTTGGTCTGGAGAGCACTTGCTCATTCGAAGAACAGACTCCGTCTTTTCGGCCCATCTTACAAAAGCAACAGCACCTCCGGTGCCGTCGAAATTTACAGGCTTGCAGTCTAGGAACTGCTTGTAAGTGCACCCTGCACATACGTTAGAATATACAAATGGTATTAGCAAACGTGCTAAAGATATCCAGATGTATCGTAGTATGTCTCAACGACTTAACATTACCATGTGGTGGGTTGTTATTGCCGTTGTTGTGCGAATTACTTCCGCTTGTTCCTCCTTGTGAGGCTGCATACTGCGCAATGGCGGCAGCAATGATTCCTTGAAGTTCTGCCTCGTTGGCAGGCATACGCGTCTGGCGTCTTGGAGGCATCTTCTAAAAGATGTTTCACGTAGGTCAGGTCATAGTAAGTGAAGTGTACGTATGTATTCAACAATATCAACACATAACATCTCATGTTATAAATAAATCAACCACATAACATCTCATGTTATAGAACATAAACGATCAATAATCAACCCAACATATAATGAGAATACTGCGATTGCGCTGTCATAACTCAAGACCACAATGTAAGGTTTACAAGTTCATAACTGTATCATACATCATTAGTGACTAAGGGCCACATCGCCCTAGTCCAAACTATCTAGTCAGTGACAACAGCAACAAATATACAAATCATCAAAAATCACAATCATCAAAATGTGGTCTCCAAAAGCTGTGTAGTATGCACAATCGCGGTCGTCTCACCAAAAGTCTACCTGCGTCGAATCAAAAAGGCCTAAGCTGATGGCGGTGGAGGAGGGGGAAAACGAGAAAAGAGTAAACATCGCATATGAAGCCAGTCCTCCTCCATAGCGCGATGAGAGCGCAATAAGTATGCTATCTGCTGCTCGGGAGTCCAAAAACGAGCGGCAGAATCAGGTGAAAGTGGTCGTGGAGGGTGTGATACTGCAGGTGGGGTCTGACAATGACACGGTGGTCACTGAGCTCTCTCCAGCTCCTGTACGCGATGGGTCAGCGCCTCCTCCTGTATCATGAAAGATGTGAGAACATCCTCCGTAGAATACCCCACGTGGTATGGGTGATACGGATCCGTCGGTGGCATAATGGGGGGGGGGCGTAGTCCAGAGGAATGGCTCACTAGATGGAGCGAAGGTTGGTACAGTAAATGGTGCAACAGTGGGAGTAAAAGTAGGATGACAAATCTGGGGTACAAACTGATCTCCTCCTGACACGAAAGGTGTATGACCAAACGGATGACGTGACGAACCCTCCCCAGGACGTGGTGGAGGAATGTCCTGGAGATACTTGATCGGTAAGTCGGTGCGACGAGCATCCGTGGTATGTGTGGGAAGAAAAGGGACATCAATGGGGGCTGAAACATGGGCTACAGGTGGTGTAACTGGTATCACGAAAGGTGGGTAATCATCGTCATCAATCCACCCATTGCGGGTGTGAGCGTATCATGGATCAATATGGGTCGCAAAAGGTGCACGATCGAACATCACCGGCATAGGGTCAGGAAATGGTATAACGACATGATCCTCTAACAGAAGTGGAGCATCAACAGGAGCGTCAGCAACATGATCATCCCCCAACAATGGAACAACAACAGGATGATCGTCAACAGGTATGTCATCAACAAATGGAGCAACAGCAGGTGCATCGGCATGAACAGGGTCATGCTCAAATGCGGGGTCAGGAGCAACGCCTGGCTCAGGGGCCATAGCGGGCTCCGGATCAACAAACTCCATCTCAAAATCAGCTGGATCAGCAAACATGGGGTCGACAGGGGCTACAGGATCCTCCAAGTGCTGGTCTAAGTGAATGAACTCAATGTCCTGGTCAGGATCAAAACCAGGTGGAAACACTGGATCATCATCAACATCGTGATCAAACTCAAAGTCATGTGCAGGTGCAGCTGATGACGCCATGTCAGGGTCGGTGTCGTGTGAGTGGTGCTGCACTCCCTGTGTGTGCGAAGGTACGGATGCCACAGACTCAAAGGAGTCTGGAACAGGTGAATGAACGGGAGCCTCCTCCGCAGGAGCATCAGCAAGAAGTAGGATATCACCGGCAGCAATAGGGGCCTCGCCCTCAAGGTCATCCTCAAGTGGGTCCTTCTCAAATAAATCAACATCGTCGTTAGAAACATCATCAAGTGGCATATCAACAACCGGATAAGCAGCAAGGGGTATAGGAGCAGGGATCACCACGAGTGGTAAATCCCCAGCGAGATGGCCATCAGCAGGCTCGGCTACGACGTCAGGCAGCGCAAAGGGCTGGAAGTCATCATCATCTGTGCTGGTAGTATCGGAAGTGTACACCTCGTGCTCCGATGAAACTATGTCATCTGATATTATCGCCATAGGGTCCAGAGTGTCGGAAACTCCAGTGTCTGATGAAGAAGGCATGATGTCTGTAACACAAACACACATACGTACAAAAATAATCATATAATCATATAAACATGTTAGTCACCAATAAGCAAACAAGTAATCATCTTAGTCTACCCTAGACTATCCTCTCAGTCTCCCCGACTGAACTTCCTAGTCTCTCAGACTACTCTCTCAGTCTCTCAGACTGATCCTCCTAGTCCCACTAGACTACTCCCTCAGCCTCTCATACTGAGCCTCCTAGTCCCACTAGACTACTCCCTCAGCCTCTCAGACTGAGCCTCCTAGTCCCACTAGGCTACTCCCTCAGCCTCTCAGACTGAGCCTCCTAGTCCCACTAGACTACTCCCTCAGTCTCTCAGACTGAGCCATAACTAACAAATAAAATGTGCTCACTCTTTTGTTTGGGAAAATGTTTTGTGACCTGGATCTGGACGTAGTGTATGCATTGTAAAAATGTTTTCGTGAGAGCCCTAGTGATCATAGTCTAGACTCGAGAAGGAATCCTAGTTCGCTATGATCAAGGCTCTGATACAAAGCTGTCACACCCTGGCTTTGCGGAAGCGTGGGTTTATTTTGGTCTGACTTCTTAATATCATAGCTTAATCACAACAAAGCTATATGAAAGTAAAACCATGATGATCATCCATTACTTCAAGTTTTTAAAAGTGAAATACGACAACATTGTTTTAGAGTTGACACATGCAACGAGTTTACAACACAACATAATAAAAACCTTGTTCATAAGACACAACCACAAAATATGAAATAAACACAGTTTAAGACTTGCGACTCGTCCAGGTAAAAGTCACAATCCCTAAACTTGGATGACACCATTCTTCTACGCAGCGTAACGACGGTGCATACCTTGCCAGATCCCTAATTCCCTGAAATACATGTAAGTTGAAAAATCAACATAAAGTTGAGCGAGTTCATGTAAAAGTGAGTATGTAAAACCTTTGTAATACATTGGTAAGTATAAAATCCTTGGTATGTAGCAAATAAGGAAATAAAGAGATCACCAATGGTTTGCAAGGCCATTGATATGTGTGAAGTGCAGTAGGAAGACTCAAACCTAGCAGATTTTTGCGTCGGGTACAAAGTCACCCCGAGGTCCGTTCTGTTGGGCCTGGAGTTGGGCTCGCTACACCCAGATAGATCTACCGCTACTGACCCTCGGTCCTACAATGAGGATTAATGGCCTCCAGTTTCAGCCTACTCACTCACATGATCTAAGTAGTAACCCTCCTTACGCTAACCATACCATGTAAGTAAAAGTTCGTAATAATCGTAACATGTATTTCACCCCCGAAGTATAAAAACTGAAAACAGTTAAGAGAAAAGGGGGACATGAACTCACAGAAGTGCGTCTCGAAATAGTAAATCCCAACCAACCTGCTGCGTGACGATCTACACGTATAACTGCTATTAGACGGACGGCCGTGCCTTGGCTTAAGGTTTAACGTTTTTGGGAAATAGTTAGGCAACTATTTCGTATTTCCACTTCTTAATTATTTAATAATTATATTCCTTCCCAAGGATGGGGGTTTTAATACATGTGCGTTTTTATAATTCCAAAAATATATTATTAAGTCTCACTTAACAAGATATATTTTTATTCATTTGTCTAAAATATTCTATCTCCAAAATATACATATTTTTTCCCAAAAATATTATATTTTATTCCATACGATTTCCAAAATAATACTTTGTCAAAATACACAATTAAGAGTATTTTCCGAAAAATACGTAAGTTACATTTTACAGTTCGCGTGGTAATAATAATACCGGTGTAACTTAAATATTTATTTGTGAGGGCGTTGGAATTATTTTGGAGTCGTTACTTTTTAGTGTATATAAGTTATATTATTTTTACCCTAAAAATAATATATGTGTAGTTCACAAAATAATCATAAAATCACACAAGCGTTTTATTATGAAATATATATTCTCAATATATATTTAACAAGTTTCCTTTACGAAAACCCACCTCCGACACTTGGTAATTTCGTAATAAAAATCATGGCGAATTTTACTTGGAAAAACAAGTTAAAAATATATTCATAACACTTGTTGCAAAAATATTTTCCAAGTGTTATATTTCTGGAAAAATTTCGCCAGAGTTTCCTTTGTAACTGGAGGTGGCCACGCTTAATAGCGTATCATTTTCTTTTAAAAATTCAACCAACAACTTTTCAAACATCAATATTCAATATTCAAACATCAACTAGTCAAAAATAAGTATAAATCGCAAACACATGAACTTGTAAGTTGTGTAAAAGTATGTAGTAACTTTCCAACACATTTAGTAGATCTTTCCATCTTTAAAAATAAAATCAGTTTCTTGAAAACTTTATTTTTAAAGAATATGTAATTATACAACTTCTAGTCCAAAAACTACGAAATTATTTCTTGGTTAAATCTTTTGTCACACAAGTGTTTACACACTTGTTTGTTTGCAAAAATGCCTTTAGTTCATGAAAGATCCGGCTTTTAAACATGATTTGCATCTTACACTTGGTTCTTTGAAAATACCACTTGTAGATATTTAGATCTACTAGTTTAGAACTCTATTTTACAAGAAAAAAAATCATTTTTACACAAGTTCATGTTTATGTATGGAAAGGTTCATCATCTTGCAATTTTTACACTATACATATTGCTAGTTCATGTTCCATGAACATGATCTAGCGTGGTTAGATGACGATCCGTTCCACTACTAGCCACTAACAACATAAAATAATCACAACAAAACAAGATCTACAAAATTTACACCATTTGTTACTCTTTATCCAACTAGTTTATCATTCTTACAAGACTTTTAGTTTTAATCTTTAGTGTTCTTGACTTTTATCCGTTAAACCTCTTATTAACCACTTTAGACATGAACAAGGAAGTGTTTGAAAGCACTTACTACTAGCTCGTGGCTAGGGAAGAATCAAAGCGAAAACTAGGTGGATAAAAGCAACGTAGTGAGGTCCTTGAGATTCCGAAAGCACCGAGTCTCCTCGTATGACACCTTTCACCTTGGGATGTATGTGGAATAGCAAGATCAACACTCGATGTTGGCGGTGGTGGCTCTAGTGTTCTCGGCTGAACATTATGGAGAGAAGGGAGAGAGAGCTAAATTTTGTTGATGTGTTTTTGTGAATGAAATGTGATCTCTTGGTTATATTTATAAACCATATTAGGGCTTTAACCAACAAATAATCTGTTTTCTAGATTTTAGACAACAAGAATAAAATAGTCATAAATTGGTGGAGTGTGTCCCCTAAGGGGAACCGTTCGGTTAGGGGGGGGGGGGGGCTTATAGTTTGATTTCAACCAAATAGTTAGTGTCTAGTTTTGTTAGCTAGGAACTTAAATAAGTTATTAGTGTGTTATGTAATATAACGGGTGTTAGGGTGTTCGGGGACCCTAACTAGCTCAGAAAAGTGTAAACAATGTCATTGACAATATTTTTATGTTCCGGGTAAAGTCCGGTTGTTCGGTTGGATATTAATCCGTTAAAGTGTCAAGTAAAGCCTTAAAGCGTCTTTTATAGTGTTTTTAGTGACACAATAAATTCCCAACACTTTGGAAAGTGTCTGGGACTATTCTACCAAGTTTTTGCACTTTACTAGTTATGTTAAATGCTGAATTTTTGTTTAAAGTGCAGAATTTTGTAATTAGAGCATGTTTTAGGCACATCCGGTCACTATAACTATCACCTAGTGACGCAGTTTTACAATCCTCACCTCCCTACACTCCCTACCAGTGTAGTAATCTATTCCCGACTCGTAGTGGCCTCAGAGACAATATCTGTCTAGTGCTGGCAATGTCAGCATGTGTACTGGGTTATCCGTATAGTGTGCCCACTGTGCTTTTGTGCATCAAGGTTGTCGCTGATGTTTGTGTGTAAATAATAGAGTGACAGAAATAAAGTATGATGCATGAGTATGTATGTATCAGAAATCAAGAAGCAGTTTAACCACAGTTGTAAGCAAGCACAGTAATTAAGCATTAATTAAATATTAATTAATTCGTACGGATACCTGGTTTGGTGAGGGTTGTCAAAGTTCGTAATTCGTATAAACGTAAGCTTAACTCATAAACAATGATCGTGTATTTGTAATCCTTAAATATTCATGCATTTAAACACTTAGTTATTTGATTATAAGATTAAGTTGTATGTTTTTTTTCACTTGATCATTCCAAACTATAAACCATACATACTTGTTACATTTCATGTGTTATACACACCTATGTTATCACACTTTTTGCTAAATTAAAACATGTCATTTACGCATTTTGGACCTTGTTACAAGTTACATACATACAAGACACCATGTAACACTTTATTAAACATCAAATATATACCTTTTAATGTCAAATAAAATAAAATAAAATAAAAAATTATAGGGCTGTTAACAGCCTTGCATCAGCCCACTTAATTTCCTTGTTTTGAGTTATTTAGCCCACTAAACACTTCCAAAGCCCAACCCAATGAAACCCTAGTCCATCCCCTATATAACCCAAGCCTCCTCCAAGCATTTTTCACTTTCTAAACACTCTCCATTCACTCTCAAACACTCAAAACCTTAGCTGACTGCAGAAGTTCGAGCAGATTTATACCACTTCACTAAAGTGAGCATAACTCTCTCAATTCTTATCCGATTCACTCGATTCTTTTTCCTACTACTTTGTATTGACCTTAGCTACGTTTCCATTGGTTTTCCCTGGAAAACCAGAGCCTGGAATGTTGCCAAAAGGGCTCTAAAGTGGACTGATTTTTCTGTTCTTATTTCAAACTTTGATAAACTTGTTTAAACTTGAGGAAACTCATCTCAAACCTATGTCCTTATGCTTATAACCACTTCTATGGTTAGTTAGGCTTAAAAACAAGGTTGAGACATTCAAAATCAGAGGTATAAACCTCACAAAATTTTTGGTTTGTTCAAGGGTTTTAACCCACAAGTGATGCTCTAGTTCAAGACTTGATGATTGTGTGATTTAGGATTAGCTTGGGCTAACCTACTTGAAAATCCACACATTGCTTGATGTTTTCTCATAGATTAGTTGTTCATATTCTATTGTTTCTTGTAAGTTCATGTTCCTTGTTGTTCATAACAACAAGTGTAGTGGTGAACAATAGAGGTACCTAAATGGAAGCTTTGTTCTTCCTACCTTATGTATGAATTCCATGATACTTAGAGGTGCCTAAATGAAGACTTTAATCTTCTACCTCATGCTTGACTTATATGATGTAATATACACTATGTAATACTAATGTAACAACCAAATAATCGAACTCTTGGTGATGAACTAATGGACATTCGTCAAGCTAGTAGATTGTATCATCTTAGGCCTTGACAACTTCTCACGATTCTAATGGAACTTTGTTCCATGAAAACATTTAAACTCTTTTAGAGTTTCATAGTGTCAAGAACAAGTGTCATAGGTGTTAGATGATTATTTTCATATGTTTATTTTTCATGTTATTTAAACTCCAAATCCCTAGAACCATATGTAAACACCTCTTAAACTCCAAATCGAACACATTCAACTTCCTAGTCTCAACAACTTCGTCACATGGGATAATCGAAAAGCATATGCAACTTTGTGAGTACACTTGACCCATTTTCCTTTTAATACACTTTGGGTGCAACATCTTTTACTTGTTAAAATGCACGATTCACAAACATGCTTTTATTCGTTCAATCCTTATACATGCTTTGCTATGCTTAGATTCATGCTATAATACATACTATTTGTTAACTCGGTTTAACAATTATAGCGCTATAGGAGTAGCACACCACCCGACGGGGTTTTGTTGAGTCTTTATTCTATAACGGTCTCGTCACTTTTACGCCGAGGGATGCTAAATACTAGTGGACACTAGAGTTGACATATTGTTATGCATGATAGATTGACCTTGTATACCAATTGCTATGTTGGATTGAAAATACCTTTTTATACATATGCCACGAGTCTAAAACTAGCGTACTCGCCAATACCATTGTATTGAACTATGCTTTTAAAACATGTTACAGGTTTAGCGATGATGTTGATGATGCATGGAATCTAGTAGGATGCTTAGATACACACTTTAAATTTTGTATTTTATTTGTATTGTATTTCATTATTCATGTTGTATTTGTTTCAAATCCTTGTAATTGACACTTTAGAAATGAAATGAAAATTTATCATTTAAATACTTGTCACAAATAGTGTTATGAAGTCTCTTGCAATCTATTTCGTCTCACTCCGATATTTCCGCCATCGGTTGGGGTGTGACAGATTGGTATCAGAGCCATAACTATAGGGAACTAAGAAAATTGACATGATTTTGACCTAGTCTATAGTTAAGCACCAAAATTCGACCATACTTGCTTCATATGCTACTTTTATGAAATATCTTTACATGTTATTCTTGAAATGTCTCTTACGTGTTATTTTCTTAAAATGCTTTATGTGCTTATACTTGTTATTATTATTTTGAACATACGTCTTTTACTCATTTATACTAAATTCGAAACTACTTGTAATACACAAAAGAGATGACTTCACCAAAATTGGCGTGAAACCCACAATTTGGTGAAAGACTCTCAATCCACCTATTCTTTTTACACGAAATTCGCCACCAAGTTAGGAGTGAGATCCTCACCTTGATGGAGAATTTCCGCTTTCGAATTCTAGTGGACTCTCGTCAAAGTGTTGAAATTAAATTTTGACCCGACGAGTACCAACCACACTTAGGATACGAAATCGTCAAGTTAGGGGTGAAACCCGCACCTTGTCGACTAGTTCCACACCTTGAATATTTCATAAATTCCGGCAAGTCTCGAAATTTCGATTGATTTGGGACATGTAGTAACCGGAAGGGTAAATACCGTTAACCGACTTGTCGGTGAGAGTATTCCACCTATTAGGCCAAATCATGCTCCTCAAATTCGAAAGACTTTTCGACCACTTTGGTTAGTCAAAGTTCCGTTTTGGAACCATCCCAAATTTTAATCAAACATGTGTTTCTATTATTTATTTTATACGATGCAATCTTTCAAATTCGAATTTACTTTTGATGTTTTCTTCTCACACACACGTCATACTAAATCTTTTTCATACATTTATACCTATGCATGATTTCAAAACGTCACTCAATTTTGTTTACATTCTTTATAATGCCAAAATGGAGACATATCATTGAGTTAGGAGTGATTTCCTTACCTTGACGATTAACTCCACTCCTTCTTTTCTTAAAACGACCTCATCAACGAGTTAGGGGTGATTCCCTTACCTAGGTGATCGTTACCAAAACTTTCCTTCAAAATACTTTATCAAGCAAACACAATCATGTTTCATACCTAAATCATTTATCATTTATCGAAATACCCACCTATATCAATTCCAAAATACATTGTTTTATCAAACGTACTTCTTATTCTACAATCTATTTTCACTCAACTTATATACACGAGATTCTTAATCATGTCTTAAAACGTTTTATTACCCGAATTTCAAAATCTTACGAAATGCTACCTATCAATTCAATCGGTCCAATGAGTCTCTTGCCCATGAACTTCATATTCGATTTAATCTCAAAAACACACACTCACGATTATACCACCATACTAAAGACTTTCGTTCTCAATCGGAATTCAAATCAACTTTCTCATATACTTATAAGATCTTATAGATATTTTACGAACGTTTTACCAAAGACGCTTTTCACATCAACAAATCATTTGTTAAGACCCTTTTTCAATGACCACTAAGTCCGTTTTGCTAAATTCCTTTTTCAAGGATCAACGTTTTCATTAGAACCTTCAAAATTCAAAATTTATTGTTTTGATGCAAATGAAACAAACCCATTATTTTCGTAAACTTTTTTTTTCTACACCGCTTAATTCGTCGTTCAAATTTCAAAACACGTGGGCTAGAAGACTTCATGGGGACTTACAATCTTCAACATACGTAAACTCTTTTAAAACAAAAGTAGCATTTCATTCATTACAAAATACGTTATGCCTAACCAATGAGTACTTTATATCCTCTTACATATACAAACTATATTCTACCCTTCAAATCAAGCTCAATCTAATTTTGATTCGATAAACTCAACGTTTCGTTTAAGCAACTATACATGCATTTCATCATACACATTTTAGTCGATATCTCGCGATAACATCATTCATATCATTCGTATTTACATACTCAACCTTTTGAACGCTTTTATACGCTTAAATCCGCTATGTCCCAACGTATACTATATACGTGAATTTTATTATTCATACGTACACTTATACGCATACGATTTATGCTTATACTTATACTCATACTACTCGTACGTTTTATGTTTATACTCATACTTACGTGCATATTCATACTTAAACTTTTACTTATGCTCATACTTTCATTGATACTCATGATTCATACATTCGTACCCGTACCCGTACGCGAGCGTAATCCGAGTGATTCGCTTACGTGGGTCCCATACATACTTAAGCATGGACTTACTTATATACTATATTCTTATACGTACACATTCTTATTTTTAAATTATGTATACCCTGATTCATACACTACTAGTACAAGCTATGCGGATCATGCGACGATCAAAATAATCGCGGGTGCACACGGGATTATAGTGATAGGCGTATGAAGACCATAAAGCGTACTACTGTGTATGGTAAGACACGAAACGTAACATGACACCGAATAACGAGACGGACATAACATGGTGGATACGCCACTGGTACTTCCTATATATAAGTGTTTTCACCATGTTACCAAACTTTCGTAAAACGTGCCATGAGAAATTCAGTGTTTTGCAGACCTTTTGACCTAATACAAACTTTAAACAACTCACAAACGCATTATATCCGAGTATCCATGACGAGACTTCATCTTAAACACGCTACTTTCGTTTATCTAATACTTATATCATTCATATACTTGCATTCATTTAGAGTCAATCGTTCGCCCCATACTCCTATTATTCTCCATTATCCTTTCTTTCATACGAACCCCATTCACAATCATGCTTGTTTAAACATTCAAATCCCAACTTATCTCATTACCTTTAAAACCGTCTTCCTATTCTTTATTCTTGTGTAAATGTACTTAGTATACCTTTAACGCTTTGTTCAAAGTACCAAACCTTTTCGTTCCTCTCAATAAACATTTTTTACGAAAGTGTGATTTTTATACTATCCTTAAAACTTCCCGTGTAAACTACCCCACTTTCCAACAAAATACAAACCGTTTTTCAAAATCTTCCTTCTTAATACGTCCCATTTTTAATACATCTCCAATTTAAGTTATCCAAACTTGTTTAGACTCACTTTACCTATATACACACCTACACGTTTTCAACTATGTTTGGTACCTCAAATTATTTTAGACAACAAACTCCCTTGCAAATTTACCTTGTCATTCTCCAAAGTTTCGTACTTTTCAAACCGTTTCAAAATTTCCAAGTCTCAATTTTTACCAAAACTTTTTCAAGTCTTCCTCTTGAATAAATTTCGGGACGAAATTTCCTAAAAGATGGGAGACTGTAACGCCCTGTGTTTTCATACTTTCCATATTTAGAAACCATTGCGTGAAATTCTATTTTTTTGGAAATCTTGTATTCCTTGTAATCGTATTTCGTTGTATCGTTGTAAAATCCGAGACTTTGATCGTAATGAAACGAATCTTTTATACATCGTTTATACATGTTTATACATTGATACGTGCACTCGTTTGATACATGGTTCGTAATTCGTATAAATGTAAGCTTAACTCGTAAACAATGATCGTGTATTTGTAATCCTTATAAATGGTTCGAAATTCGTATAAATGATGCTCAAGTTCAAGACTTGATGATTGTGTGATTTAGGATTAGCTTGGGCTAACCTACTTGAAAATCCACACATTGCTTGATGTTTTCTCATAGATTAGTTGTTCATATTCTATTGTTTCTTGTAAGTTCATGTTCCTTGTTGTTCATAATAACAAGTGTAGTGGTGAACAATAGAGGTACCTAAATGGAAGCTTTGTTCTTCCTACCTTATGTATGAATTCCATGATACTTAGAGGTGCCTAAATGAAGACTTTAATCTTCTACCTCATGCTTGACTTATATGATGTAATATACACTATGTAATACTTATCTAACAACCAAATAATCGAACTCTTGGTGATGAACTAATGGACATTCGTCAAGCTAGTAGATTGTATCATCTTAGGCCTTGACAACTTCTCACGATTCTAATGGAACTTTGTTCCATGAAAACATTTAAACTCTTTTAGAGTTTCATAGTGTCAAGAACAAGTGTCATAGGTGTTAGATGATTATTTTCATATGTGTATTTTTCATGTTATTTAAACTCCAAATCCCTAGAACCATATGTAAACACCTCTTAAACTCCAAATCGAACACATTCAACTTCCTAGTCTCAACAACTTTGTCACATGGGATAATCGAAAAGTATATGTAACTTTGTGAGTACAGTTGACCCATTTTCCTTTTAATACACTTTGGGTGCAACATCTTTTACTTGTTAAAATGCACGATTCACAAACATGCTTTTATTCGTTCAATCCTTATACATGCTTTGCTATGCTTAGGTTCATGCTAGAATACATACTACTTGTTAACTCGGCTTAACAATTATAGCGCTATAGGAGTAGCACACCACCCGACGGGGTTTTGTTGAGTCTTTATTCTATAACGGTCTCGTCACTTTTGTGTCGAGGGATGCTAAATACTAGTGGACACTAGAGTTGACATATTGTTATGCATGATAGATTGACCTTGTATACCAATTGCTATGTTGGATTGAAAATACTTTTTTATACATATGCCACGAGTCTAAAACTAGTGTACTCGCCAATACCTTTGTATTGAACTATGTTTTTAAAACATGTTGCAGGTTTAGCGATGATGTTGATGATGCATGGAATCTAGTAGGATGCTTAGATACACACTTTAAATTTTGTATTTTATTTGTATTGTATTTCATTATTCATGTTGTATTTGTTTCAAATCCTTGTAATTGACTCTTTAGAAATGAAATGAAAATTTATCATTTAAATACTTGTCACAAATAGTGTTATGAAGTCTCTTGCAATCTATTCTGTTTCACTCCGATGTTTCCGCCATCGGTTGGGGTGTGACACTCGACACCATATAAGTACATATATGTACATTGAATAAAGACACGAATAAAAGATGATCTACAGGATCGTCATAACCTACAGGATTAAAAGTAGTGATAAGGTTTACGAGACCAAAAAGGCCTTGGGTCAGAAATAGAAAGAAACGAATTGTAGGGTCTCACCTTAAAAAGGTGGAAATATGAAGAGATAGTCTACAGAACTAAGTGAAAGAACCTAAGGGTTATTTGGGTAAAGCGTGGAAAACTGGTTACAGTTCTCCATGTAAAATAATAACGGTCAGAAATAAAACTTCGACGGAAAATTCCTAGACATGAGAGAAAAGGACGTAAGACAGAGAAAACGTAAACTAAAAATTTAGTTTTTAGTCAAAAGCAACGTTTTAACAAACATAAGTAGTATGAGGGGATTTAGAAAATCTTAAACAGACATAAGGCCGTAGATGGCAAAATAGTATACGCGGATGACGGGGTATGAAGTGACGGAGACTAATTAGTCTAGCCGGTAAAACTATTCAAAGTTAGGAAAATGTCATGACCAATACAAAGCGCTTGTTAATATAAAACAAGCGCAGGATAGACATATTAACAGAAGGATGAGACTAGGTGGTCAAGTGACAACTCGGTCAATAAAGATAAAGTAGATAAGCTGAAAGTAACGGCCCGCGAGGCCTTACACATGAAAGACGTGCGCGTCAATATAAATGAAAATGTTAGATCGAAAGGAACGAATGAATGTCTTGAAAACGAAACTAAGTTCGTTTAGTCTAAATTAAAAGAATTACGTAAATAAGGTTTCGGGGACGAAGCCTCTTTAAGGGGGGTAGACTTGTAACACCCCAAAACGGGTTTGTTAGTTATATTAAATTAACCAAAAATAAACGGGTAAAATACCAGTATTGGTAAAATTTAACCCGGTGAATATTAGGAATTAAATAAATAAACCTAATATTGAATGAAAGGTGAACGAAAGCTTTTGAGAAAAACAAAGTTTATAAGAAACCCGAGTTAACGGAACTTAAAATAAACGGGTTGGAACTCCCGGAACTCACTAAGTTAACTAGGAGTAATTAACCTAGTTAGTTATTTATTTTAAAACAATAGAGAAGCATGAACTAGTAAGCCTTTTATAAACCATGGATATTTGAGGGACCAAAGTTGGACAATTTCAAAGTGATATTATTAAAACAAAATTCAACACCAAAACACAAACTTTGTGTGTGTTCTGGTCGCGCACAACACAGGAGCCAGGAGAACTACCCAAAGCTCAAACCCTAATCTACAAATTGATCAAATTGAGAAATCAAACCGAATCCTAATTGAAATCCAAGCATAAATTAGTGATCATCTCAGTAAAGTGATCATAAGGTATGTCAAAATATACAATTTAGTTTCATCTCAAATTCTTGATGATTTGTGAATTGAAATCTGAACTTGATTAGTTGATGTTTGGATGATATTGGGTTGAATCTATGCCTAGGAACAAACCCTAGATGCGAACTTGTAGAATTGTGCCATAAACTAGTGATTAGTAAAATAATCAAGTATGAACTAAGTGGGTTTTGACTAAATAAGTAAAGATAATGATATGCATGTGCTTAGAATCATCATATTTGATAGTTGGAGCAAAATACTTGAACAATTTATAAGTTCGAGTGAATGCTCATATATGACTTGAAATGGGTTTGGTATATTATGATGAAATTAGTGATTATTGTTCATGTAAATAGGTGTTTGGAATCATGATGTCTACTAATTAATATGTAGAACTAGATTATATTAGATGTTCGGGTGAATGTCTAATGCAATGAAGAAACGGATTTTTTTACATGTAGATGGAAACCTTTAGTTCTTGCTTAACAAGTGAATAATTAGCTTTGATAATCGAGAGCTAAGTTAAATTGGTGTTAATAATAGCATGAACTTAGACTTAAAAAGTAGTTAAAACGGTGGCGTATGAATAATGTCTAACGGATACTTGACAAAGTGCTTAAATGAATTGTCGAGTTTCATAATATAATCACTTATGCTAATGGGCAGTTTGACATTTAAAAGTCAAACTGACCAAAATGAAATCAAATGGTAGATTTTGATGTAAAATCCGTAAGATGGAATAGTCATAATTAATGATGACTAATCTAATCATCTTATGAATTATGATGATAGTTTGACGCTTGACAAGCTAGGTGGAGGCTTGGAAAGGAAGCGGGTCGAATGAATCAAGTATGAAGGAAAAGCGTGTTTCGGATGCGAGGTAAGTAAAAGCTTACACCTTTTTTATAGTATACATCAGTTGTGTGAATGAAAATGAATAAGGAAAAATTAGTAATAGAATTATAATGTTCCGACGTAATTAATACGAGTCGGAACAAGTGAAAATGGTGAGAAATCATAAACAATGGCAAAAAGGGTAATTGGTAAATTAGTCATGTAATGTTGAACTAATAAGAAATTTTGAAACTTTACGTTATGGTGTAAACCGGAATGGGTAAAATGGGCGAGATGGTAACTAGATATCATCTCATAATGGAAAATGGTCGTGCGAACCTAACGAGTCAAATTACATTGGTAAAATCATTTGACAATATTAACTGATGATCATTTGTTGAGTTTTGTGATCACAGGAAATAACATATGTTTGCGTTGCTTTAATTAGATAGATTTAAAGCTAAAAGGTATGTAAACGGGTCAATGCTATGACCCGAGCCAGGTACGCATAATTAGATTTATAGTTAAAAGTGGCATTTTGGTCAAATAATTAGTGGAAGTCCTTCGTCGTAAAATGAGGGACTAAACTTGACCAAAAATCCCTTGATGGGTAAATTGGGCAAACGACCCATATGGGTTGTTTGGAAACTTGCATATTGATTAGGAAATATAGGTAGATACCTTGACTGTAGAATTACGAAGTGTGAAAAGAAAAGAGCCAGTTTTAGACTAAGTTGCTTAAATCGACTAAACGGGTCAAAATGGATTTATGCCCATAGCTTGCGTACTAGTCGCATAATTTATAAAAAATTACAAACCTGAGCTAAGGATTTTGTGTTAAATACATTGGAGCATGTATTTTGATTAGTTAAAAATAAATTGGTTGTTTTAAACCTAAACGGGTCAAAAGTCATAGTAAACCAATTTCAAGCCGAAGGCTTGAAATCCTACATTTTATAAATAAGGATGTCAAGTTATAGCTCCATATGATGGAGAATTAAATTACGAACGCGTAGGAAAAAAAATCGCTTAAACGGACTTGTAGAATGAAAGTTATGTGTATTTTAAGTTAGAATTTGGTTAAGTATTGTAGCTGGGCAAATGCTGCAACAAAAAGGGAACTTTCTGTAGAAAGTAGGTGCTAGCGTTGCGCGACAGATGGGAGGTTTTACCATCTCGGCACGCGACACCTGTAGCCGTGCGCAACAAAGGAACACCAAACCCGTCACGGCACGCGACGGGTGTAAAACCTGCTAATCCTTGTTATTTTGTTCGTTTGGCTCATGAGACTTGTAGTAACTTGTTAATAAACTATCAAAACTAACTTTTATGCTGGTTTTGATTCTAGGTGAATATTATATGCCTCCGGATGAAGATCAAGCGACGAGCAAGAACCGAACACACCTCTCAATGAAGCTTCCGCATTTGATCTTGTTTTGTTTTATAAAAGTGGATTATGTAAACACTTTTAACGATGTTTTTGGATGTTGTAAACATGTTTAAATACTTATGATGTAAAACTTTTTGTTAAGTGGCATTTTTCATATAAAATGATTGCTTTAATGTTATAGTAATGTTAAAAATTACTATGGGTATTACACATTTGCCAGTAGAAATAGCACACAAAGCCTATTGGGAAATAAAAAACGTAAACTTAGACATAGAAATTGCCGGTAAAAATCGATTTTGTCAATTAAATGAATTAGACGAATTAAGGAATCACGCATACTCTAACTCCGAAATTTATAAGGAAATAATGAAAAATTTGCATAATAAACACATTAAACCTAATGAATTTCGGGTAGGAGATCAAGTTCTATTGTCTAATTCACGACTTCAATTATTTCCCGGTAAATTAAAGTCTAGGTGGTCGGGACCTTTTTCTATCACCCATATTTTCCCACATGGTGCAATTGAAATTTAATCTCGGAATGAAATTCCATTCAAAGTCAATGGCCAATGGCTAAAACTTTATCAAGGATTCATTGAGGATGAAGAGGAGATCTCGCTACAAGCGGCCGACGAGTAAACGAAAGTTTATGCATCAACATCATTAGGGCTGCAAACGAACCAAACGTTCGGCGAACAGTTTGTGAACTGTTCGGCGGGAAGTTCGTTTGTGTTCGTTTGTTTATTAAACAAATGAACACAAACAAGAAATTCCATTCGTTTAGTTAAATGAACAAACATGAACAGATGACGTGTTCGTTCATTTATGTTCGTGAACGTTCGGTAGCGTGTTCGTTTTTGTTCGATAGTTCATTAGTGTTTTTAGTTTTTATATTTTATTTAAATACTTCAAAATTCTGACATATAACATATTTAATAAGTGTTGATGTATTATATATTTTGTTCATGGACGTTTGTTTGTGTTCGTTTGTTACCATTTCTGTTCATGAACATTAGTTTGTGCTCAATTGTGTTCATCATCGTTCGTTTTCATTCGTTGCCTAAAATTAACAAACAAACACAAACGAACACGAACAAGTTCATTTGCTTAACAAACAAACACGAATAAAAAATCTTGTTCGATAAGCGTTCATGAACAGTTCGTGAACACATATATTTTTTAACAAACGAACACGAACAAGGACTTGTTCGTGTTTGTTCGGTTCGTTTGCAGCCCTAAACATCATATCTTGTAAGTAACGAACGTCGGGAAAGCTTCTAAATCGGGAAGATTTCTAAAACCAAGTTTCGGGAAACAGGTCACTCACACGTGCACTAAAAAAATAGTTTTTACCCGCCCACGAGGCCGTGCCCGCTGGACACGGGGCTGTGGCCGGCTACTGTCGGGGATAAAACCCCTTTTTCCTTTCATTTTTCACTTCAACACGACCCGTTTCCCCGAAAACTCTCTGGTTCCTTCGCGAATTTCTGCAGATTTTCACGTTCTTCCACCGTTCAACAACGTTAAAGTATGATTCTATCATCATAGTTTGTTAGATTTATGATTTGCATGTAGTTTAACATCAAAAATTTGGGGAAAAATCTTGGGTTCTTCAACTTGAACTGAATCAAACCTCAAATTTTTGCTTAGATCGGTTAGTAGTAGTATAGTTGCATGTTATATGAAGTAAATCAACTTGAATTGTTTGTAGATTTGCCTGATTTCAAACAAAAACCTCAAACCCTTGTTTTTGAACCAAAAAAGATGAAATTGAAGGGGTAAACGGTTTATTTTTTGAAAAATGGCACTTGGGGTTTCATTTTCGGGGAAAACCGCCCCTACTCAACCAAAAATTTTCAAGTTTTCGAAACCGTGTCGAAAAATGGAATTTTTGGGAAACAGACGCCCGAGCACGGGGTCGTGCTCAGCGAACACGGGGGCGTGGCCAGCAAATTTCTTCCGAACACGGGGCGTGGCCAGTGGCCACGGGGTCATGTTCAGCTTGCTGTTTTCAGTTTTCTTCGGAAATTTATTGTTTAGGTGCTAATTGTTTTGTGTTTTCTTTTAGATGGCCAAGAAATTCACACGCTTCAATCATAATGAGTGGATCTATCAAGCCCGATTTGAAGTTCTTCAGACAAGGCCCGAGGAAAATCCAAGACAAGTATGCATCGAGACACTGGAAGTTGTGGGACAGATAGATCGCTTCAACAACCTAGTCATGGATCCACTTAGGGCGGCCCTCTGCACTAGACTCCATTCGGTCCACGAATATAGCATGGAGTTCTATAGCACGTTTGCTTTCAAAGCTAAAGTAGAGCTGTTTGATGAGGAGGGAGTTGAATTCTGCTGTGCTGGAAATGTACTTTCAATCTCCATTGCACAGTTTGGGGCAATAATTGGGTTGTTTTCTGAAGAGGATACCGGAGACGAAGAAAACACGGGTGGTCTCCGTGAAATCTCGCCAAACATGCATCAGACGGCATGGTCTCAACTCGGGGAAGGACCATATGATCCAAGCCAGACCAAAAGCTCCCAGTTGCGGGACCCTCTATGCCGCTACATTCATAGGGTCCTTAGCAACTCCCTCAACCAAAAGCGTGACAGTACCGGTGTTGTTAACCTATGTGATCTGACGGTCTTACAATACATCCACAACCGTGTGCCTCTTGATGTTCCACACTTGCTCCTCCGAAACATGCACCTGAACCAACTAGCCACTTCCCCGATCCCTATCTTCGTTGGGGGATGGATCTACCGCTTGTACAAGAACTTTGTGCAAAGGATGTCAAGATCCTTCCATAAAGGTCCATGGTCAGGCAAGGTGGATCTCGTCATATGCCGCTCAATGGGAATCATCAACGAGGCGGGTGACGGGACTGTTAGATTTCAAACGGTTCATGGACATGTTTGGAACCCACAGGAGGCTCTAGTTCTTCACGCCGCAACAATCTATCCTCCTCCTCAATTTCAGGGCCATGGGGGCTCATCCTCTTCTCAAGGGGGTGGTTTTCCTAATTTTCAAAGCTTACATGATCTTTTGCAGGAAAACCTCTTATGCACCCGCAACACCTACAACATGGCCAGCAACACCTACACCCGGGTCGGAGCCATGGAGAGGAATATCTCCGATATGCAATATGACATCAGCCACATCCGGGAGCATATGGTATACCGAGGAGGAGATGATGAAGATGAAGAGATGGATTGAGGCGAGGGTGTCGGAGGTGGTGTGACACAGTTGCAACTTCTACCAGGTTAACCCTTATTCTCATGAACAATTATCTAGCCTGTGTGCCAAAGTTTGAACAATTTACTTCCTTTAACGCTTTTACTTTTCTGCACTTTGTTTTTTTTTTTAGTTTGTGATGTAGATGATAACGTTGGTATGTTAGGATGTTTGTTATTTGTTGTGTGGTGTGGTATTTTAAGTAAAACAGGTACCTAGGAAGCTTGGAGGCACTAAGTATTAGTGCTACATAAGCCCGGAAACCCAAACCGAAAGCCAAAAACCTATTTCATTTGATTGTAGACTGTCACCACGGGGTCGTGCTCAGCCAGCACGCCCCCATGTCCACCACCCTGTACCTGCTGATTACCTAAAAACTGCCCGCCATGGGGCCGTGTCCACCAGACACGCCCCCGTGGCCACCTTCTGTAGGTTTTTGTTACTGGCACTATGACCACGGGGCCGTGCTCATCCAGCACGAGGCCGTGGCCAGGTGCCCAGTAACGCCAAACCTTGTTTTTAAACACCTTTTTACACAATCAATCAACCTAAAAACTTATTTTTGGGACACATTGAGGACAATGTGTAATTTAAGTGTGGGGGGATGCTAAAACCTTGAATTTTGCAAGTCCTAATAACAAGCCTTACACAAAACTCTATTGGAACCGCTAATCACCCCAATTTTTTTCAAAAACTTTTCATTTTTTTTACTTGTCTTGTTTTAATTTGGGAATAACAAGTTCTGAAAAAGGTTATATTTTTACAAATTTACAACCGATAGCGTCGTGATAAAAAAGAACCAACATAAGAAAATAATGAAACGACACCCTTTACCCACCAAAAACCCTTTTTCTTTTCAACCCTTATTTTAGTAAAAAGCTCGGTCTTCTTGTGACGATTCTGTATAAAAAAATGAAAGTCTAGCAATAAACAAACAAAGTCCTCAAAGAAACTTTGTTTGAAGATGCTTAGTTTGAATAAAAGTCACAAAAACAAAAAGTTTTACAATGAACGACGCTTTTTACGCTTTTAGCCCTTTTTACTAACCACTAACCACTAACCCAAAACCACCTACCTTTAGCCCAAGCCTAACCTTTTCCCCAAGTCCTCTTGATATTTACGAAGGTTTATAGTTAAAAAGGAGGAGGATTGATTGTTTGGCAAGCTTATGGTAGAAGTAAGTTCTATGCCGGTCTCGAGTGTTTTAGAAATATACATGTTCGGCCGAGTGTTGAGTGATCTCCCGTGAGGTATGTGAACTTGTATATAAATGGAATTTTAAAGAGGCATGTTATGCCCAAATAAGTAATTTCTCTTATGAAATGTTCTAAATAAATTATAACGAATAGGATTGTAAATAGTATAAAAATAAAACCCAATAAAGATCTTGGATTCCCGACACTCAAAACAAGCCCAAAACTTCTCTTCCACCCATTCCATTGGGTGTGTAAGCCATAAAATAAAGAGTTTTGCTTGAGGACAAGAAAAGATTCAAGTGTGGGGGTATTTGATGTGTGTAAAATGCAACATATAAATTACATCAAATGAGGCATAAAACTAACCCTTTTATAGTACTAATGTTGGAAAAAGTGTGCTTATGTCTTCCTTTTGTATTTTCAGGACCAAGTGAGCTTAAACGAACAAAACAAACAAATATGTAGCAAAAACTAACATAAATACGAAGAAAAGGAATAAATGTGGCATGCCCGACCCCTCAACAGCATCTCCACAAACAAAAACTAGAAACAGAAGGCTGACCACGGCCCGTGCCCACTGGACATGGGGGCGTGGTCAGGTGTCTACAGAAATGGACAAAGCTATGGAAGCTTCTATGCCTACCACGTGGGTGTGCCCAGCTCAGCACGGGGCATGGTTAACGCTAAGATTCGCAGAATCTTGCAAATCTTGGCAGTACAGATACGCTTCTGCACACGGGGCCGCGCCCAGCGAACACGGGGCCGTGTGGAGCCTAATGTAGACAATTGCAATTAATGAAGGAAGAAAAAAGGATTGGCCATGGGGGCGTATCCAGTGGACACGGGGCCGTGGCCGGGCTTCTGTTCAGGCTATAAATAGGGGTGCTTGACTCACTTCAAAGGCATCCCTTGGCAAACCACCTCTCTCCCACTTTGCCACCACTCCACCACCACTAAAACACCTACATCCACCACCATCATCCATCATCCACCTTAGAGTGTGTGTAGTAGTCTCGGGATCCAAGATTGATCGTAAGAGTTCTTGTCAATCAAAGGCCATGTTTGGCTAAGTCTCTTACATCACTTGGTGAAGACAAGTCTTTAATGTATTACTTTTGATTTTTAATCTTTTCGCACTTTTTATTTGGTTTTGTATTAATGGCTTTAATAACTAGTTTCTTATATTGAAGGTGAAACTTCTTTATCATTTGTCCGTGGTGTCTTTGCATTACTTTACTGTCTATATAAAGTAACAGATTTTCACCATTCATATCTCTACGGTCTATATAGAGATATGTTGGCTACCTGGTCGAGGGTTAAGGGAATGGTTTAGTAAGGTTCTTGCCTTGTTCAGTGTATAGATCCTGCAAGGACCTGGGTCAAGCTTACTAGGACCTCCTTCAATACCCACTGGTATTGGATGGTGGGGGTGCGAATGGCTTGATCCCCTCATATGTAAACTACTATTAATACATTAAACCGGCTACTTGAGATTGTATCCCTGCTAACTCAAACCACTTAGCCGAGGGTAACGTCACCTTCAAAAGAGGGGCCTACCATTTTTCGCATTAATAACTTAATTAATTATCTTTCAATATTCCGACCCTTTGGGATTGTATCCTTGCTGACTCAAACCACTGGGTTGAGGGTAACGTCACCTTCAAAAGAGGGGACTACTACTATAACTAAGATAACCTCTTAAAAAGTGCAAAAGTGTGGAAATCGTCAAAGGATACATTAAAGGCGAGTCGGATCCAAGTGATTTATCTTGTCTATCTGTTTTTGTTTTTATTTTTATTTCAGCATTTTTAGTTTTTATTTTTCATTTAAAACCTTTTCTAAAAATTTTAGTTTGATTAGACGTTGAGGATAAACGGTATTAAAAGCTCTTGTGTCTTTGGACGACCTCGGTATCTTACCAACGCTATACTACGCTCACGATGGGTGCACTTGCCCATGTGTGTGTTTAGTGTTAGTAGAATATCGTGTTTTATAAATTTTAAACTTGACTAATGTATAAAATGGGCTTAAAATATCAATAAAAACATATTACGCTTCGCACACACCAGTAATACACCTGGGATAAGTCCCGGTGTAAGCTCGTTTTGCCGGCTTGGGGTTTTGGGTGAGGGCAATTTTTTGTGGTGGTTGTGGAGGTGGGTTTTGCGGAGTGATGACCGCACAATTTCGGTTCGAAGCCTTCCGCTTCTTACCGTTGGTGTTGGGTTTGGGACATGGTTTGGATAGTTCGGCGATTGGTTCGGTATTGGCTTTGTGAACCATTTTGGAAGAACCCTTTGTTTCGAGGGTTTTGGGTTGAGCGGACTTAACAAAGTTCGAAATAAAGGATGGGAGTGCACGGATGTACTTGGCGATGGCTTTTTCGGTGATGTCGACTTGGCCCGGCCACAAGGCGCTAAGTTGCTTGTACCTAGCGGTGAGGCCGGTATTGTCGCTCCCGACTTGTTTGATGTTCCAAAACTCGTTTTCGGGTTGTTGGAGCTCGTGTGGAGCACAAAACTCGTCCTTCATGAGCTTTTTGAGCTTGGTCCAAGTCAACGTGTAAGCGATGTTGTCCCTGCACGCATTACGCTCGGTGGTCCACCAATCGAGTGCCCTCGATCGAAAGACGCCGATGGCGTTGGTGGTGCGAAGATGCTCGTGGCACCCACTCTGATGGAAGGTAACCTCGATGGAGTCAAATCATTGGAGCATCTTCATTGCTCCATATTCGCCCATAAACGGCATCGGGCTACACGAGTTGAATTGCTTAAAGGTAAAGGTTGAGTTGGGTGGGTCGACTTTGGAGTCGACCGAGGCATGAGGGAATTCGATGTTGTTGGTGGTTTGAATTTTGCTAACAATATATGGAATAACCTTGGCCATTTGCTTGGCCATGAACTTCATTTAGGTGGCCCACCTCTAAAATCAGATCAACTCAATGTTGATGATAATAAAGAACTGAGAAGGGACAGAAGAGTCAGAACAGTTCCATGAATATTGGATGATTTTATCCTTGATAATCTAGTCGCACATAGAAACGTTGATGAAGACCTGTTGTTAGCTTGTAACAACGAGCCAATGTTATTTCAAGAATCCAAAGTTAATCAAGAATGGTTATTAGCTATAGCTATGAAACACAAAATGGACTCGGTTGAAAAGAATAAGACATGGTGTCTTATGGATCTCCTAAGGATGCTAACCTTATTGGGATCAAGTGGGTGTTTCAGATAAAAATTGTCACACCCCCAAAATCCACCTGCGGAGTATCACCGCTTGGAGGCGTGACTGACCAGGATCAAGCCACCAATCATATTGAACAAGCATGAAAGTAATAATAAAGTCCAACACAATACAATTGGTGTCCAAACAAAACATAGTTTAAGTTGCAAGCGGAAGCATAATGTCTAGAACCAAGGCATAAGTAAATAATGTTTAAGTTCATCATGAACACTCAATGTCCATGCTCCACAATGACTCTACCCCATGCAAGCTCCTGCTAAACCTATTGACCTGCAAAGCATGTAGTAACGAGTCAACAACAACGTTGAGCGAGTTCACAGTTGGGTGTTGGTTTAAGTTATTCCAAAAACTTAGTTTCCTTTAACTGGCATCCTCGCCGTGGGGGTTACCCCATAATTGAAAACGTGTTTTGTTTTAATCTCGTTTACTCTGGTTATCCAGCCGTGGGGGCTACCCCATGTTTAATTATCTGGCTCTCCGGCCGTGGGGGCTACCCCATGTATATACTACTAGACTCGTTACCATATCGACCACTGACTTTAGTCATGTTTATGTGCCCTTAGCGTCAATGTCTATCATCATTGACGTGCCCAGATCCATTAGTTCACGCTCGTCCTCTGCGGCACGGTGTGAGGCTTGTCAGACCTAAATAGCGCTATCTAACTAATGACCCGCTCGCCATTGGCCCGGCGATTAAGTCGATATAAAAAGGAGGGACTTCGTGATAGAGTTTTGGTCTAGTGAAATTTAAACTGTCCAAGAGGACGAGGAATTACATTCCTTAACCCGTATTGTCCTACCCAAGAAGGACGAGGAATCCATATTCCTTAACCCATTCCCAACCCCTGGGAATCCCATGCTTTGTAGAAAGTGTGAACTCACCTTAGGTTAGCTCGGCAGATAAACGAAAGGTCAATCGAGCTGCTAGGGGTCAACCACGTCCTAACATGGTTACCATACAAGTCAGGTTTTGGTTTCAAGTAGTGCACATAAGTTTTACATAAGCTAACAGGTTACGAACACGTATAGATCATAACAAATACGTATAACACATTAACAGTAGCAGTCAAGTACTCATCATGTCCAAACTTGTGCGACCCGAAGATATGGCCCAATAAACGGACGGCCCAACCTATTGTGCGATCAGCATAACTTGTGCGATCCACAATGGGTTGTGCGATTTAATCATACCCGGCCCAAATAACATAAGCAGTCCAACATGTATACGGCCCAACAAATAAACGTGAGTCTTGTGCGATCCGGATGGTCTTGTGCGACTGACCAGTCCTTGTGTGATTTGGGATTGGGCTTTGAGGCCCAACAGTGTAATAGTTCGGGTAGTGTGTGTGTGGCCCAAGCCTTGTGCGATCGGCACCATCTTGTGCGATCCACAAGGTCTTGTGCGATCACGCAGATGCTGTGTTGTACACTATGTTTAATCAGTTGCACTCTATGACTTGTGCGACTCTGTTGTGCGACCAGACACTTGTGCGATTGAGGTCTTGTGCGATCAGATCAGATCAGATCTTGTGTGTTCTGATCTTGTGCGTTTGGAGCTTGTGCGATTTCCCTTGTGCGACCGAAGAGAAACTTGTGTGATTCGTTTTAATATCCGAAAATTATGCCATTTAGTTATATTGTTTTCATTATGATTCAGTCAACAGTCAAACCTTTACATATTGATTTTTACAAATCAATTCTAACAGTTACCATACTTGCAATTTAGCAATCAACACAATCAACAATTTCTAACCATCCATTAATCGATTAAAACAAGGTTTTATCAGTTGATTCATATGAACCCTAATCCATTCAAGCATGAACAAAACACAAGCAACAATCCTTACACTTAGGCATATTAACATGAATCACGATTTCGATCTCTAGCATGCATACTCACATAATCAATCCATCAAACCATCCACCTATATTCGTCCAACAGGCAATCGGTTCTAGGTCAAAATCATATATTTAAACGGATTTAGATTAATCCTAGGGAGACATCAAACAATCACTCATCATCTAATCATGCATAACATTAACAACAATAAACACTAACTGGATTAGAGGATTGACAAAGGTTGATCCGAACAAGAAAGCTTCAAGGAATGGGGATGTGTGGTCGCCGGCTTCGAGAGGAGAGAAAGAAGTCGTAGGGTTTGTGTGTGTTTCCTTGTGTTTGCAAGTTATGAGGAATAAAACTCCCTAAGGGATAAATGTATGCGTATAAGAGGAGTGGGCCGAACCCAGCTTTGGGCTGCCCTTGGTTCGGATACAAAGAGTGTAGCCCGAATGGGCTTGTGCGATCGGGTTGTGTTGTGCGATTGGTTCGATTATATACATACATTCGTTACACATAAACACATATCAAACATAACATTTCATTAATCATCAAGGTTCACATAATCACATAATGTTCAAACATGCTACACTTAGCACAAAGATAGGTTCTGAAATACGAGTTGTCACATTATCCCCAAGTTGAAAGAAATTCCGTCCCGAAATTTGGTACGTACTCACTGAGGAAGCTAGTTAAGTTGCATGGTTTTCCTGGTTTTCCTGGGGTGTCACATCCTTCCCCCTCTGGTTTGGAATTTCGTCCCGAAATTCCGCAGTAGCTTCAGCCTCAGTAGTGGTTGTACTGTTCTCGAACAATTGGGGATACTTTTGTTTCATTTGATCTTCGCGTTCCCAGGTGAACTCTGGGCCACGACGGGAGTTCCAACGAACTCGAACGAGAGGTATTCTGGTGCGCTTGAGAATTTTCACATCTCGGTCAGTAATCTCTACTGGTTCTTCGACGAATCGCAACTGCTCGTTGATAGTGAGCTCCTCCAAAGGAACTATGAGGGTCTCATCTGACAGACACTTCTTCAGATTCGACACGTGGAAAACATAGTGAACTCCACTGAGTTCTGCTGGTAGGTTCAGTTTGTAGGCCACTTTGCCTATTTTCTCTATGATATCAAATGGTCCAACATATCGTGGGTTAAGTTTGCCTCGTTTGCCAAAACGAACAACACCCTTCCAGGGTGAGACTTTGAGTAGCACTCGATCCCCAACCTGGAACTCGAGTGGTTTCCTGCCCTTATCAGCGTAGCTTTTCTGACGGTCACGAGCTACCACCATTCATTGTCATATTTGAGCAATCCTTTTTGTTGTGTCTACCACAAGTTCGGGGCCAGTGATCTGACTATCCCCCACCTCTGCCCAACAAACAGGTGATCGGCATTTACGCCCGTACAATGCCTCAAATGGAGCGGCCTGAATGCTGGTGTGGTAACTGTTGTTATACGAAAACTCCACCAAAGGGAGGTGTTTTTCCCAGCCGTTGCCGAAATCGATTACACATGCACGAAGCATGTCTTCAACGGTTTGGATGGTGCGTTCAGACTGCCCATCCGTCTGCGGGTGATATGCTGTGCTCATATCTAATCGAGAGCCAAAAGACTTGTGCATTGCCTGCCACAATTCAGAAGTAAAACGTACCTCACGATCAGAGATGATGGAGTTTGGCACCTCGTGCCTCGAAACCACTTCCTTAAGATAAACGTCTGCTAGAGTAGAGAACTTGTCTGTTTCTTTGATAGCCAAAAAGTGTGCAGACTTTGTGAGTCGATCCACGATCATCCAAATAGTGTCATTTCCGCGCTGAGATCTAGGTAGGCCAGTAACGAAATCCATGGAAATCTGCTCCCATTTCCATTGTGGTATTTCTGGTTGTTGGAGTAGGCCTAAGGGTTTCTGGTATTCGACTTTGACTCTCGCACAAGTCAAACATTTACTAACATAGGTTACTATGTGAGCTTTCATGCTAGGCCACCAGTATGTAGTTTTGAGATCGTGGTACATCTTATCCGAACCAGGATGTACTGAGTAACGAGACTTGTGTGCCTCATCCATCACAAGCTCTCGTAGGTTGCCATAGAGTGGGACCCAGATGCGTCCTGTTACATAGTATGCACCGTCTTCCTTTTGTTCTAACCGTTGCCTTGAGCCACGTAGGGCTTCAGCCCTGACGTTTTCTGGTTTCAATGCTTCTACCTGAGCATCTCGTATCTGTGCAGGAAGACTAGACTGGATGGTAAGTTGTAATGCTCGAACGCATTTAGGTGTAGTATCCTTTCGACTGAGGGCGTCAGCCACAACATTGGCTTTGCCTGGATGGTACTTGATGGCACATTCGTAATCATTCAAAAGCTTAACCCATCGTCGTTGTTGCATGTTTAACTCCTTTTGCTTGAAGATATGCTCGAGACTCCTGTGATCGGTGTAAATGGTGCACTTGGTACCGTACAGGTAATGTCTCCATATCTTAAGTGCGAAAACAACAGCTCCCAGCTCCAAATCATGCGTAGTGTAGTTCCTTTCGTGAATCTTAAGTTGACGTGATGCGTAAGCAATGACCTTATCACGTTGCATCAACATGCAACCAAGTCCCTGAATGGATGCATCGCAATAAACCACAAAATCGTCTGTGCCTTCAGGCAATGAGAGGATAGGGGTGCTACAAAGTCTATCCTTTAAGTGTTGAAACGCAGTTTCTTGTGCCTCACTCCAGTGATAGGTGACACCTTTCAGAGTTAGTGAGGTGAGAGGTTGCGCAATCTTGGAGAAATCCTTGATAAACCTTCTGTAATAACCTGCCAAGCCCAAGAATTGGCGAATTTCTGTTGGTGTTCTGGGTGCAGGCCAGTTCTTGATCGAGTCTACCTTGGATGGATCAACGTGTATCCCATCCTTGTTTACCACGTGGCCTAGGAAATGGACTTCACGAAGTCAGAAGTCGCATTTCGAGAACTTTGCATAAAGCTGTTCTTTTCGAAGGAGTTCCAAAATAAGTCGTAGATGATGCTCGTGTTCCTCCTGACTCTTAGAATAGATCAGGATGTCGTCGATGAAAACTATAACGAATTTATCTAGGTAGGGCTTGCACACTCGATTCATAAGGTCCATGAAAACTGCAGGTGCATTTGTCAGCCCGAAAGGCATGACCAAAAACTCATAGTGTCCATAACGAGTTCTAAAGGCTGTTTTGGAGACGTCCTCTTCTCGAACTCTCAGCTGGTGATATCCCGATCTCAAATCAATCTTCGAGTAGAAACTCGACCCTTGCAACTGGTCGAATAGGTCATCAATGCGTGGAAGAGGATAGCGGTTCTTCACCATCACTTTGTTGAGTTCTCGATAGTCAATACACATTCTGAAGGTACCGTATTTCTTCTTCACGAATAGCACTGGAGCTCCCCATGGCGAAGAGCTAGGACGAATAAAACCCTTATTCAAATGCTCTTGTAGTTGCGTGGACAGTTCTTCCAATTCTGATGGGGCTAAACGATAAGGTGCTCGAGCTATGGGCGCTGCTCCAGGAGCCAGCTCGATTTGAAACTCGACTTGACGATGAGGCGGAAGACCAGGTAGTTCCTCAGGAAATACCTCAGGAAAGTCGCGTATAATAGGAATATCTTCTATCTTCTCCTCTTTCTTCGAGGTGTCAGTAACGAGAGCCAAAATAGCAGTGTGGCCCTTTCGCAAACACTTCTGGGCCTTAAGGAAAGAGATGATGCTCACAACAGCACCACTCTTGTTGCCACGAATCATGAGAGGTCCATCACCTGAACGAGGAATACGGACAATCTTATCGTTGCAAAGAATCTCTGCTTGGTGTTGGGATAACCAATCCATCCCAATGACAACGTCGAAACTACCCAGGATGATAGGAATGAGGTCGATAGAGAAAGTCTGATTAGCAAGAATAAGGTTACAACCCTTGACTACGTGTGTGGCCTCTAAACTCTTACCATTAGCTAGTTCTACAGTGTGCTTGGTGTTCAAAAGTGTTGGGGTACGCTTAAGCATTTTACTAACTTTTAAGGACATGTAGCTAGTATCGGCACCCGAATCAAATAAAATAGTAACATAGAAGTCTTCCAATAGAAACTTACCCGTCACGACGTTGGGATCGTTCCTTGCATCTCCTTGTCCAATCACAAATATACGACCCCTGGCACCATTGCCGTTGTTACCCCCGTTGTTTCCATTCCCCTGATTGTTATTATTGTTGTTGTTCTGATTCTGGTTCAGTTGGGGACAGTCTCTCTTGAAATGGCCTTCAGCTCCACACTGAAAGCACCCTCTGTTGATACCTTGCTGCTGCTGCTGGCGTTGATTTTGTGAGGGTTGTTGTTGACGATTCTGATTCTCGGGGTGTAAACTTCTGCAATCCTTTGCAGCGTGGCCTGGCTTGTTGCACCGATGACAGTTACTCCTGGTGCATGGCCCGCTGTGGTGTAGGTTACAGCGATTGCATTTGGGGTGAATTCCCCTGTACCCTCCTTGACTTTGACTACCAGATGATTGCTGACTAGGGCTCTTGTAGTCGTCAGTCCTTCTCTGCTGAGACTGAGACTGAACCGAAGTTGAACCTTTGCTTGAAGTTCCATCCCATTTACTCTTGTTGTCGCTGGGAGTATCAGAAGTAGCTGTAGCACTAATATGTTTGGGTAGCCTGTTCTGCTCCACCGCCTGATCGGTGAGACGATGAGCCAATTGAACAACTTGCTGGATGGTGGCGAGGTTAGCTGAAGTCACATGACTTTGAATCTCTGGCACTAAACCCTTAAGGTATAGTTCAATACGCTTAATGGGAGGATCCACCATAGTAGGACATAAGATAGCTAGCTCATTCGATCTTTTTGTGTAAGCTTCAATTTCTGACCCCGTCATCTTTAAGTTGAAGAACTCTACTTCCAGCTTGTGGATGTCATCACGATTGCAGTACTCTTCCTTGATCAATTCCTTAAAATTGTTCCATGGAGTGGCATTAGCAGCAACCAACCCCAGCATTTGGACTTGAGCGTTCCACCACGTGAGCGCTACACCCTCGAGAGTACCCGTAGCATACTTCACCCTGCGAGCCTCAGGGCATTCACACATCTCGAAAACAGATTCAAGCTTCTCAAACCAATGGAGGAGACCGACAGCTCCTTCGGTACCACTGAAGGTACTAGGTCGACAGTCCATAAAGGTCTTGAAAGTGCACACAGGAGGCTGTGCAGGTTGACCTCCTGCCTGAGTAGCTGCAAGTACCGCAGCAACTTGTTCATTGATCAAAGTCGTCAGCTGGGCTTGAGTTAAGTTCAGGCGTCCACTCATGATCTTTACATCGAAGAAAACACAAGTAAGGAAAGTGTCGCGCATGTGTGTAATTGTGGAGTGACAGAAGAGAGTAAGCACACAGGGTTCAAGCAACAGTTGTTATACTAACTAAGCATACCATGAGTAACATACTATGAATCTAGCAAGTAGGCAATATAAACATAAATCATATCACCTATAGTGTTGAGCCTTGCACGTGGAGTGAAGCGTCGTTGTGGATTGTTGAGCACTGTACAGGTTATAGTCTGGTTTTGTCCAAAAAGCTTTTCCTTTTTTAAAACCAAGTTCACTATAACCAATGGCTCTGATACCAATCTGTCACACCCCCAAAATCCACCTGCGGAGTATCACCGCTTGGAGGCGTGACTGACCAGGATCAAGCCACCAATCATATTGAACAAGCATGAAAGTAATAATAAAGTCCAACACAATACAATTGGTGTCCAAACAAAACATAGTTTAAGTTGCAAGCGGAAGCAAAATGTCTAGAACCAAGGCATAAGTAAATAATGTTTAAGTTCATCATGAACACTCAATGTCCATGCTCCACAACGACTCTTCCCCATACAAGCTCCTGCTAAACCTATTGACCTGCAAAGCATGTAGTAACGAGTTAACAACAACGTTGAGCGAGTTCACAGTTGGGTGTTGGTTTAAGTTATTCCAAAAACTTAGTTTCCTTTAACTGGCATCCTCGCCGTGGGGGTTACCCCATAATTGAAAACGTGTTTTGTTTTAATCTCGTTTACTCTGGCTATCCAGCCGTGGGGGCTACCCCATGTTTAATTATCTGGCTCTCCGGCCGTGGGGGCTACCCCATGTATATACTACTAGACTCGTTACCATATCGACCACTGACTTTAGTCATGTTTATGTGCCCTTAGCGTCAATGTCTATCATCACTGACGTGCCTAGATCCATTAGTTCACGCTCGTCCTCTACGGCACGGTGTGAGGCTTGTCAGACCAAAATAGCGCTATCTAACTAATGACCCGCTCGCCATTGGCCCGGCGATTAAGTCGATATAAAAAGGAGGGACTTCGTGATAGATTTTTGGTCTAGTGAAATTTAAACTGTCCAAGAGGACGAGGAATTACATTCCTTAACCCGTACTGTCCTACCCAAGAAGGACGAGGAATCCATATTTCTTAACCCATTCCCAACCCCTGGGAATCCCATGCTTTGTAGAAAGTGTGAACTCACCTTAGGTTAGCTCGGCAGATAAACGAAAGGTCAATCGAGCTGCTAGGGGTCAACCACGTCCTAACATGGTTACCATACAAGTCAGGTTTTGGTTTCAAGTAGTGCACATAAGTTTTACATAAGCTAACAGGTTACGAACACGTATAGATCATAACAAACACGTATAACACATTAACAGTAGCAGTCAAGTACTCATCATGTCCAAACTTGTGCGACCCGAAGATATGGCCCAATAAACGGACGGCCCAACCTATTGTGCGATCAGCATAACTTGTGCGATCCACAATGGGTTGTGCGATTTAATCATACCCGGCCCAAATAACATAAGCAGTCCAACATGTATACGGCCCAACAAATAAACGTGAGTCTTGTGCGATCCGGATGGTCTTGTGCGACTGACCAGTCCTTGTGCGATTTGGGTTTGGGCTTTGAGGCCCAACAGTGTAATAGTTCGGGTAGTGTGTGTGTGGCCCAAGCCTTGTGCGATCGGCACCATCTTGTGCGATCCACAAGGTCTTGTGCGATCACGCAGATGCTGTGTTGTACACTATGTTTAATCAGTTGCACTCTATGACTTGTGCGACTCTGTTGTGCGACCAGACACTTGTGCGATTGAGGTCTTATGCGTTTGGAGCTTGTGCGATTTCCCTTGTGCGACCGAAGAGAAGCTTGTGTGATTCGTTTTAATATCCGAAAATTATGCCATTTAGTTATATTGTTTTCATTATGATTCAGTCAACAGTCAAACCTTTACATATTGATTTTTACAAATCAATTCTAACAGTTACCATACTTGCAATTTAGCAATCAACACAATCAACAATTTCTAACCATCCATTAATCGATCAAAACAAGGTTTTATCAGTTGATTCATATGAACCCTAATCCATTCAAGCATGAACAAAACACAAGCAACAATCCTTACACTTAGGCATATTAACATGAATCACGATTTCGATCTCTAGCATGCATACTCACATAATCAATCCATCAAACCATCCACCTATATTCGTCCAACAGTCGATTAACATGCAATCGGTTCTAGGTCAAAATCATATATTTAAACGGATTTAGATTAATCCTAGGGAGACATCAAACAATCACTCATCATCTAATCATGCATAACATTAACAACAATAAACACTAACCGGATTAGAGGATTGACAAAGGTTGATCCGAACAAGAAAGCTTCAAGGAATGGGGATGCGTGGTCGCCGGCTTCGAGAGGAGAGAAAGAAGTTGTAGGGTTTGTGTGTGTTTCCTTGTCTTTGCAAGTTATGAGGAACAAAACTCCTTAAGGGATAGATGTATGCGTATAAGAGGAGTGGGCCGAACCCAGCTTTGGGCTGCCCTTGGTTCGGATACAAAGAGTGTAGCCCGAATGGGCTTGTGCGATCGGGTTGTGTTCTGCGATTGGTTCGATTATATACATACATTCGTTACACATAAACACATATCAAACATAACATTTCATTAATCATCAAGGTTCAGATAATCACATAGTGTTCAAACATGCTACACTTAGCACAAAGATAGGTTCTGAAATACGAGTTGTCACATTATCCCCAAGTTGAAAGAAATTTCGTCCCGAAATTTGGTACGTACTCACTGAGGAAGCTACTTAAGTTGCATGGTTTTCCTGGTTTTCCTGGGGTGTCACATCCTTCCCCCGTGGGTTTGGAATTTCATCCCGAAATTCCACAGTAGCTTCAGCCTCAGTAGTGGTTGTACTGTTCTCGAACAATTGGGGATACTTTTGTTTCATTTGATCTTCGCGTTCCCAGGTGAACTCTGGGCCACGACGGGAGTTCCAACGAACTCGAACGAGAGGTATTCTGGTGCGCTTGAGAATTTTCACATCTCGGTCAGTAATCTCTACTGGTTCTTCGACGAATCGCAACTGCTCATCGATAGTGAGCTCCTCCAAAGGAACTATGAGGGTCTCATCTGACAGACACTTCTTCAGATTCGACACGTGGAAAACGTTGTGAACTCCACTGAGTTCTGCTGGTAGGTTCAGTTTGTAGGCCACTTTGCCTATTTTCTCTATGATATCAAATGGTCCAACATATCGTGGGTTAAGTTTGCCTCATTTGCCAAAACGAACAACACCCTTCCAGGGTGAGACTTTGAGTAGCACTCGATCCCCAACCTGGAACTCGAGTGGTTTCTTGCCCTTATCAGCGTAGCTTTTCTGACGGTCACGAGCTGCCACCATTCGTTGTCGTATTTGAGCAATCCTTTCTGTTGTGTCTACCACAAGTTCGGGGCCAGTGATCTGACTATCCCCCACCTCTGCCCAACAAAGAGGTGATCGGCATTTACGCCCGTACAATGCCTCAAATGGAGCGGCCTAAATGCTGGTGTGGTAACTGTTGTTATACGAAAACTCCACCAAAGGGAGGTGTTTTTCCCAGCCGTTGCCAAAATCGATTACACATGCACGAAGCATGTCTTCAAGGGTTTGGATGGTGCGTTCAGACTGCCCATCCGTTTGCGGGTGATATGCTGTGCTCATATCTAATCGAGAGCCAAAAGACTTGTGCATTGCCTGCCACAATTCAGAAGTAAAACATGCATCATGATCAGAGATGATGGAGGTTGGCACCCCGTGCCTCGAAACCACTTCCTTAAGATAAACGTCTGCTAGAGTAGAAAACTTGTCTGTTTCTTTGATAGCCAAAAAGTGTGCAGACTTTGTGAGTCGATCCACGATCACCCAAATAGTGTCATTTCCGCGCTGAGATCTAGGTAGGCCAGTAACGAAATCCATGGAAATCTGCTCCCATTTCCATTGTGGTATTTCTGGTTGTTGGAGTAGGCCTGAGGGTTTCTGGTATTCGACTTTCACTCTCGCACAAGTCAAACATTTACTAACGTAGGTTGCTATGTGAGCTTTCATGCTAGGCCACCAGTATGTAGTTTTGAGATCGTGGTACATCTTATCCGAACTAGGATGTACTGAGTAACGAGACTTGTGTGCCTCATCCATCACAAGCTCTCGTAGGTTGCCATAGAGTGGGACCCAGATGCGTCCTGTTACATAGTATGCACCGTCTTCCTTTTGTTCTAACCGTTGCCTTGAGCCACGTAGGGCTTCAGCCCTGACGTTTTCTGGTTTCAATGCTTCTACCTGAGCATCTCGTATCTGTGCAGGAAGACTAGACTGGATGGTAAGTTGTAATGCTCGAACGCGTTTAGGTGTAGTATCCTTTCGACTGAGGGCGTTAGCCACAACTGAGGAAGCTAGTTAAGTTGCATGGTTTTCCTGGGGTGTCACAAAAATAAATCCAGATGGTTCTATTAATAAATATAAAGCTCTTCTTGTTGTAAAAGGTTACGTGCAAAAACATGGGATAGATTTCAATGAAGTATCTGCGTTAGTCGCATGGAATGAGACAATCAGGTTGCTTATTTCTATCACAACAAGTGAAGGATGGGAGATGCATCAACTAGACATAAAGTCGGCTTTCTTACATGGTGACTTAAAGGAAGAAGTATATGTAATTCAACCGGAAGGGTTTGAGAAGCCAGGTCTAAAATCTAAAGTTTACAAGTTTAAGAAAGCTTTATATGACCAAACCAAGACCCAAGAGCTTGGAATGCCAAGCTAGATGAAATCCTCAAGAAGCTAAAATCTTCTTGATTATCATCAGGATCTATGTCAATGATCTAATCGTAACTGGAGGTTCACTAGAAGAATTGGTGGTTTCAAGAAACAAATGGTAACCAAGTTTGAGATGAGCGACTTGGGTAAATTTTCATATTACTTGGGCATAGAAGTTTTTCAAAGTGTAAATGGGAACTCAATAAAGTAGGAAGCATATGAAACGGGAATATCAAAGGAGATGGGGATGTTAACTTGCAATTTAGCCCACTGCCAATGGAACCGGGTGTGAAGCTTTCGAAAGATGAAAAGGCAAAGTTGTGGACGCTATAAGTTTTAGACATTAGTGAGTCGTCTAAGGTATATATTACATACTCATCCCGACCTAGCTTATTCAGTGGGGTTTGTTAGTCGCTACATGCGAGAACCAAAGAAGTCTCATGTGGTGGCCATAAAAACACATTCTACGATATCTGAAAGGAACAGTAAACTACGCGATCAAGTAAGGACAAGGTGGATCTAAGAGTTTGATCGAGTTCATGATAGTATTCACAGTGTAGATCTATGATATTTGAAAGGAACAGTAAACTACGGGATCAAGTAAGGACAAGGTGGATCCAAGAGTTTGATCAGGTTTATGATAGTACTCACAGTGTAGATCAAGATAACGGGAGGAGTACCACTGGACGAGTATTATATTATGGAAACCATCTGGTGGTGTGGTGTTCTCAAAAGCAAGAAACAATAGCTCTCTCGTCTTGTGAATTGGAGTTCATGGCCGCTACTGCAGCTGCATATCAAGCACTATGGCTACGCGAATTGTTGAGTGAAACTACGGGAAAGATGACACAGAAGGTGGTATTGAAAGTGGATAACACGTTGGCTATCGTTATTATGGAACATCTGGTTTTCATGGTCGTAATAAGCATATTAATGGCTGATATCATTTCATTAGAGAATACGTGGAAAAAGAACAAGTTATGGTTCAACATGTTAGCGGAAATGGACAAAGAACTGACATCTTAATGAAATATAACAAACCTCGAAAAACGACCCCTAAACGCTCCTAAATACATCCCGTATGTGAGAAACGGACCCGAATAACCTTTATATTAATAAAAATCAAATAAAAACAAATCTCCAATCCGCTCGCGGGCTGCGACAGACGAAGGAGAAGCCTTCGCAGGGCGCGAGGCCCTTGGCTTGACAGACACACAATGGTGACACGTGTCGAGATGACACAATGACTCAGTAAACCCTCAACCGCCCTACGGTTCCTCGCGGGCCACGAAGGAAGAAGAAGAAGCTCTCGCGGGGCGTGAGAGACTTCTGTTTCAGCTATAAAAGGGGCCGAGATGTACCATTTCAATCCGTTCAAAATTCTAAATTTCTCTCTCAACTTCTATAGGCTAAAGCTATAGCCAAATACCCCCTAATAAGCAAAGCTATGCCTCATTGTAAGCATTATAACCCCTGGTTACGTATTAGTTAATCTGCCTAGGGCTGTCCAAAAAGCTCGTGGCTCAGAGCTCGATCAGATTTAGCTCGGAAAAAGCTCGCTCGATATGGCTTGGTTTGAAACTGAGCGGAGCCGGCTCGACTCGATAAGAAAGTGAGCCTAGCTCGGCTCGGCTCACAACTAGCCAAATTGGCTCGGTTTGGCTTGCTTTTTAGCTCGACTCGCTTAGCTCGGATTATTTTACTTTTAATGTATTTTATTTTTATATACTTTATAATATATAACAAAAAACTAATTATTATTTACATGTATTTATGAGTGTAATTGTATATCTATGACATATTTGAAGGTGGATTACCATGCTAGTAAACTGATATTTTATTTCGTTGAAATTTGAAACTTATTTTGTGTTGTTGAACTTAATTTTCGCTTGTAATGTATAAGGTTGAACGCATTTTGGATATGCTCTTATGAATTATCGAAATTATCGAGCCAAACCAAGCCGAACCGAGCCAGCTCAGTTTAAAACCAAGCCGAGCCCGAGCTCAGATTTGCAGCTCGGTTTTAAATCTGAGCCGCGCCGAGCTGGCTCGGTTTATAATCAAGCCGAGCCCGAGCTTGGCCTAGCTCGGATCGGCTCGGCTCATGAACAGCCCTAACTCTGCCCGATGGATATAGAGCTCCGTAACGCATGTCGAGGCTCTGCCTGACTCAGTCGTTGGAGTTCTGTCTCGGGAGGGGGGTATAGCTAATGTAAATTGGGTTATCTTACCAGAATATTACTTCCATAAAAATGTGAGTAACTCCTCTTTTTGTAAATTGTTTTTACAAAACCTCAATTGTTTACATTATAATTAACAGTGATTGGGTATTTGTAATTCTACAATTATCGTCGGTATGTTGTGGTTTTGTATACATAAATTGTTACTACACTGTGAGTAATAGCATGACCACAAGTCAGGATTGACAGTACCGTGGGTGGTAATTAAAGTAGATGTAAACAAATGTAATTGCTGGATTGCCCTCAATGTTGTAGAATGATAAAACTTGTTTTGATTAAACTGGGATTCACTCACCAGTATTTCTTGCTGATAAAATATTTTAAACACGTGTTTCAGGTAACTTAGTGTGGAGCCAATAAAAGCCAGCTGGAGAGCACTGAAGGCTTAGAAAAGTGGCTATAAAAGTTACCTAAATAAAAAGGAGAATTGTTTTCAATAATTAGGGTTTATCCCTATAAATATATTACAAATGAAAGTCGGATTTTGTCCCACTTATTTATCATAAATGTATTATCAGAAAAACTTGGATTTTATTCCATTTATCTATTTTAAACATTTTGGTGTTTAACTCTGATAAAAATATTTCCTAACTACGGTCCTGATGAAACTTTCCACTGCCAAATTAATAAACACCGATACCATCTGACTGGGTCGCGGCTCCCGCTCCCAGGATGGGGTCGGGGGGTGTGACAGAAAGTGGTATCAGAGCTATGCCACTGGTTTAAGCCATTTAGGTGTTCTTCCAATACCTAAACCTTAAACACTTATGTTAGGAAATTAATATCTTATGTGTTATTCTGTAAACATAAAATCTTAATATGTCTATTATGATTTTTATGTCATGTAATGAATTTTTAATTCCCAGTATGTGTTACCCATATCTATATCTTACAGTTATGATATGCTTAATATTACATATATATATATATATAAGTAAAATATATTAATGATATTATATCTTATTACATTTTATGATATTATATATATATATATATATATATATATATCATATATTTGTATGAAAATAATTCAATATAAGATGGCACCATTCAGGCATGATACTTCGAAAAATGTCATAATATAAATATTAAGATAATATGTATTATACCTAAATGATTTTATGTCATTTAAATTCTCAGGATGTGTAACCCCTATTTGTATCTTACCGTATATTATACTATAAATATAAAAAGGGGATATATTCATAATATATTGATATTAATTTTTGTGATACATATCATACCCACATATTTATGTGAATACAATTCAATATAAATTATCATAATATTATGATATTGATATTAATATCTTAATCAAAGATATAAGATAACACCCTTAGGTATGATATCACTGAAATATCATAATATAAAATATTAGTTTATGCAAGCAGTATATTTTATGGTTTATAATATAACCCCAATTTTTTCTCGACTTAAAGATAGATATTTGTCAAAGTTTTGACAAAACATATAATTGTATTAATTTTGTTAAAATATAATAGTTTAGCATATTTAAAACATGTTTATTGCTTAAATAGAAATATTAAACCAGGATTTTAAACAATAACCCTCTGAAAATATTATTCCATATGATTATGTTATATCCACATAAGCACATGTACATATACCATGAAAAATATAACATATTTTATATTTTATAAAACTGTATCTATGAAACATGAATATGTACAAAAAATTGGTAGTGTGTAATTAAATGATTTTAATACATAGTGCCTATATATCAACAGGAAATAGCCTAAACTTATTTCTTAAACTATATGTAAGTCAGATATATGTATATTTTATATAACTTGTATCAATATTGTAGGACCGGTTTTGACTCCGAAACGATTGCGAAACGAACGTATAACGTGCGGAATCCGTACACGAACACAACCTAACACACACGATGTAATATAAACGTGATTCTATTAGAAATCTGAAATCGTACAGCACCTTGAATCACTTTCTCTCTCTAGATTCTCTCTCTAGATCTAGAAAGCTCTAAATGTTCTAAATGGCAAAAGTCCCTAATCTATGACATAATCTCTTATTTATAGTCCAAGGCATTTAATGAGATTTCTCATTATTACAATTATGCCACCTTGCCTTTTTGTCTAGCTATCACTAATATAACGACTCGTTTTCTTCTGTTTCTTGCTACGGCTCGGATTGACGAAGGTGATAAACATAAATGTACTAACAGACTCCCCCTTGGATATTGCCGTAGTCAATCTCGATCATTGAGTCAAACTCGTAGCGTCTTCTTTTTCTCTCTCTCTTTGAATCTTCTTGAACAGAATCTCGGTGGATCTGTCTTCAGCTTCAGCTTCTCCTTTTTGTAGACTCTTTTCTTCATCAGGCTCCCCCTTTCGTCAAGCTTCCGTGCTTTTGGGATCGACACCTTGCTTTTCGATTACAAGCTCCCCCTTGCTTTGAGCTCGTCTTCAGACTCCCCCTTAGACTCAGCTTCCGGGATCGTAGTCTGGAATCTCATCTGCAATCACTCAAACATTTATAAGTAACAGCATTTCAAATTTCAGCTATCCATGAATTGTAACCTGGCTCACTCAAACATTCTAAACAAACAATTTTCATGAATTTGGCGGTTTCATCGAATCGAATCAGAAACTAGCTCTATAACAGATTCACCCAAGCCTGACCAGCCTTGGGTTTGACAATTTTTACCTCAACAGATGGCTCTTCTGGTTTTGATGAACCAGAATCATTGCCTGAACATGGCTTGTCTGACTTTATTAAGCCAGATTCATCGCCAACATGTTGCTCCTTTGTTTCTGAAGAAACAAATTCATGGCTAACAACTTTCCTTTTCTTCTCTTTTGTCCTCAGATTTGTATCTGATGAATTCGTTTTGCTTACCTTTTTAGTTAAGGAAAGTGATTCATCAGAACTTTTTCTCGGATTACCAATGTCATGGCATATCTGACCTCCTTTTCATGCCTTTTAGCATATGTGTCATCTTTCATCACATTTCTATAATATTCGGCTCTTAAAGGAACTATGAGAAGAACATCATCAAAAATTATGTCTTTCTTTGGAACAACTGGTTCTCCTTCTCTGTTGAAGTAACACTCTCTCTTTCTATCCCATCTTCTGTTGCTCACTGCACTCTCATACTCTTCTTGCATTTCATCCATTCTGTTAAACACAAAGTTTCTTTCTTTGTAAGTCTTTTCTTTCAGAATCTCTTCTCTGGTTTTCACTTTGATCTCAGCTGTATCTTTGTCTTTGTTTTCATCTTTTATTTCAGCCATGATGTTATCTCTTTGAATCACCTCGAATCACAACACAAGAAACAATCAAATAACAATGATTATTTACAACAAGAATATCAACCAACTGAAACGGACAAGTATCCGATCGAGTGAGTCAACACAAGTCAACATTGACAATAATCGCGTGACAACGCTGTCCGTTCGGGTGGGATTGGAGCTGTCTGAACGGATAACTTCTCAATGTATGGCACTAAATGACAAATGTGTTGTCCGTTTGGGTGACGGTTGATTCTTTGACTTTAATGCAAAATCACATGCAAACTTGAATCAAACCACGTGCAATAACAATCTTCAATTAATGTAGCCGTCAATTAACAAATCAACTTTAATTCTATTGGGCCGATGGATTTAGTGGGCTGACAACAATTAGATATATTCACGTGATGTTATGACACTTAAATTGAATGCTATAGAATGATTAATTTTGCCAACAAACAACTATCACATGCAATCTGAGTATTCTTATCGTTCAAAATGTTAATGGCCGACAAACTATTCTCGATTTAATATGTTTATTCAACCAACACTAATGTCTCAATTTTTATTTATCCGATGAAGTATTAATGAACTGACAAACTAAGTTGTTATTAGACCTCAAGTATTAACTTCACATGCAAACCGATGAATATAGATCTGATCAAATCAATTGTATCACGTGAACTACTGACAGACTCTTTCAAACTGGAATCGTGTTTCAAACGGTCACACCCTCAAACGGTCACACCCTCAAACGGTCACACCCTCAAATGGTCACTCCCTCAAACGGTAGTGTCAGTTTCAAACGGGAAGGTGTCAATTTCAAACGGGAAGGTGTCAGTTTCAAACGGGAAGGTGTCAGTTTCAAACGGAAGTGTCATTTTCAAACGGGAAGGTGTCAGTTTCAAACGGGAAGGTGTCAGTTTCAAACGGTCAGGCAAGCCTCGTTCAAACGGTCACCAGTTTTCAGACGAAATCGGACCTAAAAACTCGAATTTCTCCTAAACGGCTAGGAGTTTGAATCTGAAATTTGGTAGGGTTATAGATCAGGTGTTTTCGCACAACATATCAAAAAATCAGACGATTTGGACCGTAAAAACCCGTTCAATTTGACGAAAATCAGTGAAAACGTGAAAAATATGAAAAAGATGAAGAAGTGATGCAATTCGGATCTGAATCTGATGATTTTCTGCACGAAAATGTGTGATAGATCAGTGCAATCGAGCTCCTGCTCTGATACCACTTGTAGGACTGGTTTTGACTCCGAAATGATTGCGAAACGAACGTATAACGTGCGGAATCCATACACGAACGCAACCTAACACACACGATGTAATATAAACGTGATTCTATTAGAAATCTGAAATCGTACAGCACCTTGAATCACTTTCTCTCTCTAGATTCTCTCTCTAGATCTAGAAAGCTCTAAATGTTATAAATGGCAAAAGTCCCTAATCTATGACATAATCTCCTATTTATAGTCCAAGGCATTTAATGAGATTTCTCATTATTACAATTATGTCACCTTGCCCTTTTGTCTAGCTATCACTAATATAACGACTCGTTTTCTTCTGTTTCTTACTACGGCTCGGATTGACGAAGGCGATAGACATAAATGTACTAACAAATATTATAAATGATATTTCATCCATAAAATAAAAATATGTACAAAAACATTTAGTAAGGTATAACTATATGGTTTAAAATATATGTACATATATCTCAAGAGGAAATAATTTTTATCATTTGATAAGTTTAATTCATTTCTTAAACTATATTTGAGTCATATGTATATATATTCTGATATGAGAATAATACTTCATTATTTAATATATTAAGGATCAAATTTAGAAACGCTAAACTTTGTATTATCTATTATGATTCTTTAATAAATAAATATGATAAATTAGGAATCAAGCCCTAAATATGTTATAACAAAAAATGAGTCAACATGTGAGTTAAAGATTAAATTGTTCTAAAAGAATCCAGAAAATGTATATCTTTATTAAATTTATTCCTTCGGATGAATTACCCTTTTTATTCCAAATTATTATATTCAATAAATTTATTTTATTAATATAAAGGAATAAACAAAGTTATGTGAATAAACTTCTATAGGCAAAAGCTATAGCCAAATACCCCCTAATAAGCAAAGCTCTGCCTCGTTGTAAGTATTATAACCCCTGGTTACGTATTAGTTACTCTGCCTAGTGCTGTCCAAAAAGCTCGTGGCTCGGAGCTCGCTCAGATTTAGCTCGAAAAAAGCTCACTTGATATGGCTCGGTTTGAAACTGAGCCGAGATGGCTCGGCTCGATAAGAAAGTGAGCCTAGCTCGGCTCGGCTCATAACGAGCCAAATTGGCTCGGTTTGCCTCGCTTTTTAGCTCGACTCGCTTAGCTCGGATTATTTTACTTTTAATGTATTTTATTTTTATATACTTTATAATATATAACAAAAAACTAATTATTATTTACATGTATTTGTGAGTGTAATTGTATATCTATGACATATTTTGTGACAACCCAATATTTCAGGGCCTTTCCCCTACACGTTGCTGGTTTCACAATTGTTTTCGTATTTCGTTTTGTGTTGTACTATATGCATGTATTGTTATGTTTTGTTATCTATTGAAAACTTTGGAATAATTATGTTTACTAAGTATTTTCGTCCCAAACCCAACCTGACGAAACTTAGGTTTTTCGTCGACTTTATGCTCGACGAAACATAGGTCTTTCGTTTCCTTCGGGTCTTTCGTCGGCCCAGTTTTTCTTCGAAGCCCAGTTAGGGCCCAGTGCGCTTACTCGCATATATTACGTAGAATTTCGTCACTTAACTGATCAATTGAAGCCCTAGAACTCTCTCCTGTGCGGCGACAACTTTCGAGTTCTCAAGGCCCTCTATATCGATCAAACTTATCATTCTCTTTTATCTCGGTTAGTGCCTAACCATTTTTGATTGTTGGTTGAAATCATCATCTACTGTTTATTTGAAATCATTATTGACTGGTTGCTATGTAATGCTTGGATCATGATTAGATGATGATTCTTGATAATAATAAATCACTAGATCTATGTGATTATCAGTTACAGTTGTGCATGATGTGTAAATTAGGGTTTCATTATTGTGATTTTACACCTAGAACATGTGGTTGAACCTGGTATAAATCTGTGATATACTTGATGATTAGGAATCTTAGGATTAACGAACCGATGAGTTGCTCGATTTGTATGATTATTCACATGATAAACCATTAGTTATGGGAGGGATGACGAATAGAAACTGTTATGCTATGAATGGGTTTGTATAATCGATGATTGATCATGATTCAGGACTAAATGTAACGTTTAATCTGATTGAGGAAAACTGGCAAACTGTTAGAAATATTTACGGCTTGAAACATGGGAAATTAACTGACTGTTATGTACAACGACGAAAGACATCTCGACGAAGAACATGGTCTTTCGTCGACCAGACTTTGACGAAACACTAGGGTCTTTCGTCACCTTCATTCTCGGCGAAAGAAAGTCTTTCGTCATTAGGGTCTTTCGCCGTAGGGTCCTTCACCGGAGGATAATCTGTCTGGGCTTGGGCTTGGTTAAGTATCCCAGTTAACTGTCATGAGAAATTTGTGTGTTATGCATGGGATGTGAACTGAGTATGTGCTATGTGTTGTAAGGTGATACTTGTGATAAATGCAATCCCTGAAATACGTGACTTAATTGATAAATCTTGAAACTGATTTCATTGGTAACCACGGTAGGGTTGGTTGATTAACTTGGAACGGGTAACTTAACAAACCGAGCAAACCAAGGTGATAGTTTGGTATCAGAGCCACTGGTTATAGAGAACTAGGTTTTAAAATGTTTTCCAAAAACCAGACTATAACCGAACAGCTTCGAAATCGACCATGACACTCAGCTCCAGATTGCAAGGTTCGTCTCTCGTTTACTTATTGCATAGCATATCTAGAGTACTCTATTGCATGATGTTGCACGTAATTGCACACTTAGCACAACAGTCTGAACTCATGTGTATTTGCCTAAGTTATGTGGTTGATGGAGTCCTAGTGTGATATCCTATTAGATTTTCGTGATTTATGTTTTGTGGTGTCTTCTTTTTTACTACTCGGATTTGAGGAACCTTTTAGCATAAGTAAGGAGGAGCTGAGATAAACATGCAAATCGCATTGTTATTATGGGTGCACACATAATAATAATGAGGGGTGCATGTGAGTCCCAGTGAGCCTTAACGAGTGTGAAAGGGGTTCCACACTGTTGTTTGATGTAAACTAGTAGTCTGTAGAAGTCTTCGTGAGCTTTGACTCCTACCTCATCTCGACCCTTAACCTGTCCCCTTTTCTCATATAGATTCATGAGCGGACGAGGTCATGGACGTGGTCACATTGCGATGACTCAGGCCGAGCTGACAAACCTGATCAACACACGTGTGGCTGAGGCATTGGCAGCCTATCAAGCTGGTACGATATGTGCCAAATCTTCTTTATTCTTGTGTCACGTACACAACTCTTACCCTTGTGTTGTATTTCCTTTCGTCCATTAGGTCAGCAAGCGAATCAGAATCAAAACCATCTGCCTGCTTGCACTTTCAAGACGTTTATGGATTATAAGCCACAGGCATTCAGTGGGACCGAAGGGGCTGTGGGGTTACTACGTTGGTTTGAGAAGGCTGAGTCGGTGTTCGCCATGTGTAACTATCCAGAGGGGGACCGTGTGAAGTATGCTATAGGCACTTTGGAGGATGGTGCCTTAACCTAGTGGAATGCCCAGGTACAAATGTTGGGCATCGAGATGGCCAACGCCACTACTTGGGATGATTTCAAGGAGTTAATGCGAGAGGAGTACTGTCCTCGTGATGAGATTCAGAAACTTGAGAACGAGTACTACAATCTGAAGATGGAGGGGTCTGAAATTGAAGCGTTCACAAAGAGGTCACATGAGCTAGCAAACATGTGCCCTAACTTGTCTCGACCCCCACCTCGAAGAATTGAGATGTACATCAAGGGCTTGGCGCCATTAGTAAAGAGCTTGGTCACTGCTGCAAACCTTAACAATCTGCCTCAGATCATCCGTTTAGCACACAAGATCACTGACCAAGAGGTCGAGCGTGGTGTGTTACTACCACGTGTTTCTGCTACTACCCCTACTGCTACCACACCTGTTAGTGATAACAAGCGTAAATGGAATGATGCTGACAAAGCAACCAGTGCCAGTCAATCTCAGAAAAGGCCTGACAACAGCAATAACCGTAGTTTCAGTCAGTCGTCCTCAGTTAACCAAGGTCAGGGTAGCAATCAGAGTCAAGGCACCTACGTTGGTAAAAAGCCAAAGTGCAAAAAGTGTGGTTATCATCATCATGGACCGTGTGTTCGGGCTTGCCGTAGGTGCGAAAAAGTGGGCCATGAGGCAAAAGACTGTAGAGCTCCGTACCCAAAGTAGCAGCAGCAGCAAAATCAGCAGCAAAGGCAGCAACCCCATCAGAATCAAGGCTTTAAGAAGGGGTGTTTCCAGTGTGGGGACGAGGGTCACATTAAACGGGATTGCCCTCAGCTGAATCAGAATGCCAATGACAACAACCGTCAGAACAACAACAACAATGTTGGGAACAACAATAATGGCAACAATGGGGGCAATGGTGCTCGTGGAAGGGTATTTACGATTGGTGCTGGTGATGCTAGGAACGACGGCATTGTCGTGACTGGTACGTTTTCTGTGAACAGCCTCTTTGCTTCTGTATTATTTGATTCCGGTGCTGATTGGAGTTATGTGTCCCTAGAGTTCAGTCAACGATTAGGGTTAGCTCCAACACCTCTAGAAACTAAGCATGTAGTAGAATTACCCGATGGTAAAACAATTGAGTCCCTCACACGTTCTTACGGGATGTAAATTAGATCTTATGGGTCAAGTGTTTGATATTGACCTCCTTCCTGTTACCCTCGGTAGTTTTGATGTAGTGGTTGGTATGGATTGGTTGTCTAAGCACCAAGCTGAAATTCTCTGTAAAGAGAAGATCGTACGTATTCCTCTCCCCAGTGGAGAATTCCTATCGGTTCAAGGGCATCGCAGTGGCGCGATGGTTGGTATCATCTCAGCTATGTAAGCGCAGAAATGTCTACGAAAGGGGTATCCTGCTATTCTAGCACTTGTTACTGATACTCCGTCAGAAGAAAGAAAGATCGAAGATCTGCCAGTTGTTCGTGAATTTCCTGATGTATTTCCTGAGGAACTACCTGGTTTACCTCCTCACTGTCAAGTGGAATTTCAGATTGATCTTGCACCAGGAGCGGCTCCAATTGCTCGTGCTCCTTACCGTTTAGCACCTGGAGAGTTGCAGGAGTTGTCTAATCAACTGCAAGAGTTATTGGACAGGGGCTTTATTCGACCCAGTTCTTCGCCTTGGGGATCCCCAGTTCTGTTTGTGAAGAAGAAAGACGGGTCCTTTCGCATGTGCATAGACTATCGAGAACTCAACAAAGTGACAGTTAAGAATCGTTATCCTCTACCATGTATCGACGACTTATTTGACCAGTTGCAAGGGTCCAGTTTTTACTCGAAGATCGACTTAAGATCGGGCTATCATCAGATGAGAGTCCGAGAGGAGGATGTTCCTAAAACGGCTTTTCGAATGCGGTATGGGCATTATGAGTTTTTAGTTATTCCGTTTGGGTTGACGAACGCGCCAGCGGTCTTCATGGACCTCATGAACCGTGTATGCAAACCGTATCTTGACGACTTCGTTATCGTGTTTATCGATGACATTCTGATCTATTCAAAGAGCAAGGAAGATCACGAGCGGCACCTGCGTCTTATTTTGGAACTTCTAAGGAAGGAGCAACCCTACGCAAAGTTCTCTAAGTGTGACTTCTGGATTCGAGAAGTATACTTCCTTGGCCACATTGTTAATGAATCAGGGATACACGTGGATCCTGCTAAGATTGATGCTATCAGAAATTGGGCGGCACAAAAGACTCCTTCAGAGGTGCGACAATTTCTTGGTCTTGCTGGGTACTATCGCAGATTTATTAAGGACTTCTCGAATATCGCTCAACCTCTCACCTCGTTGACACAGAAAGGCATTGTATACTCGTGGGGAACGAAACAAGAAGATGAATTCCAGTTGCTGAAACAAAAGCTCTGCAGCGCACCGATCTTATCCTTACCTGAAGGCACAGAATATTTCATGATTTATTGTGATGCTTCTATTCAGGGTCTCGGTTGCGTGTTGATGCAACGCGAGAAGGTGATAGCTTACGCCTCACGACAGTTAAAGGTTCATGAGAAGAATTACATGACTCACGACTTGGAGTTGGGAGCCGTAGTATTTGCGCTCAAAATCTGGAGGCATTACTTATACGGTACTAAATGCACTATTTATACCGACCACAAGAGCCTTCAGCACATCTTTGATCAGAAGGACTTAAATATGCGACAGCGTCGCTGGGTGGAACTTTTAAACGATTATGATTGTGCAATCAAGTATCATCCAGGAAAGGCTAACGTTGTAGCTGATGCCCTGAGTCGAAAGGAAACAAAACCCAAACGTGTCCGCGCTTTGCAGCTCACTATTCATTCTAACCTACCTGACCAAATCCGTTCGGCACAAACTGAAGCGTTGAAAGAGGAAAACATGGAAGCGGAGTATTTACGGGGCATGGAAAAGCGACTGGTAGAGAGATCTGATGGTATTCTCTATTGCATGGAACGAATATAGATTCCTTTGTTTGGTAACCTTAGAGAACTTGTAATGGATGAAGCACATAAGTCTCGATACTCTGTACACCCGGGCTCGGATAAGATGTATCAGGACCTCAAAGTCATGTATTGGTGGCCGAAGATGAAAGCTCACATCGCGACGTATGTTAGTAAATGCTTGGCGTGTTCAAAGGTCAAGGTGGAGTACTAGAAACCGTCTGGATTAGTTCAACAACCAGAAATACCCATGTGGAAATGGGAACAGATTGCCATGGATTTTGTCACGGGACTACCTAGAACTCAAAGTGGAAACGATACCATTTGGGTGATCGTTGATCGTCTCACGAAGTCAGAGCACTTTCTAGCAATCAAAGAAACAGATAAGTTCTCGCAACTTGCAGCTGTCTATCTGAAGGAAGTGGTTTCTAGGCACGGGGTGCCGACGTCTATTATCTCGAATCGTGATCCGCGTTTCATTTTAGATTTGTGGCAGTCGATGCACAAATTGCTCGGCTCACGTCTCGACATGAGCACTGCTTATCACCCACAGACGGATGGTCAAAGTGAACGAACCATCCAGACACTTGAAGACATGCTGAGAGCGTGCGTGATTGATTTTGGCAAGGGTTAGGAGAAACACTTACCTTTGATAGAGTTTTCTTGTAACAATAGTTACCATACCAGTATCCAGGCAACTCCATTCGAAGCATTGTACGGAAGAAAATGTCGTTCACCTCTTTGTTGGGCTGAGGTGGGTGACAGCCAGATCACAGGTCCGGAGCTTGTATTTGAAACTTCAGAAAAGATTGTTCAGATCAGGAATCGTATGGCAGCAGCACGCGACCGCCAAAAAAGCTACGCTGACAAGCGTAGGAAACCATTGGAGTTCGCAGTTGGTGATTGTGTTATGTTGAAGGTTTCACCCTGGAAGGGTGTGGTGCATTTTGGAAAACGCGGCAAGCTTAACCCTCGTTATGTTGGGCCATTTAAAATTCTGGAGCGAATTGGTAAAGTGGCCTACAAATAGGAGTTACCTGCTGAGTTGGGTAACGTCCATGATGCCTTCCATGTCTCCTAGTTAAAGAAGTGTTTGTCCGATGAGACACTCGTAGTACCGTTTCAAGAGCTGAAAATCGACGACAAGTTGAAGTTTGTCGAAGAACCAATAGAAATTATGGACCGGGAGGTCAAGGTCCGTAAGCATAGTCGAATTCCGATCGTAAGGGTTCGTTGGAACTCAAGACGGGGACCGGAGTTCACATGGGAACGCGAGGATCAGATGAAGTTCAAGTACCAACATTTATTCCCAGCTGATAAATCCAAGTCTAGCAAATCTAAGTATGATGCAACTAGTGAATTTCAGGACGAAATTCCCTTTCAAGTTGGGGATGATGTGGCACCTGCGGAAAACCCAGAGTCATCCAGATCTAACACCTTGCCGTTTTGGATTGCTTATCAAATTTCGGGACGAAATTTCTTTCAAGTTGGGGATGATGTGACAACCCGAGATTTCAAGGCCTTTCCCCTACACGTTGCTGGTTTCACAACTGTTTTTGTATTTCGTTTTGTGTTGTACTATATGCATGTATTGTTATGTTTTGTTATCTATTGAAAACTTTGGAATAATTATGTTTACTAAGGATTTTCGTCCCAAACCCAACCTGACGAAACTTAGGTTTTTTGTCGACTTTATGCTCGACGAAACATAGGTCTTCTGTCACACCCCGACCACGTAAAACAACAAATCATGGTGGAAACGTCGGGGAGTGTTGTAACAGAATCATTGTTTCATAACACATGGAAATTTAAATGTTGTTTTATTGATTAAAAGAAATTACAATGTCTTAACAACAAGGAAGCATAACATAATTAACTAGTCTTGCATCTTTTATTGTCACTAAGGCCCGAGTCTGCCTATGTGTAACTTGATCAATCCTATGCATCATTTCCTGAAACACATGTGAAAATAGGTACGTCAGCATAAAAATGCATGTGAGATACATAAGTTTTATTATAATAGGATTCATGACTTATAAGTTTAGAAAAAGTTGTTTAACAAAAGTCAGTCATGATCCTTGTAAAATGTTTTTGTTTTATAAATCATATAGAAATCGATAAGGAAACAGATGATATAAAAGAAATATGTATGGTTAATTAAATAACCAAGTAAAATGAATTTGTATAAAATGTGTTATTTGTAAAACAATGTTTTGTAAAGATATGTTAATTTGTGTAAAATGTAATATGTCAAAATTGAAATAATTTAAATAACGCTACGATATGTAATATCATAAAAGCACTTATATATAGGAAGTACCAGCGGCGTATCTACCATGCTTTTATCATATTACATACGTCTCGTTACTTAAACCACTTACCCAAACAAACCACCAATGTAAAAATGTTCATGTATAACTAAATGTAATGTTTAAACAAATGTTGACATGTTATTGTGTAAACAAATGTAATGTAGAGTGAATAAAAAGCCTTTATTGATTAAAAGCATTTACTTGACCCTATAAGAAAGAAATGTACAAAACAATGCATTAGATAAATTATAATCAAAATTTATGTTTTGTAGAATAATGCATGCTTTACTGATACAAACATCTATGCGGTATTGTGAAATTGCATACATTCAAGCCTTGAGACTGTGACGATAAACCCTTAAACGAAGTAAAGGTTATATCTGAGTTATGTTTAACGAATTCGGTCATTCCTTTCATCCAAACATACCTAGGATGTCAGGAACGGGAGTTGTCAATTCCTATGGTACCACTACCTACTAACGAACGGCGTAGCTGATGTTAATGAATGTATTTTTGAGCCATTTAAAAAAAACAAATGGCATACCAAAATGTAAGCATTTTTATGAAAATAATGTACTAAGTATGCAACAAATGGACATACATAGCATGAAATGTAAATGAAAATAATGTACTAAGTATGCACTAAATGGACATACATAGCATGAAATGAAATGTAAAACAATGTACTAAGTATGAACTAAATGAACATACATAGCATGAAATGAAATGTAAAACAATGTACTAAGTATGCACTAAATGGACATATATAGCATGAAATGAAATGTAAAACAATGTACTAAGTATGAACTAAATGAACATACATAGCATAAAATGTAATGTAAAACGATGTACTAAGTATGCAACAAATGGACATACATAGCAAAAACATAATGAAATCATGTACTAATAGTGTACTAATGAACATAGCAAGTATATGATATGAAAACATGGAAAGCATGAAAGTAACAAGTAGGCACATGTGTTTCACCCCAAAACGTTTGAAAAACAGTAAAAGAGGGGTCTATGTACTCACTTGAGGGTGCTTAGAAGTCTTGAACAACAACCAAGCAAAGCTAGAGGGATCACGGAATCAAACGGCACCTAATATAAGTAACTATGTAAATAAACGGACCTAATCGGAGGATCGGATAAAATGAGGTTTCGTAAACCAAATGAGTGTAGGGACTCATGTAATATGGTTTAACAAAGCCTACATTCTAAAACGAAACCTATCCTAAGTGCTTACGACCCGTTTAGGTAGCTTACGCTACTTTAACGCGTCGTTTGCGTGAAACGCATTCGGACCGCCTAACTAGTCCTATGACAAGTATTATATGCCTTAACGTGTCTAATAATGTTACCTAATTAGTTTAGATGTCAAAATTTAGGTTACATATGCTTAAAATGAATTTATACATAAAAAGGGCATTTTGGTCATTTATCTAAGGCATATAAACTACCTATCATACAACTACTTAAACGAAGTGACCATAAGGTATAACCTCGGAAAGTTATTCCCTATATAACTATGGTCACCTAATGTGTTTGGTCGGATCCTAATGATCGACCAAATGGGTCGGGTTCGAAAGTATAAGCGGTTGTTTAGACCGCTTACCTTACGACCCTACATAAGCACTAAACCTAAAGTGACGAGCTAAACATGTTAAAACATGTTTAACGAGGTTTGAAAACAGGTTTGGTATCAAAACAAACGGTTTTGATACCTAAAAGTAGTTTGGTTACAAAATACGAAAGAATACGTATTTTGGCCGAAACTACGACTCGCCACTATGCCTAGATAACGTGGTAATCAGTAGGTATAGTCATAAGAGACTAAAACCATCATGATTACGCTCACGTTATGAAGTTCAACGAACTTTGTCTTGACCATAAACTAGTCAATGCAGAAAGTCAAACAAAGTTTGACTTTCATGCTAAAAACGCGTAAAAAAACGAAAGAGGATTACAAAAGGTACAAGAACGGAAGTTTGACCTGGTTATTCTCAAGTATGAAGTGAAAGCACCTCAACTTAGAGAAATATCAGATCGAATGTGAGTTTGAGAGCAAAGGGGGTGGGGTTTATATAGTTTTTGCACAACCGTTAAGATCGTTCATCGAAAACCGAGCTTCGATCTGGACCTTACATGTGTGCCCATGGTTTTAGAATACCATGGGTACCCCAAAACAAGCCCCTGGTTTCATTAAAACCATGTGCAAATAAGGGGAACAGCTGAAACAAGCTGAAAATCAGATTTTCGACTTTGGTCCCTTCCTAAGATAACTATGGCAGATTGTCAATTTTGGTCCCTGAATGTGCAAAACATGGTTTTTGATGCATTTTTGACACGTTTAAGCCCCGTTAATCCCATTTCAAGGCTCTAAAATGGAGTTAAAGTATAGGGAACATGAAACATGGTCAAAAATATCTCGGATGTCGGTTCGTTTGGTCGTACGGTTGCGTTGTTCGGTTAATTACGACGAAACACGAACGGACGCGAAAAACGATCCAAATTACGCGACGAATGGAATTTTATCAAGTCAATCACTAAAATAAAATATTTTAATGATTACATAAATTTTTGGATGTCCAGATGTATTCAGAACGTAAGATATGAGCGAAAATGCAAACTTATGCACTTTTTGACGCTTTTAGTCCCTGAATGACCAAAAAGTTTATTTTGGCATACCGAACCCCTCAAAGCCTATTTCTAAGCTATGAAAAGGATATTTAGGGTATGTTTAACTTATGTTCATGTTCCAGATTGTCCGTTATAGTACGAATCGGCATACTTTCGCAGTTTGTCGAATTTAGTCCCTGTAAGCGAATAAACTTGATTTCGGCATACCAAACCTTCCAAAACTTATTTCTAAGGTATGTAAAGGTTATTTAAAGTATGTTAAGCCTATGTCACTGTTTCGGAGTATTTGTTGCATTAAACTGGCTATATTTACGCATCAGTTCGCGTACAACCTTCCAGAAAGCGATTTAAAGCTCGAAATCGAACAAGAATTGATATGTGCAAATGATACACATATTTATACAAATACCAAGTATGAAATATAATATTTCATTGATTTGGTATTTGTTTGATGGCCGTGGAGGCACAGGTGTCACAGTCTCCCCTACTTCAGGAAATTTCATCCCGAAATTTATTTAGAGGAAACTTGTGAGAGCTTGAAACATGAAGTCGAAAAGATAAAACAACACTGGTTAAGGTTCTGAACTTCTAGTAACTTTAATAACATCATGCTTGCAATGTAAGAGGGACACTTATATACAAGTATATAAAGCGTTATTGGTGCGTCCACCGTACCTTCATTACATTGTTCACATTTCGTTATTGTTGCCACTGTAGGTTCTTACACATGATAAATCTTACTGTGGTTTCTGCGCACTAAATTTCATAAATATGTACGCGTCCATAATTACATAATTCCTTGCATAGTCCGCACAGCGCATTTTATAATGTGTTGGGGAAAACCAAATGAACAAATTTGTGATGAGCGTGACTAGACCACCATAGGGTCCTTTTACTTAAATCAATAAATGATTTAAATAGACTACCAAGGAGTCTGTTCGGCTATATCACCACATGTCATTCTTAACCAGATTCTGAATCAATCTTTTGACTTAGACCACTCAAAGGGGTCTCTTTTGAATTATGGAATGGTACTATATAATCCAAGGGTCTTAACGATTACGAAGAAGCCCATTAAGGATTTAGGGTAGTACCTTTGGATATCCTACTATGAATCTTTCACATGAAGATATGGAAGATTCTACGAGGATTTGGATAATGAAAACAAAAACACAAAAGAAAACACATAACACATAATCACATAACCACAAAATTGTTTATCTTGATCTTTAATTTGTTATCATTTTGTAAATTTTGCACATGAATTTAAAGCACACCAGGTATCCAATTCGTGGATTTTGATTGGCACTTTAAATATTTCCAAGAATCTAACTATAAAGATAGGAAGATCTTAAAAAGAAAATTCGATTTCGATTATAAGGAATCAAAATGTTCGAATTAAGGCATACAAGGAATCCAATGAAGGACTCTGATTTTGAACGATAATCATCTACAAGGATCTAATTGTGAAGGTAAGAAGATCCCATATGGATTTTGTGATTTGAAAAGCGGGAGGCGTTTCAAAACCTTGCACTAGACGTGCTTAAGTCAAAACATGAGGTAAAATGCTTATGAAGTTGGGGTGCTAGATATGCCAAGGCGACATATGAAGCAGAATTTGAAGGTTAAGTTAGTGTATGAGAAAAATGTTTTTGAAAACTATGCATGGGGTTCTTTTTGAAACATGTTTAATGTTTTTGAAACCTTACATAATACTTTTGAAATTATGTATAAGGTTTTTGAAAATATGAATGATACTTTTGAAATCATGCACTTAATATGTTAGGTAAATATACTATATTAAAAATGTTTTCAAACTATATATAAAATGTTTTTGAAATCATGAAGGTTGTTTTGAAAACCTATGCTATGCATGTTGTTATGAAAATCAGAATGTAATGGGTATGAGATTGAGGAATACCCTTAGTTATCAAACCAAGGATTTAAAGGCACAGATGTGCAAAAAGCACGATTACTCATAATGTCGCTTTATTTCTTGTACTTCATTTCTTAGAATGAAACGAATACTTAAAATTTTCGATGAAATCATGAGCGATCAATTGAAAGGGAGAATCACAAGAGTAGTTTGTTTAAAGAACATGGTTCTTTGATGTAGGTATCATAGGGAAATGCCATACACATATGTAACTACACTTGTATATCAGAATTGTGAACAACGATTTATTTATAAACAAAACTGATTGTTTCAGAGTTCAACAAAAGAAACAAAAGCATCAGATATAAACTATTCAAAGTAGCAACATCTTATAATCAGCCAAATGCTTATCCGTGGGTCAGATTTGCATTAGCAAGCTTTGGGCATTTATTCACGAAATGACCCATCTCGCCACAGTTGTAGCACGATCCAGGTGGAAAGCAAGCTTGAGCAGGGTTGGCTCGGAGTTGAGTAGCAGCAAGATTTGCAACAGCTTTGTTTTGGATAGCAAAGCGGCACACGTCAACCAAATGTCCCCATCGTCCACAGTGGGTACATTTGAAACATGGTGTTTGATCTGGATGATGACGGTTGCATCGATTGCACAAGGGAGCAGTTCCCATGTACCGTTTCTTGGATGGTGGTGCTGCCACCTGGCTAGGTCCCGCTTGATTTGGTGCAACTGCTGTAGGTTTCTTTGAAGCTTTACGCTTCCTTGACCTTTTCAAAGGCTTGGCTCCTGTTTCTTTCGATGCTTCTTGGGTAGCTTCATTATTGAGACGAGACATGGCGACACCTAAATCCACAGACTTCAGGATTACTTCGCCTATTCACTGAGCAAATTTGGCAGTCTGCTCGGATATCTGGGCGTCATTGCGATGAAGAAACATTCTAGAAGAAATGAAAGGCATAGGAAGAAACAAGTGAAATGTTATCGGATAATCAAAACAGAATGGCAATGCATAAAAATTGTGATCATTTGTTTGTTACCTAAGGCAAACAAATGAGACGGTGACAAATCAAAGTAAACGGTTCATATTAATGTATCACTGAAGACATGCTTGCCTATAAGTGAACACTCACCCCAAGAGTTCCCAGGTAAGAGTGACTGGTCCAATACTGCGGATTTGTAAGAACACTCTAGCCTTAGAAAGAAAACTCAGAGTACAGGCATTTACCCTTCCAGTTTGCACGTGTTCACATTATAAGACCCAAACTTTGACGAGATTTTGAAAACTTAGAGGGTTCAAAACCTAGTAATTAATCATCCTAGAACAGATGATTGGTTTTCGAAGCGGATTCGAAATTTGTGTTCTTGTTGTGGTTGTCGCCTAAGGATAGGTGACGGTATTGTTTTATGACTAAACGCAAGTAAACTCGCGTTAGGGTCCTAGGAAGGTTATAGACTAGGTCAAAGCATTACTAATAACCTAATTCCCTATAACCATGAGCTCTGATATCAACTCTTCTGTCACACCCCGACCACGTAAAACAACAAATCGTGGCGGAAATGTCGGGGAGTGTTGTAACAGAATCATTGTTTCATAACACATGGAAATTTAAATGTTGTTTTATTGATTAAAAGAAATTACAATGTCTTAACAACAAGGAAGCATAACATAATTAACTAGTCTTGCATCTTTTATTGTCACTAAGGCCCGAGTCTGCCTATGTGTAACTTGATCAATCCTATGCATCATTTCCTAAAACACATGTGAAAATAGGTACGTTAGCATAAAAATGCATGTGAGATACATAGGTTTTATTATAATAGGATTCATGACTTATAAGTTTAGAAAAAGTTGTTTAACAAAAGTCAGTCATGATCCTTGTAAAATGTTTTTGTTTTATAAATCATATAGAAATCGATAAGGAAACAGATGATATAAAAGAAATATGTATGGTTAATTAAATAAAAAAGTAAAATGAATTTGTATAAAATGTGTTGTTTGTAAAACAATGTTTTGTAAAGATATGTTAATTTGTGTAAAATGTAATATGTCAAAATTGAAATGATTTAAATAACGCTACGATATGTAATATCATAAAAGCACTTATATATAGGAAGTACCAGCGGCGTATCCACCATGCTTTTATCATATTACACACGTCTCGTTACTTAAATCACTTACCCAAACAAACCACCAATGTAAAAATGTTCATGTATAACTAAATGTAATGTTTAAACAAATGTTGATATGTTATTGTGTAAACAAATGTAATGTAGAATGAATAAAAAGCCTTTATTGATTAAAAGCATTTACTTGACCCTATAAGAAAGAAATGTACAAAACAATGTATTTGATAAATTATAATCTGAATTTATGTTTTGTAGAATAATGCATGCTTTACTGATACAAACATCTATGCGGTATTGTGAAAATGCAGACATTCAAGCCTTGAGACTGTGGCGATAAACCCTTAAACGAATTAAAGGTTTATCTGAGTTATGTTTATCGAATTCGGTCATTCCTTTCATCCAAACATACCTAGGATGTCAGGAATGGGAGTTGTCAATTCCTATGGTACCACTACCTACTAACGAACGGTGTAGCTAATGTTAATGAATGTATTTTTGAGCCATTTAAACAAACCAAATGTCATACCAAAATGTAAGCATGTTTTATGAAAATAATGTACTAAGTATGTAACAAATGGACATATATAGCATGAAATATAAATGAAAATAATGTACTAAGTATGCACTAAATGGACATACATAGCATGAAATGAAATGTAAAACAATGTACTAAGTATGAACTAAATGAACATACATAGCATGAAATGAAATGTAAAACAATGTACTAAGTATGCACTAAATGGACATACATAGCATGAAATAAAATGTAAAACAATGTACTAAGTATGAACTAAATGAACATACATAGCATAAAATGTAATGTAAAACAATGTACTAAGTATGCAACAAATGGACATACATAGCAAAAACATAATGAAATCATGTACTAATAGTGTACTAATGAACATAGCAAGTATATGATATGAAAACATGGAAAGCATAAAGTAACAAATAGGCACATGTGTTTCACCCCAAAACGTTTGAAAAACAGTAAAAGAGGGGTCTATGTACTCACTTGAGGGTGCTTAGAAGTCTTGAACAACAACCAAGCAAAGGTAGAGGGATCACGGAATCAAACAGCACCTAATATAAGTAACTATGTAAATAAACGGACCTAATCGGAGGATTGGATAAAATGAGGTTTCGTAAACCAAATGAGTGTAGGGACTCATGTAATATGGTTTAACAAATCCTACATTCTAAAACGAAACCTATCCTAAGTGCTTACGACCCGTTTAGGTAGCTTACGCTACTTTAACGCGTCGTTTGCGTGAAACGCGTTCGGACCGCCTAACTAGTCCTATGACAAGTATTATATGCCTTAACGTGTCTAATAATGTTACCTAATCAGTTTAGATGTCAAAATTTAGGTTACATATGCTTAAAATGAATTTATACATAAAAAGGGCATTTTGGTCATTTATCTAAGGCATATAAACTACCTATCATACAACTACTTAAACGAAGTGACCATAAGGTATAACCTCGGAAGGTTATTCCCTATGCAACTATGGTCACCTAATGTGTTTGGTCGGATCCTAATGATCGACCAAACGGGTCGGGTTCGAAAGTATAAACGGTTGTTTAGACCGCTTACCTTACGACCCTACATAAGCACTAAACCTAAAGTGACGAGCTAAACATGTTAAAACATGTTTAACGAGGTTTGAAAACAAGATTGGTATCAAAACAAACGGTTTTGATAACTAAAAGTAGTTTGGTTACAAAATACGCAAGAATACGTATTTTGGCCGAAACTACGACTCGCCACTATGCCTAGATAACGTGGTAATCAGTAGGTATAGTCATAAGAGACTAAAACCATCGTGATTACACTCACGTTATGAAGTTCAATGAACTTCATGTTGACCATAAACTAGTCAATGCAGAAAGTCAAACAAAGTTTGACTTTCATGCTAAAAACGCGTAAAAGAACGAAAGAGGATTACAAAAGGTCCAAGAACGGAAGTTTGACCTGATTATTCTCAGGTATGAAGTGAAAGCACCTCAACTTAGAGAAATATCTGATCAAATGTGAGTTTGAGAGCAAAGGGGTGGGGTTTATATAGTTTTTGCACAACCGTTAAGATCGCTCATCGAAAACCGAGCTTCAATCTGGACCTTACATGTGTGCCCATGGTTTTAGAATATCATGGGTACCCCAAAACAAGCCCCTAGTTTCATTAAAACCATGTGAAAATGAGGGGAACATCTGGAACAAGCTGAAAATCAGATTTTCAACTTTTGTCCCTTCCTAAGATAACTATGGCAGATTGTCAATTTTGGTCCCTGAATGTGCAAAACATGGTTTTTGATGCATTTTTGACACGTTTAAGCCCCGTTAATCCCATTTCAAGGCTCTAAAATGAAGTTAAAGTATAGGGAACATGAAACATGCTCAAAAATATCTCGGATGTCGGTTCGTTTGGTTGTACGGTTGCGTTGTTCGGTTAATTACGACGAAACGCGAACGGACGCGAAAAACGATCCAAATTACGCGACGAATGGAATTTTATCAAGTCAATCACAAAAATAAAATATTTTAATGATTACATAAATTTTTGGATGTCCGGATGTATTCAGAACATAAGATATGCGCGAAAATGCAAACTTATGCACTTTTTGACGCTTTTAGTCCCTGAATGACCAAAAAGTTTATTTTGGCATAGAGAACCCCTCAAAGCCTATTTCTAAGCTATTTAAAGGATATTTAGGGTATGTTTAACTTATGTTCATGTTCCAGATTGTCCGTTACAGGACGAATCGGCATACTTTCGCAGTTTGTCGAATTTAGTCCCTATAAGCGAATAAACTTGATTTCGGCATACCAAACCTTCCAAAACTTATTTCTAAGGTATGAAAAGGTTATTTAAGGTATGTTAAGCCTATGTCACTGTTCCAGAGTGTTTTTTGCATTAAACTGGTTATATTTACGCATCAGTTCGCGTATAACCTTCCAGAAAGCGATTTAAAGCTCGAAATCGAACAAGAATTGATATGTGCAAATGATACACATATTTATACAAATACCAAGTATGAAATACAATATTTCATTTATTTGGTATTTGTTTGATGGCTGTGGAGGCACAGGTGTCACATCTTTCGTCGGGCCAGGTTCCTTCGGGTCTTTCATCGGCCTAGTTTTTCTTTGAAGCCCAGTTAGGGACCAGTGCGCTTACTCACATATATTACATAGAATTTCGTCACTTAACTAATCAATTGAAACCCTAGAACTCTCTCTCCTGTGCGGCGACAACTTTCGAGTTCTCAAGGCCCTCCATATCGATCAAACTTATCATTCTCTTTTATCTCGGTTAGTGCCTAACCATTTTTTATTGTTGGTTGAAATCATCATCTACTGTTTATTTGAAATCATTATTGACTGGTTGCTATGTAATGCTTGGATCATTATTAGATGATGATTCTTGATAATAATAAATCACTAGATCTATGTGATTATCAGTTACAGTTGTGCATGATGCGTAAATTAGGGTTTCATTATTGTGATTTTAGACCTAGAACATGTGGTTAAACCTGGTATAAATCTGTGATATACTTGATGATTAGGAATCTTAGGATTAACGAACCGATGAGTTGCTCGATTTGTATGATTATTCACATGAAAAACCATTAGTTATGGGAGGGATGACGAATAGAAACTGTTATGATATGAATGGGTTTGTATAATCGATGATTGATCATGATTCAGGACTAAATGTAACGTTTAATCTGATTGAGGAAAACTGGCAAACTGTTAGAAATATTTACGGCTTGAAACATGGGAAATTTACTGACTGTTATGTACAGCGACGAAAGATATCTCGACGAAGAACATGGTCTTTCGTCGACCAGACTTCGACGAAACACTAGGGTCTTTCGTCACCTTCATTCTCAGCAAAAGACAGTCTTTCATCATTAGGGTCTTTCGCCGTAGGGTCCTTCGCCCGAGGATAATCTATCTGGGCTTGGGCTTGGTTAAGTAGCCCGGTTAACTGTCGTGAGAAATTTGTGTGTTATGCATGGGATGTGAACTGAGTATGTGCTATGTGTTGTACGGTGATACTTGTGATAAATGCAATCCCTGAAATACGTGACTTAATTGATAAATTTTGAAACTGATTTCATTGGTAACCACGGTAGGGTTAGTTGATTAACTTGGAACGGGTAACTTAACAAACCGAGCAAACCAAGGTGAGTTCACTGGCTTTTTCAAGCATGCATCCCGGGGAGGGATATCGGGTAACGTTTCGGGGAGGAACGTCAGGTTAATGGGATGTTGGTTATTACACTCATTTCTATCATTAAGTCCCATCATATACCGATCGGTTGCCGGGGAGGCAACGGGGTTATTAGTTGATAGCGCTGTTAGGTTTGGTACCCTCACACCGTACCGGGGAGGACAGTCGTGAACTAATTACCTTAACCACTTGACCAATGTATAATAGAGCATTGGGGTTTGGGCAAATAATCTGGAGCCATCTACGGTAATCGAGTTAATAACAACATCAAATCTCAGAATTGTTTTATATTCATATCTGGTAACTAAAACGTGTTAATAAACTTTGAACTCACCAGCGTCGTCTGACACACTTGTCTGCATGCTTGCAGGTCGTTAGATTCTTGGACATGGAACTTGCCATCTGGGAGTGCTGGAGTGGTCATGGGTCACAACTCTTGGATATTTATTCATGGTTTAGTACATTGTTTTGAAACACTTGAACAACGAATAATCTTATGCTTCCGCTGAACGTTTACTTTGGTTTTAACTTATGATTTGGAATTATGTTATGAAATGAATCGAAGGTTTTAATAAAATATTTATTATTAGTTCAATGTGATTGGTGGCTTGGATCCTGGTATGTCACACATCCCGCGGTGTTTCTGTATGTGGTATTTTGGGGGTGTGACATATTTGAAGGTGGATTACCATGCTAGTAAACTTATATTGTATTTCGTTGAAATTTGAAACTTATTTTGTGTTGTGGAACTTAATTTTTGCTTGTAATGTATAAGGTTGAACGCATTTTGGATATGCTCTTATAAATTATCGAAATTATTGAGCCAAACCAAGCCGAACCGAGCCAGCTCGGTTTAAAACCAAGCCGAGCCCGAGCTTAGATTTGCAGCTCGGTTTTAAATCTGAGCCGAGCCGAGCTGGCTTGGTTTATAATCGTGCCGAGCCCAAGCTTGGCCTAGCTCGGCTCGGCTCGGCTCGTGAACAGCCCTAACTCTGCCCGATGGATCTAGAGCTCCGTAACGCATGTCGAGGCTCTGCCTGACTCAGTCGTTGGAGTTCTGTCTCGGGAGGGGGTATAGCTAATGTAAATTGGGTTATCTTACTAACACGTGTGCATTATATACTTCCATAGAAACTCAAGGAAGTAATCCAGAATATTACCAGGAAGCTTGTAGAATTATCTAAGTCTACAAATGTGAGTAATTCCTCCTTTTTGTAAACTGTTTTTACAAAACCTCAATTGTTTACATTATAATTAACAGTGATTGAGTATTTGTAATTCTACAATTATCGTCGGTATGTTGCGGTTTTGTATACATAACTTGTTACTACACTGTGAGTAATAGCATGACCACAAGTCAGGATTGACAGTACCGTGGGTGGTAATTAAAGTAGATGTAAACAAATGTAATTGCTGGATTACCCTCAATGTTGTAGAATGATAAAACTTGTTTTGATTAAACTTGGATTCACTCACCAGTATTTCTTGCTGATAAAATATTTTAAACACGTGTTTCAGGTAACTTAGTGTGAAGCCAATAAAAGCCAGCTGGAGAGCACTGAAGGCTTAGAAAAGTGGCTATAAAAGTTACCTAAATAAAAAGGAGAATTGTTTTCAATAATTAGGGTTTATCCCTATAAATATATTACAAATGAAAGTCGGATTTTGTCCCACTTATTTATCATAAATGTATTATCAGAAAAACTTGGATTTTATTCCATTTATCTATTTTAAACATTTTGGTGTTTAACTCTGATAAAAATATTTCCTAACTACGGTCCTGGTGAAACTTTCCACTGCCAAATTAATAAACACCGACACCATCTGACTGGCTCGCGGCTCCCGCTCCCAGGATGGGGTCGGGGGGTGTGAAAGAAAGTGGTATCAGAGCTATGCCACTGGTTTAAGCCCTTTAGGTGTTCTTCCAATACCTAAACCTTAAACACTTATGTTAGGAAATTAATATCTTATGTGTTATTCTGTAAACATAAAATCTTAATGTCTATTATGATTTTTATGTCATGTAATGAATTTTTAATTCCCAATATGTGTTACCCATATCTATATCTTACAGTTATGATATGCTTAATATTACATATATAAGTAATATATATTAATGATATTATATCCTATTACATTTTATGATATTATATATATATATATATGTATGAAAATAATTCAATATAAGATGGCACCATTCAGGCATGATACTTCGAAAAATGTCATAATATAAATATTAAGATAATATGTATTATACCTAAATGATTTTATATCATTTAAATTCTCAGGATGTGTAACCCCTATTTGTATCTTACCGTATATTATACTATAAATATAAAAAAAGGATATATTCATAATATATTGATATTAATGTTTGTGATATATATCATACCCACATATTTATGTGAATACAATTCAATATAAATTATCATAATATTATGATATTGATATTAATATCTTAATCAAATATATAAGATAACACTCTTAGGTATGATATCACTGAAATATCATATTATAAAATATTAGTTTATGCAAGCAGTATATTTTATGGTTTATAATATAACCCGAATTTTTTCTTGACTTAAAGATAGATATTTGACAAAGTTTTGACAAAACGTATAATTGTATTAATTTTGTTAAAATATAATAGTTTAGCATATTTAAAACATGTTTATTGTTTGAATACAAATATTAAACCAGGATTTTAAACAATAACCCTCTGAAAATATTATTCCATATGATTGTGTTATATCCACATAAGCACATGTACATATACCATGAAAAATATAACATATTTTATATTTTATAAAACTGTATCTATGAAACAGGAATATGTACAACAAATTGGTACTGTGTAATTAAATGATTTTAATACATAGTGCCGATATATCAACAGGAAATAGCCTAAACTTATTTCTTAAACTATATGTAAGTCGGATATATGTATATTTTATATAACTTGTATCAATATTTTAAATGATATTTCATCCATAAAATAAAAATATGTACAAAAACATTTATTATGGTATAACTATATGGTTTAAAATATATATACATATATCTCTAGAGGAAATAATTTTTATCATTTGATAAGTTTAATTCATTTCTTAAACTATATTTGAGTCATATGTATATATATTCTGATATGAGAATAATACTTCATTATTTAATATATTAAGGATCAAATTTAGAAACGCTAAACTTTGTATTATCTATTATGATTCTTTAATAAATAAATATGATAAATTAGGAATCAAGTCCTAAATATGTTATAACAAAAAATCAGTCAACATGTCAGTTAAAGATTAAATTGTTCTAAAAGAATCCAGAAAATTTATATCTTTATTAAATTTATTCCTTCTGATGAATTATCCTTTTTATTCCAAATTATTATGTTCAATAAATTTATTTTGTTAATATAAAGGAATAAACAAAGTTATGTGAATAAACCGTTATGTAATTGTATTCTTATAATTTGATATTATATGTATATATTAAATGAAATTTTAAAAACTTTATATTTTTACGTATGTATATGCAAGGCATAAATTTCTTGATAGCATATGCAATATAATAATCCAATATCTTCTATAGAAGAACAATCTTTTATATAACAGAAGGAACAAACCTACATGTTTACTCAAAATCTATTTTGATACCCACCTTTAATTAAAAAGATACCTTAAAAATATATGTACTAGCACCACTTCTTGAAGAACAATGGTGGGTCAATAACGGGGAATCTCATAATTTCATATAAAACCTTTACCTTTATTTTTGAATTCCTATCCAACCATGAGCTCTGGAAATATAGTTGAGTTAAGGCAATATAGAGAAAAACTATTAAAACAGAGAAGTATCTCTACCCTTCAGGTCGTTCGATCAAACGGTCATCCGGTCGGATGGTCGTTCGGTCGGATGGCGATCAGTCCAAGTGAGACCTTTCAGAGAACAAGTTCACAGCTGAATGGTCATTCGATCGGATGGTCATCCGATCGGATGGCCATTCGCTGGTTTTGATAATTTTTGGAAATTTGTGAAAGTTCAAGTGTTGAAGACCATATGTCATCCGATCGGATTGTCGTTCGATCGGATGGAAATCCGATCGGACGGTAGTCCGTTTGGTGACTTGTTCATTTTGAAATTTGTTAAGTTTAAAAGTTTGATCGGGACGGTATGACAACGTGTTGGACAACGGAAAAATCCCTCAAGTCCAAGTTATCCGATCGGACGGGGATCACCGCATTCTGACCAGTCAACTGTTCTCGACGGTTGTTCATGTTCAACCCATGAATCGATCATCTCTTCTGATGAAAATCCATTCTCAGTCCAGCCCTTCACCATAGATGTACAAGATTTGAGGAAGAAACTTACAAGAATCGCGAGAAATAGAAGGAGAAAGGCCTGAGAAGTTGAAGAGTCGCACCAGAGCTGTCACATCACTGTTTGTGATGTGACAGGTGCTATTTATAGGATTCCAAAAAGGGAAAGTTGGTGCATTGCGCGGATCGGATGGCAACCCGATCGGATGGTCATCCGTATAGATGACCATTCGATCGAATGGTCATTCAATTGAAAGGGCTGCCGCGAGTTGGTTTTTGTGTTTTCGTTTCATGCGTTAAGCGTTGCGATGCGTTTCGAGTAAGGGATGCGATAGTATTACCCATTAGTTACACAAATAACTTAACTACTAAATACCATAAATATAATCCTTGAATCTCGAGTTTGCAATAAGATTGCGTTGCGATATAGTTGTGATTGCGATTAATCACCTCAATATAAACATAACATGCACAAGTAACACATAATAGAACACACACGTAAAACAATATCCATAACCTATAATTCGAGTTGCGTTGCGATGCGATCAGCGATAAGTCGATTAGCGATTAAACTGCGATTAAATAGCGATTTATTAACATGTACTCCACATAATACAACTAAAGCAAATTAAAATAGAGTATCGATTACAAGTCAAATAGTACAATCAATAATTAAGCAAGGAATGACAGATCGCAATTAGCAATCTTTTCTTCCTTTGACTTTGACTTTCAAAACGCGGGTTGTTACAGCCTCCCCTACTTTAGGAAATTTCGTCCCGAAATTTAAGAGGCAGGCGTAACAAACAGTTGCGGATACTTCGCCTTCATGTCACTTTCAAGTTCCCAGGTGAACTCGGCGCCGCGATTGCCTTCCCGGAGAACCTTTACAATGGGAATGTGTGAGCGTCAGAGTACCTTGGTTTCTCGGCACATGATCTCGACAGGCTTCTCCACGAAGTGTAATGTTTCGTCCACTTCTAGATCCTCAAGAGGGACATGTAATTCCTGGTCGGCTAGACACTTTTTGAGGTTCGAAATGTGGAAAGTCGGGTGGACGTTACTAAGTTCCTCTGGTAGTTCGAGTCTGTAGGCCACCTTGCCAATCCTTTCCAGAATTTTAAAGGGTCCAACATATCGAAATGCGAGCTTTCCTTTCTTGCCGAATCTGATCACCCCCTTCCAAGGTGCAACCTTTAGGAGTATGTGATCGCCAACGTCAAATTCAAGGGGCTTGCGGCGTATATCGGCGTAACTTTTCTGACAACTCCGAGCTTTCAGTAGATTGTCTCGAATTTGGAGGATTTTGTCAGTCGTTTCTTGTAGTAACTCAGGACCGGTAATTTGCGCATCCCCGATCTCGTGCCATACAATAGGCGATCGACATTTTCTTCCGTATAATGCCTCAAATGGTGCCATTTGGATGCTAGAGTGATAACTGTTTTTGTACGAGAATTCGACTAAAGGTAAATGTGAATCCCAATTACCACCGAAATCTATAACACACGAGCGAAGCATGTCTTCGTGGGTACGAATCGTGCGTTCAGTCTGACCGTCGGTCTGGGGATGGAAAGCAGTACTAAAATTGAGAGTAGTACCGAGAGCAGATTGAAACGTTTCCTAAAGACACGAGGTAAATCGACCATTGCGGTCAGAGATGATGTCACGAGGTGTCCCGTGTCGACATATAACTTCGTCGGTGTAGATTCGAGCTGATTGTTCTACCTTGTAGTCTTCCCGTATTGGTAGAAAGTGAGCGGATTTGGTAAGACGGTCAACGATAAACCAGATGCTGTCGTGACCTGATGGCGTGCGCGGGAGTTTTGTTATGAAGTCCATAGCTATACTCTCCCATTTCCACATCGGGATCTCGGGTTGTACGAGTAAGCCAGAGGGGCGTTGATGCTCAGCCTTGACTTTCGAACAACTCAGGCATTTCGAAACATATATAGCGATATCCTTTTTCATGCCCGGCCACCAGTACTTGTAGCGCATGTCCTGGTACATCTTATCGTCACTGGGATGAATAGAATACCGAGATTTGTGAGCTTCGTCTAGCAAAATCTGTCGTAAGTTGGTACGCTTGGGAATCCAGAATCCAAATTCGGTCTAGATAATGGAATATATCATTCAATTTATTCACCCGTTGTTCGCCATTGTTGATGATCATTTCTTTCTTCAAAGTACGTTCGGTAAAACAAGCATGTTGGGTGTCACGGATAAGGGCTTCGAGATTGTGCTGGTCTTGAGTATTACGAACACTATGCAAATAGCTTCGTTGACTGAGAGCATCGGCAACGACGTTTGCTTTTCCTGTATGGTAACGAATCTCACAGTCGTAATCGTTGAGGAGTTCAACCCATCGGCGTTGGCGCATATTCAGCTCTTTCTGGTTAAAGATGTGTTGTAGGCTCTTATGGTCGGTGAAGACCGTACACTTGGTACCGTAAAGGTAGTGTCGCCAAATCTTTAACGCAAAAACAACTGCACCAAGCTCGAGATTATGGGCTGTATAGTTCTTCTCATGGATCTTGAGCTGTCGAGAGGCGTACGCGATAACCTTGTCCCGTTGCATGAGAACACAACCGAGACCGAGGTAAGAGGCATCGCAGTAGACTACGAAATCATCGTTTCCGTTGGGTAGCGAGAGCACGGGAGCATTACAAAGCATAGCTTTGAGAGTTTGAAAGGCTTCCTCTTGTTCAATTCCCCAAACAAAAGGTTTGTCCTTGTGCGTGAGCGAGGTGAGCGGTACAACGATTTTCTAGAAATCAGCGATGAATCGGCGATAGTAACCCGTCAATCTGAGAAAAGAACGAACTTCGGACGGGTTCTTTGGTGTAACCCAACTATTAACAGCTTCGATCTCCGCGGGATCGACATGAATTCCTTGACTATTGACGATGTAACCGAGGAATTGAACCTCCTCAAGCCAGAATTCACACTTCGAGAACTTGGCGTAGAGACGGTTTCCCTGGAGTAACTCAAGAACCAAACGTAGATGTTGCGCGTGTTCAGTTTTTGAATTTGAATAGATTAGGATATCATCGATGAACACGATGACGAAGCGGTAGAGAAAGGGTTTACACACGCGATTCATTACATCCATAAAAACTGCGGGAGCGTTAGTCAAACCAAAAGGCATAACAGCAAACTCGTAATGACCGTATTGGGTTCGAAAAGAGGTTTTGGGTATATCTTCCTCCTGAATTCAGAACTGGTGATAGCCTGAGCGTAGATCGATCTTCAAAAAACACGTAGCACCTTGTAACTGATCAAAAAAATCATCGATTCGAGGCAAGGGATAGCAATTCTTGATAGTCAGCTTATTCAATTCGCTGTAGTCGATGCACATCCGGAATGTTCCGTCCTTCTTTTTGACGAAAAAGGACAGGCGCCCCCCAAGGAGAGGTGCTAGGGCGAATGAAGCCTTTATCAAGCAGTTCCTGGAGCTGACTCGAGATTTCGCGCATTTCTGAAGGAGCGAGAAGATAAGGCGCTCTAGCAACAGGATTTGCTCCAGGAATGAGGTCGATTCAAAAACCGATATCACGAGTGGGCGGTAAACTAGGTAAATCGTCGGGAAACACACGAGGAAAATCACTAACCACAAGCACCTTATCTATTGCCTTAACTTCATTTTCCTCCACTACTACGATATGTGCCAAGAAAGCTTGGTATTCCTGTCGGAGATACTTGCTAGCTTGGACACACAACATGAGTTGTAACTTCTTCGAAGCGACTTCGCCATAAACACACAATTGATCACCATTCGCGAGAGAGAAACGAATCATTTTATCGAAGCAAACAATTTCAGCATGATTTTCCCGAAGGAAATCCATACCTACTATGACATAAAAGCTACCAAGTTGCATCGGGATAAGATTAATCAGAAAAACGTGACCGTTGAGATCGAGAGTACATGTCACGCAGAACGGAACTAACAATGATGGTTCTTCCAGTGGCAACTTCTACGTCGAATGTTGATGGGAGATTAACGTGTTTACAGTTTAGGAGCCTTTCGAATTTGAACGATACAAAACAGCAGTGGCGGACCTACCCTTTGGCCAGGGTGGGCGGCCGCACCCCTTGAAAATAAAAATTTAGTGTATATTTTAGGCAAAAAAACCCGATCGCACCCCTTGAAAATATGGTTGAACACCTCACCCGCACCCCCAGCAAATAATTTCTGGGTCCGCCACTGCAAAACAGTTATCAGCTCCAGTATCAAATAAACACGAAGCATATATACCATTTACGAGAAACGTACCATTAACAACGTTGTTGTCTGCTTGAACCTGGCGGGCGTTAATGTTGAAGACTCACCCGTGGGCTGCTTGCTGAGCTAGCTGTTGCTGCTGCTGTTGGTGTTGTTGCGATGTTGGTTGCTGCTGTTGTGGCTCTTGCTTCACCACTCTGTTAGGACATACATTTATGAAGTGGTTGGGATCACCACACGCAAAGCAGGCTCTTGCGTGAGCTGCGGGAGCAGGAGCTACTTGCTGGCCTTGCGGAGCTGATAGAGCAGGAGCTTGAGCTGGGGCTTGGCGAGGACCAGTACGGCAGTTGGCGGTGAAGTGGTCGTACAGGTTACAGTGAACACAAAACCGGCATGGGATTCCAACCGGGTGATGATAGATACAAGTAGGGCAGAGCGGGTATGGGCCAGTATATGCATGCTTGGCTGGCGGTGCATTGGCCACAGGCGCCGCTACTTGGCGGTTCTGGGGTTGCGGTTGAGCCAGTACAGCTTGGAGTGGAGCGGCAGTTACTGCATAGTTCTTGTTGCCGGAGCTGTTGTTCTTTCTCTTGCAACGTGAGGACCTTGAATATTGCGATGCGGCGGTTTCAGCGGTGGGAGCAGCGGTAACTTGGTGCAGATTCTTGGAAGCTTTATCAAAGTAACCAGCCCTGACTCGCTTGTCGTTGATCTCAGCAGCGAGCAAGTAGGTTTCCTCAATAGTTGTCGTCTTCGCAGCTTGAACGAAGTCAGCAACACAATCTGGCAGAGCTCGGATGTACTTCTTGACTGTAATCTCGGGAGTAGTAACTTGACCCGGACAGATGATACTCAACTGCTTGAAGCGAGCAGTTAAACCAGCATTGTCGCCACCATCCTGTTTGATATGCCAGAACCCGTCCTCCAGCTTTTGGAGCTCGTGGGGAGGGCAGAACTCCTGCATCATGATGTCCTTCAACTCATCCCACGTCAGCCCATAAGCTGCATCATTCCCTCGTTTGTTTCTCTCGGCAGTCCACCAATCCAGAGCCCGGGATTGGAAGACGCCGGTGGCGTTAACAGTGCGAAGGTTTTCCGAACAGCCACTCTGGTGCAGGGTGACTTCGATCGAATCAAACCATTGAAACATGGTCGTAGGCCCGTCTTCTCTGGTAATTTTTTTGGGACCACAGGCTTTGAACTGCTTAAAGTTAAAAGTAGATTTAGGAGTATCAGTCCTGGATTATTCGGAGGACTTGCTAGTGATGCGTGTAAAGTGTCGTTAGTTTTTAATGTATATTTTAAGCCCTTTTTAACACTTTTTAGCCAAGTTTTAAATTTATAAAACACGATATTTACTAACACTAAACACACATATGGGCAAGTGCACCCATCGTGAGCGTAGTATAGTGTTGGTAAGATACCGAGGTCGTCCAAGGACACAAGAGCTTTTAGTACCGGTTTATCCTCAACGTCTAATCAAATCAAAAGTTTAGAAAAAATATTTTTTAAACTAAGAAAAATAAAAACTAACTAAAATGCTGAAAAAAAAATAAAAGAAAACAGATAGACAAGATGAATCACTTGGTTCCGACTCGTGTATAGTGTAACCTTTGATTATTTCTGCACTTTTGCACTTATTTAAGAGATTATCTTAGTTATTGTAGTAGGCCCCTCTTTTGAAGGTGACGTTACCCTCAACCCAGTAGTTTGAGTCAGCAAGGATACAATCCTAAAGGGTCGGATTATTGAAAGATAATTAATTAAGTTATTAATGCAAATTATGGTAGGCCCCTCTTTTGGAGGTGACGTTACCCTCGGCTAAGTAGTCTGAGTCAGCAGGGATACAGTCCTAAATAGCCGGGTTATAGTATTAATAGTAGTTTAACTTATGAGGGGATCAAAGAGTTTGGACCCCCGCCATCCAATACCGTTAAGTATTGAAGGAGGTCCTACTAAATTTGACTCAGGTCCTTTACAGGATCTCTAAACGCTGAACAATGGCAAGACTCTTACCAAACCGTTCCCTTAACCCCCGACCAGGTAGCCAACATACCTCCATATAGACCGTGGAGATATGAATGGTGAAAATCTTTTATTTTATATAGACAGTAAAATAATGTCAAGACACCACGGATAAACGATAAGGAAGAATCACCTTCAACATAAGAAACTAGTTATTAAAGTCATTAATACAAAACCAAGTAAAAAGTGCGAAAAGACTAAAAATAAAAAGTATTACACTAGACACTTGTCTTCACCAAGTGATGTAAGAGACTTAGGCAAACATGGCCTTGATTGTCAAGAACTCTTACGATCAATCTTGGATCCCGAGACGACTCACACACTCTATGATGGACAATGGATGATGGTGGTGGATGATGGTGTTATGGTGGTGGTGGGTGATGGGTGAAGCGTGAGAGAGGTGGTGTGCCAAGGGATGGTTTGAGCTTGAGCCAAGCACTCATATTTATAGGCTGAACAGAAGCTCGGGCACGGCCCCGTGTCCAGTGGGCACGGCCCCGTGTCCACATCCTCTCTTTCTTCATTTAATGCAGCTTGTCTTTATTAGTTGACCACGCCCCCGTGTCCGCTGAGCACGACCCCGTGTGCAGAAGAATCTTTGTACTATGAAGATTTGCCTGGATTGTGCGAATCTTATAGTTGACCACGGCCCCGTGTCCGCTGAGCATGGCCCCGTGGTGGACAATAGAAGCTTCTACCACTTTGTCTTTTCTGCTGACACTTGGGCACGCCCCCGTGCTGGCTGAGCACGGGGCGTGTTCAGTCTTCTGTCTTCTTGTTTTGCTTGGGAAGATGCTGTCGTGGGGTCGGGCATGTCACGTTTGTTCCTTTTTATGTTAGATTTTGCTGTCTTTTTGCTTCTTTTGTTAATTTGAGCTCATTTAATCCTGAAAATACAAAAGGAAGAAAAAAGCACACTTTTTCCAACATTAGTACTAAAAAAGGGTTAGTTTTATGCCACATTTGATGTAATTTATATGTTGCATTTTGCACACATCAAATACCCCCACACTTGAATCTTTGCTTGTCCTCAAGCAAAACTCTTTATAATGTGGCTTTACACACCCAAATGGAATGGGTAGAAGAGAAAGTTTTCGGGCTTGTCATAGAGTGTCGGGATTTCCAAGATTCTTTATTACGTTTTATTTTTATTTATTTGCAATCCTATTCGTCATGATTTATTTAAAACTTTTCCTAAGTTAAATTACTTATTAGGGCATAACATGCTTCTTTAAAATTCTCTTTATATACAAGTTCACATACCTCACGGGGGATCACTCAACACTCGGCCGAAGATGTATTTTAGTGAATCACTCGAGAGCGGCATGGAACTTACTCCTACCATATGCTTGCAAAGCAATCAATCCTCCTCGTTTTTAACTATATACCTTTGTAAATATCAAGAGGGCTTTTGGGTGAAGGGTTAGGCTTGGGTTAAAGGTAGGTGGTTGGGTTAGTGGTTAGTAGTTAGTAGAAAGGGCGAAAAAGCGTAACAAGCGTCGGTTTTCGTAAGACTTTTTATTTTTGTAACTTTTATTTTGATGAAGCTTTTATTCAAACAAAGTTATTTTTGATAAACTTGTTTGTTTATTTTCTTTTGCTTCATCATCAACACTTTCTTTTTTTTTCTTGTTTTTGAAAAGTCATACGAAAAACCGAGCTAGTTACTAAAACAAAGGGTTAAAAATGAAAAAGGTTTTGGTGGGTAAAAGGGTGTTTGTTTTAGGTTATGAAATGAAAAGGTTTAGGCTCAAAGGGGTTAACTAGGGGGATTTTGGGTAGGTGGTAAAAAGAAAAATAATGGTGTAGAAATAAAAAAGGGTTAGTCCTAATGCCTCCATCATTTACTTACTCGGGTTTAAGTTGGTAAGGACCGGGAATGTATCGTCGTGGCAAGTTCTAGAGTCGTAAGAACCAAGCGGCTATTCACACAAGAAACGAAAAATGAGCCTTTAAAGATATGTATTTGTATGCTCAATAAAGGCTCAAAACTCACTTTTGTGGGAATGGTTTTTTATGTGATCAAGTATATATAATCAAATTTTAACTAAGTTTGTCATGCCTTTTCATAATTTTCTTATGTTGGTTCTTTTTATCACGACGCTATCGGTTGTAAATTTGTAAAAATATAACCTTTTTAGAACTTGAAATTCCCGAATTAAACCTAGACAAGTAAAAAAATTGAAAAAATTTTGAAAAAATTTGGGGTGATTAGCGGTTCCAATAGAGTTTTGTGTAAGGCTTGTATTTAGGACTTGCAAGATTCAAGGTTTTAGCATCCCCCCCTACACTTAAATTACACATTGTCCTCAATATGTCCCAAAAATAAATTTTTAGGTTGATTGAATGTGTAAAAGGGTGAAAAAGCAAAAATTTTGTGTTACTGGGCGCTGAACACGGCCCCGTGTTGTCCGGGCACGGCCCCGTGTTCAAGTGCCAGTAACAAAATTAAATCAAGAGAAACAGAATCCTGGACACGGGGGCGTGTTGGTTGAGCACGGCCCGTGTCCAGTTTACCTGAACTGGGTATTTCTACAGACTGTGCAGCACGGGGCCGTGTTGGGCGGACACGGCCCATGCCGAACTTACTGTAAGTGAAGAAATTTTGTCGGATGGTCCTGTTTTCCTGCATGGGGTGCTGGTTCAAGCTTCCCTTGTATCCTTTGCCATCTCAAGTGTGTTTTATTCCTGAAAATTAGAACTAACTAGAAAACATATGTCACACCCCCAAAATCCACCCGCGGAGTACCACCGCTTGGAGGCGTGACATGACCAGGATCAAGCCACCAATCATATTGAACATAAGTAAAATAGTAAAAGTCATACAACAATACGATAGGTGTTTCCATAACCAAATATAAACAAGTGTGCAGCGGAAGCATTTAATGTAAACCCAACATAAGTTATAAGTTCAAATATCGTCTACGATCCGTATCCCACAACGACCTGCTCCTTCCTGTGCAAGCTCCATATGTACCTAAGGTCCTGCAAGGCATGTAACAGAGAATCAACAACTAGTTGAGCGAGTTCACAGTAAATAAGTTCGTAATTGTAAGTTTGTTTCGTAACATGTGGCGCTACTAGGCCGATCGTATGTTCTATTAGTGGGGGCTTCCCATGTTGCATATACACTAGACTATTTGTAACCATAAGTGTTCTTCACAACCGAGAACAGTAGTACGTACATAGTTTACGTAGGCTTTACGTAAGTGTCCTTCACAACCGAGGACAGTATTGAGTATAAGTTCACGTAGGTTTTACGTGAGTATCCTTCACAACCGAGGATAGTATTGAGTATAAGTTCACGTAGGTTTTACGTGAGTATCCTTCACAACCGAGGATAGTATTGAGTATAAGTTCACGTAGGTTTTACGTGAGTATCCTTCACAACCGAGGATAGTATTGAGTATAAGTTCACGTAGGTTTTACGTGAGTATCCTTCACAACCGAGGATAGCGAGTAGCATAAGTATACGTAGGTTTTACGTATGTGTCCTTCACAACCGAGGACAATGGTATGGTAGTCTAGTATCAGTGTATGTACGAATCTATTCAACCTTATTCCTTCCATCCCATTCCCCAAACCCTGGGAATCCCATGCCTTAGTAAGGGTGTGAACTCACCTTGTTTTGCTCGGTATGCTAAGTGTATGCTCACAAGTAATCAATCGCGTCCTAAAGTAGGCACGTATGTGAAATCAGTTTGAGTTCAAGTCGTTCACGTATAAGCATGCAACACGTAATCACAGTCATGTACAATATGGTTACACTTAACAGCAGTTAACTAACCCAGTTAACACTTAACAGAATATAAACATGTTACTGTGCAGATTGTGTATACGACGAAACACCCCTGTTTCGTCGTTCTTACCCTTCGACGAAACACCAGTTTCGTCATTGCTCAGATTCGTCGCAGAGGTCTCGACGAAACAGATTCCTGTTTCGTCGTTACCTGCGTTTCGTCGATAGCGATCTGATTCGTCACAAGTCAGTTACGTCACATACAGAAACCCTAATCAACCTAACAGCCATCACAAATATCAGAAATCGTATGGAGATCAATGTGCACCCAAAATCATCATAACTCAATCATCAAAGTATAATCGTCTTAGCATAACCCTAGTTTATGTGAACAACGTATCGATTAATCAAACCACAAACATATCATCGAACCCTATCAAGATACTAACGTGTTACCAAAATCAGATCATATTAACAACATACAGAACCGAGTATCTGATCGTATTAAGTTTCGCTTATAATTACACATCCGATTAACCATGTATATCGACATCTATATCATCGTGCACATATATTCATAATCCGTTTCGTAAATCAGCAGGTACATATACACATAACAAGAAATCAGAAACATTAACGGAACCGAGTTAACGAACCCGTACTAACCGAGATGAAAGTTTGATCGCACCAAGGTTTCCGGTGGGTTCTAGTTCGCCGTCACACAGCAGAGAGTTCTCTAGGGTTTCTGGTTTGCTAAAATGTGTCAAATGGGATCATTCTACGCAATATAACAAGTCTAACAGTACTGGGCCCGAACTGGGCTTCGGCGTAATACTGGGCCGGCGAAACAGTCTGTTTCGTCGAGATGAGTTTGGCGAAACAGCCTTGTTTCGTCGAGTGTGTTCATGGCGAATCACAACTCTGTTTCGTCGAGTTGTTTCATATGTTCAGTAGTTTATGTTATTTCAAATACACTAAGTCTCATGCTATAATATCAACACATAACCAAGCAAACATAATACTTTTATTATCACACAAAGTGTATCGTTACAAATCAGACGAGTCAAACAACTAGACCGTCAAAGTCAACGTGCAATAAATGCGAATAAAGAATGTCGGAAACTCGAGTTGTCACATTATCCCCAACTTGAAAGAAATTTCGTCCCGAAATTTAGCATGCGGTTACTGAGGAAGCTAGGTAAGTTATCGTTTACTAGTTTCCCTGGGGTGTCACATCATTCCCCCGTTGAGTTGGAATTTCATTCCGAAATTCCGTAGTAGCTTCAGCCTCAGTAGTAGTTGCATTATTTTCGAACAACTGGGGATATTTGAGTTCCATTTGATCTTCGCGCTCCCAGGTGAACTCTGGGCCGCGACGGGAGTTCCAACGAACTCGTACAAGAGGTATTCTAGTGTTCTTGAGGACCTTAACATCCCGGTCCGTGATTTCAACTGGTTCTTCGACGAAATGCAACCGTTCGTCGATAGTGAGCTCCTTCAAAGGAACTACGTGGGTCTCATCTGACAGAAACTTCTTCAGATTCGACACGTGAAAGACGTTGTGAACTGCACTGAGTTCAGCTGGTAAGTTCAGTCTGTAGGCCACTTTGCCTATTTTCTCAATAACTTCGAAAGGTCCAACGTATCGTGGATTGAGTTTGCCGCGTTTGCCAAAACGAACCACACCCTTCCAGGGTGAAACTTTAAGTAGCGCTCGATCCCCAACCTGGAATTCGAGTAGTTTCCTGTCTTTATCAGCGTATACTTTCTGACGGTCACGAGCTGCCGCCATGCGTTGTCGTATTTGAACAATCTTTTCAGTAGTATCAACTACCATTTCTGGACCTGTGATTTGACTTTCCCCCACCTCTGCCCAACAGAGAGGTGACCGGCACCTACGCCCGTACAATGCCTCGAATGGTGCAGCTTTAATGCTGGTGTGGTAGTTGTTGTTATACGAAAATTCCACGAGTGGCAGATGTTTCTCCCAACCATTGCCAAAGTCAATTACGCACGCCCGAAGCATGTCTTCTAGAGTTTGAATAGTGCGCTCAGACTGCCCATCTGTCTGAGGGTGATAAGTTGTGCTCATGTCTAAACGAGAGCCAAAAGATTTGTGCATTGCTTGCCACAGTTCTGAAGTAAAACGTGCGTCACGATCAGAGATGATGGAGGTGGGCACTCCGTGCCTCGAGACCACTTCTTTTAAGTAAATGTCTGCCAAGGTAGAGAACTTGTCTGTTTCTTTGATTGCTAAGAAGTGAGCAGACTTTGTGAGTCGATCTACGATCACCCAAATAGTATCATTTCCGCGCTGAGATCTAGGTAGGCCAGTAACAAAATCCATGGAAATTTGCTCCCATTTTCATTGTGGTATTTCAGGTTGTTGGAGTGGTCCTGACGGTTTCTGATATTCTGCCTTGACTCTCGCACAAGTCAAGCATTTGCTAACGTATGTGGCTATGTGGGCCTTCATGCTAGGCCACCAATATGTAGTTCTGAGGTCGTGGTACATCTTATCCGAACCAGGATGTACTGAGTAGCGAGACTTATGAGCTTCATCCATTACTAGCTCGCGTAGGTTGCCGTACAGTGGGACCCAAATGCGTCCTGTGACGTAGTAAGCACCATCTTCCTTCTGTTCTAAGCGTTGCCTTGAGCCGCATAGGGCTTCAGCCCTGACGTTGTCTGGTTTCAATGCTTCTATCTCTGATCCCGTCATCTTCATGTTAAAGAACTCCACTTCCAACTTGTGGATGGCATCATAACTACTGTATTCACGTTTGATCAGTTCCTTAAAATCATTCCATGGGGTGGCATTAGCAGCCGCCAGCCCCAGTATCGTAACTTGCGCGCTCCACCAAGTTTGCGCAGTACCTTCGAGAATATCAGTGGCATATTTCACCTTACGAGCCTCAGGTCATTCGCACATTTGAAGGCCGATTCGAGTGTCGCTGAAAGTAGTAGGACGACAGTCCATAAAAATCGTGTATGTGCACACAGGTGGCTGAGCGTGTTGACTTGTCGTGTGCGTAAGAGTAATCAAAATTAAGCACAAGTGTTGAGTTACGAGAGTAGGATCTAAGGATCCTAGAGTAAGTGGTGATGGCAGGTTACACCTCCTGCCTGGGCAGCTGCGAGTGCTGCAGTAACTTGTTCAGTGATCGAAGCCGCCAACTGGGCTTGAGTTAGGTTAACGCGTCCACACATGATCTTGACATCAAGGAGAACATGTGGGTGAGAGGTTCGCGAATAGTGCGAAGAGAGTGAGCACACAAGTATCCTCATGCAATAACAAATAGTGAGCAATGTAATCTAAGCATACCACGAGCAAAGTTCTATGTAGTTCTAGCAAGTAGTAAGGTAACATGAATAGTAGTACCTATGATGTTGAGTCTTGCACGTGGAGCGAAGCGTCGTTGTGGATCGTTGAGAGCACTGTTCTGGTTATAGTCTGGTTTTAATAAAAATGTTTTCCCCTTATTAAAACCGAGTTCTCTATAACCAATGGCTCTGATACCAATCTGTCACACCCCCAAAATCCACCCGCGGAGTACCACCGCTTGGAGGCGTGACATGACCAGGATCAAGCCACCAATCATATTGAACATAAGTAAAATAGTAAAAGTCATACAACAATACGATAGGTGTTTCCATAACCAAATATAAACAAGTGTGCAGCGGAAGCATTTAATGTAAACCCAACATAAGTTATAAGTTCAAATATCGTCTACGATCCGTATCCCACAACGACCTGCTCCTTCCTGTGCAAGCTCCATATGTACCTAAGGTCCTGCAAGGCATGTAACAGAGAATCAACAACTAGTTGAGCGAGTTCACAGTAAATAAGTTCGTAATTGTAAGTTTGTTTCGTAACATGTGGCGCTACTAGGCCGATCGTATGTTCTATTAGTGGGGGCTTCCCATGTTGCATATACACTAGACTATTTGTAACCATAAGTGTTCTTCACAACCGAGAACAGTAGTACGTACATAGTTTACGTAGGCTTTACGTAAGTGTCCTTCACAACCGAGGACAGTATTGAGTATAAGTTCACGTAGGTTTTACGTGAGTATCCTTCACAACCGAGGATAGTATTGAGTATAAGTTCACGTAGGTTTTACGTGAGTATCCTTCACAACCGAGGATAGTATTGAGTATAAGTTCACGTAGGTTTTACGTGAGTATCCTTCACAACCGAGGATAGTATTGAGTATAAGTTCACGTAGGTTTTACGTGAGTATCCTTCACAACCGAGGATAGCGAGTAGCATAAGTATACGTAGGTTTTACGTATGTGTCCTTCACAACCGAGGACAATGGTATGGTAGTCTAGTATCAGTGTATGTACGAATCTATTCAACCTTATTCCTTCCATCCCATTCCCCAAACCCTGGGAATCCCATGCCTTAGTAAGGGTGTGAACTCACCTTGTTTTGCTCGGTATGCTAAGTGTATGCTCACAAGTAATCAATCGCGTCCTAAAGTAGGCACGTATGTGAAATCAGTTTGAGTTCAAGTCGTTCACGTATAAGCATGCAACACGTAATCACAGTCATGTACAATATGGTTACACTTAACAGCAGTTAACTAACCCAGTTAACACTTAACAGAATATAAACATGTTACTGTGCAGATTGTGTATACGACGAAACACCCCTGTTTCGTCGTTCTTACCCTTCGACGAAACACCAGTTTCGTCATTGCTCAGATTCGTCGCAGAGGTCTCGACGAAACAGATTCCTGTTTCGTCGTTACCTGCGTTTCGTCGATAGCGATCTGATTCGTCACAAGTCAGTTACGTCACATACAGAAACCCTAATCAACCTAACAGCCATCACAAATATCAGAAATCGTATGGAGATCAATGTGCACCCAAAATCATCATAACTCAATCATCAAAGTATAATCGTCTTAGCATAACCCTAGTTTATGTGAACAACGTATCGATTAATCAAACCACAAACATATCATCGAACCCTATCAAGATACTAACGTGTTACCAAAATCAGATCATATTAACAACATACAGAACCGAGTATCTGATCGTATTAAGTTTCGCTTATAATTACACATCCGATTAACCATGTATATCGACATCTATATCATCGTGCACATATATTCATAATCCGTTTCGTAAATCAGCAGGTACATATACACATAACAAGAAATCAGAAACATTAACGGAACCGAGTTAACGAACCCGTACTAACCGAGATGAAAGTTTGATCGCACCAAGGTTTCCGGTGGGTTCTAGTTCGCCGTCACACAGCAGAGAGTTCTCTAGGGTTTCTGGTTTGCTAAAATGTGTCAAATGGGATCATTCTACGCAATATAACAAGTCTAACAGTACTGGGCCCGAACTGGGCTTCGGCGTAATACTGGGCCGGCGAAACAGTCTGTTTCGTCGAGATGAGTTTGGCGAAACAGCCTTGTTTCGTCGAGTGTGTTCATGGCGAATCACAACTCTGTTTCGTCGAGTTGTTTCATATGTTCAGTAGTTTATGTTATTTCAAATACACTAAGTCTCATGCTATAATATCAACACATAACCAAGCAAACATAATACTTTTATTATCACACAAAGTGTATCGTTACAAATCAGACGAGTCAAACAACTAGACCGTCAAAGTCAACGTGCAATAAATGCGAATAAAGAATGTCGGAAACTCGAGTTGTCACAACATAAAAATTAATCTAAACTAAACTAAGGATAGTTCCGCGGAATGCCTCCGTGGTGCGCCACGTTTATAAGGGTCCTTGGCTAGACCCAAAGCCTGGTCATATGTCACTCAAGTGGGATGTTTCGCATCCCATGTTGCACCGTCGGAGAGCGTCATCCAAGCTTGAGTCTATGACCTTCGTGTAGTCGACCGGGTTTTCGTCTTCTACTCTCTTTCCAACTCCAAAGTTTACTTCCTCGTCCCCAAACTTCAATGTTAGTGTTCCGTCATTCATATCAACCACTGCTTGGACGGTGGCTAGAAATGGCCTCCCGAGGATGAGAGGAACATCGGCGTCTTCTTCCATGTCTAGGATGACAAAGTCGGTTAGGAAAACGAAATTGTCAACTTTGACCAATAGGTTTTCAGCGACACCTTGTGGAATTTTGACGGATCTGTCGGCAAGTTGTATGCTCATCTTTGTAGGGCTCGTTGTTCCTAGGCCAAGTCGTTTGAACATCGATGTGGGCATGAGGTTAATGCTAGCCCCAAGATCGGCTAATGCATTATGAACAGGGGATTCCCCAATCGAGCAAGGAATCGTGAAGCTTCCGGGATCGATTTTCTTTTGTGGGAGTTTGTTGAGTACTAAGGCGGAGCATTCTTCGCCTAAGTTAACTAATTGCAATGATTCAATTTTCCTTTTATGAGTGAGGAAGTCCTTCATAAATTTTGCATATTTAGGCATTTGGGTAAGGACCTCAATAAAAGGAATATTAACATGCAATTGTTTTAGTAAATTTTCGAACTTTGCGAATTGCTCATCGGTCTTTTGTCGATTTAACCTACCGGGGTACGGAATCGGAGGAGTCTTGGTGGGATCTTGATTCGGTAAAGAAGCCTTTTCTGGTTGGGGTGCGGGTGGAGTCGTGGTTTGGCTGGACTGGCTTCTTTCATCTGGCGGTAATGGAGCCTCCGGGACCCACGGTTCGATTTCTCAATGTGATGAGATGTACTTGTGCTTTTGGTTTGGTTTCGGTATTGCTAGGTAACGCGCCTTGTGGTCTCTCGGAGAAATTTTGAGCTACTTGATTTAATTGTTTTTCAATGTTTTGAATGCTAGCTTGTTGATTTCTAAAATTCGATTCCAATTGCTGAAATCGATCCGAGTTTTTCTTTTCGGTGTCGGAGATGAGGCGAGATATAGTATCTTCAAGCCTTTCTCGTCCACCTTGTTGTTGAGAAAAGTTTTGTGGTTGTTGAAAGTTAGTTCGTTGGTTTTGTTGGTTACTACTATTGCCGGGATCTCTCCAACCAAGGTTTGGGTGGTTACGCCATCCTTGGTTGTAGGTACCCGTTGGAGGACCCGACGCCCTAGGTCTGTTATCAATGTAGTTTACCGTTTCCGTTTGTTCATCTAACTCTTTCATACAACTCCAATTTTCATGTGGCCCACCACACCCTTCACAAGCCATAACCGAGACCGTTTTTGTCACTTCTAATTTTTTTGTTTTTGAAGAAAGGGCTTCGATTTGGGCTTGTAAAGAAGTGCTTTCATCAACCTTATGGGCGCCCGGGGCAATAGATTTATTGCCTCGGGGAGTGTGCCACTGAAAATTAGTTTGAGCAATTTCCTCAATTTGATTATATATTTCATTTGGGCGACGATTACCTAAGAGTCCCCCGGAACTAGAATCAAGTGTTTGTCTTGTGTATGGCAACAACCCATTGTAGAAAGTGGATACTTGTTGCCATACTGCAAGACCGTGATGAGGACACTTGCTTAATAGCTCCTTGAACCTTTCCCAAGTTTCATATAAGGATTCCCCATCCTCTTGTGAATATGTATTAATTTCAGTCATTAATTTAGCCGTTTTAGCAGGAGGGAAATACTTATATAGAAACTTTTGGGCTAGTTCATCCCAGGTGTTTACCGAGCCAACTGGGAGGGTGTTAAGCCAAGGCTTAGCTCGGTCTTTTAGTGAAAATGGAAACATTCGAAGGCGGATGGCGTCATTTGATGCTCCATTGATCCGAAAGGTATCACATATTTCTAAGAAATTAGTAATATGTAGATGGGGATCCTCGTCCGCAAGCCCATGGAAGGTTGCGGAGTTTGGAAGCATCTGTATCAAATGTGGTCGAAGTTCGAAGTTATTGGCTTCGACATTCGGTGCATTGATAGCGGCACCTAGATTACCTACAGTGGGTCGTAGGTAATCCATGAGGGTACGTTGGTCCGCCATTGGAAATGGATCCCCCAAAACTTTCTCTTGGTTTTTAGCTTTAAGTCTTTTTCTGAGAAAGTGTTCGGGTTCTTCTAGAGGTTCTTTTATGTCTCTACTAGAACTGGAGCTCATGCACTATATAGGAAGTTCAAATGTGGCGTCTGGGTTCCAAGTCCTGCAAACAAAAACAGAAAAGAACGTTGGTCAGAAGGTTCACCACGGCCTCGTGTTCAGTGAACACGGCCCGTGGTCGGAGGTACAGGGATTGTTTTCCGGATCCCTGTTACTGGGAGTTGGACACGGCCCCGTGTTGCACCGACACGGCCCCGTGCTCAGCTCTCTGTAACTCGGAAAATAAAAACTGCCAGTAACAACGCTGGGCACGGCCCGTGTCCGACCAGGCACGGTCCGTGCTGAGCTCTGCAGAAACTGAAAAATTAAGAAAAATCCTTAAAAAATGAAAAATAAGAAAAACGATTAGGCCGTTGATTCCTAACTTTCTTAAAATCCTTGTGTCCCCGGCAACGGCGCCAAAAACTTGATGCGTGTGAAGTGTCGTTAGTTTTTAATGTATATTTTAAGCCCTTTTTAACACTTTTTAGCCAAGTTTTAAATTTATAAAACACGATATTTACTAACACTAAACACACATATGGGCAAGTGCACCCATCGTGAGCGTAGTATAGTGTTGGTAAGATACCGAGGTCGTCCAAGGACACAAGAGCTTTTAGTACCGGTTTATCCTCAACGTCTAATCAAATCAAAAGTTTAGAAAAAAGATTTTTTAAACTAAGAAAAATAAAAACTAACTAAAATGCGGAAAAAAAATAAAAGAAAACAGATAGACAAGATGAATCACTTGGTTCTGACTCGTGTATAGTGTAACCTTTTATTATTTCCGCACTTTTGCACTTATTTAAGAGATTATCTTAGTTATTGTAGTAGGCCCCTCTTTTGAAGGTGACGTTACCCTCAACCCAGTAGTTTGAGTCAGCAAGGATACAATCCTAAAGGGTCGGATTATTGAAAGATAATTAATTAAGTTATTAATGCAAATTATGGTAGGCCCCTCTTTTGGAGGTGACGTTACCCTCGGCTAAGTAGTCTGAGTCAGCAGGGATACAGTCCTAAATAGCCGGGTTATAGTATTAATAGTAGTTTAACTTATGAGGGGATCAAAGAGTTTGGACCCCCGCCATCCAATACCGTTAAGTATTGAAGGAGGTCCTACTAAATTTGACCCAGGTCCTTTGCAGGATCTCTAAACGCTGAACAATGGCAAGACTCTTACCAAACCGTTCCCTTAACCCCCGACCAGGTAGCCAACATACCTCCATATAAACCATGGAGATATGAATGGTGAAAATCTTTTATTTTATATAGACAGTAAAATAATGCCAAGACACCACGGACAAACGATAAGGAAGAATCACCTTCAACATAAGAAACTAGTTATTAAAGTCATTAATACAAAACCAAGTAAAATGTGCGAAAAGATTAAAAATAAAAAGTATTACACTAGACACTTGTCTTCACCAAGTGATGTAAGAGACTTAGGCAAACATGGCCTTGATTGTCAAGAACTCTTACGATCAATCTTGGATCCCGAGACGACTCACACACTCTATGATGGACAATGGATGATGGTGTTATGGTGGTGGTGGGTGGTGGGTGAAGTGTGAGAGAGGTGGTGTGCCAAGGGATGGTTTGAGCTTGAGCCAAGCACTCCTATTTATAGGTTGAACAGAAGCTCGGGCACGGCCCCGTGTCCAGTGGGCACGGCCCCGTGTCCACATCCTCTATTTCTTCATTTAATGCAGCTTGTCTTTATTAGTTGACCACGCCCCCGTGTCCGCTGAGCACGACCCCGTGTGCAGAAGAATCTTTGTACTATGAAGATTTTCCTGGATTGTGCGAATCTTATAGTTGACCACGGCCCCGTGTCTGCTGAGCACGGCCCCGTGGTGGACAATAGAAGCTTCTACCACTTTGTCTTTTCTGCTGACACTTGGGCACGCCCCCGTGCTGGCTGAGCACGGGGCGTGTTCAGTCTTCTGTCTTCTTGTTTTGCTTGGGAAGATGCTGTCGTGGGGTCGGGCATGTCACGTTTGTTCCTTTTTATGTTAGATTTTGCTGTCTTTTTGCTTCTTTTGTTAATTTGAGCTCATTTAATCCTGAAAATACAAAAGGAAGACAAAAGCACACTTTTTCCAACATTAGTACTAAAAAAGGGTTAGTTTTATGCCACAATTGATGTAATTTATATGTTGCATTTTGCACACATCACTGGCGTTTTCGTTCAGCTCTATAATAATTTACGGAATGCCTTTCGCCATCTGCTTGGCGACTAGTGCAGCGATGCGTTTGTCCTCGTGGTTACGACGAGCGGAGCGAGCAGTGTGTGATCCAAATGATGACATTGTCTGCAAACAGACATCGTCACAGGACTCAGACACAATTTCGATTAACCCTAGTACAGTCTAGCGATTCACCCAAGTCTACTTTATAAAGCACAGGTACACATCGAAGCACAAAATCACGTAGGCACATAATACACAGAAGCATGTAAGCACATAAGCACGTATTCCACGTAAGCACGGAAGCACATAATTCACATAAACGCATTTTTAGCTATATTTTGCACGTATTGATCTACATATATTGCACGTATTCACCTATCTTTCACAGCCTCGTAAAGCGATTGAGTATTGCGAGTGCGAATAGCGAGTAGCGATTGCGAATAACACAAGTGATTTGTTAGCTTGTTGAGAAAGATGTGCAGTGCGAGTTGTGTGTGTTGATCAAAGCGAATAGCAAAAAGCGTATAAATCACCAAAATCCAAAAAACATAAACACAAAAAAAATCACATAAAATCGATAATTCTCAGAGTCGACGGCGGCGAATTCCATAATCGAAACACATAAAACTGAAAAGAGATTGTCTTGGCTTGATAGACGTTGGCTACCCAAAGTGATTCGACTATTCTCGAGGACTTCGAGCACACGTTTTGGCTTAATAGACTGTGCTCTATCACCGACATGCGGTGAATTGCACGCATCCCTTCGGTTATTCACACAACTCGAGTCGTTGGAATCCATCGAGACTTTGGTGAGAGTTTTGTAAAACCATAATGTAGAGCGGAACAAGTCATCAAGATTCGGGTTTCACCCCTACCTTAGCGACTTCATTCCTGTTTGTGTGATAAAATTACGATACAGATGAGGAGAATCGCGTCGAAGTGTGGATTTCACTCCTGATTCAACGCAAATTCTCATGTTGACAGTAAAAATGTGTGTCGAACGAGTGATTTGATCGAGAGTTTGTGGTTTTCACACCTAGTCTCAACCAGATCGCCCGTTTTGTGTGTGTTGCCAGCCTTAGGAAAGGCTGATCTTACACGGAACTGTAGTATGCGATGTTTGCGCAAGAGTGCAGTGTACAGCGAGTTCGAGCGAGAATATCGAGTAAGCTTGTGCAAAACCCATACCGGGCATGCACAAGTCGGTCTGTTGGTACCTAGACTATAGACTAGGTCGATTCTAAGACATCAACCCGGACTAGGTCGAGTCTTGCCTAATTCCCTATAATTATGGCTCTGATACCAATCTGTCACACCCCAACCGATGGCGGAAACATCGAGGCGCGGCACTGAGTGAAACAGATTGTCCAAGAGAAATCCATAACAACTAAAATTACCGGATATTTTAACATCATGTCCCATACCACAATATATCAGATAAAATAGTTAATACAGACATTGTTTTCTCAAAGACAAATAAAAGGTTGTTCCGACAACTCAGATTTTATGACGTTTGTTTCTATACTCCATCCTAACTTGATTCCAGCAAGTAACAAGCATAGCATCCTAAACACCTGTCACATACGTTAAAATAGGGGTCAATACACATAGTGTAAAGATGAGCATACAAGTTTAATAGTATAATAGATAGCGAAAGCGAGTTTACGCATAACCAGCATGTAACATGTATATTGTAAAGCAAGTAGGTTATTGACAATGAAATATGCACAGACGCGACTGCGAGTTGTAGAATGCGCAACACATATCACCACTGTGGTATGTGAGAAAAGCCCTTAACAACCCCTTTCCACGACAGGTGCTGAGTCCAAACTATAGTACTATCGTTGCTAAGGTGTCAGGCAACAATCACTGTGTAAACATAACATACAAGCATTCATCGAGTAACACGTATAACATGCAGTAACGGTTAGCGTATAAAAATGTTTGCGTTGTGTGATCGATGTGATTTAGTATAAGTAACGTATGTAACACCCAAAAGTGCTTAAAGCAAAAAGGGATCGAGTATACTCACAGATTGTGTTTAGTAAATAAACACTCTCTTGGATTGAAGGGAGCGCTGGAGAGTTAGCCTGAACAGAACGATAGCGTAACCAATAAATGGCGCATTAAATGGTGCGAAGTGACTGAGTGTCGAAGGGACATCCGAACGGATGGCAATCCGAACGAATGGTCATCCGGTCGGATGGCCATTCACTCGGTTTGCCATTCGCTTGGGATGGATGTATTTGTGTATGATGTGACTTTGAAGTTTTCGTTGTAGCATTTTGAAAACAGAGAAGTATCTCTACCCTTCAGGTCGTTCGATCAAACGGTCGTTCGGTCGGATGGCGATCCGTCCAAGTGAGATCTTTCAGAGAACAAGTTAACAGCAGAATGGTCATTCGATCGGATGGTCATCCGATCGGATGGCCTTTCACTGGCTTTGATAATTTTTGGAAATTTGTGAAAGTTCAAGTGTTGAAGACCATATATCATCCGATCGGATTGTCGTTCGATCAGATGGCAATCCGATCGGAAGTCAATCCGATCGGACGGCAGTCCGTTTGGTGACTTGTTCGTTTTGAAATTTGTTAAGTTTGAAAGTTTGATCGAGACGGTATGACAACGTGTTGGACAACGGAAAAATCCCTCAAGTCCAAGTTATCCGATCGGACGGGGATCACCCCATTCTGACCAGTCAACTGTTCTCGACGGTTGTTCATGTTCAACCCGTGAATCGGTCATCTCTTCCGATGAAAATCCATTCTCAGTCCAGCCCTTCACCATAGAGCGAGTAGAAGGCCCGAACGAGTTCTGAATCTATCGGTTTTGAGCTAAAGAGTGTAAAAGAGTTGAAAGACATGTTATGAAAACATCTTTCAATCCTTCTACTCTTGAAAATGTCTAGATTTATGTGAGATTTAGTGTTTAAACATGTTGAAATCTCGTAGATCTAAGTTGTTCTTGGTGGAATGAGGTCAAACCTTGAAGTTCATAAGAACCCCATGATGACATCATCCTAGAACACCTCAAATCAGCCGATTTCATGGTTAAAAGTTAAGATTTGATGGTGAAAAAGATGAAGAAGTGTGTGTAGATGATAGATGTACAAGATTTGAGGAAGAAACTTACAAGAATCGCGAGAAATCGAAGGAGAAAGGCCTGAGAAGTTGAAGAGTCGCACCAGTGATGTGACAGGTGCTATTTATAGGATTCCAAAAAGGGAAAGTTGGTGAAGTGTGCGGATCGGATGGCAACCCGATTGGATGGCCATCCGTACAGATGACCATTCGATCGAATGGTCATTCGATCGAAAGGGTTGCCGCGAGTTGGTTTTTGTGTTTTCGTTTCGTGCGTTAAGCGTTGCGATGCATTTCGAGTAAGCGATGCGATAGTATTACCCATTAGTTACACAAATAACTTAACTACTAAATACAATAAATATAATCCTTGAATCTCGAGTTTGTGAGGAGATTGCGTTGCGATATAGTTGCGTTTACGATTGCGATTAATCACCTCAACATAAACATAACATGCGCAAGTAACACATAATAGCACACACACGTAAAACAATATCCATAACCTATAATTCGAGTTGCAATGCGATAGCGATGCGATTAGCGATAAGTCGATTAGCGATTAAACTGCGATTAAATAGCGATTTATTAACATGTACTCCACATAATACAACTAAAGCAAATTAAAATAGAGTATTGATTACAAGTCAAAGAGTACAATCAATAATTAAGCAAGGAATGACAGATCGCAATTAGCAATCTTTTCTTCCTTTGACTTTGACTTGTACTTTGACTTTCAAAACGCGGGTTGTTACAAAACTAATGTATGTTACAAATGCGGAGAACCAGGTCATATCCGTCCCTACTGCCCGAAACTATCTAAGGCACCCAACCATGAGGATAGACACCCAGATGAAGCTAAGAAGAACGTATAAATATTTACAACACCGGAAGCAACAGCAACTTTTAAAATAAGCACCCTTATGTTTTGTCTGTACTCAAGTATTAATTGACTTTTGATTCCAATTAAAGTTTTATAATAAAAGGTCTTTGTTTTTCTTTCATAAAGCCAATACTCATTTTTCTCATCTCTTGACAAATTCCTATGTCACACATGCATTGCATGTTACGCATGTGATTTCACCTCAAAAGATCAATTATTCATAAATTTGAATAAATACTTCGTTATACTCAATCTGATAATCTATATGATTACAAAACATTGACTTTTTATATCAAGTCAACAAATTTCTTGGAAAACTCCTTTTCTTTTCAAAGTTATTTACCGGGCTTTTCATTGTAACCATTTCTTGTCAATACATATATCCATTATTGGAATATGTCCAAACCAAGCTCAATTTGTTTGAACTTATTCATATATATTCAAATTCAAAATCCCATATGATGAATTTAGATCATCATATTCGAGGTAATCTCCACTAACCCTTCAATTGTTTGAACCATAGTAGACTTGATTAAGGTCTTCAAATCATTTGTGGAAATACGACACCTTGCGGTGGCATTTCCTTTGAAATTTAAACTCATTTCATTTTCACGCCTAAGGTACGAATTTATCTACTTATTGATTTGTTATCCTAAACCAGTCTTAATACAATCTTGTGTTAAGATAAAGGTACCTAGATTCCTATTCCAATATACCGTCAATCCTACGACATTCATTTGAACATCCTATCTTTTGAATATCCAGATTCACTTCATTGAAACTTTCAGTTAATTTCGAGAACGATGAATTCGTTCGGTCACCGTAATCATTAAATTCTTTCAATCATTACAAGAACCTTGTGGTGTCTGTATAAATTTGAAGCCTGTGCCAATTATAAACCCTAATCATACAAATTCATATGTCTTTCGTTTGACTCATCACCCAAGTAGTCTAGGATGCAATTATGTATCGGGACAATGATACACTAAACTCTATTGTATTTTCGGTGTATCTCTACCATTCAAATAAATGTCACTGATTTCTGATTTGATAGTTGACAAATCATTTTTCATACTTCCATTCTCATTCGAGATTATTGATTCAGATCTTCCCCAGTTAACAATTAAGAAAGTTATATTCTGACATCAAATCCTGTTGGTTGCACCTCGAAATTCATGACTGTCAAATCTCTTTTCCGATTTGTGAAACTCAGTCACCTTGATGATTATATCATTTCATCTCGTTCAATTAACATCGATTCCTGAAATTAATTTTTAGCATCAATGAATTCCAAATATCCTATGATATCTTTATATTCGTGTCTTGATTCTGCCCCAGATACTTTGATATTGTTTTTACTAACTAAAAGATGTGACATAACTCCAAGGAGATATCGTAGCCCAAATCTCGAGGACGAGATTTAAAACAAGGTGGAGAAGATATAACAAACCTCGAAAAACGACCCCTAAACGCTCCTAAATACATCTCGTATGTGAGAAACGGACCCGAATAACCTTTATATTAATAAAAATCAAATAAAAACAAATCTCCAAGCCGCTCGCGGGCCGCGACAGACGAAGGAGAAGCCTTCGCGGGGCGCGAGGCCCTTGGCTTGATGGACACACAATGGTGACATGTGTCAGGACACGTGTCGAGACCACATAATGACTCAGCAAACCCTCAACCGCCCTATGGTTCCTCGCGGGCCGCGAAGGAAGAAGAAGAAGAAGCTCTCACGGGGCACGAGAGACTTCTGTTTCAGCTATAAAAGGGGCCGAGATGTACCATTTCAATCCATTCAAAATTCTAAATTTCTCTCTCAACTTCTATAGGCTAAAGCTATAGCCAAATACCCCCTAATAAGCAAAGCTCTGCCTCGTTGTAAGTATTATAACCCCCGGTTACGTATTAGTTACTCTGCCCGATGGATCTAGAGCTCTGTAACGCATGTCAAGGCTCTGCCTGACTCAGTCGTTGGAATTCTGTCTCGGGAGAGGGGTATAGCTAATGTATTCACGAACACTTACCGAACGAGATTTGTTGTTCGCATTTGTTCATTAAGAAAATGAACATGTTCGTGTTTGTTTATGTTTGTTCGTTGATTTTAGGTACAAGACAAAAGCGAATACAAACAAACGTTCATGAACATAGATGAAGGAAAACAAACACGCGTTTATGAACATAAACATATACATACCACCCTCATCTTGTACTGAGAATGACGAAGAACACGAGCGCAAAAACCCTAAATCGGAGACTGGAATGAGAACGTGGGCGTATTAACCTTGTGTCTGCTTGGAATGAGAGCAGAATACACTATATTTAATAAATAATTTATTAGTGGGATTTTGAAGTACTTAAATAAAAAAATAAAAGTTAAAAAACCCTATTAACCTATCGAACATGTTACCGGACGTTCACGAACATAAATGAACGAGCGCGGCCCTTGTTTATGTTCGTTTGTTAACTAAACAAACAACATTTCTTATTCGTGTCTGTTCTTTTATTAAACGAACTACCCATCAAATTAGGGGTGTGCAATAACCGAACCGTTAACCGAAATCGAATCGAAAACCGACAAAACCGAACCGAAATTAACTGAAAGTCGGTTAACGGATATTTTTTTACCATCAGTTAACCGAACCGAATCATTTATTTTTTTATATATTTCTAGCTTTTATACCTCTATTTCATGTATTTCATGTTTTATACTTTCATTTCATGTAATAATACCTCTATTTCATTTATTTATGCATTCGTTTCATTTATTTATATATTTCTAGCTTTTATACCTCTATTTCATGTATTTCATGTTTTATACTTTCATTTCATGTAACAATACATCTATTTCATTTATTTATGCATTCATTTCATTTATTTATACCTTCATTTCATGTATTTAAACATCTATTCTTGCATTTATACCTCCATTTCATTTATTTATACATCAATTTCATGTATTTATACCTCCATTACATGTATTTCTAAGCAAAAAATTTACCCCTTGTTTGAATTGGTAATTAACCGAACCGAACTGAAAACCAACAAATTAACCGAATTAACTGATGACTTCGGTTACGGTTACGGATAATGCTAATAACCGAACCGAACCATGCACACCCCTACATCAAATGGTTCACGGACTATTCGCTGAACGTTTAGTTCTTTTGCAATCCTATGTATAACTATGGTTTCAGATTGTTAAAAGAGTTAATTGCCATTTTAGTCCTTGAGGTTTGTCCAAATTTGTCATTTTAGTCCAAATAGTTTTTTTTCGCCTCTGTGTCCTTGACTTTTCCCTTTTATTGTCATTTTGATCACATACCCTAACTCCATCCAAAAACCCCATTTTTAACCAGGGGTATTTTGAGGATTTTCATTTTAAATCTTTTCAATTGTCATTTTGATCCAATTCTAAAAAATCAAAAAAATTCTAAAAAAACAAAAAATAATTCTAAAAATAAAAAAAATTCTAAAAAATCAAAAAAATTCCTAAAAATAAAAAATATTCTAAAAATAAAAAAAATCAAAAATTTCTAAATATAAAAAAAGTTCTAAAAAAAAAAATCATAAAAATTCTAAAAAATAAAAAAAATCTAAAAACTCAAACAATCATATTTTAAAGTTTCAAATTTAAAAAATGACGATATATTCCTCGTCCAGAAAAATATATTTTCAAGTTTTATCTATTTTGTTGAGTGAATGAGTGGTCATGATGAGATAGAACCACTAACTAACGAACATGCATGTTATGTTTTAGTAAAATGGCAATTAACTCTTTGTAAAATTTCATTTTAAGTTGACCTCTTTCACAAACATTATTACATTTTCACATTAATTATCACCCTTTTGGCCTTTTTATATATGTTTTCGTAGCAAAACTATTTATTACAATAATATTTTCATCTTTAATTTTGTATCAATTAATATAATTTACTAAATATAAATATCATGAAATATAAATTTTATAAACTAAAACATAACATGCATGTTCGTTAGTTAGTAGTTCTATCTCATCATTACCACTCATTCACTCAACAAAATAGATAAAACTTGAAAATATATTCGTCTAGACGAGGAATATATCATCATTTTTTGAATTTAAACTTTAAAATATGTTTGTTTGAGTTTTCAGAATTTTTTTTTATTTTTTAGAATTTTTATGATTTTTTTAGATTTTTTAGAAATTTTTTTGATTTTTTATATTTTTTTTATTTTTTAGAATTTTTATGAATTTTTGGATTTTTTAGAATTTTTAGAATTTTTTTTATTTTTATAATTTTTTTATGATTTTTTTATGATTTTTTTTATTTTTTAGAATTTTTTTATTTTTTAGATTTTTTTTTATTTTTTAGATTTTTTTTTATTTTTAGATTTTTTTATTTTTATGATTTTTTTATTTTTTAGAATTTTTTTGATTTTTTAGAATTGTTTGGATTTTTTTTATTTTTTACAATTTTTTAAATTTTTTTTGATTTTTTAGAATTGGATCAAAATGGCAATTGAAAAGATTTAAAATGAAAATCCCCAAAATACCCCTGGTTAAAAATGAGGTTTTTTGATGGAGTTAGGGTATGTAATCAAAATGGCAACAAAAGGGAAAAGTCAGTGGCCCAGAGGCGAAAAAAAAATTATTTGGACTAAAATGGCAAATTTGGACAAAACTCAGGGACTAAAATGGCAATTAACTCTTGTTAAAAACTGAAAACATTAAAATAAATATATACAACATATAAAAACTTTCAAATGAACGAACACAGATGAACAAACGAGCGAAGATAAATGAACACATTACCCAACTTCACAAACATTAATGAATTAACACCAACCAATGTTCATGTTAGTTTGTTTAACTTAACAAACGAAATTTCTTGTTCATTCATTAAACGAACGAACATAAACGAACTTTTCGCCAAACGCTTCACGAATTGTTCGTACGTTCGATTCATTTATAGCCCTATATGTGTAGTTGTCCGTTAGTCACTAAATAAGATTTAAAAAGATGCACATAATTAATATGCTAAAACAAAACAGTTGCTAATATATATTTTTTAACTCAAGGTTGGTTGGGGTTCAGCTCTTTTTCCAAAGGTATATACGAAATTAATTTTTTGAGTCACTAAATAAGATTAAAAAAGATTCACATAATTAATATACTAAAACAAAACTTAGTTGCTAATAATTTTTAAAACCCAAGGTTGGTTGGGTTCAGCTCTTTTCGAAGGGTATATACGAATTAATCTTTTGTTTATATACATACATAATGGTTATTATATATATTTGTAGTTTTTTTTATTTTATATATTATAAAATTGAGGTAAGTTCATTGGGAAAAAGAAAAAATGTAAAAAATAATAAAAAGTTCAATTTTACATGTAAAATTTTTTTACCAAATAATTTTCGGAGTTTTGCATATAAAAATACGTAGAAGCCGTTTTGATTAAAAAATAAAAATAATAATAAAATTTTAAAAAAAGTTCAAAATGACAGTCTACAAAAATTACACAAAAATCAATTTTTTAATACCTTCTACATATGTGTATGCAAAAAAATATATAAAAATGGTTATTTTTTTCCTATGTAAAAATTAATTTTATGAATTTTTACATGGGTTCTCCACTTTTAGTGGTTTCTCAAGGAACACCTCTCTTATAAAATATATATTATATAATAATCTATTTTCTATTTTTTTCTAAATGTATGTATAATATTTATACAAATAGTAGGCATGTTTATGTTTCTGGTCCTAGCCAAGCTCGCACTAGTACACAATTGATCAAAAGATGCTACGGGTGTATTTAAAAGATGCGGTTCTCCTCTCTAACCGCATCTTATGGGTGTTTTTAAAAAGATTTATGTTTGTTTTGATAAAAACATGAGATAAAAGATGCGGTTCTTATGTAACCACATCTTATGAGTGTTTTGAAAAAAAATCAAGAGCCAAAAGATGCGATTTTAGAACCGCATCTATTGATATAACAGTAATTAAAAAAACTAATAATAAAGATAAGTATATACTAATATGATTTATTTATTTATTTTTATTAATGATACTAAGACCACCCGTAGTGGGGCGGTATTTTTGAAAAAAAATCCAAAAAAAAAAACGCCCCCCCATTACATAGGGCGTTTTAGGCCGTATTTTTGAAAAAAATTTTGTTTGGCGTGTTTATTAAAATGCCTAAAATGGATTGTGATGGGTTGACTAGGATTTGACTGGCCAATGAGAAATTAGTTTGCTTTTTTTTTAATGATTGGAAGGGGCATTATTTGGGCATTATTCCCACTACGCCACTTTTGCAATAACGCCCCATGCTGACTGGACTGCCACGTGTCGGATAATGCCCCATGGTGGGGGTATTATTTTTTTAACCACTACACATGGTCTAAATAACAAAATATAAAAAAAAGTTTTCATATATAGTATTAATAATAACAAATAAATAATTTTCTAAGATAACCAAATTACTTTTTTCATGATTACAAATATTACTTACCTTTTTATTACTACCTCCGTCTCATTAAAAGTGTCACATTTTGAATTTTCAAAGTCCTTATTTATAAACTTTGACTTTAATTATATATTTGTATGTATAAACTTTGATGAAAATTAACCTGTTAAAAACACTTGTAAAACACACTCAAATCATATAACTTTCATCAAGTATTATCTAACACAAACAAAATTATTTAAGGTCAAAGTTTATAAATAAAGACTTTGAAAATTCAAAATAAGACACTTTTAATGGGACGGAGGGAGTAATTTATTGTGTATATTGGTACCTAATTATATATTTATATGTATTATGCGTGTATATATGTATGTGTCAATGTATGTATATGTGTACATATCGATGTATCATTAAATGGTTAATAAAATAGGGTTTAATCATTTATAGATGATCACGTGCATGTTGCTTAAACATATAGCGATAATGGTCAACTAAGGTTGTTCATGCTATATTTTTGTCAATGAAGGCTTTTTAGGATGATTGATATGTCAATTAGGGATGATGGTGCTCAACTAAGGTTGTTCACGCTCCATTTTTGTCAATGAAGGGCTTTAACGATCATCAGTGGTCTATTAGGATGATTGATGGACCAATTAGGCCAGTAATGGTCAACTAGGGTTGTTCATGCTACATTAATGTCAATGAAGCTTGTTTAGGATAATTAATGGCAATGTCGCAGAAATCGGGCTAGGCGGCCGATTAATCGGCGCCTAGGCGGTAATCGGAGGTCCATCGCCTAAATTTTGCCAAATTGTCCATACTAGGCGATAATGGTCAACATCGGTCAAAGTCGTCAAAATCGGTCAAAAATCACAAAATCGGACCTAGTCGGTCAAATATGAGGTTAAAATCGGATCATAATGGGCCAAAATCGAACCAAATCAGACAAAATGTATAACAACCCTCGAAAATCACCCCTAAACGCTCCTAAATACACCCTGTATATGATAAAAGGACCCGAATAACATTAATTTTACCGTTTTCACACTTTTGGGTGTAACATGTTTTCATATACAAAACACACTTAGTATACATATTCTTATGCAAATATACAAACCACAATCCAATACATGCTTACTGTTTGTTATGCTTGATTCGTGTTTTCTGGGTGATTCTTATGTGATGAACTTGTCAGTAGCTTTGTACGAGCCTTCACTTAACATGTATAGCGTTATAGGAGTAACGCACCACCCGTGAACGAGAGGTCATGTTAGGTTTATTCATTCATACCTGTGTAAACAGAGGGTTGACTTGTAAATCGCATTCCAGTTTATACGTTAATCTTGATAACTAGGTTTGCCATGTGGATTGTTCCTTATCGTTTTTATACTTATATACTACGCACCAAATTTGTATGCTCGCCAATACTTTTGTATTGAACTACACTTCTAAAACATGTTGGTGATGCATGGAATCTAGTAGGATGCTTAGATACACAATTTAAACTTGTATTCTTATTGTATTGTCTTTCGTTATTTATGTTGTATTGTTTCAAATCATTGTAATTGACTCTTTAGAAATGAAATGAAAATTTATTATTTAAATACTTGTCACAAATAGTGTTATGAAGTCTCTTGCAATCTATTTCGTCTCACTCCGATGTTTCCACCATCGGTTGGGGTGTGACAGTGGTATTGGGTGTTCGGTGGTGGAGGTGTGGTGGTGGTGGATGTTCAGTGGTGGTGAGAGAGATCTGGGTAGCGATGGTGGTGATTTGGGGAAGAAGAAGTGGGGTTGGGACCCACTTCAAGATATTTGTTTTAATAATTTAGTTTTATTAATTTTAATTGATAATCAATGATAATAAAACGTAAATGACAAAAATATCCCTGTG